>OY998140.1:3670080-4270080 GCA_963921915.1 Hyposoter dolosus
TTTGTTTGCCTCATTCTCCAGAAGCTCGCGTTTCGTAAGAGCCATGACAGTTCGCGATGATACATACTGCAGCCCATAGGAAGTGGAAAGGTTTTGTTTCACTATTGAATTTCGCCTTCGACCATGAAATGTAGGTGCTTGACTCGGTTGTACATTCGGAGTGTAAGAAATTGATAGGATCCACGGCATTGTAAATAAGTGTCCTCGTGAAATACGATATCCAAATTTAGCCTCGTCAGGCACACAGAGAGGGCAAAGTGTGTACGAGTGAGTTGTTTCAATTCGTCGTGAGATATTGCGAACGATGTTGCAGTTCGCATCGTCGGAACGCAACGAAAACTCGTTATTTTTCACTCCAGAGCACTAAATTTTCATGCAATGTTTTCCGACGACAATGGGACAGTCTTTTTTGCCATTCGAAAACTGAATCGACTGAAAAAGTTGCAACGAGTTGATTAATTATCAAAATAATGAATAAAAAATAAATTTTTCGTTAAATTCCAACGATGCAAACTTTTGTATCATAATTATGAGTCCTTCCTTAGAGTCAGCATGTTCTTGCAGTTTCACTGGCTCTCCATTCCAATTATTCGCAAGTCCTCAAATTTTGATAATTAAAAATTTTAATTTTCATCAAAAAGAAGCAAAAATTCTTAGACTCTCTTCGTCAAAAGATTCTCCTTCCTGTCGAAAAAGTATTGGAAACAAAATAGCAAAAAGGTGAAAGAAGTTGAAAAGTTTCAAAAAATAAAAAATATTCAAAAGTTTGAATATTTTCAAGAACCTCATTGAACTTTCGAATCGACTGATTTTTTTTTTTCGCTACATAGAATTAGTCGCGGCTACAATTTCGTTGGAATCAAATTTGTGGCTAAAAAGAGTTATGGATTGGAATAATTTACGTCTCGAAAGGAAGAAATTTTTGTTTTTTGTTTTTTTTCGTTATGATCGATCCACTCGACGCTGACATTTCGTTGTAATGATTTTTGTGGCTGGCAAACACGTGTAAGCTGCGCCCTTAATGCTGGATGCGGATTCGAAAATTCCAAGGTCCAAGGAGTAACAGATACGAATTTATCTCGTGATACGTTTTACAATGCTCAGGGGATCACGTGCTTATCGAACAATTGCCAAGGGGAAAGAACACGTGGCTATCGGTTGGTTTAATCCCCGCGTATCGGAGTGTAGAGCGTGTGTGGACTGCACAAAACAAAGTTTTGTCAAGGTTCGGAGGGTGAAAAGGAGAAGTTGATCGATCGAGGTTTGTCTTTTGTTTGCAAACTTTTCTGCATCGATCGAGAAATTTTCGTTGAGTAGAAACGACATGGAGAAATGATGAATGATTCAGCGAGTCATTGATTATAATTTCATTTCGCCTCGAATCAATGTTTCCGGTGATTATTTTACGCTCCTTTGACGCACTGGGTCAATTTGACCCGGAATAAATTTTCGGCGGTAATTAAAAGTAGCCCAGAAATATTTTCAAGAACCTCCACCTCTTCTTTTTCAATTAAAAAAATCAACCAAGTTCACTCTGGGAAATAAAAAAAAAAAAAAAACAAATTCGCAAAATTTTAATGACCGCGTCTTCGGATATTTATCGAGAAATCTTGAAAAATGATTTTTACTGATAAAATGCTAATTTTTCGGAAATCAAAATTTCCATAATTTATTCAAAAGCGGAATCTAATATTTTCTGAATTTTTATGACGCACACGTGTCGAGGGAGACTCGATGCGTGCTCCAGATTTTTCTCAATAAAAATCGAGCCAGGGGCTCTCGGTGGCCGGAAGACCAACTACGCTCGGGGTCAAATTGACCCAGTGTGTCGTCCGAAGGTTATATGCTGATCGTATCGCACGCGACAAGTCTCCTGCATGTTGTCAACCCTCCGAATACGTTTTTTTAATCATAACAGTGAGTCAAACGAAAAGAATTGTTTCAGTGATGAAAAGTTAGTTTCATAGCGATTGCCCGGAACGTAAATTACATCAAATGATAAGAAAGTTCTCAAAATTTGCTACGTTTTTGTATGAAGTATTTAAGAGATCCTGTAAAAATCTCACGACGATTAAGAAGCTCGTTATTGAACAATTAACATTAATAAATAAATGTAATCAAATGTAGTCTTATGGAAAATGGTATAACTTTGCGATAACTTTTTTTTTTTGACCTCTCACTTTTAAAATATCTAAAATATACTGAAAGTAACGGAAACAAAACGAAGTTTATTGATAAATATTTTTTGTCTTTGTTTAAAAAATTGTTCTCAACAAAATGTTGATTTTTTAATAACGAGCTTCCTAATCGTCGTGAAATTTTCACACGACCTCTCAAATACTTCATCCAAAAACATACTAAATTTTCAGAATTTTCTTATCATTTTTTATTTCAACCAAAAAATTCTCAAAATTTGGTATGTTTTTACATGAAGTATTCAGAATTTCACGACGATTAACACTCGGTCTGTAAACCTGGGTCATTCGTGTTCTGGCAAATACGACGGATCGTTCCATTTATTGGATGAAAAATAAATGAAATAATTCATTTTCCTACAATTTTATAATTGGAACTTAAAGTTGAAGATCTCGAACAGTAGCCTGAATTATTTCAGAATTTTTGGAACGTAATAACAGGCTGAAAGAACGGTGTATCCAGATTTGAAAACGAAAGGTGCGGAAAAAACGTTTAGGAACGAAGTGTGAAGTAGTTATTTATTGAACAATTAACATTAACAAATTTCATAAACATCCTTAAACCGTTCGTTAGCTCGAATAGAATCGCTCCAACGACGAGCCAACTCTCGCTGCAGCAGCATTGCAAATAACAAAATATTTATAACGTTGATGACAATCTCCCCTCGTCGTTTGCCCTTCCCCCTCATATTAATCATTCATCATTGTTCCATTAGCTGCTGCTACAATTGCCACGAGTAACGCGACGAATTTTTATGAAAAAACTTGCATCCAAAGTTCTTAATATTTTCGACCGTTTAAATCTTCCATTTTGCTTGACTGTTCTTTAGATTTTTTGCCTTGATTATAACTTTCGGTCTCGACAAGCTCCCACTTCACAGTGCACGGAAGAAATTAGCTGAAGTGGTCTTCATCCTGGTTCCTCTTGAAAATAGCCGGAAGGCCTATCCTCGCTCGCTCGAGAAGCAAGAGACTGTCGAGACACTGGAGATTGAAACGAGGCTGTTAAATAACAGTGGCGAGATGGCTCGCTTACGCGAAAACCTTCTCGACAGCGCTACCCTCTCACGGATGCCGCGTGAAATTTACGCTTCGCTGATGGCAAACCCCCGTAAACGGGCTTGTTAGACTTGCAGCTCACAAGCAGCGTTGACGGGTTGCTAAGTTCCAGGGGTTGTCCACCGGCAGGCGTAGCTTTTTACACCTCGGGCTGGACAGTGTTCGAATGGGAACTGTAACGTTAAGTAGTGGATGCTGGGGAGATCCATTCTCACAAATATTGCGAAAAAATGTATTTTCCTGTTTCCTTGTTGCAGTAAAGTTTGCCAAATCTGAGCTGGACAGTCGTGGGATAGCAAAATTTAATGGAGCCGAGCTATTTCATGACGTATTGTCAAAACGGTTAGAGATAGAGAAAAAATTAACAGGAGCAATCTTGTAGAGCAAGAAATTTCTCATAAAAAAGTTTCTTGAAATATTTTTTCATCTCCAACAGTTTAGTCGTAAAAGTGAATCGAAAACAAGAGCAGAAATCGTTCGGTTTTTCACCTGAGGAACACACTCACTTTTTGAGCCGCTCCCACGGTCAAAATACCAAAGATACGAGACCGGAGCTAAGGACTTTTTTTTTAGATCGTTTCATGCTCTACAAAAATGGTCCTATACACTTTTGCTCTATCTCCCACCGTTTCGACGCCTTACACCGTCAAAGCGCGCGGCTTTGTTTAATTTAATAACGCAGTTAACGAACGAATGAAAAAAAATCTTTTCCCGTGTAAAAATGTGTGAAAATAAACTAACAAAAAAAATCGGCAAATTTTATCTGGAGAACCATTCGCAAAAGGACACCCTGTAGAATTGTGGCTTTTGTAAAATCGTAAATAAAGACGCGTTTCTAGTACATTACCTTGTCGCACTTGATCGTATCCGCGA
The DNA here is from genome assembly GCA_963921915.1 of Hyposoter dolosus. NCBI lineage: Eukaryota > Metazoa > Arthropoda > Insecta > Hymenoptera > Ichneumonidae > Hyposoter > Hyposoter dolosus. The sequence goes on from OY998140.1 coordinate 3,674,208, forward strand.
GCGATAACACGTCTTTATGGATTTTTTTTCTACCTTCTGCACGCGATGCCACAACGAGTTATAGTTTTTAAAGTTGTTTCGAGCATTATAACATTGACTTTCTCGAGCAATTAGACTTTGTTTATCTTCTGCTTGACGAAATTTATGCAAAGAATTGCGCTCGACGATTCCCACGACGTTAACTTTTCGTATGAAATTCTCAAGAGTTTAATTCCGGCCTCTGAAAATTTTTGGTTCTTTGATTAAACGTGTGAACGTAATTTAGAAAATGTATTTATAGAAATTTATCAGAAAAAAATGAAAAATTTTCAAGTCGATTTGATTCTTGACGCGTTTTCAAAATTCTCAACCAACGTCACACGAATTTTGTTTTGCTTCACAGAAAATTGTTGAGACTGCAGATTGGACTCGTACTTTATTTAATTATTGCTTTTCACAGCACAGCCCAATATTTTCTCCTTCAAAAATCGACAATTAATGTTTCGATGACACCAACTCGAATTTCTAGTGTGAATTATTTTTTTTTCTCTTATTTTTGGTTCCTTTGCTGTTCAATGTACTTGGCAGTGGATCAGTTGTCATTGTAGAAATTCTATGGAGGATACTGTTACTTCAAAGTGTCAGGATGTGGAAGAATAGTTTTGAATAAGGTGAAAGAAAATTTTCAATGGAAAGCCACGTCCGAAATGGAATCTATGGGAAAAACTTTTCTCAAATTTCAATTTAAAGGAAAAAATGAGGAAAAATTATTGTTTTTTTTTTTGAAGATTCGATTAATTTTCAATATCATCCAAATTTTTCGAGCTGATATACTTTTTGGGTCCCAAAACCTGATCATTTTTAAGCCTCACTTGCCACACCTCTGGAGGATCACGTACTTGTCACCATGGGGTAAATTTGTACCCCAGTGACAAAAATTGTTATAAAAAATGAACTACTAAATATTCCGACTTGAAAATTGTTGTAGAACCTGTTGAAAGCTTTTTTAAAAAGATTGTTCACTCTATAGAGCCAAATCTAATAGCTCGCACAATTTTAAGATGTTTCGCCATGCAGAAGTCGAGATATTTATTTATAAAAATCACTATTTTCAATGGTTTCTCATAAGAACGTGTGTTAAAAGTTGCAATTTTCAACATTAAATATTTCGATTTCTAAATGGTAAAGCTTCTCAAAACTTTGCACACACTTTTGTGTAACATCGAAGAAGCTTTATTTAGTTTTTCAAAAAAAATTGGTCGTTAAATTTTTTCGAAATTTTGTTTATTATATAAAAAATAGAGATTACCTCGAAAAATCTTGGATTTAGAGTATGTTGTTGTTTAGTAAATTTGTAACAACGTTTTTTTAATGAACTTGGGCTCGCAAAGCAATTTTTATGTAAGAAAACAAAAATTTAGATTCGACCGTCGCCATGCAACGTTCTTAAAACGTCAAAAAAGTGTGTGGGTTTGTAAAAATCTATAATTTGTTGTTACAGGATGAAGTTATCACACGATCGTTGATGATGTTCGACTGCGAACTCTGATCTCCGTCAAATAAAATCCCATCATGGATCGTTTCTACTAGGATGCCGGAAAGCATCGTTCAATCGCCACAATCACCGCGGTGCTTCGCTTCCGGCGCAAAATTTTCACACTCACCGAAATTTTCACCACCAAAGCGACAACATCCCGTTACTAGCTTCTGGCTGGCTTATCCGGACGAGCTCGGCATGGACGCGCCTTTCACAGTCGGGAAATATTTTTATTCTTCTGTATTTATTGGTGGGACCAGTCGAAAAATTTGCGTTTGGTCAAGTCCGTAGAATCATAAAAAAGGAAAAAGAAAAAAAAAAAAAAACAACCTGCCACAATTTGCGTCGATTTTTGCTGAGCTAGAAATCGATAAATTTATTCTCATTAGGAAACAAATTTACTTCTAAAGAGATATCGCGAAAAAATGAAGAAAAACCTCGAAACAAAAACGAAGAATCAACAAAAATGAATATTAGCAAGAAATGGAAAAAAAAAATATCGCTGTTATTTCCGTTTTCGATACTTATTGCCTTCTCGAGAGAAGTTTAACATTTGCCATGAATCTGCGCGATTAATTCTATGAATTGAAGAAATTAAAATAACGAAACGTCCATAAGAAAATAGAAAAAACAAAATCGACGTTTATGTAAAATTGAAAAATCATCTGCCACTAGGAATCTCACAATTTCAAGCATCAAAGAGTTTCTTGAAAAGGAATGAATCAAAGTGGAACTGAGAATGGAAATTGAGCTGAAAAAATGAGAAAGAGAGGAAAAAAGCGTGAGAACGACATGCTACAGGAAAAAACGAACACCTAGGCTAGCGTAATGGGAAGGAAGCAACCACATAGATCGTAGAACGAAGGTGATTCGAGTTAAATGTGTGTGAATATATTGTTAGAAAAATGGCATTGTTTTTAATGAGCATAACGATAAGATAAATAATTAAAAAAAAAAAAAAAGGCGCGGTCGAACCGGACGAAAAGCAGGAGATGAGAAGAAAAGAAAAAGCTTCGACGAGTCGCTTTGGTTCGGAGGAAAAATTGGGAAAGCCAAGCCAAGAACGAGGGGAGAAAATACTGTCTCGATTCTGCATTGACCTCGTTCATCCGATGAGTCATATACGAAGACGGTATTTTCCATACAAAAATATCGCATTTAGGAAAAACGTGTTTACAAGTTTATAGATTTATCGAGTCATTTAGAAACGAAATATTAATCAAATAAATTCATCATCTGTTCATTGAATAACTGTTTAATAAAGCCATTTATAGCAAGAGATTGTCGAGAGTATATAAACACAGTGTACATGATAATAGAAGAGAATTTACATTTTTCGTCGTGCGAGTCTCCGGGTTGTTTTTTTTTTACACGGGACCAGCTTGACAACAAGTTATCTACTCTACGAGAAAAAGTGTGAAAATGTAATTGGGATTGAAGCAACCGAACGAGCAGTTAGAGAATCGAACGAACGAAAAAAATAATAAATGATGAAATAATTGCGTTGCTTAGCGAATGAAATATGTCGTTGAAAGAAATAAGCCAGTTATTCGAGTTACTGCGTAACCGTTCTGTACGACGAATCCCTTGTTATTTATATTCATAATCGATTAATAATTATTTACACGCTCTTCGAATAAATCCTCAGAGGTGTGTATCTATCAAAAAATCTAGACTACGAGAATATTAGTAAGTACTCATCACTAGCGACAATTATATAGAACATTTATAGAGTGAATATGAATGACGAGCTTGATTAAGGAGGTTAGCTACATACGACAATAAGTAAAGAATTTCATTAAATTTGGTGATAACATTCTTTAGCATCAAATACGATGATACTATTTTTTTCAAATTTTTCCTCCGCATAGTTGTCGAATAATTGGAGTTTACAATGTGCAAGAGATGTACCTCTATATATATCTGAAGCCTATGCTTATGCATGTAAACTCTAGTGTTCAATAACTCGAAAACTATGCAGAAGAAAAATGTTAAAAAATTTTGTATATTAATATTGAATACTAAAGAATATACTCACGAAATTTCATGAAATTCTAATCATTTCGAATTTTCCTATGCTTTTAATATGGCAACATTGTTGTGGGTAGCCACTCTCCTTAATGGCATTTGTATTTTTATTTTAATCTGTATCGCCAATGGTACGAGAGCAAAAAAATGCTCTCGCTGGTCCAAGAAGATGGCAATATCATTTACAGCTTAGAAAATATTTCTTTTTTTTCGAGATCATTAAAGAACAAGTGAGAAAGTTGATTATTTTAAATCTTTATTCATTTAATTAGGCTTTTGACTTCCGATTGTTTTCGATGGTTTTTTCATCGATAATTATTCTTCATGGCTGGCCTCTCGCTTATTTTATTGCAGAATTCGTTTTGACTTGTTGGTTTGTCGCTCCGCAATAAAAATTGTGTTCTGGTGTATCAGCTTGAGGAAAAAATCGTTAAAAATTGTGTTTCAACGTTCAGATTCTCTTTTCTCGTTTCTTTTTTGTTCTCGTTTGTTTGTTTTTTTTTTTTTTTTTATTCATTTTTCCTTTCAAATGATGTGTGCTTGTGGCTTTTTGTCAAGCATGCGTAATTATCGCTCGCGTCGGGAGCATGCGCCAAATGTTTTATTCAATGCTGACACACATCGCAGAGCAAGACACATGGGGTTGAGCTTTTGTCGATTGTCGAGAAAATGCCGAGGCTTTTTGCGGGTGCAGTCGATATGTAGGGGAGCGCATACCAAAAGCGCAGGCGTTGGAAACGTCATGGTTTCGACGCGACGACTCCCTTTACAGAGTCGCCATGTTTTCACACATCGCTCTCTCATCTGCTTATACGTTTTCCTTCTCATTCACCGATACCGATTAAATCAATCAAACTTTATTTCTGGAGCTTTTTAACGACCGTCTCTCAAGTGGGTAAATTATATTCTTCTCCGACGATCAATTTACTTATCGACACACCAACTCTTTACGTTTTTTTAAGGATGTTGAGTACCTGTGAAACTTTTTAATGTTAATTGTTCAATAAGTGGCTTCTTGATCGTCGTGAAATTTGTACACGACCTCCTGAATACTTTCTGTAAAAACATACCAAATTTTGAGAATTCTTTGGTTGAAATAAAAAATGATAAGAAAATTCTGAAAATTAAGTATGTTTTTGTATGAAGTATTGAAGAGGTCGTGTAAAAATTTCACGACGATTAGGAAGCTTGTTATTAAAAAATCGACATTTTGTTGAGAACAATTTTTTAAACAAATACAAGAAATATTTATCAATAAACTTCGTTTTGTTGCTTTCGGTATATTGTAGATATTTAAAAATTGAGAGGTCCAAAAAAAAAGTTATCGCAAAGTTATACCAGTTTTCATAAGACTACATTTGACTACGTTTTATTTATTAATGTTAATTGTTCAATAACGAGCTTTCTAGGGGTTGGGAAATTTTTACACGATCTCGTACAAAAACATAGCAAATTTTGAGAATTTTCTTATCATTTGCGATTTGGGACTCAACATCCTTAAACATTTTTGTCACTTTGCTTTTCTTTCTATCTTTCTCGTCCTACCGCGCTTCACCCCTTTCGCGAATCTCGAACCCAAAGTTCGTTGAACTTGTACACAAATCGGGCGTATGAAAAAAATCGAATTGAATTATCGGAGGACGAATTTTCTTGCAAAAAGGGGAAAATCCACTTTCCAGTATTTCTGTCGTTCAATCACGATCGCGGGCTCAACGGACGTTCAATTTTTTCAGTTTTTTTTTTTCAGTTGGAAATCTACGAGCAACTGTGGTTCGTTAAAAAAATGAATTGTAAAAAATTCGCAATTTCGATACAAAAACCAAACGACACGTAATTTCATTTCTAAGCTAAAAAAAATCGTTTCTCTTCTTTTTTCTTCCAACAATCTTCAATCTACTCGGACATTCCTTTCAGAGATTTCAAAAGATTTCGACCTTGGGACGCTTCGGAAGTTGCTACTAAAATTTTAAGGAGCTTCGCTCGTTTTTTTTCTTCGTTTCTATTCTCGTAAACGTGCAGAAACTTCTGCTGAATAAAATAAATTCCATTTCATTCCATCAATCGTTTTCGTTGATGAAACGATGATGGAAATTTTTTTTACAAACTCCGCGATAATTCCAGCTACAAGCTATTTTCCGTTTATTCAAATTTGAAAACAAATATTTTTGAGAATGGACTTTTGTTTTAATCGCAAAAATAAACCGAAGATTTTTTTCTCAAATTCGATGTAAAAAAAAACTCGAATCGTAGCGTCTCAGGATTGCACCAAATTTTTTTTTCTCTTGAGAAAAACAAGAAACGCAAAAAAAAAACTTTTTTAAAATTCGATTGCAAGTTCACGGTCCACATTGATCCGCAGGTTTTACCGACAAGAATGTATATTGAAGAAAAAAGAAAAGAAAAAGAAACCGTTGACCTCATATTTCCCTATACTGACAAGTTTTGAACAAGAAAATATCGCTGCTGACGAGGCCACGAGAGTGTAAGTCGCACGTGGTTGTACACGTTCCGTTGAGAACAGGCTTTGTGAAGCTATGGCCGCTTACGTAATCGTTCTGCAGCGAGTATATTCGCAAGCCTAGTCGCTAGTCGGTCTCGCGGGACTCGGGACTCGCCAGAGTTGCCAGTGTTTGGCGTGACTGCCGAGGCGTTCGCACGCGCGTCATTTTCATTCTCTTTCACACAAAAAAAAAGACGTTCCATTTGCTAATACTCCAGCAGTGGAAAAACCCCTGTCGGTTACGTGCGCGTTTAATAAAATCCATCGAATCCATCGAATAATGTGATTGAAAAACCGTTGCGATTTTCTAACCTTTAGAAAAGTTTTACGAACGGGTGCGAGTGACAGGGAAACCGGTTCGATTCTAATTTGTTGATGATCCAATAATCAACATGACCGGGGGTCACAACGGAGGAAACATACTCACTTATGAGACCCTCGTACACGCGATATCCGGTGCTGCGGTAAGTTTATTGCTTTTCTTTTTCGCGTTAATATTTCCATGGTCACAAGCCAGAGTCGAGAGGCCGGTAAAAGTCCCACGGCACGTTGTTTTTTTTAACGTATTACTATTACAAAACGACTTTATTTAGGACTCTTTCAAAATTTAGTATAAACGTTCTTGGCACAAAAACTAACAGTTTTCTCCTCTGTAGAAAAATTTTCTGACATTTAGAATTTGAGACACTTCCGTTCTAATTTTTTACTTTTCCCATCTAAACGCGTGTAAATTGAAGTCGCGTTTCTTTGGTTTTTTTCTTGCAACTTTTTGACGAAACGTGACTTCAATTTACACGCGTTTAGATGTGGAAAAATAAACAAATTGGAAATTAAATATCTCAAATTCTATAAACGTCAGAAAATTTTTCTTCATAGGAGAAAACTTAGTTTTGGTGCCAAGAGCGTTTTTATACTAAATTTTGAAAGAACCCTGAATAAAGTCGTTTCGTGATAGTAATGCCTTAAGAGTTTTGATGTTTCGATAAATTGTACACGTTATATATGCTCATCGCGTGTGCCATCGTGAACGAAGCGATGAGGAATAAGGTGCACTGTATCTTTTCTTTCCCGGAAGTTCCAAACCTTTCCGCGACAATAACGTGTGTCTCAACTTTTTGGTTATGTCTCTCGCGCACTCGCCTCACTTTTATGGATGCTGTTATTTCTTAGATGACAATTACATTGATTTGAGGTTATGGCTTTGACGATTACAGGGAAGCGTCGTCGCCATGGCAACCTTCTTTCCTCTTGACACTGTTCGAAGCAGATTACAGTGTAAGTGTGTGTTTTACGTTAAAATCTCAAACGCTATGCGATATGTTGAAGTTTGGATCGTTGGAACGCAACGAAATTCTCGTTTTCTTTGGCAAATTTCGTTATTCAAATGCAGAATGTATTTACGACGATAAAACGATCGGTTTTGCGGACCGAAATGTAAATCGGCTCGAAAAGTTTGGACGATTTTGAAAAATTAAACGAATCGTCACTAAAAATAAATATTCTTCGTTGCATTCCAACGTTTCAAACTTCAGGTTCATGTTTTCGTTGCATTCCAACGAAAACGTTCAACATCGTTCGAGAACTCGTGCAACTTGAGTTTCGTTTTTTAAATTATAGAATAAATACAGCATGTTACGTGAATGTTGGGAGAATTGATAAAAAAAATATTGGCACAGCTCAAAAATACAATGTCGAAGTTTGCATCGTTGGAATGCAACGAAATGCCGTTTTTTCTTGAGCAGATCTCAAGATTCTTATTCGATATTTGGTCAGCACGATAAAACGATATTTTTTGAGAATTCAAACACAAAATCGGTACGAAAATTGTCATGGTTTTTGAAATTGAAAAAACAATCAATCGGAAAAGTATTTTTCGTTGGATTCGAACGTCGCGAACTCCAGTGACTCGCAGGCACAAAATTGCACTCTGAATTTCAATTTATACACAAACAGGACGAAGCCAATGGATACTAAAAAAAATAGTTTTTCGCAATCCCTTTTGTTTACAAATTCGTAATTCCAAATTTTTATTTGTTTTTCAATGTCAACAGAACAACGATAATTTGCTGGTCGTTTTTCGTGAAGGAAAAAATAAATTCACATGAAAAATTAGCAACTTTGGAATGCATCGAAAAATATTTATTTTTATTAATGATTTGTTAAATTTTCAAAATCGGTTCGACTTTGTCGAAGAAAAAAAAAGAATTTCGTTGCGTTCCAACGTTGCGAACTTCAAGGTCATAATAAATCGAAGGTAAACGACTCGCGGAGCAATTGCATCGTTTCAATGAATCGTTTGTAACGTAATTGATCGGTGTAAATATCGATCGATGCTTTTTTACAACTTTTTCATAATTTCTTGGTTTTTGCTCGCATATGCCACTGCTAATGAACGTTTCTCCTTATCCCGGCGTAATCTGCTCTAGAAATGTATCATTCTTATAAAATAACGAGTAAAAAAAAAAAAAAAACGCAAAAATAAGTAGAGCATTTTACAAAACTGAAGATTTCGATATTTTTGTGCATTTGAGGACGTTGTATGGCGAGAGTCAAATCTAAATTTTTGTTTTCAATTTTTCTTACTTACAAAATCGTTTGCGAGCCCAAGTTCATTAAAAAAACGTTGTTACAAATTAACTGAAGAACAACATACTCTAAATCCAAGATTCTCCGAGGTAATTTGTATTTTTCATGTAATAAACAAAATTACGAAAAAATTTAACGACCGATTTTTTTTTAAAAACTCAATAAAGCTTCTTCGATGTTACGTAAAAGTTTATGCAAAGTTTTAAGAGGTTTCAACATTTAGTAATCGAAATATTTAATGTTGAAAATTGAAACTTTCAACACACGCTCTTATGAGAAGCTACTGAAAATTGTGATTTTTATAAATAAATATCTCGACTTCTACACGGTGGAACCTCTTAAAATTGCGCGAGCTATTCTCTTTGTGTGGTGTCAATTTGAAGGAATTTTCTGGATAGAAAATTTCGCATACAACGTCCTTGAACATTGAAGACGAAAAAAGGGGGATTTTGGACCAAAACTGTTTTCGTTTCGTTAGCGGGATAGGAAATTTTTTTTAAAAAATCGCCTAGCTCGTTCGGACTATGCAGAAAGAATTTCACGCTCGCGGGAACTCACTGAATATATGCAAATGAATGCAGCCGTAAAAAAATCTTATCTCCCCAACCAGGCGTCAGAGAAAATGACGCTAAAGTTTGCAAACTTGAAATACAACGAAAAATATATTTTTTTTTATTGATGATTTGTTTGATTTGCAAAATCCTGCAAATTTTCGAATGGCGAGAATATCGAAATACAGAAAATATTTCATGCCCATCAGAAAATTTTAATATTTTTTCCGTTAGGATTAAATTACTTTGGTAGGACGAAGGCGGAAGTCAATTTCAAACAAAGATCTGAATAAATTGACGATTTTATCGTTAATCCATGCAATTTTGATTACAACCTCGCGAAGCTTGATTGAAAAACACGAGTTCTCGCATCGAGCATTGATAGTAGACACGATCGCGTGTCTATGCTACTGATTGAAACACAAGTTTCAAAAGGTTAAATATTTTTAAATGTTTAAACGATTTTTGAATGACACTCAAGTCCGCAACGTTGGGCTCCAACGAAAAATACGTTTTTCGATTAATTGTTTTTTTTTCAATTTCGAAAACCATGACAAATTTCGTACCGATTTTGTGTTTGAATCCTCAATAAATATCGTTTTATCGTGCTGACCAAATATCGAATAAGAATCTTGAGATCCGCTCAAGAAAAAACGAAATTTCGTTGCAATCCAGCGATGCAAACTTCGACATTGTATTTTTGAGCTGTGCCAATATTTTTTTTATCGATTCTCCCAACATTCACGTAACATGCTGTATTTATTCTATAATTTAAAAAACGAAACTCAAGTTGCACGAGTTCTCGAAGGATGTTGAACTTTTTCGTTGGAATGCAACGAAAACATGAACCTGAAGTTTGAAACGTTGGAATGCAACGAAGAATATTTATTTTTAGTGACGATTCGTTTAATTTTTCAAAATCGTCCAAATTTTTCGAGCCGATTTACATTTTGATCCGCAAAACCGATCGTTTTATCGTCGTAAATACATTCGGCATTTTAATAACGAGCTTTGCCAAAGAAAACGAGAATATCGTACGAAAAGTGATTATTTTTAATAGCAGAACACTCAATTTTCCGACACAGTCTTTTTTACCTAAAAAAAAACTGGAACGAATGCGATAATTATGGAAATAATGAATAAAATATTTTTTTTTACGTTGTACACCAACGATGCATACTTCAGTATCACGTTGTTGAAGCATGACTCTAATTGCAGTAACAAGAAGGATTAAAAAATGTACTGTCGTGTAAATAAAATAGAAATTGTGCACTTTGCAAAGCCTGAGTCACCCACAGGCGACTGGTTTCTCTAAGCATAATCTTTGTTATTTATATTTGCAGTGGAAGAAGGTCGCCAATCAAAAAACACTTTGACCACCATTAGAGAACTCATTTCCAAGGAAGGCTCGTAAGTTGATTTCTTTGAATAAACTTTAACCCAAGACAAATCATTCAAACAATCTCGTTGTAATAATTCCCTGTCCTTTTCGAAATCCTCATGTTATTATTTGTAATAATCATTTTTCAAATTTTCCCACTCGGCTGGGCCATCGAATAAAATGAAAAAAAAAATCGGTATTCCCTGAGAAACTATTTTCTTATTGATTTCGTTTTTTTCCAGATACACTCTCTACAGGGGCATGGTTCCAGTTTTGCAAAGTCTCTGTGCAAGTAACTTCGTGTACTTTTATACATTTCACGGTTTGAAACTGTTGAGGAGCTCGAGGAATCAGACGGCCGGAAATGACTTATTGGTCGCGTCAATAGCCGGTAATTGACAAGAAGCAAAAAATCAAAAACCAAATTTAAATGGCACTGAAGTTCGCAGCGTTGGGTTCCAACGAAAAATACGTTTTTCTCTTAATTGTTTGTTCAATTTCAAAGCCCATGACAATTTTCTCACCGATTTTCTCTTTGGATCCACAAAAAAAAATCGTTTTATTGTCCTGACCAAATAATGAATGAGAATCTTGAGATTTGCCCAAGAAAAAAACAGAATTTCGTTGCATTCCGACGATGCAAACTTCGACATCGCAGTGGCTGATTTTCTGACTAAAATTAAACGTCAATGTTTGTTTTTTTTTTGTTCTTTTTTTTTTTTTTAGGAATTATCAATGTCCTCAGTACGACTCCACTTTGGGTGGTCAATACGAGACTAAAAATGAAGGGAATTGGGGGAGCTGCCGAGAGAAACAACAACGAATACGATAATCTCGTAGGTAGGTCGATGGAACGAAAAAAAAAATATTTTTTTGTTTAATCAACGTTTCGAAAGAAATGAGTTTTTTCGAATTTTGTGCTTGTATTCAATTTGAAAACGTGAAATACGGACAAATGAATTTTTATTATTGCTGACAATTAGCATGAAAAATTTATACGCTAACCGAGGACACGAATGAACGACGTCAAAGGTGAATCGAGTGTTTTCCAGTCGTTGCAAAGTGTCGTCGAAATAGTCGCCACCAATGGAATTATGTTTAATTAAGAAATCGTGAATCGATTAATGAATTGACGGCTTAGGGACAAAGAAAATTTCGCTATTTACCTCGGTCGCTCAGTTTGTTTGAGTTCATTCTCAATGGACTCTGTGCAAACATCATTTTTTATCATATTTTTAAACCTTGGTATATTACCGAAGAGCTAAACGCACAAAAACGTTGTTGCATCATTCGTTTCTTCGGTGCTTTCGATCAGAGAATTTTTTCAATTTCATCTGCTGGTTTAAACTTTAATAATCAATTTTTTAAAAATATTGGATTCCTCGTAGAGGAAGCTTTGAGCATCGTGCATCTTGAGAATCTTGAGGAAGCAATTTCCAAATTTCAATTTGCAGCGTTTTTTGTATTTTCATTTAAATTATGGAATTTCGACAAGTTTTCTAGAAAGTAAAGAGGAAGTACGGACTTGTACACAATATCTTAGAAAATTTGCAAAAATTAAAGCGCCTAGACGATTTTTCGAAACATTCAGATTTTCGTAAAATTCGAAAAATCATAAAATTTAAACCGTTCAACCGATATTCCCCAAATTCAAAGCCTTCCTATTATGATACTCTATTTATAAAAAAAACAATCAGTAAAAAATCTTAAAATTTGCGGAAGTTAGAGCGTCAACAGCCTTTTTTTGAAAATTTCAAAATGCCGTAGAATTCGGATTTTTCTAGCAATTCCAACAAAATTCTCAGAGAATGAAGAGCTCGTGTAGATCAAAATCCGTGCAAAACGGGAGCTCTATAGCTCAAACCGTTCTCGAGTTACGAACGTTTGAATTTTACAGTGCCCGAACATACACACACACACACACACTTCCGGACATTTTTTCTAGAAATGATTTTTCGATGTTTTGGGACATTTTGAGCGCATTGCCATTGAAAACTGAAAAAAAAACATATGTTCTCCGTCAAGCTTTCTCTATGAGGAAGCAAAATCATGAAATGTCATTTTTTTTTGGATAAAATTGTTCGAACCATTTGAAGCTTTCGGCTGGTTCAAATAATTGATCGTAGCTGCAAAGTTTCGACCAAATTCCCAGGAGTTTTTTTCGCATAAAGTTTGAATTAACAAGTTTGAAATCCTGCAGACGGACTGATTCACATATGGAAATACGAGGGCCTGAAAAACTTGTGGGCTGGCACACTTCCAAGTTTAATGCTCGTTGCCAATCCTGCTATCCAGTTCATGACTTACGAGACTCTCAAGAGAAGGGTCAGTAATTCATTGTCAGGAGCCCAGCCACCTGCTTGGTTATTTTTCGCCATTGGTGCCATCGCCAAAACTATAGCCACGACACTCACCTATCCATTGCAATTGGTTCAAACGAAACTGAGGGTGAGACGATTTTTTTTTTCCAATTCTCATCAATTTTCTTAATTTTTTTTCCTTTAATCGATTGAGTAGTCAAATTTTCCGCCAGGAGGAAGTAAATTTTCTCAAATATTTAAAACAAAAACATTTATTTTCTTCGTCGTTCACCAATTCTACAAAAAATCCGTCCATTTTTTTTGTTCAATTTATTTACAGCAATTGGCCAAGTTTTTTTCGTTCTGTAATTTTTTAAAAAATCATATTTTCATCGCTTCGTTAAATATGACAATTCTCTGACAATAAAATGATCACCTTTTTTCTTCAATTCATTTACAGCATGGACACAAATATCCTGATCTTCCACCGAACGCCGGGACGATCCAGATTCTCATGTACATATTGAAGTAAGAATTTCCCCGATTATTATCAGAGTTGGCGCTAAAAGCTAGTTTAATATAAAAAGTTGAAATCGTTCTTTTCAAAATCTCAAAACTTTGATTATGAGAAAATCGCTATAACTTTTTTTTTTTTTTACAAACTGGCACTCCAGCTACCAGTCGTTATCTTTGTTTTCAAATTATCTTTCAAGTGGTAATTAGTGATTTTTGATTTATTATCAATTTTTAGTCGCTCGTGAAGTTTGAAAATGGAAAATATGACGAAAAATGTGATTTTTTGGCTCGAGTCCCAAAAAACAAAAAGAAATTATCGCGATGCAGCCCTGAACCTATACCGATTCATGAGCTTCATTCCTGTGAAAGTTTCATCGAAATTGGTTCAGTGGTTTTTGCATAAAAAAAGCTAGAGATTAAGGACGTTGTATGCAAAATTTTCTATCGATAAAATTCCTTCAAATTTGCACCACACAGAGAGAATAGTGATATTTATTTATAAAAATCACAATTTTCAGTAGTTTCTCATAAGAGCGTGTGTTAAAAGTTGCAATTTTCAACATTAAATATTTCCATTTCTAAATGGTAAAGCTTCTCAAAACTTTGCACACACTTTTGTGTAACATCGAAGAAGCTTTATTTAGTTTTTCAAAAAAAATCGGTCGTAAAATTTTTTCGAAATTTTGTTTATTCTATAACAAATACAGATTACCTCGGACAATCTTGGATTTAGAGTATGTTGTTCTTTAGTCAATTTGTAACAACTTTCTCTAATGAACTTAGGCTCGCAAACCATTTCGTATGTACGAAAAACTGAAAACAAAAATTTAGATTTGATCGTCGCCATACAACGTCCTTAAATTTTCAACATATTTTAAATTAACTTTGTCGAAAAAGTAAAGAAAATTTGAAAAATGAGAGACTTTTAGTTTGTAGAAAATTGTGTCAGTCTTGATAACAGAGTCGTTGCATTGGAAATAGCAGTTTTGATCAATTCTTTTGGTCCGTGAGACGATAAAGATTTGAAAGATTGAAAACTAAAAGAAAAACGTCGTTTCTTTTGACAGAAAACAAGGACCAGGCGGTTTGTACAAAGGGATGGAGGCGAAACTTTTGCAGACCGTGTTAACAGCAGCCCTGATGTTTTTAGCCTACGAGAAAATATCGCGATTCGTGTTGCGATTGTTACTTCGCAGGCCACTTTTACGATGAGCAACAAAAATCGAACAATATCGACGATAGAAATTGATGAAAAGAATTTATTGTTTGGATGGTGAAAAAAAAAAAATGGAACGGAACTTCGTGAACGTGGGAAAATTTACAGAAAGATTGTCCAACTGTTTGAAAAATCAATGACAACAAAGCTTTTGAAACTACAGTTCGATTTTTTTCCCGGATCGAAACAAAAGAGGGCAAGGAATTAGAATAATAATAAAAAATTCCAATCGCGTGAACATATCGCTGATGCAAAAAAATAAAATGTCTAGTATTTTAATTTTTTATAACCCATCGAACGAGACCTCATAATTCCATCGGCCGATTCCCCTTTTTAACCAAAGAAAAGAAAAGCTAAATACGTCACAATTGCTCGCGTACAGTGCTACGAACTCGCGACCAATAAAAAAAATCCTGTCACGGCGACGTTGCCGTTCACGCGAAAACGCAAAGTCGAAAGAAGATGCCGGACTGAAACGAGACTCTCGGCGAGACACGATCCCCGAGAGGATCGCGTCCTTGTTGCCCCCAAACATTTTCGAAAAACATCACGAACGATACTCGATTTTTGGAGCCAACTCAAAATACGAGGAAGAAAATCAACCATCGGCGGTAAAGCAGACAATTATTTGCAAAAACGTCGCCGTGATGCTGACCACACGATGAGCACGAGATTGTCAAAAGCAAAAACACCGAGGAGCCTCGGTAAAAGTGGAAAACTCGATAGCGCTAAATCCAAGAAGGAGGATCGACTAATTTCCAACGATTGCGATGTCGACCTCGGCCAACCGGATCTCACTACTTTTTTCAAAAAAGACGAAACCACTTGCTCGCCTACAATTTGCCAGGATGGGCTTGTAACTGAGAAAAAATGCCCGCGGGATTCCGAGGAAAAGGGCAAAAATGTTTCCGAAAAGCTCGTTTTGCCAGACGTGGAAAAAATCGATGCGACTATCGCTCCCGAGAGCGAACTCATCGACGCCAAACAATGCGAAAAATCTTCGACGATTAAAACTACAAAAACCAGTAAAATACCCAGAGCTCGATTCGGCGGATTTTCCAGACTGCCATTAAAAAATCGAGCGAAAAAATTGGCAATCCCAAAAATCTGCACAGCTAAATCGAAATCTGCAATGTTAGTTTTCCCACAATTTATATCATTTCGTTTAAGCTCACAAAACGACTTTATATGGGGTTCTTTTAAAATTTTGTATAAACGTTCTTGGCACCAAAACTAACAGTTTTCTCCTATGAAGAAAAATTTTCTGACGTTTTGAATTTGACATATTTAATTTCCAATTTGTTTTATTTTTCCCATCCAAACGCTTGTAAATTGAAGTCACGTTTTCGTTAAAAAGTTGCAGAAAAAAAAGAAACGCGACTTGAATTTACAAGCGTTTAGATGGTAAAAATAAAAAATGGAAAATTAAATATCTCAAAATCTAAACGTCAGAAAATTTTTCTTCATAGGAGAAAACTGTTAGTTTTGGTGCCAAGAACGTTTATACAAAATTTTGAAAGAATCCTGAATAAAGTCGTTTTGTGATGGTAATACATTAACATGAAATGATTGCTATTGAGCCTTCGTTGACACACTGGGTCAAATTGACCCCGGACTCGTCGTTCGACGTTAATTATATCTCGATAGAAATATTTCTTGATCTTCCCAGAGGTTTTTCGTGAAAACCAACGATTTTTCCAACTTCGAAGCCGAAATATCAATTTTGTCAAGAGTCAACGAAGGTTTTCGTCTGTTACGTTTTTTTTTCGCAATAATTCCATAAAACAACAAAAAAAACTGATTTTTTTATACTTCAGAACGCGCGAGCACGAGAAAATCCAAAAACCGATAGAACCAGAGGAAAAAGCAGAAAATACAGTGGAAAATTTACAAATTTCTGAACAAAAAATAACACTCGTTGTTTCAGATTCAAAGTAAGCGATTTTTATTTGCTCTGCAATTGCAAAAACAAAAGCAAAAATGTAACAAACTTCTTGATTCGTGGCAGGAGTATTTTTTCCGAAGAAAAATGTTCTGGTATAGACGCCGACGTGGAGCTCGATGCCGATCAAGAGTTAACAACTTCAACGGACAATTCTCCAGGAAGAATAAACCATTTAGGAAACCCTGCGATTTCGTCGGTTCTGCGAGCCTCGAAATTGAGTTGTAGTTGTCGTTCCTGCACCGACGAACTCTCGGAAATTCCAGGACATCGTGTCAATACAGAAATCTGGACAGATTCGAGAAGCTCTCCGGATTTCGGAAGATACAGCAGTTCCGGTCGAAATGGACTTGCCAAGTATACAAAAAAAAATCATTCGCGATTCACAGTATTGAAATATTTTTTTCACCATTTTTTCGAACCGCTTACCATGACATGGTCGTCGCATTTTTTTGCTCATTTTTTTTCTTTTTCCATAAACGTCAAAATTGACAAGCACGTCGAAATGCTGCATAATTACTCGTTAATTAAGGGCCCACCATTTCGAGAAAGAAAATAGAAAAACTACGCTGAAGTTTGCAACGTTGAAATGCAACGAAAAATATTTTTATTTTTTTAAATGTTTTTTTTTTTTTTTAATTTTCAAACTCATTTGAATTTTTCGAGCTGATGCACTTTTTGGGTCGCAAGAACCGATCGTTCCATCGCCGTAAATACGTTTTGCATCTGAATAACGAGCTTTGTCAAAGAAATGAAAGATTTTCGTTGCATTCGAACGTTCGAAACTTCAGCGTCATGGTTTTTTGAATTCTGACTAGACACGACTCCTTGATAATAGAATACGAAGACTTCCAGAATCGTCCAATAGTCGCATTCATCGAAACGAAACCACTGAAGATTCGGACATCGAGTCGAGCACCGATTACGCAAGTTACGAATCCGATGCAATGAAAAGATTGAAAAAAAGAACAAGACATTCCTCGATTATTTCTGATCCCAATGGCATTGTAGCAAAAACGAGCAGCCCTGCCAATTCCAACTCGAGAATAAGAAGCAGATCACGCATGACATTTTCATTCTTCGATACTCTCTTCGATATTGTCTTCTGGCCGTTCATCTTCCTTCGAAACGATCGCTGAAACGAGGACGATATCGTTGTTTCTCCATTTTCCAAAAATTTCACTCAATTCCCAATTGTTTCCTTTTTTTTTTTAATCGAATATTTTTGTCATAAAATATACACGATTTTGCTCTTGAAACAGTTGACGGAAAAATCATATTTTTCTCTTCATTTAGAATTAGCAACGTTGAGTATTTTGATTTTTCATTTTGTAGAAAAAAAAAAATCGTTACTGAGCATTTGAAGAACGTGCCGTTTCAGGGCCAACGGAGTGAGCCTCGGAATTGGGAAAAAAATGAACAATAATCGAGTACTAAAAAATAAAAAAATTGACGACGTTTATAATGATAAAAAACAATTGTTTTTATATTTCGGATTCCTTACGAATTACGGTACAAAGAGATTTGAGGTATTGTCACGTTTCCTATTTACACAGTGCGATAGTATTATTTTTTTTTTCCATTTTTTTCGTATTTTACCAAAAAAAAATGCGAAATTCGCGGATCCCCTGGATGGAAAATGATTGGCACGTTCGTTTTGGCACGCCGAAATCCTGCACAGAAATGGATTAATTTTCAATGGCGCACGTAACCTTCTAATAGAGTTTTTTCTGCGGAGAAGCTCGTCAACGTTTAAATTCTTACAATTTTCCGTGGGTGCTTCTTTCGTCGTGCCTCAGAGGCGAATAGCCAAGCAAGACAACGAGATCGAGTCGTGAAGTTTTTCGATGTCCGCTATGGTGTCGCGAACGATCTCGTCGAGGAGAGACTGACTCGGTATCAATGCGGTGTCCGCGGAAATGGATAAATGAACTTTTCCTCCGTAAGTTAGAAAAGAACATCCCAACCCGGTTTTCCCTCGATGAGGAATCCAAAAAGCAACGTTTTTCAACTTGTTACCAATTATCGAAACTTCTTGGGGTCCGGGCAAATTACTGAATACCAGAGTACTGTGACTCTCGAGAACTGGCCTCAACAAACATTCCGGAAGTAACGCCGACAGCCATTTCATCACCCAAAAATTAATCACGTAATCCGAATCCTTTCGTAATTTCTCTGACGATCTTGCTACGTCCAGAACCCTCGCGAATAAAGTCTCTTCCATCGTTTTCTTCATCCCCAATTCACCGTTTACTTCGTTACAACAAAGCGTCAAGAGACCGACCGAAAAGTCGTTTTGAAGACTCAGCTTTTTGCTTGGCGCAGTCATTCTCGCTGGTATCACTACAGTCATCGTTTTTGGAGCTGCCTCGTTTATCTTTAGGGAAGAAAAATACCAGCAGTGAGGCACAAGCCTTGTAAATACGAAAACATTCCATTTTATTAAAACGTTTTCATGACGATTAACTTTAATGAGTTTCTGTAGAAAAATCTTGATATTGAGAAATTGATCAAATTTGCTGATAACGTTCTTCAACATCAAGTGCGAAAAAACACATTTTTTCAAACTTTTCATCCGTCTAGTTATCGAGTAATTCAGCATTAAAAAGCAGAATTCTTATGGCCGAAATGTATATGAAAACGCTATGCTTATACACGTGAAGTTCAATGTTCAGTTACTCGAGAACTGGTTACAAGAAAAATCTCAAAAAATTTGTATCGTCATGTATAATTCTAAAGAATATATTCACAAAATTTTATTAAATTCTAATTATTTTAAAAATTTTATGTTTTTAACATGGTTTAGCATGGCAACATTGTATCGCCGGTAATGAAACCCCTTAAAGTACTTTGCAGCAAATCTTTTACATAAATCTAGGAACTCGAGATTTTTTAAATATTTTTCTTGGACGATATCACTCTTTTCGAATGAATCTTTTGTTTTGTTTTTTTCTTTTTAATTGGAAACAGTCAAAAATATTTCGTAACATTTTGCTTTACTCTCAAATTTGGCAACTTTACGAAAAAAAAAATGAAATTTTAAAGTCTCTTTGGCATCGTCAAGGGCCATAATTTTTGAATATTCGAGAATCATAAAATTGATCGTTAATCTTTACTTGGGAAAAAGTGAATTATTGTCAAGCTTTGTTTATTTGTTAGGCAAGCTTTTTTTTTTGTTGGTTTGAATAAAAGATTTGTTTGATTTGGATAGGAGGCACAATACCTTGGCAAAATAGCGATGAAAATTGTGGGACAATGCAGCGAGGACAACGTCGCCGAATCTGCAGCCAGCTGCGTCCTTGATATCTCGAATTTTTGCCATAAGATTTCCATTTGGTTGAAATTCATCGGAGTCGCTCTCCATCCAGAAGGAGAGCAATTTTTCGCCATTGAGAATGGGCCCGTGAAGGGCACTGCGGTCCAGACTTCGTAGAGTTTGTTGGAGCAAGCAATAAGGAGCAGAAATAATGGTATACAGAATTTTTCCTGATTTTTCCAAGTTTTTTCTCGCTCTATCGAAAAAAAAATGTTCAAAATGGATCCAAAAATATTTCAGTATATTTTTGATCATTTCCATCGGATCCTCAGCGATCTGATTGCTCGAATTTTTCGATCCTGCGTCAATGTAGCTCATGCAGGTTTCCATGAGTTTTCGGAAGGGAATTCTCATCGTGAATGGCATCGAAGCCTTCAACAAATTTTTCTCGCTGTACAAAATTTCTTCTTCGTTTTCGACGATTCCCAAAACAGCAGAATTTTGCCGAAGACGAGGAATTTTTCTTTCGACTGCACTCGATCGCATGGGCTCGGAAATGATTCGATGCTTCGAGTCAGCTATGGACTCGAGCAAAAGTCGCAAAAGAGCGACACCATCGCCTACGCAATGATGAACTCTGAACAAAACTGGAATCGTTTTTTCCTCTTTTATATTTTTGCTCTTGTGCATTTTTTTAAAAAGTCTCGATGAGCCTCTCGTGCAGTTTCTGCCCAGAAGAATCTCCCACGAGGCCGTATGCCCTCGGGGAAGCTTCGCGTTCGTTAATTTCGCCAAAACTTTTTCAAAATCGTTATCGTCTGCTTCGGTGCACAAACCCTCGCGTTTCTCGGGCTCTTCTCCCTCGTCCATCCACCTCACACGTTCCTCGATACTCAGTTTTCCATTTCTTTTCCAATAATAATAACCGTACCTTTTGGCTCTCAGCCAATTGAGTTTTTCAAAGTGCGACGACAGCAAACGCTCTTCCAAGATCTTTCGAAAGTCTGTTAAAAATTCTTGCTCCGTTATTTTGTCATTCTTTTCGAAAATTCCAAGCACGTTGATCACTGACAAAGCAGTCGATTCTTCCAACGCCCAGACGCAATCAGTTCCTTCCAACAATCCAGCAAACTCAGATTTCAATGTTATTCGCAAAACTAATTCAACTGTTTTTCGATATAGAAAAAAAATGGTTAAAATCGGAGTTACTATCGAAGCGAGCACGAAAAATATTGTTGAATGAAGAAACGTCGTTATCGTGCTTTTCAACTTTGATTCGAGACTCGCGTCCAACTGAAACTGATTGAAAAAAATTCATTTTTCGTTAATCATCGATCGAAAGTTTAGTTTTTTTTTTTTTCCTTTTTTTTTGCGTTTTAATTCGAACCTTGGACGTTGCTATTCGAAAATCTGCCAAACACGCTATCAAGAATCCTGTAAGAATTCCCAATTTCGCTGGATTTTCCAACAGGAAATTCGCTTCTCCGTTAATTCCCTTGCTGGTGGAGTTTTGGGACGAGACAAGATCGTAAGTGAGTGAGAGGTTGGCGAAGGTGTGCCAAACCATGTCCCACACCTCGTTCGATTCGACGATCTGCGAGCTTTCCATTCTGGAAAAAAAGAAAACACAATGTCACACTGTCCGATTTTAGGTTTTTGAGATTTTCAAAAAGCCAAACGTCGGAAAGATCAACGCACTCGGTCTGTGGATAGAGTTGAAAAAATATTCGAATTAGTGCAAAGCACCGACTGGGATATTGCCAACGAGCAACTTTGCTTTTATACAAAGAAGCACGAGCAATGTCGTGCAAATCCTTTTACCAAGAGCCCCTTATCGTATTACGCTTCGCTGACATAATTTTGTCGCTTCGATTTCGCCAAGTTGCATGATCCATGAAAATCTCGTATATTTCAAGTTCAATCGAAATTATTTCGTTGTTTAATCCATTTTTTTCAATTGACAATGTTTTTTAATTGATTATTCATATTCGATTGAGTTTATTATCGCGTGTAATGAAAAATCGGAAAAAAAATAGGAAATTGTAAAAAAAAATAAATGTTTTCGTCGCATTCATGCAATTCCGTTTATTTTTTTCACTCAAATTTTGTTTTTACCAAATTTTTATGTCCCGCACGAATATTTGAAAACTTTTCGCGATCTGTTTCAATGAAAATTAACCGAACAAAAGGCTACGGGTCAAAATGACCCAGTGTGTATTTGTAGTGGGCAAATTTGAGTTTGTGTCAAGAGTCTGAAAATCTGAGGACACGAGAATCAACTCTGAGCAGCAACAGTGGGAGTTTTCATTCAAATTACAATTTTTCGTTTTCGAAATGATTGCTCCGTTAAAAAAAAAAAAAAAAAAAAAACTTATCGTAAGTCAGAAAAATGAGAAAATTCTCAAAAACTTTCGTTGGATTTTTCGAATAATTAACGTTATTCGATTTTTTCAGTTAGCGAAGTTGAACTGCAACTGTCGTGACTCTGGACGGAGCAAAAACACGCGTGTCTTGCTTCCTGGAGAAGTCCACGAAGAACCATATTTTCACGAGCCAAACGATCGCTCCTTCTCGTCTCACGAGCAAGAAGCGCATCTTTGCTCGGTATTAATGCCATGCATGATTTAATTGGATTAACATTGCTACTGGCTTTTTGTAGGGCGTCCTGAAAATAAATCGAAACGCCGATAATGACCTCGGGCAACCTTGACATTGAATTTATTCATTTTTTTCTGGATTTTTGTACTTGGAGCGTTTCCATAGAGCCTCGTAGTAAAAATTCTTGTTCATCTTTTCGCTTTTTCAGTTCCAAATATTTCGTGCAAACGTTGGTTAAAGTTTCTTCTCTCTGGATCAAATTCTCAGCAACGTTCAAGAGCCTTTTTTCCAGAGATTCGATCTGAGGATTTTTCCAATTTTCAACAATTTACCTCCCTATTTTTAAATACGACGAAAAATTGATTTTTTATTGATTGTTTTGATAATTATTAAACTTATTAAAATTATTAATAATTATTATGAATAATCATTAATAATTGTAATAATCACTAAAATCAATTAATTGCTGAATTTACAACAAAATTATTAACAGGTAATTATTAATTATCATAAATAATTATTAATAATGAATAAATTCATAATTATTAATTTTATTAATACTATTAATTATAAATTATTACAAGTTATAAATTATAAATTATAAATTGATAAATGAAATTATTAATCATTTTTTTAGTAAATTCAGTTTTCGAAAGGGAAACTGAAAATTTTGTACTCTGCTATGAAAAAAAATGAATTTTCTTTGCCGCCCAACTGTGAGAACTTCCCCATCGTTATTTTGGATTGTTCCGTTTTATTTCATACCTGCTTGTCCTTTTCTTTGAGAATTTCATTTTTCATGGATATTTGGCTCTTCAGCTGCTCGGTCAGCTCCAACATGGAGTCGTACCTTTTCTCGGGGAAAATAACTTTATCGTTATTCTGTATCTCGGCATCCGTCATCCTTTCAAGTTTTTTAGTAAAATGGAATTTTTACTTTTTGTGCCACGTGCGTTGGATTTCGGTTCTCAAGCTCCAGGGCAGATTGTCTATATTTTCCAGACCCAAATCAGTCACGTTACTCCTAAACAAATCTGTCGTTAAGGCAACGTTATTGTCCGTTAAGCCTTGAAAAAATGTTGTACGATAACATGGAAAATACTGCGGGAAGCCGGATCGATTTTAATTAAAAAGAAAATCTTTCCATCGGTTGCAAAATTTTTGCTATTCGTATTATTTGCACCACGTACTCAACATATTTTTGTTACGATTGTCGGCGTCTCTGAGTTCGTCCGAAAGACTCCAATTTTGAATTTTCAGGAGAGAATAACGCGACGATTGTTCTCGTTCCAAAGCTCGGGATAAGCCCAAGCTCTGCTCCAGAGCGTTAATTGTTTTTCTCATTGCATCGAGCTTCGATAATTTCAGGTCTATGAAACGGCAAAGATTTTTCATATTATATTTTTATTATCTTTTTTTATTGTCTTTATTTTTATTTATTTATTTATTTATTTGCATTTTTATTGTTTAATTGTCTTTCGACACATTGAAATAGTATTTTTTGCAAAATTTTTATGGTGGTGAATAATTGTTATGGGGGTTGATTTGATTTTCACGGTTACTCAGGGATTTCAGGTTGGTCAATGACTCTGCGGGACTTTCGCTACCATCAGCTTCACCGTCAACGTTTCTCGGTATTTCTTCAATCGTCATTTCGATGTTTTCCCCTTTCGTGGACATTTTAGCTTCGAGCATTATTTTTTTTTTTTATTTTCTTGCAATTTTTGTTCGTAAAGCGATCACCGATTTTTTAATTGACTTGTCATTAATTGTCTGACGATTTGGCATCGTCAATGTAGTCATAGTAACCACAAACAGCTCTCGATTGAAAAATGTCCTCCAAAGTCTCCAAACATCACAATTGTGATAATTCGTTACTAAACTTGTAGAAAAAATATGCAGAAACTTGATTTTCAACGTTTTTGTCAGTACTACGTGTTATGAAAAGTTATTTGGCGCCAAAATCTCGATTAAAACATTCAGCGCGGTCGTTTCGGCATGAAATTCCCCATATACATCGCCGTATAGCTTCCGCGGGGTAATTGAATGATAGAAAAGACGAAAAGAACGTGAGATGATTTCGAAATTCCAAAAAAATTAATTTTTTTTTACTTGAGAACTATATGTATAGCGATAGAATTACTGAAAAATTTTACACAAAGAATATATGTTTAAACTTGAAAAAATGTTTATTTGATATTTTTTTATTTTTAGGGTGAAACAATTTCTTGAAAAACTCGTGATTGATGAGTGCTGAATATTTAGAAAGAACTTTGTATAAATTTGTACATAGTTTCGATAGTAAATTTGTTAACAATAATTACAAACATTGCGTAAACGTCGCAATTAATTAATAGAACAAGTGGTTAATTGACTAACGTATTGAAAAAGACAATCGGTTGACTGACTCACTTTTTTCGTTGGTACCAACGTTTCCATATAAAATATTCAAACTCACAACGTACGATAATTATTGAATAAACGAGATAAAAATCATCCGATTAACAGGCAGTCATTAGTAAAGCGGAAAATGAATTTCTAACGTAACACGTAGTATCGAAAATACACAACGAAAATCTTTTTTCTTGCTCAGTCGATATTACGAAATGCATACTTACCGCAAACCGCAAACTTGCGTAGAAAAACAAGAGCAGGCGGCTGCGAGGTTTGAATGTTCCCGGGACAAGCAGTGGACGCTGGGGTCCCTAGACTCGTGCCATTCGGCATCTCTCGTCTCTCTCAACTCTAGGAATATCAGAGTCGCGCTTTTTTCCCAGTGTTTTTTCAAACGATTTGTTGTCAGCAGTGACAAATACATGATGGCCGTTGCCAGCTAGCAGTGAAACGCGTATCTGTCCGCGAACTCAGTGTAAAAGTAGAATTTGACAACATTTTCCAACAATCTCTGTGTTCTCGAGGTTTTTTAGAAGGTGAAATAGAGCGCGTAAAGTTCAAGTGCAAAGTGGGGATTTTCTCAATAGTGAACAAAGTGTCAAAAACACTGGATGCTGAGAGTGAGATAAACGGTGGAGCAAACACGGTTGAGTGTAAGTGAGTGAGAGAGACCGCGAAAGAGCGAGAGAGAGAGAGAGAGAGAGAGAGGGAGAGAACGAGAGAGAGAGAGAGAGAGGATTGATGAAAAACACGGGTGGCTAAATAGCGCGTTCAGCGGAGAGAGGTAATATTGACGAATTTTTCATTGAGACGCTATGCTCGTTAGGAGCTTCCGATCGTGTTTGAGGCTTGCATCGCGATCTCCCGAACCCGATGATTTTTTAAAATCGACCTGGAAATCGATCAGATCCCAAATTTTCTTTTGTTTACGCCTTGTCACTTGGGGGCTTTTGTTGTGTGCAACCGCGCGCCGCTCCGAGGGCTAGATACGTGAGCATTTCAGTGTATGTGCGTGTGCGTGCCTCGATAAGTCAGCCTGTCTCTGTGTACGCGTCGTGCGTCCTCTTCGCGCGTGTGTGCCTTTTCGTGCGCGTGTGTCTGTCACATAGTCAAGGCGACTCTCGCTCATCTCGCACGTACGCTACTTCTATACGTGTTAATACGTGTATATATACGTGTACATACATACGCGTATATATATACTCATACATTTTTACAATTACATTTACAAGTACATGGCAAAAAACGTATGTGTATATGTGCGATTTTTACATAAATATATATATGCATACATACATATATATATATGCATATATATATATATATAGCAACCGCTACTTCGAAACATAGACCGACCGCAGACGAAAGCTTCGCTGTGCATAACCTTAAAAAACTTTTTCTCTCGGATTCCAGATGTCGATTTCTCCCCCGTCAATTACAAAATACGACAAAGTTCGTTTCATAACCTCGTCCTCGGCAATTTCAATTTTCATTCACGTTGTTGTTTTCCATTTTGATTCTAACCGTTTCCTCAAACAAAAACTACAACCGATGTTTTTGCATGGCTAGCGTTTTCGGCCCAATCACGATCTACGCGCCTCTCGACTTGGTCTTTTTCGGCTTAATTGCATCTTCGTCTTTTCGACCTCTTATTTTTTTCTCATTCATTGAAATCGCAACTATCGGCGGATTGTTTTTGCTTCGTCCAGTTTTTACTGACAAAGTTTTTAATGCTCTTTCTGCGACTCCAAAAAGACGAATCTCTCGGGCGAGAAAATATTCATCCCGACACTAAATATTTTTTGGATCGTAATGTTTTGTTTATTGAAGAGAATTTGTTGACACGACAAACTGGAATTGCTGATTTTTGAGCTTGTAACCGTTCAAAGTCGAAGCCCGAGGATTTTCCGTTATTCTGCTTTTCGTAGTCGAATTTGACGAGCTTTTTTCTCGTTTATTCCAAAAGCAACGTCCGTTTCCTGGTTTTTGTGCTTTTAAGCATTTTTTGGCAATCTCTTTGCATAACTTTCAGGGTCCACAGAGACGTTTTGTTGACGTTTAAAATAGCAATTTTGAGCTCGTAGAATATTATTTCCCGCTCTTTTGTGACTCGACGACGATTCTAAAAGTCTCGATCAGCAAATATTTCTTTAAATTCCCATTTCACGCGCGCATGACTCTTGCAAAAATAGTAATTAGAAAAACTAGCTAACGAGTACGGTTTTTGTTGTTGCAGATCGATCGAAAATGAAGGAAAAGTCAAGGAGATAAAAGAATTTCTGGAGAAGGCAACAATTATTTTCCACAGAAGCCAAATTTGGTGACAAAAAGTGAAAAAAAGACTTGGACGTTACTCAACATGTTCAAAGCGTCGACGGTCATCTGAACGATCAAACAATGTCAGCGAATTACTTCTCGCTCTTAGATTTAGGATAGGTTCTCCGATGCCGTTGTCAAACTCATCGGAAAACCACTTGAGAGATATAAAAAGTTGAAAAGTCGGGAGTTTCCAAGTGGGAAGTGGTTTTGTAGAACGTAATCGACGAGAGGATCGGAAGGAATATTTCTGGGAAAGAAAATTGGAGCAAAGGTTGAGCGAGCCAAAGAGTTTTGCTTGATGGCGGAGGATGTTCAAAAAGTTGACATTTGCGTCAGACAAATGTTCTTTGATCTTATCGTAAGGAGTAAAAAGATCGAGCATTTAACGACAAGGTTGTCCAGTCCGGCTATTAGAAAAAGATCGAAATAAAAATCGAAATACGAGTCGAGAAGCAAGCGGGCCAATTGGAAGAATCGATATGTCATTTGTGACGAGTAGCGGTTGAAACGAGAAGTTACATGAATGTCAGGAACCGGCGACGTTGGTCGCAGACGCGTTGAGTGGCGCCGTAGCGCAAAATTCCATTCCTTTTCGCAATAGATCCCTCTCGTCAGTTCCTTTCTCCTACTTTTTGTTACAAAGGTAAGGCCATTTCTCAAACTTGGGATCAAAGTATTCTGTCAGCTTTGTCGGAGCGAGAAAAATTGGAAATTAAATATCTCGAATTCTAAAGGTCAGAATATTTTTCTTTGCAGGAGAAAACTGTTAGTTTTGGTGCCAAGAACGTTTGTGGAAAGTTTTAAAAGAATCTTAAATAAAGTCGTTTTGTGATAGTAATTCCTTAAATCAGCCAAATATTTCGAGCCGATATATTTTTCTGGGAGCAAAAACCGATCGAAAACGAATTTCGTTGCATTTCAACGATGCAAACTTCAATGTTCTTGAAACATTGAAACTTTCTGAAACGAGAATTCACAGCTGACAGATCACCTTGAAACTTGCCTACAAATTCTTTCCGCCAAACAGCGATTCTCACTCGATTGTTTAACTTGCTAGGCAAATAAAACGGTGAACGGAAAACGACAAAACGACGAGGCTGAAAAGGTGGCTGTACGCTGCCTAGGATTACGAGGTGCTGCGTGGGCATGCAGCAGCCTCAGACACGCCCGCTCCTCGGGGACTCTGTATCCTCTACAACTTCCCCGAACGCAAGACGAACCAATTCCGTTGCTGTACTCACTCATCAACAGGTAATTCAACTCGAGCCTGCCATTTCTTACGATCTT
Source organism: Hyposoter dolosus (assembly GCA_963921915.1). Lineage (NCBI taxonomy): Eukaryota > Metazoa > Arthropoda > Insecta > Hymenoptera > Ichneumonidae > Hyposoter > Hyposoter dolosus. Next base: position 3,702,598 of record OY998140.1, read on the forward strand.
TCTGGAAGCGCAAATTCAGGAGGAGGGGAATATAAAGAAATTTTTCCTTAATTTAAAATTTTATTGCGATTTTAATTCCAACTTTTTTCTTCGCAGTTGCAACAGCTTCAACAGCTCCAAAACTCGACAGGCCAGCAACTCACATTCGCTCTGCAACAGCCGTCGAATAATGTGAGTACTTGGACCTTCGTCCAATGGGACTAAAAAATGTTGAAAAATTTAATAAGCCATTTTGCCCAACGTTCCAAATATTCAAGCTTCTCACTTGTTCAGTTTTTCAAGCCTTAAAAGAACGTGGCAAATTTTTTTCGAATCCTTGAAAAATCGTTGAGCAATAAAATGCGAAAATTCGTCTTCAACATCGTCTCTGAAATGACAAATTTCGAAAAAAACGAGTTTTTTTCTTATTCCACCAAATAATTGTTTTCGATTGACGATAATTTTGCGAATTTGCCAACGTATTCGTCGAGTTTGAAATAGTAAATATAAAAAATATTAAATTTTAAAAATTGGACTAATTTAAAAAATTGTAAATTAAAAACAAAAAAGAAAATGGTAGAAAACCAAAATTTATACAAATTTTGGTTTTCATTTGGCGGCTACGGTGGATGATGGAAAATTAATGAATAAATGTTTGCCAACAGCCGCAGGACCAGAACAATGGAACGGCGACCGGTAATCACATAGTATATCTGAACCAGTTGAGCCAACTGAATCAGAGTACAATAAATCCGTCGGGGACTGGTATGGGCCTACCCCCGGCCACCCCCACTTTCGGGGTGGGCCTTAATATGGGACTACCTCTATCATTATTAAACACGAGTCTGACATCGTTGACATCGAACGTAATAACAACGTCGAATCCGTTGTTGAATCTTGGTCTGAATCCAGCGGGACTTACGGCGGTCAATCCAGGTTTGAATACCTTGAACGCGCTAAACTCAAATCTGCCAAACAACAGTATTAGCAACGGTCTGACGGGTCTCGTGCAGGATGTCAACAACATTAACACAGGAATAAGTCGTTTGAATGCTCTCAACTCGACGAGCATAAATTCCAGTCTCGGGGGGATTAATTCCGGGATAAACAGCGTTAACCCCAATTTAACGAGTTTGAGCTCTTCGATAAATCAAAATTTTGCAACCTTAAATGCAAACATAAACGACACGAGCTCGGGGAGTGTAAACTCGTTGAATAGCTTACCACCGTCCACCATCAATTCCGCGCTAAATCAGAACTTCAATAGATCCCTCAACGTTTTGGCTACAGGCTTGACTCCCTCGAGTAGCTTGAACTCCTGCAGCACGAGTTTTCCCTTTCAAACGATACAGAGTATCCAGAGTCTCGCTCCGCATATCGTAAGCTCCAACATCGCTCACGTACCTAATTCAGCAATATCTCAACATCCGATATCCAGCGCGAGCTCGATATCTCACAGTTCGAACCTCGCCCTCAGCTCGAGTGTATTCACCAGCACAGCGAGCAGCCCGATATTGTCGACGAGCGCCGGAACGAATAATCCGACAAATGTGAGTCACAATCACAACGTTCACATGGCCACGATGCATACCAATCTACCAAATGCTTCGACGGCCAACGTGCCACACATGTCCGCCGCCAACGATCCTACTTCGAGCCTCAGCCACGTTACCACTTTGAGCACCGGACATTCTGCCAGTTTTCAAACTCAGCGACAATTCGCTCAGGCAACCAATCAAGCCCAAATCGGACTCAACACCTCTCTGAGCCATTCGACCAATCAGACCAGCACCACCGTCAAAAATGTCCAGAATATTCAGAGCCAGAACGTCTCCTCACCCGGCAGCCCTTTCTCGATACCACTCAAGAGCCCAGCCTCCAATATCGCACCCCCTACACCCAGCCCCAGCCCCAACAGACTTTTGCTACGAAGTCCAGCCTCCAATTCCATACAATCGAGCAGAAATAGCCCCAGTCCGGTCGCCAATACCACGGGAAATTTTAGTATGCAGCTTCAAAGCCCTATGCAGAGTCCGTTGAGCGTTGGCCAGATACAGAGCCCAGCACCCAGCCCCTATCCACCTGCCAAGAGCCCTCATCATTTGGGCGGCGGAAATAATCTCAATAATCGGAGTCCAGCGCCTGGTGGAAGTCCCGGACCTCCTGTTGTGAGTATCTTCAAGCTGCTTATTAATATCCTTGAGATTTAATAACAAAAAACGGATTCCAGTAATTTCCAGTAATTGTTTAGTAATTATCTATCAATTTGGATTTTTCTACGTACTCGTTACTATTTTTACCAAGAATCGTTGGAACGCAACGAAATTCTGTTTTTTTCTTGAGCAGAGCTCGTGATTCTCATTCAATATTAAGTCGGGACAATGAAACGATATTTTTTTAGAACGTTGCGAACTTTTGACACTAAAGTTCGCAACGTTGGGATCCAACGAAAAATACTTTTTCCATCAATATTTTGTTCACTTTCGAAAACCGTAACAAACTTCACTGTCACTGGAATGCAACGAAAACTCATTATTTTTTATAGCAAACGATAATGAGACAGTCGTCTTTGCCATTTAAAAACTCAATTTACTGAGAAAAAAAAATTGCTATCGCAAAACGGATTGATTCAGGATTTTCCTAAGATTTTGTCCAAATATTCTTGACATTAAAACGAACAACTTTTCTATAAGACGAAACATTTTCCGATGTCTAGAATTTGAGATATTTAATTTACAATTTTTTTCCCCATCTAAACACGTGTAAATCGAAGTCGCGTTTCTTTTGTTTTTTTCTTGAAACTTTTAAATGAAACGTGACTTCAATTTACACGCGTTTAGATGGGAAAAATAAAAAATTGGAAATGAAATATCTCAAATTCTAAACGACAGAAAATTTTTCTTCATAGAAGAAAACTGTTAGTTTTGATGCCAAGAACGTTGATACAAAATTTTGAAACAACCCTTAATAAAGTCGTTTCGTGACAGTAATTCCTTAATTATCAAAATGATGAATGAAAAATATATTTTTTGTTGGATTGCAACGAAGCGAATAGAAAATTAAGGAACTCGCTCCCATTAATTCGTGAAAAGAACGAGCGAACGTTTAGTGTGACATAAATGCTCCCCGGAGTTGAATGAAATTGATGTTTCCCATTAAATATCCACCAGAGCCAAAGCGAATCGATAACCGTGTCAATTACATTCACAGGTTCGGTCCAACACTCCCATTTTGCAACAGGGTATGCAAGTCCTACAAATAATTCACGGTGGACCGCAGAGTTATCAACAAGCATCCTCGCAGCTGGTAACCCGAGCGCATTTATTTGGGAATCAGCAGATACAAATTGCAACCGCTAAACCGCCGAAGCAACCGCCGCAAATATTGCCCAAACCACCGAATCAACAGGGTGTCAGTACACAGCAAAAACAACGAGTAACGACGACGATAACGAGTCAGGTCACTCAGCAAACGCAACCGCAACTTGTTCTAGCTGGACCACAGCAAAATCCTACAACCGCGACGATGATTCCTACTGCACAGGGTCTACTGCTCAATCAGGTATTTTAACAATTCCGCTCAACGTGGCAGCCAACGAAAACAAACATGCGATACTTAAGATAAACAATTGTTCACACCTGCACTCAAATTTCATCCTCATTTTCATTATTTTATTTATTTATTCATTTTTCATATTACGCTGTACAAAAATGCTCGCCATTCCCAAAATCCCTAGTTTCACGTTTTTATCGGCACTCTCGAAAAATATATCATTTTATTCATTTTATCTCGGAATTAACTAATTGGCGCATGTTCCTCGATCTAATACGGCTTAGCGGCTTTTTTGCGTTGCGGTTTTATTGTTCAACATTTAGATACACAAATGCACTAGGTCTCGAGTCAACGAAATACAACAGAAATCCAAGGCCCTGTCTTCTCGTCACTCCTGATACGAATCGACGTCCATGATCCTTAATATTTTTGACTGTTTCCAATTAAAAAAAAAAAAACAAAACAAAAGATTCGTTCGAAAAGAGTGATATCGACCAAGAAAAATATTTAAAAAATCTCGAGTTCCTAGATTTATGTAAAAGATTTGCTGCAAAGTACTTTAAGGGGTTTCGTTACCGGCGATACAATTTTGTCATGCTCAACCATGTTAAAAACATACAATTTTCAAAATAATTAGAATTTCATCAAATTTTATTAATGTATTCTTTAGTATTGTACATGACGATACAAATTTTTTTAGATTTTTCTTCTAACCAGTTTTCGAGCAATTGAACATTGAATTTGGCGTGTATGAGCATAGCGTTTTTATGTATTTACAAGTATATATTCCGGGTATGATGAGAATTCTGTTTTAAGGAGATTGGCTACATACGACAATATAATAAGAATTTAATAAAATTTCGTGGCAACATTCTTTAGCATCAAATACGATGACACAATTTTTTTCAATTTTTTCGTCTACATAGTTGTCGAATAATTGGAGTTTACAATATGCAAAAGATCGAAAACTATGTTGAAGACAAATCTTTAAAAATTTGTTTAAAGAATATACTCACCAAATTTCATTAAATTCTAATCATTTCGAATTTTCCTATGCTTTTAACATGGCAGCTTTGTTGTGTGTAGCCAACCTCCTTAATGCTGAATTACTCGATAACTGGACAGATGAAAAATTCAAAAAAATTTGTGTTTTTGCACTTGATGTTGAAGAACGTTATCACCAAATTTTATCCATTTCTTAGTATTTAGATTTTCCTACAGAAACTCCTTGAACTGCGAAATTCTATTCATTTTTAACGTATTACTCTATCGAAGAATTCTTTAATAATTTTGTATGAATATTCTTGACACAAAAACTAACAATTTTCTCCTATGAAGAAAAATTTTCCGACGTCAAGAATTTGAGATATTTAATTTCAAATTTTTAACGTTTCCATCTAAACACGTGCAAATTGGAGTCTCGTTTCGTTCACGAACAAAGAAATGTGTTTAGGATTTTTCTTGAAAAATTTCTGCTTTTCTGGCTATCTGAAAAAAAAATCCTAAATACATTTTTTTTTTGCAACTTTTTAATGAAACGTGACTTGCAATTTACACGAGTTTAGATAGGAAATGTAAATAAATTGGAAATTAAACATTTCAAATTCTTAACGTCAGAAAATATTTCTTCATAGGAGAAAACTGTTAGTTTTGATGGCAAGAACGTTTATACAAAATTTTGAAAGAACCCTAAACAAAGTCGTTTTTTCCATCACTTTTCCATCACTCACAAGTTTTTCATAGATTTTTCATTAAAAAAGATAATCAAGGTCAGTTTGTTGCAATATTTCGAACGAAAAATCATTGATAAGAATTCTCAATTGTCATTTCTCGTTGACAAGGATTCCTAGACGTTTATTGTCCTCAATTGGAGAAAAGAAGAAAACATTGCAATTTATTTCTGTTGTATATTGTATGAATTTTGGAAATTCCGGTAGCGGATGTTTTTTCATTTTGTCAATGAACGGTAAGACACCGTGGTCGGAGGGGTGCTCTTAACGGTGTTGTATGAAAATTGGGTTTCGGTACGTAGGTCCTGCCGTCATCCGGACCCGTTATCGTGCAGCAACAACCTGGTGGCGTTCAGCTTATTCTAAGGACACCGACGAACGCTCAGCAACAAACGCATACCGCACAGGTGACGGTTTCATTCATTTCATCATCTCATCATCGCTTATAAAATAATAATAAAATATAAACATAGTTAAAACAATAAGCACAGGTTGTGACATTGGGTTTCTAGTTGGGCCAGCGTTAAGTTATTTATTTAATGAATCTGGCTCCGATTAGCGAGTTGTGATTTGTACGAAAGCGAAAGTATCGTTTCGAGATGGTTATAACTTGCACGAGAGCACGAAATATAAACAGCGATCACGAGATTTCCTTACAGAACTGGAGAAATATCCCAAAATAGGAGGAGCAACATGATTTTTTAAGAAATTTGTACGGGACGAACGAACGAACCGTCCTTCGTCAATGTTTCCTCATTTCTCCTCAATTTTCGAACATTTTCTCATTTTATTTTACAGCTGACCCAGCAACAATTGGTCAGGGTAGTCACGGCCCAAGGTATGCAGCTTCAAGGACTGACTCCGACTTTTTTCGCTGTACCGAATGGTTTCCCCTCGGCCGCTCAACCTGTGATAAGGCACACGCCCACGAGTCCTGCTCCCCGTAAGTAGATTAAAAAAAAAAATCGTTTCTTTTCTTCATCGATTAAAACATGAAGAAATCTTTTTAATTGACGAGACAACACATGGGTCTGGGGAGTCCAACCGTTTTTGTCCTGTACTCGGACACGTTTAAAAAATCTGAAAAAATTGAGAAAAGTAGTTTTGAATCTATACAAAAAGAGCGTGCACTGATCGATGAATAAAAATTCTTTTTCATCATTCCAATCTACTGTCAATCGCCACGAAAAACGAGAAATTCGCGCCATTCACTGTATGTGCCCCCCAGACCCATGTGTGTCTACGAACTGTTATAATAACCAAAAACAAAATAAAAATTTTAAAAAACTCGTATTTTGTTAATCCCAACAGCAAATAGCGGCAACAATAATCCCATAGTGATACAAAACGCAATGGTACAGAGTCCACAGTCGCAGATAGCCCAAGTCAGCTCGTCGACAACTTCGACGTCGAGCGTCAACATAGCAACGAATCAGCCGGTAATAGATCAGAGCCTTTTGCCACCGCCGAAGAAAAAGGCGAAGAAAAAGAAAAGAGCGAAGAAAAAGGACGAGGATCCGCCGAAGCTCGATCTCGCTAGTATTATGAAAATCTCTGGTATTGGCGACGACGACGACATGTTTGACAATGACCTCGTGCCAGAATGCGAAACGACGCATCAACAACAACAACAGCAACAACAACAACAACAACAACAACAACAACAACAGCAGCAGCAGCAGCAACAACAACATCAAATGCAACTTCATGTTGAGCAACAAAATCAAGTGCACATGAATCAAATGACTGGTCACTTATCAGTGGCCTGTAGTCAGGCTCAGAATGTGACACAAGTCAATGCTATAAATACAACGAATATTCAACAACGGCAACAACAACATCAACAACAACAACAACAACAACAGCAACAACAACATCAGCAGCAGCAGCAGCAGCAGCAACAGCAGCCACAGCAAAGTATGGGAAATTCTGATAATTTTGGTAGTCCTCTCGTTTCGCAATTACAAATGCCAGTACAAAACGCGATATCCGGACAATTGAGGCTAGCGGTCGGTGAAGATGGAAGAGTCGTTTTACATCATACACCCGAGCCTAATCAACCGGAAATCGATCAAGCCACCGCTCAGGCACTCATACGCTCGCTCACACAAGGCGGTGGACAAAACTCACAAATAATATCGCAGCTCCTTGGACACGCCCAAACGCTCTCACAAAACGCTCAGAACAATGCTAATAATCGAGGCAAAACTATGAAACAGCAACAACAAAATACCAATCAGACGATCGGCCATGTTTCCACCGGCACGACCACACCTGCTAGTCCTCAGCAAGTTCAGATTTGCACCAAGTTGAATTATTCTCAAAACAACGCCAATCCAACCCAAAATGTTACGCTACAGCGCAATGTTGTACAACAGCAAACTGTCAATTCCCAACAAAGCATACAGGTTAGTACGACTTTTGTGATGCTCGAGTTCGCAACTTTGGAATGCAACGAAAAATATTTAGTTTTCCCAATTTTTCGTCCTAATTCCATATCATCCAAATTTGCCAAATTTCATATCATCCAAAATTTTCAAATTTCACATTATCCAAATGTTCCAAATTTCGCATTATCCAAATTTTCCAAATTCCATTTCAACGAAATTTTCCAAATTTCATATCATCCAAATTTTTCGAGCTTTTCGAGCCGGAAAAATCGATAGTTTTATCGTCGTAATTACATTCCACGTTTTAATAAAAAGCTTTGACACAAAAAAAAAGAATTTCGTTGTATTCCAACGATGTCACCGATATTCAATATTTACGTGTTTTTTTTTGTTTTGGACTACGATCTTTACTGGAGATTTTTGTCATTTCGCCAATTATTCTTATCAGGTCAATAGCCAACCGCCTAAAAACGTGCAAAGCATGAATCCTGGTATGCAGATGGGGAATGCCGGCGTTCAGCTCGAGCCGCAATCGCCCAAGACGACGTGCGGAAAATTCAACGAAATTCATAGCCCCAAACTAACGAATCCTACGAACGTTGCTCCGCAAACGAAAAAAGGGCGTTTGACCAAAGCTCAGCAAGCGGCTGCCCAAGCGCAGAAAAATCTTCAATGCAGCGCTCCTCGGAACGTAACCATTGCCAAAAACGTCCACAGTATCCAACAAAAAATCCATCAAGAACAACAGCCGCCGCAACAACACTCGCAGAACGAGCAATTTAACCAACACAATCAAAATCTCCATCAAATATCCACACAAACGTTGCAATCTTTAAATCCACATCAGAACATGCAAAAAATTACTGTTTCCGGCGTGCATCAAAATTCGCTGAACATGCTGCAGCAGCAGCAGCAGCAGCAACAACAAAATTCGGCAAATGGTAATCAACAGACGACGATGCAAATCGTACAAACGAGCGACGGTGTTCATCATCAAATAATTCATCACAATACGGGAATGACCGTTGATCAAAACTCGCAACACTTGTCCAACGAACAGCATCGAGTTCAACTTCAAGATTCGAGCGTCTCGATGTCCCAACAGACTGCTCAAGCTTTGCAACAAAATTTAAACGTTCAGCAAGTTCTGCAGCCTCAGCAACATCAACAGCAACAACAACAACAACAACAACAACACAAAGGAGCCGGAGCGAATATGTGTGGTTCGACGATGCAGCAATGCGACAATCAAAAGATTATCATGAATTCTCACCACTTGAATCAACCGCAACAAACGATGCAGCAACAAAACATTATTTTCTCCGGTGGCCCTTGTCAAAACAACGAGCAACAACAGCCGAAGCAGGAACATCAAAACGCGGATATGCTTAACTCAGCGGCGACAAATATTCTGAATAACGCCCCAAAAATAACTCCGGAAATACTCAATGCACTCAGTAACTTAAATCCCAACGACCAGTTGCTCATCGCTAATGCCAACGGCCAAATGCAAGTTATAAGCCAACAATTGCTGCAACAATTGTTAACCGGCCAGCTGAACGCGACGAGGCCCGCTGTCAATCAAAATCAAACACAAAAAATAGTAATTGGTGGTGATAGCGATGGAAATTCGCAAAATCTTCAGGGCGTACAAATCAATACACCCAACAGTCAAATAATCGTTAATAGTTCCGGTGGGGCACCAACCATTCAAAACAACATTCAAAACATCGTCGTTCAAGCATCTCCTTCGCAAATGCCCCATCAGATTCAAATACAAAATTCCAATTTCCCAACTCAATTTATCGACAATTTGAATCAACAACAAATCAGAAATTTGTCCAACAGTCAACAGCAAAATACGACCACGACGAATCAACCCACCACCGCGAAAAAAGCGAAAATTGTGAAAAGAACGAAAAACAATTCCAACAACAATCAAAATATCGCTAATGCTCAAAACGTCAAAAATATCGTCTCGCGTCCACCAACCGTCACTACCACTCCCACCACTGTTGTCAAAACTGAGAACAAAGTTTCCACCAGCTTCTTGCCACAGAGCACAGCAACGACGACCACCATGACGACCACCACAACAGCCACTCCTTCGCCAACACCAACACCGACCATCAAAGTCGAGCCTGGAACCGTTGGAAATGGAAGACTCGCCACCACGACTACCTCCTCCAATGCTCAAACCACCGTTCCACCCAACGGCCAAATGACACAGCGGACCACTCGATTCATACAGTTGCCTGTACAAAAACAACAAATGCTGAAAAACATACAAGCACAGATTCAATCCATTGTTACACGCAAAACCAACACCCAGACCGAACAAGCTGTCCTTAAAAAATTGTACCAAGAACATGCGAGAATCGTTTCGAGCGGGAAAGTCGTCAGCGGGGCCAATCCACCAGTTGCGACTGTAAGTTTTCACTGCAATCTTGTTTTTTTTTTTCTTTAATTCTGCAATTCGTTTTTTTTTCCCTCGACCGAAGCAACAAATTTCTAAAAAAAATTCGTTTTCCAAATTCTTGCCTCGACATAATTCGCTCCAGGCTGAACGTCGAGTCTGGCTTTTTGCCCGGAGTCGAAGTAGCGAAATTGAGTAAAAATGATTTTGTACCCGAAACTTTTGTCCCACAGTGCTCGGAGAGCGCCGTTACCGTACCTGCTGCAGCCATGCCACCGAGTCCTCAGACTCCGGGCACCTGTAAAAATCAAACGTCCACGGTACAGACGCAAACGCAAATACCGGCTGCGGCACTCACCAGAATTAACCAATATTCGAACCCCGGTGTTCAGGAAATGGCCTGCAATGCCGCTCCTCCTGTGATATCTAACATTGCGGTACGATTTTTATTTTTTCATTATTTCATGATTTTTGCTTCTTCATGGAAGAAGCTATGTGACGGAGAAAATTTTTTTTTTCCGGTTTTCAATGTCAATGTGCTTAAGGACGTTGTATGGAAAATTTTCTATCGATAGAATTCCTTTAAATTTGCACCACACAAAGAAAATAGTGATATCTAATCGCTCGCGCAATTTTAAGAGCTTTCACCATGTAGAAGTCGAGATATTTATTTATAAAAATCACTATTTTCAGTACTTTCTCATAAGAGAGTGTGTTAAAAGTTGCCATTTTCAACATTCAATATTCCCATTTCTAAATGGTAAAGCCTCTTAAAATTTGGCATACACTTTTATGTAACATCGAAAAAGCTTCATTTAGTTTTTCAAAAAAATCGCTCGTAAAATTTTTTCGAAATTTTGTTTATTATATAAAAAATACAGATTACTTCGGACAATCTTGAGTTTGGAGTATGTTGTTCTTTAGTCAATTTGTAACAAATTTTTTCAATGAACTTAGGCTCGTAAACCATTTTGTATGTAAGAAAAACTGAAAAGAAAAATTTAGATTTGACCGTCGCCATACAACGTCCTTAAAATTTCCCAAAACATCGAAAAATCATATCTAGAAAAAATGTTCCGATGTGTGTGTGTGTGTTCGCTCTAACTTCCGCAAATTTTGAGATTAATTACTAATTTTTTTTTAATAAATAGAGTATCCTATTATTTTTCATTGCGTTGAGTTGAAAAAAATGGTCAGAAACAATCCACGTTTTGAATAAATGGTTTTGCTATCATAAGAAATTATTGAAATATCCAAAAAATTCGATAACGACGAATCAAGGTCACTAATGATCGATATTGTAATTATAATTAAGCAGATTCCGCAGAGTATGCCAAATATTTCTGCGCCGAGTCTCCATCCCATAACAACGAAGCAACAACCGCCGCAACAAGCTCAGCAGCAAGTGCCACAGCAACTGCAGCAACAAACACAACAGCCGCAGCAACAAAAGTTTTATCAGCCTGTGGGCAATCAAATTCTTAGTCCGTCCTCGACGAGTTCGCAGAGTAATTTTTCGCCCGTAAGTGGTACATCGCCTCCTTTGCAAAGTACGACCGGCCAACAAACGATCGTTCATCAAATACCGGCGCAACCACCTCCTCCGACGCTTCCACCGGCGAGCTCCTCGTTACAGCAGCAGACGACGATAGGGACTCAACAATCCACGCAGTGTCAGACCGATCCGCCGGATATTAAGCCAAATATTCAGCTGTTAAGTCCGATCAAGCAAGAACTGCAATCGCCCTTGCAGATTCAAGCTCAGTCCGGCTCACCCGCAGGTCAGGTGGCCTCGCCGAGAGTTGTTGGCAAGTGCGCAAGGATTCAGAGTCCCGTTAACGTTGCTGCGAGCCCTAGCAGCAAACAAATCATCAGCCCGGGTAACGTAACCGGCCCGATCGTTAGTCCAAGGCAAGGGGTTAAAAGGCCCGCTACGTCACCTATTTGCCGGCAAATAAATCGTAGTGATCTGTAAGTAAACTTTATTCTTTTTTTTATTGAAATTTCATTTCAATTTAATTAATTGATTAAATCAATCAATTGAATTAATTAATTTAATTGATTAATTAATATTAATTGATAATATATTGATTTTTATATTAAACAATAAATAATAGAATATGCAATATTAATAAATTGAAATTAAATTAAAAAAAAACAAAGAAATATGTTAAAAAACATTTTCTTGAATAATTTCAATGCAACGAACGAAAACAAATATTCCTATGGGAACGACCATTACGGAATAATTTGTTTTTTTCTTTGGCAAAGCTCATTATTCAAAGGCAGAATGAATTTACGATTATAAAATAAACGGTTTTTGCCACTCGAAAAATTTAAATGACTTTGATAATTAAATGATGACTTTTCGTTGCATTGAAAATGGGAGAAACTTCTGACGAATCTCTGCGACATTGTTTTGCTGAACGTTAAAACGAAATTGCGCTTCTCGCGTTTGTACAGATTGGAACAACAGCTGAAAATTGATCAAAATGGTGCAACGAATCCCGATGTAAATACTCCGTTCGCGGGGAAACGCGACGCGTGCAAGAGGCTCGTGAGATATCATTGCTTTAACGAGCAAGTCCTCAGTGCCAAAGATCTCGCGAAAGCCGACGAGATATTCGAGGAAACGGCGAAACATTTATTAGGCAAATTTAACTCTATGATGAACAAGTACACGTATCTTTTACTGATGGAAAGCATGGTAAGAGAAATCATTATTTTACTCGTGCATTATCCAAAATACTTGGTTATTAATCCACTTCGAAATAATTGCAGCGCGAAGTCCGAACGTCCGAACTCATGATGATAGACCGGACTTTTGTAGCCGAGGAAGAAAGTATGCTCAACAGATTACGCGAACAAGAAGCCAAAGTCACCGGTACGTTTCACGCATTATTTCTAATTACTTTTTTTTTTCTAAAAACAGGAAAAAAGGATTCGTGGTAGTTTTCCATTTATTGTGCACAAATAACCAAAATTCAATGATCCAGAAATCGAAGCAATTTGCTAGAGTCCGCAGGGAGAAGTTGAAAAATTCGTCGAAAGTGACAAAAAAATTTCATTTTTGCTTCTTCGTAGAAGAAGCTGTGTAATTTGGGAAATTTTGGCGGAATTGCTAGAAAAATACGAGGTTTATGGCATTTTTAAATTTTCCAAAAAAGTCTGTCACCGCTCTAACTTCCGCAAATTTTAAGATTTATTACCAATTTTTTTTTTATGAATAGAGTATCATAATAGGAAGGTTGGTGTTGAATTCGGGAAATATCGGTTGAACGGTTAAAATTTTATGATTTTTCGAATTTTAAGAAAATCTGAGATTTTTGAAAAATCGTCTAAACGCTTTAATTTTTGCACATTTTCTAAGATATTGTGTACGAGTCCGTACTTGCTCTTTACTTTCCAGAAAAGTTGTCGAAATTATTTTAAAAAAAAAATAAAAAATCGATAAATAAGTGGAAATTTTATTAAATACGCTGCAAATTGCTTCCTCAAGATTTAGCACGATCCTCGAAGCTTCCTCTATGAGGAAGCCAAAGTAAAAGATTCATGGAGGAAGATTTCATCATCCGGCTAAATCTTGAGGAAGCAATTACCGACTTTTTTCTCTAATCCTTGAATCTCCATGACACTGAAGTTTTCATCATTCGCATTGAACGAAAAATGTATTTGTTATTAACCCTAAAACGGCAACCTTATTTTTTTTTATCTATTCCGCTATTCTGTGGTCATAAATGACGCCAATTTTGAAAAATTCATATCTCCGGTAAAGTTTAACGAAAAGTGTTAAACTTGGGCTCGTTCTTTTCGTTTTTTCATGCAGGATCACGTGAGCCTGGGGCAATTTAGCTTGAAATCAAAAAATTAGTCAAAAATTCGGTAAAACGACAAAAAACGGGAGAACGAAGGGAGATAGGGATTTAAAGTCGCCTGGGGTCGTTTTTGACCCCACGTTACCGTTCCTGGTTAAATGGATTTGATAATTAATGGCACTCGTGCGAATTTTTCTAGTGAATTAAGTTTTCGAATAAAAATAAATAAAAATGAAATAAATTTGTTTGATCACAGAAGAGTTTGAGAAGGAAGAAAAGCCACTGGTAAAAGTGAAGGCTGATTTGACGGAAGGGTCGGAGGAGGTGTACGACGAGGAGAGGTTACCAACGCAGTTTGGGAACGTGTCGGTAAAGCGGGAGCTCGAGGACGATTTTTCGAGTATCGAGACGGACTCGAAAGCGTTAATAAAGCCGTCGAGTTGTACGAGCGGGGATTACGACGAGTGGTTGGAAATCCAGAAGGAGCTCGGTGTGTATCCGTGCGCAGCAGGCGCTGACGCGACAAAGAGTCGTAATAATATGGGGGGAATGGCGGCGGCGGCGGCGGTGGCTGCGGCTGCGGCTGCAGCAGCAAGTAGTAACGTTGTCAGTGGTGTATCGAGTTCATCGACGACGACGACGACGACGACGATGACGACGACGACGACGACGACGGCAGCGGCGGCGGCGGCGGCGGCGGCGGCTGCGGCGGCGGCAGTGGCAGCGACGAGACTGGTTTCCTCAAAAATGGAAAAAAGTCGAGCAAACGGAGAGTGTCGTTTGAGTGGGACAACGGCCGCGTTAGCAGCGGCTGTTGTTTCGGCAGCGGCCGCAGCGAATAGTGTTACAGCGAGCAGTGGTGTCGGTGCTACGAACGTTTGTAATAAAAATACGTACGAGCAGGACTCGTCGTGTCTCGAGCCTGAGAGACGTTGGAGTAGCGCTACGGATCTCGAGCGTGATTTGCTCGAGGACACGGACAGCCTTGACGGTCTTGCTCTGCAAACCCAGTGTCCGAGCAATTTGAATCTCGGTTCGAACGAGTCCGGTAGTGCGAATGACCACGACGACATAACGGCGCAAGTACAATCGGCGATCGATAGCATTCTTAATCTTAAGAAAAGACCATCGACGGGGAGCTCGGCGAGTAGCGTTGGTAGCAACGCCCCGAGTCAGCAGCAGCAGCAGCAGCAGCAACAACAACAACAACAACAACAGCAGCAACAACAACAACAACAACAGCAACAACAGCAACAAACCAGTGAAGCCAAGGACACGGTGCTAGATCAGGCGGTTCGTAGCATTTTGGGTTCGTGACCCTCCTTCAACAAAGTTTGTTAAGATCGTTAATGAGCCTGGACATAAAATTTTAAAGAGCTCTCAACGACTAACAAAAAATACTCTAATTTCCTTGTTTTATTTTTCCTCTTCTTCGTTATTATCCCCAAATGCCCGGTGCCATTGGCATCCTGTAGTTCTCCGCCTCTCCCCCCAACAAAACAAAATTGTGTATATTAACAGCGTTTACGAGATTGCAGTCCGACGACACGAATCAACGAAAAACTTAACGACCTACGATCACGGACAGATCACGAAATAGGCAGCTCATTCTTTACAATTATAATCCTCCTTATTTCCTCTCTTTCTTCTCGCTCTACGCATGAAAAATACCAATTCTTTGTGTAACGCAACCGTTGCGAGAGAAAGAGAGTAAAAACGTATTGAATCCGACGGGCTTTTCGTACGATTCGTTCGTCGAAAAACAACTAGTTATTTATTCTTCTTAAACATATATATATATATATATATATATATATATATATATACATAAATATATATATTTTCCTTTTTTTCTTCTCTTTTACCGTTTCACAATGGCAATAATTATTTATACACAAAGTTGTACACTTTCCAATAGGACTAGAGAAACTGATAAAGAAGAAGAAGAAGAAGAATGAAACAAAACGTAAATAAGTGAGCCATCGTGTAACTGTAATTTTTAGCTGATGTAAATGTGATTAGATAAAATGGCATCGCAAAGATGTTTAAGCAAAAAAAAACATATATACACACGCAAACGAGCCACACTCACACGCAAAACACACACACACACACAGCCACGTACACGAGCTCGGATCGTTTTTACGAAGTCTGGGCAGTTTGTAATGTAATTTTGTAAAAAGGAATCTATTTATAGATGAAGGAGACACGAGGAATAAGCAAACAAACGATTACATACTAAATGAATTACTCGTCGTTTTAATTGTAAAACTATATTAACGAATCATTATGAAGAAGAAAAAAAGCTAATAATGAATTTTAACGAAAGATAATGCGAGAAAAAGGAAAAAAATATGCCGTCAAGTTGGAATGTTGCTCCTAAAGTAAATCGATGGAGAATTGTACATATTATTTTTAAGGTGTATTATTATTATTATTATTATTATTATTTTATTATTATTATTATTATTATTATTTCATTAATATTATTGTTTCAATTATGTCACTGAGATATTTCCTCGGAGTTAGTATAAAAAGTAGGCAATTACTCTCTATTGTCAAACGACGTTTCCGTACAACGTTTTAAAAATGATTTCGCGATTGCATCTTAATATCGTGACCGACCAAAACGTTAAACGCCGAAAAGGAGGAAAAAATGTGAATGAGAAGGATGGGTTATGGTGCATGACTCTCAAATGGAAAAATATTCGTGGATTATTGGTTTATTGAGTTATTTTTCAATTGCCAATATCAATATAGTGTGAGGAATGCCTCCCCTGGCAAGATTCTGAATTGAAATGGAAAATCAAAGCAAGGAACATGAAATAGATTTTTTAACTAGACGTAAAAGTTTTACAGACCATTTAAGGCGGCCGATGATATCACAGAAACATGAAACTTGGGGGAAAAAGATGCAGGAACACTGTTTGAAAAGATAGATGTGTGTAGATAGCTAGTGCGTATACAGTTTTTAAAGAGTCGAAACGCTCCGGTGAAAGGATTGTTCGCGAATATATATTTTTTATTTCTGAGCACATAAATATCCGGAGATTTTTTTTCTTCTTACGTTTTTGCACGTTACAGATATCGCGAGGATAAAGTATATGGATGTGAAGATTATGAGAAAGTGTAAATGTTCTAAAAAGAATTTAAACTGGCGAACGACTCAAGAGAAATTGATTATTTAACGATAAATGTATTTTCGCAATGTTGGATCCTGTTCCTTTCACGGATCATTCACTCTCGCCGCATTTATTTCTTCGTCTTAAAATTTGAAACGAAAACCACCGCGAAAAATCAGTGTTTGTTTATTTAAACAAATATTTCTATATATACATAACGAAATCAGAAAATGTATGTACGCACTCAATGCACACCGTCTATTTTACAAAACGATAGAGCTCGAGAATCAATGACACGATAAAAAACGTTTAAATGTCGGAAATGATAAAAGATTTTGAAATATTCGGCACAATCGTAATTTGAGGGAAGCCCGATCGCGATTTGACATTCGAAACGAAACAATCAACCAACGAGGAGACTTTTTACAATCGATGACAAATCTGTCCATATCAATTTATTTAACTCAATTTAATGACGATGCATTTTTAAAAGAAATTCTTATTATAATGGAGAAATATATTGTGACGATTTTACTATGAAAATAGAAGGAAATAGATAAATATTTCATTTTTTATTACTCCAGGCTTCCCTTTGCTTACGATCGACGTGCTTATTATTTATCCTTTTATTCGTTTTATTTATCTCATCGAAAATTTACGTTTTGTAATAAAATGATAACCCCAGGAGTGTGAAAATGTAAAATTACACTAATTGCTCAGTATTTCCATATCCTTTCGCCGTGCGATCTCTCAAAAATAAACAAAAAAAAGAAACGAGGACGTTCACACCCTATACGTTGTATCCGTCGTGTACGATGAGAGGGTAATTTTAAGAAGGAGATAAAGAAGGAGAAGAAGAAAAACAACTACATTTCTTTTTTTTGTTTGGCAAAGAGCAATTCAAGACTGACAAATATACAGACAAAAAAAAACGAGCAGAACTATTAATGTAATACGATTAAACGAGTAATTAACCAGTTTGTACATAATATTTAAAAGGAAACTAAAAATGCACATCACGAAAATGGAGAAAAGATGAGTGAAGAGACAGATAATCGAAAGAAACATACGAATTAATCGACGGCAAACGCGACTTAATTATTAATGGCTCTCGAAACGTTTTGAAAGATGAATATATTAAAGTTCTGTCGTTCCTAAATAAATTGCCGACATTTTGCCAATAACGCATCTTTCCATCCTATGTCAAGTTTTACCCGAGATTAAACATCTATCCCTCTTCAGTTTCCGCTTGTATTTTTCAAATTATCCTATAGGTGCTTTTCCTTTATTATTATTATTATTATTTCGTCATTTATTTTGCTCAAAATGTACAAACTCTTACTTCACCCTCCCCCCCCCCCCCCCATCGATACACATTGCATACGATTTTCGAATTTTGTATAAAGCCAACATATTGAAGTACAAAAGAGCGATTTAGAAAAGATAAATATATCATTATAAAATTGTCTTATTTTTTTTTCAACCTTGGATCAAATTCACGAGATCTACATTATCGGATGAAACTTATTCGAGAAGGTATATTAGTTCGATGCGATATATTGTGGAATTGAAAAAATCGTTAAAACTTTTGGAACCAGTTAGTTTTTTGACATGCAAAGTTTTTACGTATTACGTCAAGTTTATTCGTGTTTTTTGGATTTTTATTTAATTCTACATACGAATGTGTGGGACACTGAATTTATCAGATTTTTGTGAAGCTAGTTCGTGGAGTGCACAACAATTCTGAGAAATTTTCGTATTTTGGGACATTTTATTCACAAGCTTTTTTTTGAGATGCTACTTTTTATGGTTTTTTAAATAAAAAAAAGGAGGCTTCTTCGTGTGCATTTTGTATTTTTATGGAATATTTACAGCTTCCGGGGCGATATGCTACGAGAAAACAATAATTTGCTTATTGGCTGCTCAAGTAAGTATACCAACTGGAAAGAGAATGAGCGATCTATTCCGAAAGAAGTAATTGACATTTAAAAACAACAAATATCTTTTTACGGAGGTTGGCTATATGCGACAATATGATAAGAATCTACTCAAATTTGGTGATAACATTATTTATCAGCATCAAATTCGATTTCACAATTTTTTTCAAATTTTTCGTCTACATAGTTGTCGAATAATTGGAGTTTACAATATGCAAGAGATTACCTATATATCTGAATCCTATGGTAATGCATGTTAACTCTAATGTTCAATTACTCGAAAACAATGTAGAAGAAAAATCTTAAAAAATTTGTACATTCATATTTAATACTAAAGAATACACTCACCAAATTTCATTAAATTCTAATCATTTCGAATTTTCCTATGCTGAAGAATAAAATATATCGATCGTTACATCGCCGGCATCCGCCATTTTTTTTCGTCGCAGCAACAACTTCACGCGCTTGAACCGCGTTTGCGCGAGTGATAAATGTCAAAAAAGAGCGGTTCTTATGTTACCTCATGGTTCGTTGATTGTTGACATAAAAATAAACAATTTGAATTAAAAAACGTATAATTCGAGTTATTCAACAATGGGAGAAGTTGACAACGCACAAATTATCGTAAGTTTCGTCTTTTCCGGTTGACGCTGCACAATGTTTTTAAAACTTAACCTTTATTTCGGTATTTTTCGAGTTTTAGTTAATAGTATTTCTATTGAACGGGATTATTCTTACGCATCTAAACGGATAATCAATTTCAGACGTACTCTGTTTACTAGTTGATAATTCCAAACATTTTTTTCGAGAATCGTTGCACTTTTGAGGTTAGAAAAACAGTTCGATTTGTTTACAAAATTCAGAACGAATTCATTACTTATTGAATTTTGCTAATCGTCTCGCCTCGAGCGCTCAGCATTTTTCTCGAATCTTTGTCCATTTTTTCCGAAACATTCGCTGTTTTAAAAATAACTATCGAGAAATAAACTTTCGTGAGCAACTGAAAATTATGGAAAATATTTATGAGAAAGTTTTCGAAACTAGGCCATTCCCGACGATGTTTGTCGGAGAGGCATCGCTGCAACCTGGAGCGGCAGCAACAAAATCGGAATCCATGCCTACAAACATGTAAACACTCATTCCGAAGGTTCGATCAAAAAATATTTCGTTTCCTTATTTTCTGGAACAATCTTAAAAAAAATGATAAGAAAAAAAAAAATTTTCAAACGTTTCGTAATTCTTTAATATTAAAAAAAAAAATTTCATTCAATTTATCGTTTCAATCAATAATATTTATTATTATAAAGTTATAATAATAATATATTTTTAAAATTCAATTTAATTTTTTGATAACTTCGAGTGAAAAGTCGCGAAATTATTATTTTTCAGACAAACCGAGCAGCTTGGCTCCGTGCGTGGCAAAAATTCATTTGCTACGACCAGAGGTCATACTTTTTTCTCCCATGTTGCGAAAACTCGTAAACGAGAGCAACGGCGTATTCTTATCGATACGGAAAATAAAATCTATGGCGTCGGGTGAAACAAGACCGGAGCTTGTAAAACACAGCAAACAGTATCGATCTATATTGCGTGCTTGTGTTGAGAATCTACAAGACGTTGCGGAAAAATCACTTTCCGAGAACAAAAGTGTGTTGGAAAACTTTTTAACAATATTTTACAACGTCGAGTGCGTTTGGCATCTCACGGAGATTCTTTACATCGACGCTATTCCAGGTGAGATTCACGAAAAAAAGAAAAAGAAAAAAAACGCTGCAAATTGCTTCCTCGAGATTTAGAACGACGCTCAAATCTTTCTCTATGAGGAAGATTTTTATTTACTTTGGCTTTCTCATAGAGGAAGCTTTGAGCATCGTGCTAAATCTTGAGGAAGCAATTTGCAGCCTTTTTTAAAATAATTTCGACAACTTTTCTAGAAAGTAAAAAGGGAGTATGGACTTTTACACATTATCTTAGAAGATTTGCAAAAATCAAAGCAGCTAGACGATTTATCGAAAAACTCAGATTTTCGTAAAATTCGAAACAATCATAAAATTTAAACCGTTTAACCGATATTTCCCAAATTCAATACCAACCTTCTTATTATGATACTCTATTTATAAAAGAAAAAATTAGTAATGAATCTTAAAATTTGCGCAAGTTAGAGCGGTGACAGAATTTTTTTGAAAATTTCAAAATGTCGTAAAATTCGTATTTTTCTAGCAATTGCGCCAAAATTTACCAAATTTCACAGCTTCTTCTACGAGGAAGCAAAAATGATAGCTCAAACCGTTCTCGAGTTACAAACGTTTGAATTTTACAGTGCCAGAGCATACACACCCACACACACATCCGAAAATTTTATCTAGATATGATTTTTCTATGTTTTGGGACATTCTAAGCAAATCGACATTGAAAATTGTAAAAAAAAAAACATTTTCACCGTCACAAAGCTTCCTCTATGAGGAAACAAAACAAAAAGATAACGAGAATGAACGAAATAACAATTTGCATGTTTTTAGGCGACGTTGTACTTCCACAGCTCCTAGAATGGATACGCTTCCATTTTCCATCTCGAGAACTAACCGCTGTAAAGATATTAGCGAAAAAAGCCATTGGCGCTGAGCTCGACAACATGAATTATTGGGAAGCTGTAATCGGATGCGCGTTACATGGGAAACTCGATATAGTCAGAGCTCTTTTGTCGCTCCACAGCAAAGCCGATCATCCTGCGTTTATAACTGCAGATAATACTCTCAAGACAATGCCAGTTTACAACGTTTATGGCGGTTACACAGTCAATGAATTTATCATGCGATGGAAACACTGGCAACTCGATCTCTCCTCAAACGTCAGTTGCAAGACTTTTGCGGTCGATGAAAATTTGGAAGGATTGATGAAGGTTTGGAGAAACAATTCATTGTCTCGACGTTTCCTTTTCTTTTCATAAAAATTGATCCGATTTTTGCTTCTCTTGGTCACAGCTCGTCCTCGGTGACGAATCGGTTTTATGGGAATTTTCAAAATACACCGAAGCCTGGTACGAACTCTTGGCTGCCAAGTTATTCTACTCGGCGCCCTGTTGCAAACAACCGGAACTCGCACGTCACGCCAATAGCATCGCGGACAAATGGCGAGCCAGTCGTAATCTCGATCAGGTTATTCTCGCTCTTATGGAAAGCGATTTGCATCAAGTAATCAAAGAAATTCAGTACATGAGCGACAATGGATGGTTCGCCGCACATCTCACTGACTTACTTTTCAATTGTGAGAGACTCAGTATTATCGACAAAAACCAGACAAAGTAAGCCACGCTAGAGACTCGAAAACATGCTCATTTATATTCATAAAATATTTCTACTCTCGTATTTCTTTAGAACTTGAGGGATCGTACAAATTTCCACACAAAATATTTTCCTGTTACATGTTTTCTCGTTCACGATGGAAAATTCCAGAAAAATCAAAGTTAAACGTCGTTCTCTTTCCATCAGAGAGAAACGAGCTTGATTCTCTTTGAAATAAATGGAAAATTTATTTATTATTTCCCTAGTAAATGATCGTATTTTTGGGATTACGAGAAAATTTGTAAATTGGTCGAGTTTTCACGCAAAATATTTAACTGAAATGAATTTTCAGAAAAATCAAAGCTAAACGATCTTTTCTTCAGAGAAAAACGTGTAATTCATAAAAAAATGATTTTATCGCGAAAATGTATCGGTTTGATTTTCTTTGCAATTTTTTGAAATAGATGGAAAATTTCTTACCATTTCCCCAGTAAATGGTCGTTTTTTGGGATTTCGAGAAAATTTGTAAATTCGTCGAATTTTCACACAAAATATTTTCCTGCTGCATGTTTTCTCGTTCGCGATCGAGATTTTCAGAAAAATTAAACCTAAACGTTCTTTCCATCAGAGAAAAACGTGTAATTCATTTTAAAAAATCATTTTATCGCGAAAATGTATAACAATCAGCTTGATTTTCTTTGCAATTTTTTTGAAGTAAATGGAAAATTTCTTTATTATTTCCCTAGTCGTAGTTTTGGAATTGTGAGGAAATTTGTAAATTCGTCGAGTCAATGCTAAATTATGAAGAAAAGGTGAAAGATTTGTTTGTTTGTAACGCAGTGTAACGGCCCAGCTTCACGAATCGTTGATTCTCGATTACGGCAGCACACTGATGAGCCATCCATCTCTGTGGCAATGTGGGGCAAGCTATTTGGAGCATTGTTCGATGCAAGGTGCAGCTCGATTAGAGACACTGTTACAATCGATTCCGATGGGCACTGAAGCAAGAATAAACAAAATAATCAGTGTAGCGAAGAAAAATAATATGAACAACGTTGGTAAGATCTCACAATCGCCTGTTTGATTTTTACAGACCGGAAACGTGGATGGTGAAGGTCAAAGATTGATATTTTGGTTTTATTTAGTCACGAGCATCTGCAAAATCCAAGGGATGAAATGCATCCGTCGTGGAAGACTGGGAAACGCTCTTGCTTGGGCTTTGAAAGCTCAGGATGGCGATTTCGCGACATACATTGCCGATCAATTTCTCAAACGTTACGCCAACGAAGGCGAATTGGAATGTCGCGACTTGCTTGAAAATCTAGGCCCTTGTATGCTCACCAGTGACAGACTCACTTTCCTCGGCAAATACTGCGAATTTCATCAAATGTATGGCATTGGCGAGTTCAAAGAAGCTGCGAGCTTACTCGTTTCCCTCCTCGTTTCAAATCTCACTCCAAAATAGTGAGTTTTTATTTTTCTTCTTAATTTCATTTTATTTTTACACCCTTTTTCCTTTTATTTTATGAAACAATAATAAATAATAAATAAATAATAAATAATTAATAAATAATGAAAAATAAAAATAATGGGCATTAGATGACATGAAACCGATCGTTGTCGAGTTACGAAGAATCCGTTTTTGCAAAATATCGTTCTAAACCCTTGAGGAGGTTCCGAGACTTCCTTACAAATTGGCGAATGCTCTCAAAATCAATTTTCAACGATTCGTTTTAATAACTTCATCAAGACTTTGCGCCATTTGCAAAAAATCGACGTCAGTACACCGAAAAGTATGGCTTAATATTTGCACACAGTTTTTCAATGACAATCAGCAGAAAATACGATGGAAAATGATTTTTGAAAACTGGAAATTGGTTCCTGAATTCAGGGAACGAGTTTGTCGATCCATTCGCTTATTTTTTCTGCTTTGTAATCCTTGATTTCTCTTTGTGCACGCAGCTTCTGGTCCATACTGTTGACCGACGCCATACCGCTGCTCGAAGCCGAAGATATAATTCTATCATCCGAGGACAGTTTCGAGCTGATGCGATGCGTCGAAGAGCACGGCGACGACCCGAAATTCGAGGAAAAAATAGAGATTTTCAGACTCGGTGTGGCTCGAAATTTAGCTCGTGCATTGATCACCGAAGGTTGCCAAGCAGATCCTTGAATAAATTTCAAAACCCGCGTTCCAACGATGATTCCTATTCCGCCTGAGCCGGATCTTGATCACGGTATGCTCCTGAAATCCTATTTTTTTTTTAAATTCTTTCTCAATCATCAAAAGTGAAGAAGGAAGTTTAAGGAAAGGAGAAATAAAAGTTTGGTAAATATTTACACGATGTTTTGATTTTTCCATAATTTCTCGATATTCGAAATCATTCGATCGCGAAACATTGCATTTTTTTCTGCCACAAACTAAGCTCAAATAACCGGAATATTCCAAAAGTGAGAAATATCGAAATTTAATCGTTCGTTGACACACTGGCTCATTTTGACCCATTTTCTCCAATACAAACCGACAGTTGTTGGTGACAGGAGGAGAAAGTACACTCTGGGTCAAATTGACCCAGTATGGCCACCAAATTTGAGAACGACAAAAAATAGTTGATTGTACGTGCCGAATTCTCCAATGTTTTTCCTCATGTTGATTCAGTGACATTTTTTTAAATTTTTCATAAAAAATCATTAAGGAGGTTGCTACACATAATAATGTAGGAAATTCTCAGGGCAAATAGCAGAAAGTCGGCCTAATTTAAGATTGAAGTTTCTCTTTTCTTTCCCGATTTTCTCCAAATCGGGTGAAAACGGAGAAAATATGAGAAATTCGAAAGAAAATTTCTACCAGGGCAACAATGTTGCCATTTTAAAAGCATAGAAAAATTCTAAATTATTAGAATTTAATGAAATTTGGTGAGTATATTCTTTAGTATATTAATATACAAATTTTTTAAGATTTTTTTTCTACATAGTTTTCGAGTTATTGAACACTAGAGTTTACATGCACAAGCATAGGAATCAGATATCTATAGGAACATCTTTTGTATATTGTGAATTCCAATTATTCGACAACTATGAAGACGAACAATGTGAAAAAAATTGTGTCATCGTATTTGATGCTAAAGAATGTCATCACCAAATTTTATTACATTCTTATCATATTGTCGTATGTAGCCAACCTCCTTAATGAGTACGATTTTATTTGCTATGAAATAAATGAGCGGAAAACGATGTTTGCGCCTAATCAACGTTCGATCTTGGCCTATCTGACAAAACGTAATTCGATTCTAAGTGGCGAGAGCGTGTCGTAATGACCGGACCGATTAAACGGACACGAATCCGCGGTTTTGTTCGCACAACTTTGCTAGATACACATTGCTATATATATATATATATATATCTGCAAAATAATTCGATATCCGGCTCCAAGGCCCGAACGCCGCCGCATCATCCCTGTCACTACATCATTATTTACCTTATTCGGATTGCTTTATTTTTTTCCGTTCGAGTATAAAAGAAAAGCAAAGCGAGAGGGAAACGTCAACAGTTACAAATTGCACATCAACCTCTCGGCTATTTCGTCGTTGTTAATCGAATTATGTAATTCGATTGATTCGTTTGTGCTGAATGGCACCGAATCGATGCATTCTTGCGTGTAACGCTTTTGTTTCGATTCGCATATTCTATAACTATAGAAAATAACGTGTACAGGCATACGGAGTGCGGTCATTTATAGTTCATTTTGCTAACACGTGCGCGCGCCACAATCTCCAGCTGCGGCGAATGTTCCGAGAGATATAATTCAGTGGAATCTCTCGCACTCCCAAAATGGAGTCTACGGGGTTTCGTGCGCGTTCTCGCGCTGAATACTCGTTATTTTTTTTCCCTTGGCATCAATTGTTCTAATAATTGAACAACTTTCTCCCGCGGGATTATTAGACCGTGGAAAAAAAGTTTCAATTGCGCGGATTTTTTTCTTTCACATTTTCTCAAACAATCACGCAGCTAATAAAGTTTTCATTCGGTATTTGACTGTTCGTATAATACGCGCGCGTCTCCGCATCAACATATATATATATATATTTTTCGGTCCACATTTCGAAGAATCAATTGAAACCGCCGAAGCCGAACGCTTATCGCAACTAAATCGAACTGACAGCTCGGAACGCGTTTCATCACTTTCAAAACATTCGGTTATCGCGAGCAGCGAGCGAGCAAAACCGCAACTAGAATGTTTCGTAGCAGACTAAAAAATGGATTTCGTTGATCAAGTTCAAGGTGACGAGTGCGATTTAATAATCGAAAGTCAAAATGGAAAGTGCGTGGGTCAGGGATCCAATTTTTTTGTTAACCTTCGACCATCCTCGTAGTGCACAGACTTTTTTGTCAAATGTCCATTTCGCAAAGAGAGAGGAAAAAACTCATCTTAACCATGATTCGATAAATTTCAAGGTTCGAAAATAAAAACATCTCCTGTTTTGTGAGTCTATCGACGAGGGTAAGTCCACAATAATATTTCTCGATTGTTATGATGAGTTACTTTCGTTATTTTAGAAAAAAAAAATGTCACTGGAGTTTGCAACGTTGGGGTGCAACGAAAAATACTTGTTCTATCAATTTTTCGTTGAATTTCAAAAACCATGACGATTTTCGTACCGATTTTCGGTTTAGATCCAAAAAAAAGATCGTTTCATTGTCCTGACGAAATATTGAATGAGAATCTTGCGATCTGCTCAAGAAAAAACATAATTTCGTTGCATTTCAACGATGCAAACTTCATTGTCGAAAAAAATCGCTAATTTCTCGGAATTTGGAATCGTGATAATTAACTCGATAAAAGACGATACTAATGTTTTTAATAACACACTGGAAATTTTGTTTACATAGTTACACAGTCAAATGTGGAAAAAAAGGTTTGATATGGTGTCATTATAAATCATTGATAAATTTTATTCTTTTTTTTGTACCAACACCACTTATTTTTTCGATAATTGCACCTCGCAGCTGCACCGTCTTTCGGATGAACTTTCTATCGACACGAAACAAGCGTAAAAATTATTAGTAACTCCAGAGTGTAGCTAACGATGCCAATTTTCTTTTCTGCTTGAAAATCACACTCGCTCGTAGGCTTAACGACTCGAGGGAACTTTACGGAGACGCGGAAGTTTGCAACGTCCAAATGCAACGAAAATATTCGTTTTTATTGACGCTTTGATTGATTTTCAAAATCATCTCGAATTTTGAAGCTTCCGGTCACGAAAACTCATTCCGCATTCGGAATAAAAAAATTTTGTTGCATTTGGACAAAGGATTGCGGACGCGAAGAGAGAAATAAATGCGATGCGTTGTTTTTTGGCAGTTGCTACTTTGACGCGATGGAAGATTACACTCCGGTGGACGAGGACTTTCCGGGGCGTCTTTTGCACCAAGCGGCGCTGTGGGACAACGCCGAATTGCTGGAGGATTTGCTGCGAGGAGAACATTCGCAGTATACCAACAGTCAGGACTCTTGGGGGCGGACGGCGCTGCACGCCGCGGCGATAACGGAGAATTCTCGCTGCCTGGGAGTGCTGTTGGACTGCGGAGCGAATCCAAACATTCCGTGCGGTCCACGGGGCCAGTACAGAACTCCGTTGCACGTTTGCGTGGAGCACGGGCATTCTTGGAACATTGAGAAGCTGCTGGAGCACAAAGTCGACCTGACCATTCGCGACGGCAACGGTTTGACGCCGTTGGACGTTGCGGTGAAGAGCGAAGATGGAAAGTGCTTGGAAATGTTGAAGAGGGCGGAGGAAACTTACGAATTGGCTAGACAAGCGACGCACTCGCGCCTCAGAGCGGCTTGTCTTCAAGGAGACATCGTCGCAGCGAGAAACATCATTCAAAGTTGCTCCGAAGAGCTGGAAAACATTGTAAACATGTCGCTGAACGGAGCCAACACTCTGCTCTTTGTTGCTTGCGAAATGGGCCACCGCGACATTGTGAGATTGTTGTTGGACCACGGAGCGGATTGTCGAGCCCATCAAGTCACTAAATACTGTCCTCTCTACATAGCTTGCTACAACGGTAAACTGGAGATCGTCGAGCTGTTGCTGCGACATTTCCCGAAGCAGATCCAATCGACGACGGTGGAGAAATGGTTGCCCATCCACGCAGCGACGATCAATGGTCACCACGCGATCGTCGAGTATCTTTTGAAATTCGATTATCCAGCTCACATTTGCCAAAGATACAAAGACCCGAGTGGGGATTACGAGTACGAAATGCCTTACGACGTAAACGCGCAAGATGTAACAGGCCAGAGTGTGCTTTACATCGCGAGTGTCCTTGGCAACGTAAAAATTGTCGAAACGCTGCTTAACCATCGCGTCAAATCGCGCAAAATCAAGGATGACGAGACAACCGGAAATGGAAGCACGACGCAGCCTTTGCCAACGTCGAAAAGGCGAATTTCCAGCGGAATTCAAAGGCTCATGTCCAGTTTGAATTTTCGCAGTAAATCGTACGACAGAAAAGACGAAAATTCTATGAGCCCTTTGAATCTCGATCTCTTTTGCAACAACGGCACGGAAACCGCTTTGCACGCGGCTGTCAAAGCTGGACACACGGAAGTCGTAGCGGCGCTTTTACAGGCCGGCGCTAATCCGAATCTCCAAATCCGCGTTGCCAACGAGCTCGATCCCGAATCCATCGATCTGACGGTCCTCACGATAGCGTGTCACAATCGCGATGTCAAAATCGCTGACTTGTTGCTCAAGCACGGAGCAGTCGACAACGAATGCAAAGCTCTGAAGATCGCGGCGCAGAATCGCGACGAAACTCTGACTGCCAAGTTGCTCTCGACGAAGGCGCACCCGGACTCGGAATACAAGATCAACAAGAAGGCGATGACCGAATCGACGCAAACTTCGCACTTTTCGGCCTTGTCCAGCTTCGGAAACGTAACTTATCCATCACTCTTTCCCAACACACCGACCATGATCAATTGGCACGACCAACAATGCAGATTGTCGCAGATTCGATCGCAATGGTTGATCGACGCCGTTTTGCACGTAAACAAAAAGCTGAGCTCGAAGAACAACGACCTCGCGCTTTACGCCATAACGAGAATCGACATTTCACTAAATTCCATAACTTCGGTGCCATCGATGATTTTTTATCTTCAGAGTTTGCGTTATCTAAACATGGCGCAGAATAAAATTGATACGTTGAGTTCTGAGACGAAGAATCCACGCGACAAGCTCGCCCCGGTTCTGGAGGAAATGTATTTGCAGGACAACCGGCTGGAGCAATTGCCCGAGTTTTTGATGAGCTTGCCGGCTCTGGAAATAATGGACGTGTCGAACAACAAACTTCAATGTTTACCGAACAATCTTTGGCGCGCGCCCAAGCTGAAAGAGTTGAACGCGTCGTTCAATCTTCTCCGGGACTTGCCGAGCCAGGCGTCTCAAAATATATCGAGAAAGTCACAACGAGAAGATTCTCTGAGCAACAGTCCGAGCTCGAGAAGCTTAGCCTCCCAAATGACTCTGCCGCGCGACGACTCCGGGGAATTCGATTCGTTCACAAAGCTGGCGAACGCTCAAGCGATCGAAATGGAGCGTCCTCACGTGTGGACGAGCTCGGTTCAAGTTTCGGAAAAACATTCTGACGACGGGGAACAACCTGGTGCTCGTTCGGCTCTGGCCTCCTTGAACCTTGCTCACAATCTTTTTACTTCTGTTCCAGTCGCTCTCCCGTGTCTCGCGGTCAGTCTCGTGCGGCTCAACATGGCCTACAACTCGTTGAGATCGATGAGTCACATAACGTCCTATCCAGCGAGTCTCAAGCAACTGGATCTCTCCAACAACCAAATATCGTGTTGGCCGAGTTTGCCGCAGGTCGATGGCTCGGCGGACTCGATGGAACAGGCCTCGACGGCTTGTTATTGTCCGGCGACGAACGTCCAGTCGCCGATCGTCCCGAACAACCGACAAACAACGTCCTCCCTCCGTGACGTCGTTCTCATGAGCGTTTGCACTCACAGACGCCATTTGAGGCTCGAGAATCTTCGTACTCTGATCCTCGCCAACAACATGCTCACGCGGATCCAATTGACTTCGGTCGACGACGGAGAATCGCCCAATTTAGAGGAGGAAAGTATCGATCGTGACACTAAAATAACGTGCACAGGATCCAAACTGTATCTCCTCTTTCCCAACGTCAGTATGCTCGACGTAAGTAACAACCAATTACGCGAAATACCATCCAACATTTACGAGCTCTCGAATCTTTCTGTTCTCAACACAAGCGGCAACACCGAGATCACCGAATTGCCACCGCAAATGGGTTTGCTCTCGCGTCTCTGGAACCTCAACACTCAAGGCTGCAGGCTCCAAGAGCCATTGAAATCGATGATCGAATCGAAAAAGTACAAAACAATGGACGTCGTTGGTTACTTGAAATCGATACTCGAAGATGCAAAGCCATACGCTCGCATGAAGCTCATGATCGTGGGAATAGCTGGAATCGGTAAGACCAGTCTTCTCGAACAATTGCGACAAGAGGGCGAAGTTCCCAACAAGAAACGTTCTTCGGAGCACTGGGCCAAGCGAATGGGCAATAAAAACATAAACGCCAAGACTGCTCGAGGCACGACAATATCCACCGTTGGGGTCGACATCGGTGACTGGGTTTACGAGAAAAAAGTCCGCGGCCAATCGTCTCACGGGCCGGTTTACTTCAGAACGTGGGACTTTGGCGGCCAAAAAGAATATTACGCGACTCATCAATATTTTCTCTCAAAAAGAAGTCTCTACCTCGTCGTATGGCGAATAACCGACGGTTTCAAAGGCGTCAACGAGATATTTCAATGGCTGGTCAACATCCAGAGTCGTGCACCAAATTCCCCGGTTTTGATAGTCGGGACTCATTACGACGTGACTAACGAACAAAGCGAGATATTCCAACAGTACATTCGTGACAAATTCATAAACGTCGTCGACGCGGAAAAATGCGGTTTGCCAAAAGTCATGGAAACCATTGAAATTAGCTGTAAAACTCGTCACAACATTAAAATGTTATGCAATCTGATTTACGACGTTGTTTTCAGTCTCAGGTCCCCCGGGAGCAAGGAGCTTCTCCTGGAGCAACGAGTCCCCGCGAGTTACTTGGCGCTCGAGGACGTTGTCGTGCAATTGGCACAAGATCGTAAATTGACCGGTTGCGATCCTGTCCTCAAAGCGGATCAATATTACGCCGCGGTCAACAACGAGTTGGCCAAGTTGCACAGATCCTTCCGGGACCCGGCGGAACTTCATCAAGCGACTTTGTTCCTCCATGAAAACGGCATTATTCTGCATTACGACGACGCCACTCTCAAGGATCTTTACTTTTTGGATCCTCAATGGCTGTGCGATATGCTCGCTCATGTCGTTACCATAAGAGAAATAAATCCGTTCGCGAGGTCCGGGATAATGAAGCTGGACGACATTCAGCACGTTTTTAAATCGTCGACGATATCGAGCATCGATACTCAAGGCTACATCGTCAGTTTGTTGAACAAATTCGAGGTCGCGCTGACCTGGGACTATCGTACGCTTTTGATACCGTCGCTGCTGCCTACGGAGGACGATTTATCGCGAAACAGTCAGTTGATCAAAGTCCCAGTGAAAACGCGAGGCTGGCACGTCAGATCGAAGAAAATAACGTCGCCAATGTTTTCGTATCCGTCGGGCGCCGGTGGCGAAAGAGTCAAGACCGAGTGTGTTCTCACCTCGAGATCCCAGCCGGATTGTTCGGTCACGAGATTGCTCCTCATGTCCTATTTCCCCAGTGGATTCTGGTCGCGACTGATAACTCGGATCCTCGCGGATGACGCGATCGTCGAAATAGTAATGTCCTTCTTGGCGCCTTTCAAGGACTTTGTCGACGACAATATATTCGCGAGTCTCTTGGACACTCACGCCGAATGGATTCTTTGGCAGACCGGGATCGAACTCCGTTACGCTGGCATTACTCTCCTCAGGCTCAAGGAAGTCAATTGCAGCCTCAAAAATTCACCTTACGACTACAGACAATACAAATTTAAACTTAAACAAGATGGAATTTGGTGCACGGTTGATCTTAAGAATTCGGCCATTTTAGAAATCTGGTTTCCGGTCGATACTCTGGTCATTAAGCAGCCTATATTGTCCGACTCTCCGGACGACGAGCCAATGGGATATCAGGCGATTGTCGTCGAGCCTAAAACCGAGAGCATGCCTCAATTGTTGGCTCTGATCGTCGACCACATCGACATTCTCCTGGAAGATTGGTACCCGACCCTGGGCACTCGTTTCGTCCATACCTCCGAGGGCAAACTTTTGGTAACTCGATTGATTCCCTGTCCACGTTGTTTGCTGAACAACGTCGAGCTCGAGGCGGAGACGAACGATCAAGAGTCTCATAGCAACGAGGAAATAAATCGTTTTTGCATTAACCACGAGAGACAGAGTCAAGACAGTTACAAATCCGACGGAGACAGCGGCGTCGGTTACGACAGCTCGCAATCCAGCAGGATGCCCTCCCTCGAAGGTCATCCAGACTTTGCCAAACAGTTTTCACACTCCGAAGAAATTCTTGCCTATTCGTGGATGGTCGAAGAATGCATTTTGTCCGCTTACAGCAACAAAACTATCGCCTGTCCTCGACACTCGGAAATTCCATTGTCCCACGTGGCTCCGGACATTATTTTCATGGATCTCGGTGCGAAACATTTGATCAAATCGGAGGATA
This sequence comes from Hyposoter dolosus, assembly GCA_963921915.1. Classification (NCBI taxonomy): domain Eukaryota; kingdom Metazoa; phylum Arthropoda; class Insecta; order Hymenoptera; family Ichneumonidae; genus Hyposoter; species Hyposoter dolosus. The sequence goes on from OY998140.1 coordinate 3,735,578, forward strand.
TAAAACGAGGCAAAATGCTGGGTCGTGGTGCCTTCGGTTTTGTCTTCAAAGGCACGTGTCGTCTGCCTGGATCTTACACGAGGGTCGACGTCGCCATGAAAATGCTACAGCCTGTTCCTCCTGGTCCAAACTCCAAACAATCCGCCGTACTGGCTTACAAAGCTGCTCAGAGCAAATGGGATCGCGATCCTTTGCAATACGCGTGCAAAGCTTATTGCACAGCCCGACAAGAATTGAACATACTTTTGACTCTGAGACACGCTAATATCGTTCCTCTCGTTGGCATAGTGATAAGTCCTCTCGCTCTTGTTCTAGATCTCGCTCCGGAGGGAGCCCTGGACGTGGTGCTGAAAAATTATCGACGCTCCGGTGCCAAGCTCGACTCGTACACACTTCAGGCGATAATTCTCCAGGTTGCCAAGGCCGTCGAGTATCTGCATCAGCAACACGTTATCTATCGAGATTTGAAGTCGGAGAACGTTCTGGTCTGGCAGATGCCGCTCCCTTTTCAAGACAATCCGGAGTATCCGTGCCACGTTAAAGTTGCTGATTATGGAATTTCGAGGCAAACTCTACCCTCGGGCGCCAAAGGCTTTGGCGGTACCGAGGGCTTCATGGCTCCTGAAATAATCAAGTACAACGGTGAAGAAGAATATACCGAGAAAGTTGATTCTTTTTCCTTTGGTATGTTTATCTACGAGCTCGTGACCCTTAGACAACCTTTCGAGGGCCACGAGGCCGTCAAAGAGTGCATCCTCGAAGGAGGCAGACCGTCGCTCACTTATCGCGAGACCCTCTATCCCTGTTACGTTCTCGACTTGATGGTCATCTGTTGGGCGCAGAATCCAAAGGATCGACCAACTGCCAGCCAAATCGTATCGATCGCCTCAGCTCCGGAGTTCACTCACCTCGTCGACGTGACTTTGCTGACCGAACGGACCCACGTCACTGCGATAACAACTACCTCCAGACCCCTGGACGACGGGGCAACCGGCGATGAGATTTGGCTCGGCCACAACAACGGCGAAGTCGATATGCTCCTGGGAACACAAAAAGGCTGGCTCCAGCACGTCCGGATCGAGACTCCCGTCATACCGTACGCGATGTGCGGCCTCGACGGCTACGTCTGGATCGGCGACAACGTCGGCCAGATCCACGTTTATCTTGGCAGCAATTTCGGCTGCGTTGGCAGCTACAATCTCGAGCCTGATCACAGCAAAGAATCCAAAGTCGTCGGGCTCGTCCACGTCGAACAACTCAAACAATTCGCCGTCGCTCTCCACAGTGGAAAAATTTATCTTCTCTCAAATACATTCACGCAAATGAAAAAAAGCGAAATCGAAACGAGCGCCGCTGAGAATGTGAAAACTTATTCCCTCGCTGCTGTTCATCGCAAACGCAGGATCGTCGAACTGTGGACCGGACAGAGCTTCGGAAGAATCTCCGTTCACACCCTCAAAGATGGCAATCTCGTTGATTCCCTCCAACTTTTTCACACCGCCGGAGAAACTGCGAGTAAAAATTTATTCGCTACTTATATTCTTAGCGCCGAAACTACCGTCCTCAGCTACACATATCCCGGCTGCATCGTTTACCAATGGGACGTTGAGACCAGACAGCTCATCAACAAACTCGACATGTCGAAACTCGTGCCCTGCTCCGAAAGTCTCAAGTCCATATCGATCGAGGAAAACCTAACGACCGAACGATGCCAAGTAACTGCACTCGAGGCTTGTTTCGATCACGTATACATCGGCACAACCTGGGGATGCGTCGCCGTCGCCGAGTGCAACTCCCTCAGACCCATCACCGTCTTTCGTCCCTTCGAAGGCAAAGTCAGCCAAATCATTGCCTTCAAATCTACTGACAAAAAAAAACTCGCACTCGCGACCGTTGGCCAAGGCTACCGGAGCTTGATCTCACGATACACCGATTATCCTGTCGATTCTCTAGTCGCCGAAGATCTCAGGCACAACATGTACACGCTCCTCTGGAAATCCGAACATTGGTCCGCCGCCTAAGGTTCAGTACTTTTCACGATTACTCAACATTCTCGTCAGAATTTTGCACAATCGGAATTGCAATCCTTCGTCATTTGGTAAATATTTGGAAAATTTCAAATTCCTCTCAATGCTACGAATTTATGATTTTTTACTGCATTTTTATTCTCTACTATATTTTTTAACCCTCTGCGGATCCTACGGGTCTTTTGGACCCAGGCGATAACTTTTTATTGGAAATTTTGTTGTTTAAAACAATTTATTTACAATAAAACGAATGCAACGATCATAAAAATTATGAAACCGTAAAGTAGAACGAATGCAGAGTATTCCAGAATTTTTTTCGATTTTTTTCTCTCCAGGACGAAAAGGACAGCTTAAGAACATTTTTTTAATCGAATTAACCCCCCGCGGATCGTTTGGGTCTTTTGGACCCAGGCGACAACTTTTTATCGGAAATTTTGTTTTCTAAAACGATTTATTTACAATAAAACGAATGCAACGACTATAAAAATTATGAAAACGTTAAGTAGAACGGATGGAGAGTATTCCAGAATTTTTTCCGATTTTTTTCTCTCCAAATACGTGAGATATAAATGGCAGGACGAAAAGGACAGCTTAAGAACATTTTTTAATCGAATTAACCCCCCGAGGATCGTTTGGGTCTTTTGGACCCAAGCGACAACTTTTTATCGGAAATTTTGTTTTCTAAAAACGATTTATTTACAATAAAACGATTGCAACGACTATAAAAATTATGAAAACGTAAAGTACGACGGATGGAGAGTATTTCAGAATTTTTTCCGATTTTTTTCTCTCCAAATACGTGAGCAGAACGAAAAGGATCCATATGATCTGGAGTGCCATAAAAAATCATATGATCCGTAGTAGAGAACGAATTATAAGATCGAAACTGTATTTTCAAACGAGTCCAGAATCAAATTAAAAAAAAAAAAACTAGATGCACGTTTCGAGAGATTGATAAGAATCCAGAAAAGTAATTAATGCATTTGTGATTTGACAAAATTGCTTGTTTTTCTTTTTACAAATTTTTAGCATCGTTATTAAAATTTCGAGACGATTCCAAAGGTCTCTGATTTTTTCCAGATATTCTCAAAGGATCAAGAAAGAAAGGTTGAGATTGTACAATTGCGAAAGTTTGTCAAAACGATGGAAATAAAAAAGAATCTATCGATCAATCTTCCGGGGCATTGACGAGAGTGGGGACAGCAATTTTTGCAAAATACTTGACAAGCAATATCGAACAAAATGCTGTCCCTTCGAGGACACGAGGAAGTAGTAATAATTTGGCTTCCAGATGAAAAATAAGGCTTTGATGAAAAATTTCTACAGAAGCTGGTGGATTCATTATTTTTTATTATTTATTCACAAAGATAAAACACGTACCATGAGTGCTTTATGGTGCAAAAAGTCCACTTGTGTAAAGGAGACACGAGTCTTACGACGAGAAAAAGGAAAATGCAATTTAAAGAATATAAAGAATAATATAGTACGAAATACGTCCAGATCACATGACGATCCATGCGATTATCGCATTGAGGGATTATGGCACTAAATTTTATTTTATTTTCTCTCGAAACACCGTAAAATTTATGTCAGCGAATAAGAGTGGAAACTCAAGTAAAAAAAATAGTCAAATTCGAAACAAAAAAAATGACAGAAAACCCAAAAAATTGCGAATATCGATTCTGCAAAATTCTGACGAAAAAAAAACATTATTTTCTTGAATACGTGACTCATAATCCCTCAAGCTCGTTTCTCTTGCCTTGTACCGTTTCCCCCCCCCCCCCCCCCCCCCCCAAAGAACGCTGCCAGGGGCATTTTTATTGTTTATTTCGTGAATTTCTGGATAAATATCACTCGCGGTGCTTTTGCAGGTTCTTTCAATAATTCTCCATCCCATTATACAGTCACTCGACAGGACGAGAATTTTATTTTTTTTTTACGACTTTAATTTGTTATTTATTATTGACGAGTGCGAATGAATGAAAATGATTACGATTAAGAGCTCCAGCGAGAATCGTAAGCTTGGTTATTCAGCTCTCATGATCTCTTAGGATGAAAGTTCCGAAAAAAAAGAAGCAATTTTTTTATGTTATTAAGAATTAGCGCGCGGAATCGTGGAGCAGTAAAAAATAAAGCATAGATTTGCTAATAGTGGTAAATTTAAATACGGGTCAAATTTATAACGTAAATGAAGAAAAAATCATTGACAAAATGTCGATGGAAAATCATTTGGGCATTGAAAATCGCCCGGATAAAAAAAAACATTTCGTAAGTGAAGAATACGAAAACGTACTAATTCGTGTAGATTTAAGAAAGCGTCACTTTTGCGTCCCAAGGAAAAGCTATATTGATAATGTGATACGTAATTGTATAAATTATAAGAATTCAACTCAAATCCAGTTCCAAGGACGTCCTTCAAAAGTAGGCAAAATCTAAATTTTCAATTGGACTTGAAAAACTGCAATTATTATTTTTGCGATGCAGTTTTTTCGACGTTGATAAAAAAAGCTTAATTTTTTTTTCTCATTTTTTCAAAGTTTTTCCTGGCGAAAAATTACGTCACAGCTTTTCTCTGTTCGGACGTTTTTCGTTTGACGTGCCGAATCCCAGAAAAGAGAGAAAATTTATTGCAGAATTGCAGTTTTTAGAGTGCAAGTTGAAAAGTTTGATTTTTGCTAAATTTCGAGTGCCTCGAAGCACGAAAAGAAGGGTTGTAACTTTATTTAGAATCTAATTAATTGTAGCGATGGAATATTATTTTATTTCCAGTCCAACATGACTCAAGCGCACTCTCGCTTTTTTAACTCGTTTCTCAGAGTCCACGTGGTGGGCTCTGATGCACTAATCGATCAAAATAATAATTACCAATATTTTACGATTAACAATAAATAGGAAAATTTATTACTAAAGATTCGAGATTTGCTACGTGCTGCCCAAGCAGCGAATAGTTTTGCTTGTTGTCTTGTAACTTAGCTCTTACATCGAGGTTTATAAATCAATATTTTTTACAGTCATCGATTTGTCGACAGGCATTTAAAACTATCACAAAACGACTTTACTTAGAATTCTTTCAAAATTTTGTATAAACGTTCTTGGCACCAAAACTAACAGTTTTCTCCTTTGAAGAAAATTTTTCTGACGTTTAGAATTTGAGATATTTAATTTCCCATTTTTTATTTTTCCCCTCTAAACGCGTGTAATTTGAAGTCACGTTTCGTTAAAAAATTGCAAGAAAAAACAAAAGAAACGCGACTTCAATTTACACGCGTTTAGATGGAAAAAATAAAAAAATAGGAAATCAAATATTTAAAATTCTAAACGTCAGAAAATTTTTCTTCAAAGGAGAAAACTTTTAGTTTTGGTGCCAATAACGTTTATACAAAATTTTAAAAGAACCCTAAATAAAGTCGTTTCGTGATAGTAATACCTTAAAGGGGAAAATATTGTAACGTGACGAGGGAGCTAATTTTTTCCGAATTGTTTTCGTCGCCACGAGAAATTGCGTTTGAAAAATAAAAATTTCACAACGTGACGAACATTGCTCCGAAAAATGAAAATAAAGAAATTCCATAATCTATGTAAATGACGTTCCAGTCGCGATTCTTGAAAGAAAAACAAAAAACACATAATGGCAACCGTTTCGTATTTTTTTAATTAATTTTTTAAATTATATTCGCAGAATAGCGAATGTCAAAAAAAAGAAGCAAATGGCTACGTGCATTTCCATGAATTATAAAACTTTTTTATTTTCCATTCAATTGACCGAAACTAATGAATTTCGATCAAAAATGATATGCAGTGAGTTCGATAAATCACTTGTGAATCCAAAATTCTCAAATAAACCATCTCGTAGACGAAAGAATTCGAAAAAAAAAAGATTTTTTTCGATACGTCACAAAAGTGCCCCCTTAAAGTGAAACGTTTTTTTTTTTATAATCATGCCCACGTGTACCCAAGTCCCACATACTCGCGTTGTATCGTTTGTACAATTATTATTATTATTATTACCAATTCGTACCTGTATATATAAATAGACGTAAATATTATATTCACAAGCAAAACACGAATAATTATTACGGAAATCCCTATTGGAAAGTGGTTGTTGAATGTATCGATATATTGTCAAATATAACAAAACTGTTGACAGAAAAAAAACACACTGTCGCGTGTTACATTTGCCTGCTTCCATTCGTTAGTTCGTAGAGAAACTTTCGTGGATATCAAAATAATGAATTTGATCAGATGAGCTCTGAGGAAAACGATTATCACAGATGGGGAATTTTTTAACTGTGTTGAAACGTTTGATTGAGGATTTGACGAAATGTTGCATTTTCGTAAGAAAAGTACATGGCAGTTCGTTCTCGAGGCGTTAGAAATATCTTCGTAATAGTTTTTAACGTAATCACAAAACGACTTTATTCAGGATTCTTTCAAAATTTTGTATAAACGTTCTTGGCACCAAAACTAACAGTTTTCTCCTATGAAGAAAAATTTTCTGGCGTTTAGAATTTGAGATATTTAATTTCCCATTTTTTATTTTTCCCATCTAAACGCGTGTAAATAAAGTCGCTTCGTGATAGTAATACCTTAAACGGTTTCAGTTTTTGAATCAATTTATCGATGGAATTTCGAGCTTTTGCTCATGAGTCTATGAATTTTACAACATGACACATCGAGCGTGCAGTTATTCTTCAAGGTCAGCCAAAGGTCATGCGTGGTACAAGCGACAAGGACCATCAGCTGTTCCTTTTTCGTTAGTTGAAATTCTTACCGCGAGATATCGCCAGCTGTGACGATCAGAACGGTTGATGGTGGAGTTTTAAAAAAATAGTGAATAGATCGAAAAAACAAAATGGCGGTCGAAAATGACAATCGGACAACTTCGCAGTGATGGAGACACCGCCGGACGAGTACGTGGCTCCGTTACAGCCTGCAGAAAGTTATAACGGCGCAAAAACCGATAATTACACTTGGTCCCAAAGTATAAATGACCTTGATGTCATTGTAAATGTGCCTGAACATATTAGAGCTCGGAACGACCTGAAGGTCGATGTCTCCTCGACAAGGATCAAGGTCCAAGTTCTGAAAAACATTTCACATACAGATCAACGTCAGAATCGAATTGACGACAATTCGGAGACACGTGAAAGTCCCGAAGAGTGGACTACCGTTTTTCAAGGTCAATTCAGCTTTCCGATAAAAAAAAATGAGCATTTCTGGTGTCTGACGAGCGGAAAGCGTGTCGATGTAAATTTTAACCCAAAATTCAACCTCAATTTGTCGTACCAGCCACAAAATATTCTCGAAACTTTCCCATGTCTAGATTCACTTGGAAAAATGCAAAGATATTTGGTGGCAAGCGTTGATTATCGGTGAGAAAAAAATCGATTTAACGAAGATCGATTGCTCGCGAGATTTTCACGATTTAACCGAACAAGAGCAAATGAAAATCCACGAATTAATGTCCCACGAAAAAATGAAACAAAATAAAAACAATCGATAAAATTAAAACGAAATTTCAACACGAAATGAAGAAATTTTCAAGTTTGCAAAATTTTCATTCGACCCGAACAACGAAATCTTGAATATCTTCATCGACTCGTTCACGATGTAAAAATTATGAATAAAATCCTAAACTATGATAATAAATCTACCGGAGAAACGCAAACTCGTTTAAACATTATGTATTTTCATTTTTTTTTTTTTTTTATTGTTTGGCTTGATTGAATTTTATGTTTGCCGCGATTTCACATTCAACCGGTACAGCAAGTGTCGCGATCGTTATCAGAAATTCATTGGCAACACGGATTATTAATAGTGACTCTATTACTATCACGAAACGACTTTATTTAGGGTTCTTTCAAAATTTCGTATAAACGTTCTTGGCACCAAAACTAACAGTTTTCTCCTATGAAGAAAAATTTTCTGACGCTTAGAATTTGAGACATTTAATTTCCCATTTTTTTTCCCATCTAAACGCGTGTAAATTGGAGTCGCGTCTCTTTTATTTTTTTCTTGCAACTTTTTAACGAAACGTGACTTCGGTTTACATGCGTTTAGATGGGAAAAATGAAAAATTGGAAATTAAATATCTCAAATTCTAAACGTAAGAAAATTTTTCTTCATTGGAGAAAACTGTTAGTTTTGGTGCCCAGAACGTTTATACGAAATTTTGAAATAACCCTAAACAAAGTCGCTTTGTGATGGTACACGTTAAAACGATTGAACGTTGAAATACGAAGAAAAAATGGCTCGCTTTACGAACTCGTTACACAGCTGGTAGTTTTGCCAAGTGCGTCGAGAGTCTGGAAGGGAAAGCGAATGTAGGAGGGCTGGGTAAAGTGTATGCGGACATGGCTACGGGGTGGCCGAGTGGCGAAGCTTTTGTTTCGGTACAAAATATGACGAGAGGAAAATTTGAATATGAATTTTCGATCGATCGTCAGCTGATGGAACTGGGTCTTGAACTTTCGGTGCATATCCTGTGGAAACGGTTAAGAAAATGGTAATAATGTATAGGACCAAATTTGTAGATGATGAAATTTCCTACAGAAAAGTCCCCTACGAAGACCGTCCGTCTTGGGTATTTTGGTCCCAAAACAGTGGCAAGAGGAGAAGCTTGAGTCGCGGAAACCAGGGATGCTTCGGGCCTTTCTACAGGACAAAGTATTGGAGATAGCGGAAATCAGTGGGAAACTTTTTTGTAGGAAATTTTACGAGCTACAAAAACAGTCCTATGAATTTTTGTTGTATCTGTGATAGTTTCGACAGAATGTGCGCGGAAAGTGAACTTTGTAAATTTCAATAATAAACGAGTCGACGGTAATGAATATTCCGACTAGAATTTGGCATTTGGTTCTACATGTTGACGGCGATAGACACGAGTTCTGGAGACTCTGCATACGTCGATGCACTCACATACCCGTTGGCAAGAGCCACCATTCAGACGCACCGTTAAATTCCCCACGAAGTATTTCCAAACGTTCTAATTTTCACTAAACTCACGTGGGGCTCGAAAAATTTCCAAGTATACATTTTGTGTGCACTGCTATTCGGCGGCTGAGACGCGCGACCGTTAGACGAGAACGAGAATCGTACAGTTTGGAGCTGCGGGTAAAAGCTGGCAGCGAAGGGATCGTAACGTTCATGCAAATTTGCTTTACGTGGGAAACGTGGGCGCCCGGAAATTATACGAAAGTTTGCATCGTTGGAAGCCAACGAAAATATATTTTTTATTCATTATTTTGATAATGAACTCCTTCCAAGTTTTCTAATGAATTCCTCAATCAATTTATCAATTTTCTTATGCTCTGAATTTTTATATGATTTGCTGGAATATTTTTTTCCGCATTTACTTGATGATTATTATTAATGAACGAAAATCTACGAAAGTAATTAAGGACGCTGTAGGGCTCATTGGTTTTTTTTTCTTTTGTCGTTCAGTGGTCGCGAATTAAGAAAATCGAAACATTCACGAGGCAAATATCGATCGTTACGTTTTTATCAATTTTAATGCAAATTGTGTCAATGTATATAGAGAAATAAATAAATCTGCTAAATTTATATTTACGAGCGTCTGCGGCCGGAAAAAATGGAGATTTTGCAAGCAGCGAGGCGAATATATTAGAAAATATGTTTAAGGATCGATGACGTGATACAGGAAAATATGCGGAAGACGGAATATCACAGTCCACACGTTTACAGGCGTATCCATATGGTTCCCACGTGCGTATGGGCTCGGACACACATGTGTAATTAATCGCAACTCTCTATACCGATGCGAATGCATTTAGAAAGGAAAGAAAGCTTTGTCGATCGACAACTCGTCATAAAAATGATAGCCACATAATTATGAAATTTCCCTCGAACGATCTGCGCCACGGACGGACAAATTTTCGCTCGACAACTCGCGGGCACAGTGGAAATTCGTTGCATTACGTGTCACAGCGAGGGGGAAAAATGGCAAGTCAGAGGAATTGTTCGATTCAGGAAACGATGTACGTCATTATTAAGGGGCCTCGCTGTTGCATCGATGTATGAAAATATGTTTATTATGAGGAGACAAACAAAATGGTCGATTTTGCACAATTAACAAATGCGTTTTGATAGAAAAAAATAATTTCAATTATTTTTAAGCTTTTTGACTCAAAAAAAAAAAGGTTTCCAACGGGTTTTGGGGTCGCTGATCGGGAGTCGGAACTGAAAAACTGAAAATGGCGCAAAATGAGAATTTCGCCAAGCTAATAATATCGTTTATGAATTTTTGGTTTCATGACATGAAAATCATAACAATAAAGAGGATCAAACATCGCGTGTAAGATCGGTAATTAAAAATTTTTTAAAAACGATCAAATTTTTCGTTTTCTTGTAGAAAATCCATTTTTCCGTTTTCAAGGACAGTGAGAACAAGTTTTTGTTTACAACGCTCGTTCAATTTCTCGGTTTGCTATTAACACACGATCGAAAAATGTAATTCCAGAAAAAACGAATTCGTAGATCGATTTCCACGTATTTCGCGTTTCTGAATGCGAAATTCCGGGTTCCGAAGCAAAATATTTGGCCAAATTGCTTTTTCGTTTTCGTCATTGAATCGTACTTATTAAAGTGAGAAACGAAAACAACAGACTTTTTCGTAAACGCGGTCGTAAGAAGGACAACAAAGAAATTGCGTGAGAAATGTGCGTTCTCTCAGATTTTGCTACCTCGGTCTTTTTTTTGGGTTCGTAGCAAAATGGCCGGTTTTTCGTCGGTTGCGCAAGGCAAAAGAGAGAAGAATTGGAAGGGAGTGAAAAAAAAGAACCTGCTGTCTGTTCCCGGACACAATAATACGCCGAAAACGTTGCAGGTGGCGTTCCTTTAGCTGGGAATTTCGGTAAGAGACGCGATGCGGAAAGAAAGGTCCGAGATTCCATACAACGAGAGTGATCGAGGCTAAAAGTGACCGAAAAAAAGAAAAAAAAATGTTCGCATGCGAGCAATGTCCACCGTTGTGTCGTTTTCTTTTACTTTCTCAATAGCGGAAGTTCACGGACCAGTTTTCTGCAGTTTTTAGTAAATCGGTATCGATCGACGAATTTGCAACTTCGTAATCACTTTTTTTCTTGATTTTTTTAAATGAAAATTACTGCCGGAAACGTGTTGAAAAAAAAACACAACGAAATTCGACTCTGTTGATTTACGGTGATTTTTCAATGGACGAAAAATAACGGTTAATTATTTTTTCACATATTTCAAAGTCCCATCAACAAGGTATTAAAAAAAAAACGATATTCATTGTCGAAATCGTAGTTTCATAGTCAAGGAATCAGAAAAAAAAGAAAATAAAAGGCGCGAAGCGGTTAACCTAACCTCAAAAGATCCCGTTGACGCTTTCGTATTACTATCACAAAACGACTTTATTTAGGATTCTTTCAAAATTTTCTACAAACTTTCTTGCCAGCAAAACTAACAGTTTTCTCCTATGAAGAAAAATTTGATTTCCAATTTTTCATTTTTCCCACCTAAACGCGTGTAAATCGAAGTCGCAATTCTTTTGTTTTTTTTTCTTACAACTTTCTAACGAAACGTGACTTCAATTTACACGCGTTAATATGGGAAAAATGAAAAATTGGAAATTAAATATCTCAAATTCTAAACGTCAGAAAATTTTTCTTCAGAGGAGAAAACTGTTAGTTTTGGTGCCAAGATCGTTTATGCAAAATTTTGAAAGAACCCTAAATAAAGTCGCTTCGTGATAGTAATATCTCAAGATGATGGATCAGCCACCTCGAATTTTCAAAATGACAATTCTTCGATGTCGTTTGACTAATCAAAAAATGGCTCTGTCAGCGTACGCAGGGCGATGGCAAAAATCCGCTGACAGGGGCTTTTTTTTATTTGTGAAACCGTGTCGGAAATAATCAATTTCGAAAATTGCAGCTATCTCTCTCGCACTCGCGTGGCGAGAAAGCGACTGCTCCATCACTTTAATGTGTTTGTGTAGGTGCATTTGTTGCCTATCCATATATATCTCTCGTGAGGCTCGTGGGGTACGCGAGTAACAAGAGGGGCATTCAGAATGCGAGGAATTCTTGGCTTTTCTCGTGAGAGACACACAACTCCGCGAAGGAAGGAAAGAATAAGGCAAACGAGGGAAAGGAGCGAGCAGGCGAGGCCCCGCGCGCGAGAAGAGGTCGCGGAGAACTTGCACGATTGTTTATATCACGACGTGGAGGAACTCTCGACGACAACGATGCCCCGAGAATAGGAACAAGTAGTAAAGCAGTAGTGAGAGCCTTTCGGGCTCGCTCTATCGATGTGTAGCGAGGAAACGAGAATGAGGAGAAGAAGAAGGAGAAAGAGGAGGAGCAAACAAAAAGGGACCGAGCAACGTGAGAGGAGCAGCAGGTAATCCACGCGCAACACAACCTCTCCCTGCGATTCCTAACTGTTCTCAATCTCGCGTTAAATCACATATACATTGATTGACGAACATCTAAAAATAAAAAAGCAGCATGTGTACGAATAATGATTTATGAAAAAATCCTCTGAATTCCTTTATTTTCCTTTGTGTTTTTCCGCGAACGTGCTTTTTGCCACGAAAACTTCGCAACGTCGAATCCATCGTGCAACAGAATATTCGAGGAATTCTGAGATTTATTTTATTTTTTTTGTGCTGCGATTCGAATGAATTTTATATACAAGACCTGATCGAACTCGCAACGTTGACACACTGGGTCATTTTGACCCGGACGAGATTGTTTAGAAACTTGTGCCTAACCTAGAAACATTTTCCTTCGATTTCGCCATCTTCTTGCACTTTAAAAATTCGCCGAATTAACTTTATTTTATCAGTAAATTGTTTATTTTTACGAAATCCAAGATCTTCTAAACGTTTGTTTTCGTTTCTTTCCAGTTTTAGATTCTTAGAAATTCTACGATGTACGAGTTTCTATCGAAACGATAAATTAAATGATCGTTCAAATGTAAATTCCGATGAGTCTTGACTTCGCGATAGGAATGTGCCAAAAGTTGTTGAGAAAAAATGGTGGAAAAACAATCGGGTTCGGTCCATAAGGCTCGGAATTTCAATATTTTGCTGCAAGCCGTTCAAAGATTTCAGGTGCAGCGTTCCTTCTCAACGTTTGTGAGAAAGAGGGGGGGAAAAAGAAAAAAGGAAGGGGGACTGTGTTTGAAGACAGGTTGAGAACCTGCTAGGCAAGGTAAAACACAGGTAATATACCTGCCCGAGGGGGTTATCCATCCCCCACTTGCTATATGCACATATACACAGATATATATGTATATAAAGCTTAAGGGGACTACACAGATGTATACGAACTCGAATATACGAAGAATACATTTATATGGACGTAAATATACCGGGTGTCTTTAGACACGGAGACGGATAGCGCGAGCTTGCGAGTGCAGAACAAAATGGCGACTCGAAAGGTCGAATGTGGTTTGTTGGTTGGCAGATTTCATTTTATTGTCTTGTTTTTTCATCGGTTTTTGAACCCGAATCATCGAAGATATAAAAGTCTGTGGCAACGTTATTCGTAGGGAATTTTATGGGCTACAAAAATGGTGCTTAACATTTTTGCGCCATCTCTAACCGTTTGGACACAGCGTATTGAAAAAAGACGCGAGATTGTTGAGGTTGGCTACACACAACAATGTTGCCATGTTAAAAGCATAGAAAAATTCGAAACGATTAGAATTTAATGAAATTTGCTTAGTATATTCTTTAGTATTAAATATAAATATACAAATTTTTTAAGATTTTTCTTCTACATAGTTTTCGAGTAATTGGACACTAGAGTTTACATGCATAAGCATAGCATTCAGATATATATAGGTATATCTTTTGCATAAATCTGAAAAAAATTGTGTCATCGTATTTGATGCTAAAGAATGTCATCACCAAATTTTATTAAATTCTTATCATATTGTCGTATGTAGCCAACCTCCTTAAATTCGGTAGGGTTGTGCGATGAAACACACACACGTTACACTTTTCAACTGGAATTTTACGACAATAAAGAGTCGTAGGTTGTAGGACACCCTTTGTATACATTTCGCTGACTCTCTCGCACGTTTTGCTCTACTCGAGGCGAAAACCGACCCAAGATGCTGTGTGTACGAAGGAGGGAGAGAAGGAGGAAGGGCGGGAGGGAGGGAGGGGCGGCATAGTGGGCATTGGCTGGTGGGGCCCCCGAGTCCATCGGGTTTCTGCTTTTCTCTTGTAAAGCCTTTTACCTCTAGAAGAAGGGAGAAAACTGCTGGATTCTCGATCGCGGCGCAGTGTTTAGTCTTCGTTGAGTTGCGTCCTCGATCGCTCGTGTGTGTCTTGAGCGTTCCATAACGGATTTTCATATTCTCGCAGCAACTTTCGACATCCTTTGATTTCGGGGGTGCGTGTGCGTGCGTGTGTCGTGTGTGAGTGCGTGTTGCGCGGGTGACGAGTGTTTGGAGCTTTTTCCAAAAGGAATTATTCGATCGTAATCTTTTCCAGTTTGTAAGAAGCTCGATACGTGGGTTAATGTGTTTGTTTCGAATCAAGTATATCGCAACGTGTTACCAACCGCGAGAAGATCGAGTATCAATGTTTTAACCGAACAGACACACAACCCACGTGACCTTATTGTTTTTTTTCGAGTTTTCGGTTCGTAAATTTCGTCGCGCATTTACATACGCGACTGAATAAATTCGGGCAAAAATATTTCATCAAACTTTACAATTTTCAAGATCGTAGCGTAGGATTTTGTGAAAAGTATTTGCATCGCAAATTATATCGACCATTTGTGTCCAACACGGATGCTGCACTCGTCCTATCGCAATTCTCTCGTCTTTGTGAGGCTCGCTAGGACTCGTGAAAGTTCTCCGAAGGGGTGAAGACGAGAAAACCAAGAAGCATAGTGAATTTTTTTAATTTTCTATTGAGAAAAACGTGTTGAGGATAAATAAGAATCAAGATGCCTTGCTCCGCGGTCACGCTGTCCCTAGCGACCATAACCGGCATTATTGCCACAGCGCTACTGGCGATCGCCTTCACGACCGACAATTGGCTCTACACAGAGGTCAAACGTGCCCAAATACAGGTTTGTTTTCTTTATTTTCAAAAGTTCGTATTTTTCAATGCCACGACGATAAAAATTGTGCAGTTCTTTATCGCGAAACTGGAAACTCATTTTCCTACGTGTTCGAACGTAATTTCGATGAATGGAAAAAAAAACGATCCGGACCGTTACGAGACTAATCTTCTCTGGAAAACCTCTCGAGATGTTTCAACAAAATGAAAAAGCCACTCATTTCCGTCTCGCTAGGGAAAATTGCTTTCTTCCTGCGAAAAGTTGTACATAAACGGGCCGGTTACTTCGTAGGATCGTGGGCTTGTGTATATATAGATGTAAAGCTTTCCACTGGTAAATAAATACACTCTGTACATCCCACTGTACATGACGAAGTATAAACGTGTTGACACGCGACAGAGTTTACAGGAAACTTGCCCGGGCAAGCGGGATCCTTCGATGGGGCTTCGGTCGCGTCCTTGCCCCCTCCCGCGGTCGGACTTTGTTTTATAATCAAATAATATTGGCAACAATGCGATCGCTGCCAACCTGGTGTACAAATACCAAGAAAAGAAGAAGATTCTCAGAGTCGATACTCTCTCGTAAGACCGAAGTAATGAAAAGGAAAAAAATACTTTTTCCGAGAAATGTCGGTATCGACAACTCTGCGGACCGAGGATTCTCGGTATTCGTGCGAACCGCACGAGTTCCGGGGCAATAAAGGTCACGCTTCGTAGCGCTTTATAATCCCCCGAACATTTTCGTTTAATTATTCAATCGTTTAGTTATAATTGAGTCAATTATTCGATATTTTTTTTTAATAGTTTTATCCAATTTGAAAATCGATTAAACGTTCCAAACTATTTCGAACGATCCGGATTATTTTTAAAGAGGTTGGAATTTAATGAAATTTGGTGGGTATATTCTTTAGTATTAAATATGAATATACAAATTTTTAAAGATTTTTCTTCTACATAGTTTTCGAGTAATCGGAACACTAGAGTTTACATGCATAAGCATAGCATTCAAATATAAATAGATATATCTTTTGCATATTGTAAACTCGAATTATTCGACAACTATGTAGACGAAAAATTTGAAAAAAATGTGTCATCGTATTTGATGCTAAAGAATGCTATCACCAAATTTGATTAAATTCTTATCATTTTGTCGTATGTAGCCAACCTCCTTAAAGTAGCGATCGAATCCTTACTGCGTGACACGCTTGTGCTATATATACAGGTGGATAACGCAATGAGCAATTCGAACGATCAGCATTCTTCGCCGCGCCCATTTTAGCGCGTTGACTCAACGAGTTTTGAGTTTAAAGTGTGTCCCAGTCTTGATCGGTAGCTGCATATAGCCCGGACGAACGCCAGAGATGGCGCTTTCATTCGACCCACACGTATGCATGTGGAACTACCTCCTCTTCGTATATACGTATAAATATAGGCATTCAGGTATATATAAATATATATAGATATATAATATTACGAAGAGCAGTGAAGGCGATCGCACGGTCTCGGCTCGGCCACTCCAACGGTACAAAACCGACGAGACGGTGCGTTTATGGGAATCGAAGCGAAGTAGAAACAGAACAAACGGAGAAAATACTTCGAAGACTGGAGATACTCATCCTCGTGATCTCATAATTCACGGAAAATAAAATATCGAGTATTCTGTGCCCGGACGATGTTGCAGTTTGCATCTTTGCTCAATCCAACGAAATCCCTATGGGATTTTTCCAAACAACATATCATTATTAGACGATCGTTTTTCCTGACGCAAATTTTGGAATATTCGGAATTAAGGGGTTAATTTAATTAAATTTTTATTTTTTTTTTATACGCATTTCAATATTTATTGATAAATGTTTTCCGATATTAATAATACATATTTAAAGAAGTTACAGTATTTTTTTTAATAGCCAAATAGTGAGAAATGAGTAAGATACAGCCAATTGGCGAGAAAAAAAAAGTTTTGCAGTGATCACTGCTGCTCATTACTGGATCATCAGGAAAACAAAAAAAAATGGGGATTGTTAGTAAATCACATTTAGCTCCGGTTAATCGTTGCTTTAAATTTTTTTAGAAATATTTCACCAAATGGCAGGTATTCAAAGTGAATATTTTGTCTCGATCAACGAATATTCCATCTTCGGCGATGTTTTGTTGCATCGCAGAGATAAAAAATATAGGAATGTAGGATCATTACTTAATTTTTTCATTTAATCAGCTCATTACTTAAGATGGAATTTTTATAGTTTTTTCATTGGTGCATGCGTGAACGTGTGTGGAGTTTTACGTTGAAATAGAAGTTAGCAATCTACAAACATAATTAATCGTAAAATTATGGGAATGATCTAAAGCGAAAATCTAACAAGACGGTCGTGCGCTTTCGTCATTATACATGTAGATTTAGTATTGTTGTTTACAATTGTGTTGCCGGAGAAGACTTTCGGTATAGAATCAATTTGAAAGCGTCCAATTTTTCTTTCTGAAATGATGTTTTATCGAATTACCAGGTCTTCGAACTGGTGACCACGGTATTTCAATAACCAGGTGGCCGATCGAGTTGAACTTTATGAACTCATGTTCCCAATATTTCGGTCCAATGAAAAATACTTTTTCTATTCATTGTTTGTTGAATTTGATAAACCATGGTAATTTTCTTAGCGATTTTGTGCGTTGGATCCTGAAAAATACTTCGTGAGCCTCATTCGAGATGCGAAAAACGTGCTGGTACTAGTACCTTTTCTGCCGGATCGTCGTACAGTTACGTTACGTGTGTATCCCAAGCGATTCTACATTCTACATTCCCAGCAGCGATCCCACGAGATGGTGTTGGTGATTATCTCGCTGCTATTTAAAACTCGACACTTGCTACTTTATTCCTATGTGCACATTAAAAGCACACACATGCTCATGTAAAGAAAACCTTAAGGAAGCTCATTTGTATCGCTATATATACCAAGTTTGCATTAAGTGTGCGAGGATAAAGAATTATGTAGCTGCGAAGAATATCAAGCGATTGTACGTCCCAAGCAGTATCCACCAACTCGAGCGCCACCTTTCACAAGATGCCTACGAAGCTGTACAGGCAAACAAACATTATTATCGACACAACGACCGATGTGAACCTGGCACCCTACTTGCAAAAATCCTTTTGTTTTTCGGCGCATTCTTCAAGAGCTTGGTATGTAGTTGATTGAAGTTATAAAATTGGTAAATTATAAAAAATAACTGAAAACGAGAAAAATCATCCTACAAACGGTTCTAGAACTTGTTAATCAATCAAAGTGGTTTTTCACGAACTGCAAAAGATTATAAATGGTTTTGAAATTCGTAAGACACGTTCAGTGGATTTTTGAGGAACTGCAATCGAACAAAAAATTGCACTACAAACGACTACAAATGCTTCTACAGTTAGGAAACCGTTTGAAAGCGAATGTTACTCCAAAGTATTCTGTACAGTTCCAGAATAAATAAACATTTGCAGTTGATAGTCAAAGGACTGCAAATAAGATAAATCTTCTGAATCCGAACTTAGAGAAAAGTATATTTTTTAAAATTAATTATTTTAATAATTAATGCACTCGTTCCAACTTCTAGTAAATTCAGTTTTTAAATTGCAAAGAAGCCTGTCCCATTATCGTTGACAAATACTGTATGAGAATTTGGTGCTCTACTATGACAGATCATGAGTTTTGTTGCATTCCAACAATCAGAACCTGAAAATCGATGAGAAAAATGTTTAGGTCCACTTTAGAGAGTTGGATTTTTTCGATGTTGAAAGTTCCGGAGGTTGCTCATCGAATGAAAATTTTGTTTGAACGAGGACACTATTGCGTCTCGAATGTCGAGACACTGTCAATAATAATTTTTATTACATAAATTTCAACAATTCATTCATCGTCGTTCGAGCATTATGTTTTTGATTATTTCGTGCATTATTTATGAACCCGACAAGTCCAAAGGAGCAAATCGTTGTGGGCCTTTTGGTACGTAACGCGTGTGTCGCCTCTACTGAAAAGATTTCAATGCGTGGGATCGAATAGTGACAAACTCATGCTCTTTGCTCCCTCCAATACGAAGACGTGACTCTTTAGAAAATCTTCTGAACATCACGAGACGATGAAGTCATTGCAATCGACGTGGATTTTTATTTCTGAAGTTTTTCCAACGTTTCTTTCTTCAAGATTATCTGTTGAAAAATAGAATGGAATCAATGAACGCGAGCATTGCAAGCGTCTGTCAGGAATCATGTCTTACCAGATGTTCCAAGTTTTTGGAATGTTGGAAAAAATGAGGATTTTGTCTGCACGTAATCCACGATAGTGTTGGCTAAATTATTTTGTATCGTTTAGGGAAGAAAAACGACGAGCTTCAATCTTCTCGTTAAGCCACCAGTATCACCAGTTGGACTTACGACTGCGCTTTGGAATGAAAAAAAAAAACTCAATACAACAGGTTCCCATGTTTCAAAAGATACGAGCAACGTTTCCTAATGAAGCTCGTGGTTCACTGGGCCTACAGCTAGGAGCAGAGAGGGGACAGTTTGGGAATGAAGTTTCACCGGTTCACATTGATAATCAGACTCGAATATGCACACATGTGTACGTGGAATGGAGAAATGAGGAAAAGTGCGGTCAAGTGTTATTTAAACAAGAGAGAACGTTGTATAAACATCGAGAAGAGAAAACCAGCAAGCGTTCAACTCTGTACGTCGAGACTCGAGTGACTGTCTGGCCATTGGTCAGAATATTACAGTTTCTCGTTAAAGCCCTATCATGGAAAGGTAGCATTTGTGATTCGTTGAGAAAACTTGGGTTGGATGATCCTGAAGTTTGCATCGTTGGAATTGAACGAAAAATAAATTCTTTATTCATTATTATGATAATTAATGCACTCGTCCCAATTTTTTTTTTAGTAAATTCACTTTTCGAAAGGCAAAGAAGACTGCCCCATTGTCGTTGACAAATACCGTATGAAAAATTCGTGTTTTGCTACAAAAATAATGAGTTTTCGTTGCATTTCAACAATGGGAACTTGAACATCGTTGAGTTGGTTCAACATTGAATTCTCAGTGCAAGACCGATGAAGATCGTTATAGAAAATAAAACTATTCGAAATTGAAAAATTAGCTGATTGCCATAGAGGCGAGCACGAAAAGTGAAAGAAATCTTGGCCAGCACTGACGGTGACAACTTTTTGTACTGAACCCGATGAGATAGGAGAGAGTGGGCTTGCAATATGGCGTCGTTAGCCTTGTGACTGAATTGTAATAAATCACGTAGAACCGGAGCATTATCGTCACGTTGATTCTATTATTTTTCAAAGCCAGTTGTTCTATGTCGCATGTGCGCACTACTTATAAATTTGATTTGTTCATTAAGCCTCTTTCCAGAGGCTTACTGAATAAAAACTGTGCCACCTGCTGCCCATGCAAGTACGTGGCATCGCGGCGAGTGCCAAAAGTGGCCACGAGCGACGCCACATGAGTTAGTGTATGAAACGAATATAATGGATGATAATCGTACCATTGTTTCTATGCAACAGCGCACACGTGTGTGGGATTGTAAAACTCTGAACAATGCTGTCAGAACCTATCGGGAGAAGCCACAACATGTGCAAGACAGAAAACGATTAAGGAGAGAAAGAGGGCGAGTTTCTTAGTTTTCCTTTCTATGCCAGAGAAAATTGAAATTATTTTTTTCCAATTGGATAAACGACGTTCTTTCAAATTGTTGCCTTTTATCGTTGGACATCCAAATTGTTCGATTTTTTTTTCAATCTCATACAACACGCCTCCCGGCATGAACAAGAACCTCATATATAAATCTTACCTCTCGGTTTTCCATAATTGTGCTTTTACAACGGAACAAGGAAGCCTCTGGGAAAAGGTCGTTTTACGAACCGTTCTCAGGACTACAAGAGTGACGATGGAGAAATACTGTTAGAAGCTTTTTTGTAGGAAATTTCATGCTCTACAAAATTGGTCTCATGCATTTTTGCTCTATCTGACACCGTTTCAACGACAATAGAAGAAAACTACTTTTGAGACTCGAAAATTATATATCGAGTTGGAAAATTCACATGATTTTGGAAATAAACCGAATCATCAATACAAATGAATAATTTTCCTTGCATTACAACGTTGCAAACTTCAACGCCATTCGGGACACCCTGTACATGTAGCAACTAGGTGGTGGCGAAACAACGATGTGAAAGCAGTTGAAACGGTCTCTCGGAGGAGCACAGCGATGGAACTCTCTTTTTTTTCATCTCTGTTTTCCCGGGTGGTCTCGTACATGGACACTCGAGCATGCTTTCGTTCTAGGACGTATATCTACGTGACAACCTTTGTATGTGTTAGTAGTGCTCGTTTACACGTACCAGACGAATGCTCGAAATATATTATACTTTAAGGATGTTGAGTACCTATGAAACTTGTTAATGTTAATTGTTCAATAAGTGGCTTCTTAATCGTCGTGAAATTTGTACAGGACCTCCTGAATACTTAATGTGAAAATATACCAAATTTAAAGAATTCCATCATCATTACTTATGACACCGAAGTTTGCAACGTTGGGCTCCAACGAAAAGTACGTTTCTATTGATTTTTTGTTGAATTTCAAAAACAATGACAATTTTCGTAACGATTTTGGGTTTGAATCCTAAAAAAATATCGTTTCATGGTTCTGACGAAATATCGAATAAGAATCTTGAGATGTGATGAAGAAAAAATAGAATTTCGCTGCGTTTCAACGATGCCAATGCCTCTTATAGAAAAATGATTCTTTTTACCAAAAGAATGACTTGATCGATATTGAAAATTGAAAAAAGTACGTTGCCTCGCCCAAGCTCGTAGCAGGAATGCAGGATTATTGGAGCCTGAAATTTCGTGTGGGCAGAAACAGGACGAAATTGTTTATTTATTTATCGATGAACATTATTCTCGTTCCGATTGATAGATATTTCATTTTAATGTTGACGAAGCCTATGTTAGCGTATGTGGGCATATAATTACGTATGCTCGGCAAGGAAAGATCCGAGTGCTGCAAGATATTGTCTCTTGGCTATAACCTTGAAGGACACCCAGCTCAGCGAGCGTTGAAATTCCTCCAACTCGACGCGTTCCGATCGATCGACGCCGTCGCGTATACACACAAGCAATGTCTACGTACCTAACGATTATTGGTAATTTCTTCGTGTACCAACGACCATCTCTGATGTCGTGGTGCGATTGTCTTACGATCCGGTCTAACCAAGAGCCGCGTTTCCATACTAATATTAATAGAAATGATTCTACTTCAGAGATCCATCGAGAACCTTCGTTTTTCTCATCATCATATTAATTTGTTCGATTCTGAAGTTTCCATAGTCGGAATACAACGAAAAATACATTTTTTAAATTAATTCTTTTGATAATTAATATACTCGTTGCAATTTTTCTAGTAAATCCAGTTTTCAAATGGCAAAGAAGACTCTCCCATTATCGTTGACAAACATTTTATCAAAATTTTGTGCTCTGCTTTAAAAATAATGAGTTTTCGTTGCATTCCAACGATGCGACCCTTCAAAATTGTTTAATGAGTTTTATTGATCACTTTCAAGGTCATTGTCTCGGGAGTAGAGTCACGTTCACATTTTGCGATTTTGCTGGTGTTTATTTCCCAATAAGGCATAAATCGAAAATATCAGAAAATTAAGAAGCAAAATCGTTCTTGGTTCCGAAATAATTTTATTCATTAGATTGCCTGAAAAATGATCAGCTGGAAGATTCATGGGTGGCACGAGTTCTAGCAGCAGCACGTGGAATTAATTCTGGTCTTTCGATTCAAAACACTCAAATAATCACACGTTTTTTTAGTCGTACGTAACGGATGAGTTACGAGGTTCGATGTATAACAAAAGGAAAGTTTAAAAGTATTGGTGAATCGTAGAATTACATCACGTGGCTTTCTTTGATCCGCTAACGACGATTGCCTGCTCCTTAATTACGAGGAGAGAGGTTATTGAGACGTTTTTACTGCGATTTTTTAGTAGCAAGTCGTTACTCCACTGAGCATTTTTCACGTCGACTAATTCGGTGAGTGGAGTACGGTTCGATGCATCCGACTGTGTTACGATTGATCGGGTACATATTGGACGAACGATACATCCAGCAAACGCTCGGAGAAATAATGGTGTCGTTACGATTCTCCAAATTTGAATTTTTAAACTCGAGACATTTTTCCTCCGTCGATAAAATCAATGAAATAATTTGGCACGATTTTCCTGAGAGATTTCGATTCCTCTGATTTATGAAGCAGTCGTTAAAAATATTTCGGTTCGTACATCATAGTGCATATTTTTGTTTAAACAGACCGATACCAGTTTTTACTGAATAATTAGCCACGAAATCGATAACTTTAAAGCTTGAATCGTTGGAATGCAACGAAATTCTTAAATTTCTTTGGCAAAGCTCATTATTCAAATGCAAAATGTCATCACGATGATAAAACGATCGGTTTTTGCTCCCAGAAAAATACATCGACTCGAAAAATTTGGCTGATATTGAAAATTCAACAAATAGTCAATAAAAAAAATATATTTTTCGTTGCATTCCAACGTTGTAACTGCGTCCGCTTCACAACTACTTTACATCCTTTACCACAGCTGCTCTAACGCATTTCCTCTTTATTTCTTGTTGCAGCAATACGCGACCAAGCATCCAGAGCAAAACCATTTGGTGGAGCAAATGAACTCGAAGTATTATTATTATACGAGAACTCAAGGATTGTTCAGGATATGTTACCCAAAAGAACGTCCACCAACTGGTAATATTACATTTTTCATTCTTTTTATATTATTCTTAATTATTATTATATTATTGTTCCTGCGTATACCATTGTGAATTTTTACGATCTTTTCCCTTTATTTCCACTTATTCCCCACTACACTGTTCCTGAGTTCCTGAAAGACTGTCCCATTATCGTTGACGAATACTGTATGGAAATTGGGTGATCTGCTATAACAAAATAATCAGTTTTCGTTGCATTCCAACGATGCGAACTTGGACATCGTAATTTGTTACGAAAGTAAGGAATTTCACGTTAAGGGGATTTAAACAACGAAATTCTTTTTTATCTTTGACAAAGTTGATTATTTAAATGCAGAATTTAATTACGATGATGAAACGATCGGTTTTTGCAGACCAAAAAGTATATCGGCTCGAAAAATTTGGATTATTTTGAAAATCAAAGAAACCATTATTTAAAAAAACAATGTTTTTCGTTGCATTTCAATGTTGACGTAACTTTAGCGTCATTTTTCACGGTTTCTTTGTACTTGTTATAATTTGAGGTTGAGACTAATCAGAGTTCGATGAATTGAGGTTACCAAGCGTGTAAATAAGAGTCGTACAAAGATGATGCATTACGTGGTGAACTGTCGTCTAACTATTTATTATATTACCTGCACGTGCAACTCCATTGGACCAGACTTTCTACCTCGAGAATCTGTAATGTCGCTGAGGTTATTCGACGAGACCACGTAATAGGTTGAGAGTTTAACCGGCCCCTCAAACCACTTCATAGATTTTTTATTTTTATCATTGAATGAAAAAATTGATATACACGGGGATCCGGGATTTAATCGGCAGGAACGGCTGGTGGCTTCATTTTTTTTCCTAAAACATCGAAAAATATGTATTTTTATTTAGCTCTCTCTTGATTAATCAAAAAAATGTTAATGAGTGAAACTTTGTTTAGGAATTAATAAGTTAATGAGCAAATGAGCGAATGATGAGCCAATGAGTCATGGTTCTGATAAATTGACAAGGCCAGGGTCAAGTTTGAGTTTGAAGTTTGCTTGCAAACGGAAACAAATATTTTTTGCATTCCGAGAACGTGAATTTCAACATCAGCGCACTTTGAGCGCCTGTATCTCGGATACGGTTGGAGATACGGCGAAAATGCATAGGACCAATATTGTAGGGCGTCAAATTCTCTATTAAAAAGCTATCATGTGTTTTTTTCCTATCTCTGATAGTTTAGCTGTCCTAGCCGATGACAAGTTGAGGACTTGAAAACATTTAAAAAGCCTCGAAAAGAAACTCGTATTGAGGTCGGTAACTTTTTCCTGGAACATTTCATGCTCTACAAAATTGGTCGTATGAATTGTTACTCCCCTTCTGAATATCTTGACAGCCTAGCGCACTTGTAAAACTTGGTAAATTCTGACCATCAACGTTTTTGTAGATTTTTTCATCGAAAATTTTAACTTCACGTTAATAATCATGCGACACCCTGTATACGAAGAAAAACTACTCGGGATCGGACGCAGAAACAGAAAGAGCGACTGTCATAGAAAAAGGAACGAGCGACTCAAGTGGAAGTGGAAAAGAGAAAGAGAGCCAGAAGATAATAAAGTGGGAGAGATTGGTTGGTGAAGGAAGCAACGAAGTGAGAGGGACGAGCGGGAAGAAAAGAAAGAGAAAAAGCTACCAGCCTGTCTCGAAATGATGATCGTATCGTAGAGAGAAACGAGTTGGCAATGCGTCGACGAGGAAAAGTAGGCAAAGTCGATAAACGTTCACACACTGAGGATAAACTCTGACAGGGCTCCTTCTACAGCATCGAAATGCTTTTTTCTTAATAACTAATTTTCACGACAAACTGACACACTCTTGACGAACGATTCTTCCATTCATTTGAATCAACTGTCAATCACGAGAATTTCACTATGGACACCATCCAGTTGCTTTGGTGACTAACGATTTATACACATTGTCTTTCCAACGAGAAACGTGCAAGTTAAAATTACACTGACGTTCCCAACGTTGGGCTACGACGAAAAATACTTTTTCAAATTCGAAAGCGATGGACAGTTGGAATGGACAGTCAGAAAAACTGAATAAAGCTTCTTCGATGTCACATAAAAGTGTATGCAAAGTTTTGAGAGGCTTCACCATTTAGGAATCGAAATATTAAATGTTAAAAATTGCAACTTTTAACACACGCTCTTATGAGAAACTACTGAAAATAGTGATTTTTATAAATAAATATCTCGACTGGGTGAAAGCTCTTAAAATTGCGCGAGCTATTAGATAACACTATTTTCTTTGTGTGGTGCAAATTTAAAGGAATTCTATCGATAGAAAATTGAGCATACAACGTCCTTAAATTAGTTCAACTTTGATTCGATATCGTTGACAAATACTCTATGAAAATTTAATCCCCTGTTATAACAAAATAATCAGCTTCCGTTGGATTCCAACGATGCCGACTCTTCGTCGTAATTTCTTTGAACTTACGCTTATTCATCGATCTTGAAGAGAAGAAAACATCCGGGTACGCCCAGGTGCATAATTGCAACTCGTATTCTCAACTTTTGTTCAGGAAACACGTGCGAACTTTACATCGATTTTTACGAACAAGCAATTCTATTTTATTTCATCGTGAAATGCTTGCGCTACCGTTGTTCATATAAACACAGAGAAAAAAAAGAAAGAGTGAGAGAGAGAGAGAGAGAGAGAAGAAATCTCTACCGTTATGACGAATAGAAATGACTTAATTGATATAGCGGATTGTCTACACGCTTCTCGAGTTCTGTGAAGAACGCCCTTTTGTCACAATAAGCTCACAGTATCAAAGCAAATGCTGCTGAAGTTTGCATCGTTGGAATGCAACGAAATTCTGTTTTCTCTTGAGCAGAATTCGTAATAATTATTGAATATTTGGTCCGAACAATAAAACGATCCTCCCTGGCCACCCAAAAACTCAATCGACACGAAAAATTGACAACATTTTTAAAACTCAATAAATAATTAATAGATCAAATATTTTTCGTTGAATGTCAACGTTGCAAACTTCAGAGTCGTCAAAGCAACAGGATTCATTCGACTTGTTTGCAAACATCAAGTTCCACTTGGTATATAGTCGGAGAATCGTTGATAATTATAAAATAGAGTTTATCGTCCGTGATTGAACGTTTTCATAGTAAAAACCGGAAGGATACACTTGGCGAGAAGTATCCCATGTTTTTAACGATCGAAAAATCCTTCATGGACGATAAATAATGGCCATTCGATCCGCTGTGAGAAAGAACAAGAGCAACGTCGCCGCGGCTGCACAATCCGGTCATCGAGAATTCGATCGATCTCTACGTCCACGAGAAAATCAACTGCAACAACTTTTACCAAGTTTGCAATGTTCGGCTTCAACGAAAAATACTTTTTTCTATTCAGTGTTTGTTCAGTTTTAAAAATCATGAGATGATAATTAATTTACATTTTACGAGCTTCAAGTTCGAAACGTTGGAATGCAACGAAGAATATTTATTTTTAGTCACGAATCGTTTAATTTTTCAAAATTGTACCAAGTTTTCAAACTGATTTACTTTTCCATCCGCGAAAAACGATCGTTTCATCATCGTTGATACATTCTGCATTTGAATAACGAGCTTTGCCAAAGAAAATGAAAATTTCGTTGCGTTCCAACGATGCAAACTTCAACTTTCCATTCTTAACAATTCTCAGGACACTGGAGTTCGCAACGTTCGGGTCCAACAAAAAAAACGTTTCTCTATTGATTGTTTTTTTCAATTTCAAAAACTATGACAATTTTCCTATCGATTTTGAGTTTGGATGCTAAAAAGGGATCGTTTTATTGTCCTGACGAAATATTCAATAAAAATCTGGAAATCTGCTCAAGAAAAAACGGAATTTCGTTGGATTTATCAATACTGGAAATGAAATTTTGTGAAAAATCGTCGATATTTTGTTGAATTAGGTAAACTAAATATTTTTGGATAATTTCAAAATTTTCGTTATTTTGGCAGTATATTTGGTTTCTAACGGAATTTATCGAAGCAAAATTTACGAGTGGAACGACCAAAATTTACTTCCGAAGAGACTTTCTAAAATATTTCTTGCTGCAATGACACAATTTTTGGGATTATTCAAAAAAAAAAACATTTAGTCGAACGTATCGATCAAAATATCGATCTTGTTCAACAAAATTTTATTTTCTGTGAACGTACCTCTCGCTGTACTATGAAGAAGAAATTTAATTTTTTGCAACCAATTTGTTTTCTTCTAATTATTGTGTATATTTAATGATAATTACAGTCTCGAGCTAGTTTGTCAGAGTGTCAAGCTTGGTCGTTGTAATTTCTAAATTTGTTGGAACTGAATAGAGCGTGTGATTAAAAATAATGAGACAGCTGGGGAAGCTTTTAATTTTTCCATTTTGTCAGTAAACTCGTTAACAAACTTTCTCCCAATTTCACTAAATTCATTCGATATAGCGTCTCGTTTAAATTTCTTCCCGCATCGATGTAGCTTGACATTTTATTTGTTCCAATTGTTTTTCCCACGAATATTTTATAATAAACTCTGGCAATTGCGTCATAAGATGGAGAACCATTGAGTCCAGAACGTATAGCGAACGTTCCCACCTTTACAAACGACAACATAAAACTTTGTACCGTTTCGTGACCGAGACTTCCTTATCTGTTTCGGCGTTACGGCCAGGACTTCCGCGTCAAAACGTGCTGACTTCCGGCCACGAGGCTCTCGTGACTAAAATTCTTTGCATTATGACAATTTTTCATTCATTAGACGTTATTCGGAACCGTTATTAAAAATTTTTGAGAGTTACGTTGGGGAGACAATTACAGAGTCAAATTCAAACGAGAAATTTTTATTTTTATTTACTATGGAGCTTAATATGGAGTTTAATGCTGACCTTGAGATTCGAAGTCAAAATCCCGATGGTGAAGTTTTTATTTTTTAAGTTCGATGCGCAACACGAAAAATCCTCGAGAAACGAAATATGAAAAGGCGAAAGCTCGAGAGATGGATGCTAGCGTGGTGTTCGGTTGAGCAGGAGCGTGAGTGTCGTCCTCGTCGTCTCTCGTCGTTCATCTTTTTCGAAAGATTAACGAATTGACTGATTATATTAATTAAATTCGCTCACGACCAAAATCCAATTTTATTGAACTTGCCGAATTATTCAATTGACAAACGGGTCGGGCGATTCAATTTTCTCGAATTTTTATTTCTCACACATTATTTTACTCGTTATTGAAAAATGATGACGGTGTCAGCGAATCTTTTCATCTCCGGAACGATAACCTTATGGAAATAATAAATACCAGAGATGAAAGTTGAAAAATTATGATGTCGAAGTTCTCATCGTTGGAATGCAACGAAAACTCATTATTTATTATAGCAGAGCACTCAATTTTCATACAGCATTTGTCAACGATAATGGGACAGTCTTCTCAGCCATTTGAAAACTAAACTTGCTAGAAAAATTGGAACGAGTGCATTAATTATCAAAATAATGAATAAAAATCATACTTTTCGTTGTTTTTCAAGGGAAAAATTGGACGTGAGCTCCAGAGTCGATAACTCGTCAGGACTGCATTTGGGAAAATAATCGATAAAGACTTTTCTTTGTAGAATTGTATTTTCTATTGATCCTACAAATATTGGGCGTGACTTTTGGGACACCCTGTATACACGAATTTACTAAAAAAAAAAATAAGAACGATTGCATTAATTATCAAAATAATTAATTTAAAAAAAATATATTTCTCGTTGTATTCCAACGATGAAAATGAGTCGCGAAGCCTCCAAGGAGGAGCGTGCATTTTGCATCGTTGCAGCTTCAGAAAAAAATATTTTTTTTTTTCTTTTATAAATTATTCGAAATTCATGTCCAGATTTTCTTGGCCGCATTTTCGAAGCCAAGAGTATTACGAGCGAGTGCATTAATTATCAAAATAATTAATAAAAATCATACTTTTCGTTGTTTTCCAAGAGAAAAATTGAACTTGAGCTCCAGAGTCAATAACTCGTCAGGACTGCATCTGGGAAAATAATCGATAAGGACTTTTCTTTGTAGAATTGTTTTTTTCTATTGATTCTGCAAATATTGGGCGTGACTTTTGGGACACCCTGTAGACACGAGTTTGTGCTACTCACAAGCCTGAGCCTAAGATCATTGACTCGCTTCGTGTAACTGTATATTGTGGCACACGAGGGCGACCATCAAGACGATCAGCACACCATAATACTTAGTCTTATAAATTCATATATTTATTACATATGTACGGGTGTATATGGCTCTATGTACAGTCGACATCCGGAAGAGGAATTGCAGGACCTTGCCATCCATTCGCTCGAGACGTGACTCGAATATCGTGCTGATAAAAAAAAAAACGTACAATCGATACACTATGCAGACTAAAAAAATGGCATTCTCCTAGGTCCACATTAGAGTGGAGATCGTGATTAGGCAATTAATCATCTTCCAAAAAAACATCCGGACACTTTGCACGCTTCTCAGCACTTGATTCCCGTTCGAAAAAATCTCGTTTATTTCTTACTCGTTATAAATAGTGTTTTTATCTTTTTTCGAGTTTTCCACCTTACGAGATTAATGAGCGATAATTTTATGTACAAAATTTTTCCGAACATTCGACCGATCACTCTCTTTATACTCAAAATTCCAAATCCACGGCTCGGGAATTTTGACGTTTAAATTTACGAAACGATTGTGCCAAACAATCTTGGCTTCGGCTTGGAAAATGCTGCAAAGAAAATTTGGACATAAATTTCGAATAATTGATAAAAAAAAAAAATATGCCAATTTTTTTCTGTGAGCTGGAACGATGCAAAGTTCACGCCCCTCGTTGGACACTTCGTGACTCATTTTCATCGTTGAATTGCAACGAGAAATATATTTTTTTTATTAATTATTTTGATAATTAATGCACTCGTTCCATTTTTTTTTTTTTTTAGTAAATTCGTGTATACAGGGTGTCCCAAAAGTCACGCCCAATATTTGTAGGATCAATGGAAAATACAATTATACAAAGAAAAGTCGTGATCGATTATTTTCCCAGACGCAGCCCTGACGAGTTATCGACTCTGGAGCTCACGTGAAATTTTTCCCTTGGAAAACAACGAAAAGTATGATTTTTATTCATTATTTTGATAATTAATGCACTCGTTCCAATTTTTCTAGTAAGTTCAGTTTTCAAATGGCTGTGAAGACTGTCCCATTATCGTTGACAAATGCTGTATGAAAATTGAGTGCTCCGCTACAATAAGTAATGAGTTTTCGTTGCATTCAAACGATCCAAACTTCAACATCGTCGTTTTGTTCCAGTTGATGCGATTATTCATTTGAGAGTATTTATCGTTTTATAATTAGCCAAATTTGCTCGTTGATGGAGGCTTCAGAACTTATCAAAGTTCGTTAAACTCGCACATGTTGCTGCAGGTATAATCGGTGTTGAGTATTATAAACGAGGCTCTGTAACGTTTCGAGCGGTGCAATAGCACAGAACGCATTCTGGGTCACGTTCCTTTCGAGCTGTTGATGCATAAATACATATCCATGCGCATACCTCAAACCTCTCAGATGCTCCACTCTGTCCTCTTCCCGGAGAGATTATTTTACACTCACACACACACACACACACACACACACTCATGCTCCAACATCCTCAACAGCTATAGATTCTCGCACTGGCACACACATTCATTAGGATGATTGGCCATCAACAGGCTTCGAAAATGGACCTAACCGTTGATTCAACATGTTGTTGAAGTTTCCATCGTTGGAACGCAACGAAATTATGTTGTTTCTTTAGTAAAGCTCATAATTATTATTTAAATATTTGGTCTAGACAATAAAACGATCCTCTCTTGCGGCGAAAAAACTCAATCGACACGAAAAATCGCTATGGTTTTTAAAATTCAATAAATAATGCATAGAAAATAGTTATTTTCGTTGACTCTCAACGTTGCAAACTTCAGCGTCATGATTCAACTGCATAATTCATCCTTAAAATCCCATAGGCCAATTTTCCTTATGTTCGTATCGTACTCATTCTTTATTTTTCTTACTTTCATTATTATTTATGAGCCTGATGTTTGAAACGTTGGAATGCAACGAAGAATATTTTTTTTTTTAGTGACGATTTGTGTAGTTTTTCAAAATCGTTCAAATTTTTCGAGCCAATTCACTTTTCGGTCCGCAAAACCGATCGTTTTATCGTCGTAAATAATACATTCTGCATTTGAATGACGAGCTTTGCCAAAGAAATCGAGAATTTCTTTGCCTTCCAACGATGCAAACTTCAACGGAACTGCACGTTAAAAATTTTCTCTCGTCGTTGAATCGTTCAGATCGTCGAAGTATTTCTCAAGTTTTCTAATTATCGAAAAATCAGGATGATTGCTTGATTGACGCGGTTATTGGTAGGTGTGCCTTTGTGACGAGTTGAAATTTTTGTTGGTCATTCGAGGAAGGAGGTTGCATAAACGTTCGTTGGAAATGAAATTTTGTTAAAAATCGTCGATATTTTGTTGAACACGGTAAAATCAATGTTTTTGGACAGTTTTTCAAAATTTTCGTTATTTTAGCAGTAAATTTGGTTTCTAACGGAATTGTCAGCGAAATTTTCGATTGGATTGACAAAAATTTGCTTCCGAAGAGACTTTCTACAAGATTTCTTGCAACAATGACGCAATTTTTGGGATTAACAAAAAATAACGTTTGTTCGAACGTATCGAACAAAATGTCGATCATTTCCAACAAAATTTTCTTTTCAGTGTTGAGAATTTTGTTTTCTAAATGCTGCTGTTTAATTGGTAAAAAAAAAGTGGCACGTCTGGCATTCAACGTTTATATTTATAGTTTGCATTTCACTGATGAAGATCGCAACATTTTTTTGCATGTTTGCTTGAAAATTTGAACGTTGAAAAACAAAAATATTTTCACTTGAGACTCGTCGATTTTATGCAGAAAAATCTCTGCATATTAAAATGCTCAGACGTCTCGTTTCTGTTGCTGCGAGTTTCGTCCAAGAAAGTCGACTCTGACCGTTTATCATCGCCACCATGAGAATATTCCTCCATTTTTTCTCGTCACACATGACGTGCTTTTCTGCTTAAGGCCATGAATATTCCGGGTCAACTTTAAATCCTCAAAAGAAACGCACATTATTTCCTAAATATGGCGTTTTATTTATGGATAACAATCAACAAGGTCGTTCCAGATTTTAATGCAAAAAACCTTTCCTATTATAATTTATTATTTTTAATTAAATCCTTTTTATTCAATATCTTGAGTCGTTTCTACGTCAAAAAGTAAAAAACTAAAAAGCACGAGATGTTTCGTGTTCCCTTCGCAATTTTTACTCCAAAAATTATGACGTTGAGTTTTTGGCATCGGAACACGCCACGAATTTTTGTTCAGTTTCTCATTTGGATTTTGAATTTTCAACGTCGAGTGGCTACTTTTTTTTTGGCATTAGAAATGAAAAAAATAAATGAATAATAAAAAAAAGAAAAAATGAGAAAAAAGTCGTATTTATTATTTTTGCTGCTTTGTCTCATTGTTTCGTTTCCTACTTTTTTTCCAGTTGAAACGTATTTGAGCCCGGTGGAAACTCACTGCATGAACATCGACTACTTCATACCCGATGAGGAGAACGAAACGAGAGGATTTTCGGACGATGCCACTGCACGACTTCGTAATTATTTTCTTTATTTCTATTTTTTCTGTAATGAATAATTTAATTTTTTCATTATTTGCAATTTTTTTATCGCACGAACGTGTGATTGGAGCGAAAATTTCGAAACATTTCGACATGCAAATCGTCCATATTCTCCAAGTTTTTAACAGTAATTCGTACAACCGAGTATCCTGCGAAAATTGCGCACAATTTCGATGAAATAAGCAATAAATTAAAAAATTTGCGGAAAACTTAATTTTCTAAAAAAAATTCTTCCTCCGTGGTCACAAGCAAAATTCAAAATATTAGTTTTAAGCTTTCTGAATGAAAATATCATGCCAAAAATTTTTTATCCCATTTTCAAAATGGCGGAAAAAATCTGCAAGGAGATAATGTGTAAAAAAAAAATTCGGGCCCTCCAAAGAACCGTTGGAGAGGAGGCGAACTGTCTCGGGCGCCAATAACTTGTAGTAATTCTAGTTCAAAGTTGCGTTTGGGGTCATTTTGACCCCTGGTCATAACGGAGGGGGTTAAATTAACATTTGCCAAAAGTAGTGAAAAATGAAATCGTAATTGAGGATTTTTCTTACGCAGATATGGGAAGATCCGTGATAGCACTCTTCATGGTCAGTTTCCTCGCCATTTTCTCGGCCTTCTGGACCGGTGTCGTTGGATGCTGGAGAAGATCACCTGGAAATATCACAGCGACTGCGATACTGATGCTGTTTGCCTGTAAATGAATTTTCTTTCGTTGAAAAGAAATTTTAAAATTTTTAAAATTTAATTTCTTAATTTTTTCATTTAATTCAATTTAATTTTTCAATTTATTTTACTTTTTATATTTTCATTGTTCGAAATGTTTACACGTACCTCACGTTCGATGAAAATCGAACCAACAGCTTTGCCACGTTGGCAATTGGCGGATTTAAAAGTTTTTTTAATTTATTTTTCAAGGTTTACTCAGCGCGGGAGGAATGGGACTTTGGCACGGGGTGGAATATTACGAGAAGGAAAAGATCGTCGGTGAAGAATATTATCAACAATGGAGCAACGTAAGTTCTCGTCGAATAACCGAACAACACCACCGATTCTTATAATTGGACGATTCGGTATCGCTTTCTCCGCGAGTTATTAAAGAGATTAAAAAAAAACGAAATGAGAGAAAATATGCTTGATCGTATGTTTTCCCGTGACATTTAGATCGAAGATAAACTCACGAGTTGAATGAAAGAAAAAGAAGAGTCGATGGAACGTTTTCCCATGATAAAATATATAGCAGCGCGTCGGTGATGCGAAACGAAACGCATTCAGCACAACTGTAAACATGACAGCCTTCTCGAGAGTCTTCGTACTTTTAGCTTCGAGGATTCTCACGTTCCATCGCTTTCCGCTGCTCCTAAGATTGCATATTTTCTCTGATTCCGTTGTGATAGCCCAGAAACTACAACAACAACAACTTTCCACCAGTAAACACCATTGTCTACGTGGCTATTGAAATATTGCTCGAAACAGCCAATTGATTACGTGTCAGTTTCCGGAGGCCGGGGAGGACGTTTCCATTTTTTTCAGAGTATTCGATCGCCGGAGAGGGCCCGAGGAAAGTGTTGCTGGAAATCGGAGCACCGAGCACCATCCTGCCATTTTTTAATAGTCGAGTTTGCATCGTTGGAATGCAACGGAATTCTTTTTTTTATCTTTTGGCAGCAAACGAAATTTATGCTCACTTTTCTGTCTTCGATAATTGGACAATTCTGCGGTTGGAAAAGTTAATTTATCGCTGAGATGAGGATTTTTAGAAAAATTCAACGGAGAAACATTTTTTCGGTGTGTGTGTGTGTGTTTTTTTTTTTCAGGGGAATTTATAAAATCGATTGATCCTTGGGATGCATTTTACCATTTTTTTGTCGTTTGATTTTCAGGGGCGGCGAGAGTCCAAGTTGAAACATATTTTCTCATCGTTTCAGGCGTCGCGATGGAATTTATTGAAATATTGAGCAATTTTTTTTTTTTTTATAAAATAATGACGCTCGAGTTTGCACCGATGAAATGCAACGAAATTCTTTTTTCTTTGGGAAAGCTCATTATTCAAATTGCAAGGATAAAACAAACGGTTTTTGCGACTCGAAAACTATATCGGCTCGAAAAATGTTGATGATTTTGAAAATTAAACAAATCGTCAATAAAAAAAAAATATTTTCGTTGCATTCCAACGTTGCAAACTCCAGCGTCATTTAAATTATTATTGTTCAAAAAATTTGCGGTTTATTCTACAGGGATTGTTGGCACACGCACAAATTTACATTCTGCACAGGAAAAACCATCGAAAAGCAACGACAATTTTTTTTTTTCACCAATATTTGGCCTTGTTTTTCATTTTTTTCGAGTCGAATCGCATTCTCGATGTTGGAGCGACCCTGATAATTTTTTCTTTAGCGATTAGACGAGAAATTAACCGAAATTAAGTTTTTCTACTTGTTTTTTTTTTTTTTTTGACAAAGTCAACAAACGACACTGATCGAACTTTTCGTGGAGCAGCGTTACGAGTTAAAATTTGAGAAAATGGTAAAAAACATGGCAAATGTTTGCGGAATTGAAAAAATAGTTTTTGTCGTGTTCCAAGGACGCGACGTTACTTGGTGATCAAGAGGGTGAAAAAGGAAGCGGAAATACATGATTTGTTCGACAGGTTTTGAAGGATAACGCTGCTCAGTGGTGCGACTGGTCGTTCTATCTAGCCTGGTTGGGAGTTGCAACTTGTTTGGCGACAATGACATTGTTCCTGATAGCAGCGAGTTGTCTGAGACGCGAGCGTGCTCGCGAACAGGCGCAAAACGTTCAATACATCATGCCAGGTGAAGAAAATCAATGGAGAAGAATCGATTTAAACTAATGTTGGCTTTTCGTATCTTTTTTCTTTTTTTATATATGTCACGGGGATTGGCAACGTTACAAAAATATGGCGACTGGGTGACAACGAAAAAACAAACAAACAAACAATACCGTATCGACACACACGTATGGGGGCACATGGGGATTTGTGGGGCTGTTCGTCTGGTCTCTTCGTAAACACGCACGACACTCGTGTCTGATGCTCGCAACCATCGCCTCTTCTCATCATCACTTCACTCATAAAGGTCCTCAAGGACAACGCGCTAATCTCGTACGACTGGTCGTACGTGGTTGCTTGGGTCGGCGTCGGTTGGTCGTTGGTCAGCGCAATATTGTTTAGCGCTGCTGCGATTTGCTTGAGGGGCGAGAGAATGCGCGACGAGGCCATGAACATGCAGTACCTCATGCCTGGTACATACAGTAACCACATACTTGCTTTTACTAACTTTTTTCTTTTTTTTTTTTTCTCTTACAATTCAAACATTTTTTTTATTTTTGCCTTTTTTTTTTTCATTACAAATATTTCATATTCCATGTTTTTTTTTCATCGTCATTGAGTATGTTGAGTCCCACGTCGCGAATGATGAGAAAATTCGGAAAATTTGGTATTTTTTTTGTATGAAGTATTTAAGAGATCGTGTCGAAATTTCACGACAATTAACGTTAATTAATTAAATGTAGTCAAACGCAGTCTTGTGGAAACTGGTACAACTTTGCGAAAAGTTTTTTTTTTCACTTCTCAATTTTTTAATATCAACAATATACTTAAAGCAACGGAAACCAAACGAAGTTTGTTGGTAAATATTTTTTGTATTTGTTGGAAAAATTGTTCTTAACAAAATGTGGATTTTTTAATAACGAGCTTCCTAATTGTCGTGAAATTTTTACACGGTTTCTTAAATACTTCGTGCAAAAACATACTCAATTTTCAGAATTATCATTTTTTATTTCAACCCTTTGAGTGGTTAATATGTTTTTACTCGAAGTATTCACGAGGTCGTGTAGAAATTTCACGACGATTATGAAACTATTTGTTGAACAATTAACATTAACAAATTTCATAGGTACTCGACATCCTTAAATACTTCATTTATGTGCTCATCGATCAAGCGTTGGAAACTCGAAAACGCTCATTTTTCAATGGATTTTCTCAAAAGATTCAAATTGGCAAATTTTTTACCGGAAACGAGGTTTTTTTTTTGTCAATAAATAGTCCTCGCCGTGAACACAGAAATACGATATTTCTTGGTCTTTATACTGTTCTGAATGTGAGCGTGGATAATTTTTTTTTTCAATCGATCAACAAAAGTGTCTAAATATTTTTATTAAGAGAAACAGTTGGACCCAGACAAGCATTTGAAAAACTGTTAATTTTGTTGAATTATTCTTGAGAAAACACAAATTTCTAAAAACTGAAAAGGTATATGTGGAGATCAAGATTTCGGAAAATGTTGTCGGAGCAAATTGAAGACTGACGAAGGTTCTTAAAGAAAAAAAAGGAATGACAAAGATTGCGTCAGTGAATCGTTTCTCCGATTTTCCATAATAACGTTTTTTCACCATAAAACCTACATCCCATGATAATTCAATGACATAATAATGGAAAGGCTAAATATACAATGAGTAACTTTGTTGACTAGCGATCCGATGCTAATCCGGAAGTGAAATAATAACACTTTTCAATATTTCACGATACACGGGAGAATGAAAGTACTAACGGGTACGCGAGCCTCATATACATTGCGTAATTGGATTTCCGTGTCTCGACACTTCCGGCGATGTCGACTCGACATTTGCCAGAGCTACTCGTTTTTTTTTTTTTTAATTTTTTTTTTTTTTTGCGTCCTAATGCGCAAGATTCGTGAACAAATGGAAATGAAGATAATGGAAAAGCCATCGAGCATAAACGAGAAATTAACAGCTTGCTTAATAAACAAAACAACCAATAATCCATTTTTAAATGAGTCGCCATGGAGCCGAGACTTGTCCACGCAATTTTTAGACTTCTCGTGTAAATATGTAACGTTCTAATCCATGGGGAAATTCACGGAAATCCCATCGATGCTTCAAGTTCATTTTACTCTCGATTAACCTTTCGAACTAGCGAATGGTGTTTCTAAGATTTTTTTAAGGAGGTTGGCTGCACACGACAATATCATAAGAATTTAATAAAATTTAGTGATGACATTCTTTAGCATCAAATTCGATGACACAATTTTTTTCATATTTTTCGTCTACAGAGTTGTCGAATAATTGGAGTTTGCAATATGCAAAAGATATACCTATATATATCTGAATCCTATGCTCATGCATGTAAACTCCAGTTTTCAATTACTCGAAAACTATGTAGAAGAAAAATCTTAAGGACGTTGTATGCAAAATCTTCTATCGATAGAATTCCTTCAAATTTGCACCACACAAAGAGAATAGTGATACCTAATAGCTCGCGCAATTTTAAGAGTTTTCATCATGTAGAGGTCGAGATATTTATTTATAAAAATCACAATTTTCAGTAGTTTCTCATAAGAGCGTGTGTTAAAAGTTGCAATTTTCAACATTAAATATTTCCATTTCTAAATGGTGAAGCCTCTTAAAACTTTGCATACACTTTAGGGTAACTTCGAAGAAGCTTTATTTAGTTTTTCAAAAAAAATCGGTCGTAAAATTTTTTCGAAATTTTGTTTATTATATAACAAATACAAATTACCTCGGAAAATCTTGAATTTTGAGTACGTAGTTCTTTAGTCAATTTGCAACAACTTTTTTTAATGAACTTTGGCTCGCAAACCATTTTTTATGTAAGAAAAATAGAAAACAGAAATGTAGATTTGAGCGTCGCCATACAACGTCCTTGAAAAATGTGTATTTTCATATTTAATACTAAAGAATTCACTCACCGAATTTCATTAAATTCTAATCATTTCGAATTTTCCTATGCTTTTAACATTGTTGTGTGTAGCTAATCTCCTTAAATGATGAAAAACACTTTTGTTTGGAGCAAAATAGCAACGAATCCAGAGTGACATTTTTCTTCGGTGAAACCACCAATTGAATCGAAAGAATTCGCGATAAAAATGCTAAATGGAAAATTCATATTAAAAGTAAAGAAATTTCGCGAGGAACGAGTCACTAATTCTTTTTTTTTTCTACTTTAATGTCGAAAGGAACGAGCGAAGCATGAAATATTGAAAGTTGTCACAAAAATCGTACAAATTTGAAAAATTATCCATTTCGTTGGCTGAAAAATGCATCAACCATTGACAATGCATCGTTGCAATGATGGCCTGCATAAAAATGAGTGAAAGGTGAAGAAAAAAGAAATCTTGTGCTCGAAAGAATAACGACTGTTTACCAACGTGACTCGACACTCGACGCGAAAAGGTTCATGCACGTTTATAAAAGTACGTTGGAAATAATGGATTTGAAAGGAGACGAGTTTCACAGTGCAACTGAAAAATTGCTCTCGACGCTCGTTCGATATTCATTTTTCATCGCGTTAGAACACTTTTACTTTTTCTTCATTTTATTCATTTGTTTTGTTTCTTTCCCATTTTCTTTCTTTTTGCTCGAGAGCCATCGGCGACTCACGCTCTGTTTAACTCGCTCAGCTCACGGATTAATGTTATTTTGTCACGCTCTGACTCTGTCTTCCTCGTACAAATTCTTCAATGTATTATTTTCGCAATATTCCAAACCTCGTACTTTCTATGTCGTTGATTCTCGAGTCTTCGCGATTGATCGAGCCTCCAATGCTGTATATGATTTCTCTCGGTCAAGGAGGCACAGGACGAAATTTGCTCCCAGCTCGAATTATCGAGAGAGAGAGAGAGAGACTCACAGATCGAGAGAGAGAGAGAGAGACAGATATTGATAGAGAGAAACTTTGTGATCGTATGACTACCAAGTCCGGCTTTGTCGGACGGGACGTTCGCGTTAAATTATCCACCGTCATTACTGCTAAGTACCAGTCAGTGGGAAAGTGACATACTTGCCTGAATACCCGCACTCGAACGTCTCTTTTTTTCTTCTTATCGTTCCATCATCGATTTTTTTTTAAACGAACTCTTCACACACGGATTCACGCAAAATAGTTATAAATTCACGTTTTTCCTTGTTTTCATTTCGCCAACTTGAACAAATTTTTTAAAATACTTCAAAATTTTAACCGGTTGGCTAATTTTAATTTAAAAAAAATTATTTCAATAAAATTTTAATCTTTTTATTGTAATAAATTTTTTTTTTTTCATTTCAATCAAATCCAATGGACTATGAAAATTTTCTGTCTCGGTTGCCAACACGAAAAAGAAATTTTGTGGCATGTCCTTTTTCTGTTTCCAAAGTTCAACGGTTTCCTGATTTTCCATTATCAATTTCTTTTTTTTTTTTATTTGGAAAAATTCTTTCGTTTTTAATGTTTTCGCATTCGATCTCTGGCAGTTGATAAAATTCGAGAAACGCGACTAGAAACCGAAGAATCTTGAGTGTGCCCACGCTCTCTGAGTGACAAGCAATTCGCCTTCTTTTAAATTTTTAACCACATTCACCCACGCGCACCAGAGATAAAGAACTTTTCTCCCCTCGGTTGGGTGCTGATTAAATTTTCCAATGACGTAAATTCCGAAGCATCCCTGCCCAGGGAGAGTAAGAATAATGCTTACCGAAGGGTTTTTGCTCGTCTCCTCTCTCTCCATCTGTAAATTAGTTTCGTGAAATATTCGAGACGGTTGATTTTTTAAGCAAACGTGATTTTCCACTCATCAAAATCGACATTTGCTCTTTCACGAAAACAATGACAATTGTTGCCATTTTTCTCTTTTCCCTTTTCCACAATTTCTCTTGCTTCGTACGAAAAAAAAATAATAATAATAATAATTAAAAAAAAAAAATCAATACTTTCTAAATTCGTGATAAGAATTTCGCATTTTTTAATAATCGCTCGTTTCTTCTTTTCAGTTTATCCACAAAAGCAACAATACGCTTACGCGGGTTACCCAGCACCAGCTGCTTATCCGGGACCGTATTATCATGGCTCGCAATACGGGCCTTACAACTACTGAAGCACGAAATAAAGATTGTCCACGGCTGATCAACATCTCCGAAGAAGCAGAAAGAAATCAGATAATTGGAAAGACGTGAAAAAAGAAAAAAAAAAAAACATATCGTTGCAACAATCTTGATCTTCAGAGCGAAAATCCACGAGATACGAAGCGATAAAACTAAATAAAAAAAATAAAAAAACATACACACGTACGAAAAAGCGAATTCCGCTATGCGGAACTCCCAAAGTAACGTTTTTAAAACATTTCAATTAAACGAAACAAACAAAAAACGAGAAAAACGTTTTTTTCTTCTTGCGGACATGAAGAATTGATTGAGAATTTGTCGAAATTGACGGGGGCGCAGGATCCGATCGAGAAACCAAGTTTTATATATATATTTATAAATATATAACTTATCGATAATTATTGATAGTTTCGTAATTGTTTAACTTATACAATCCACACATAGATATCCATTTTTTAAAACATTTCATCAAATAGAACTTCTGGATATTTTGAAAGCAAAAAAAAAAATAAAAACACTATTCCGAACGTAAAATTTGGTCTTGGTAAATGTTGAAAAAGTGTTTAAATATATTGATGTATATTTACGAAGACTATGTTTCGTGGAAAATGCGAAAATACGAGACAGAGCTCGACTGTGCACATCGATCATGAAAAATGGTTGATTTTATTGTTAATTTTTGAAAAATAATTCTTTGAAATCCGCAAGGCGGTGTTGCTCAAAATCCAATCGTCGAAAAAGCACGCGTGGATGTGTTTGCATGCGAAACTGCCAGTTCACGCGGTATGCATTTAATTAAATAATATGTATTTCTTTTCTAACGATAAATAATCGATAAATTATTGTAACGGAGCGTCCTGATTCGTTGTCGTCATTCCGTTTCATCTAAAAGTTCGCAGCGTTGGAATGCAACGAATTCTCATTATTTTCATTGCAAAGCACAACATTTTTATACAGTATTTCTCAAGGATAATGCGAGAGTCTTCTAAGCCATTAAAAAACATAATTTACTTGAAAAATTGGGTCGAGTGCATCGATTATCAAAACAATGTGGATAAAAAATATATTTTCCGTTGTATTCCAACGATACAAACTTCGGCATCATCGTCAGTTTCACGGAAATGGCATGACAAAAAAAAAAGAAGGAAAATTTATACACCACAGCTCACGCGAAACGCTACAAAAATATTTAAGACTTACGTTTTTCGAATCTAGAAAATATTAGTCTATGCCAATTTACACGCGTTTTTCAGTCAATAAACTGAACGTTAATAAAAAACGAACCGTTCTTTTTTCCATGCATTTATTTTCATTTTCTCTCTTTCTCTCTTTTGCTATTCTGAAATCCGTTCATCCGGAATTTATGAAACTCGTTTTAGTCTTGTTTTTTTGCATTTTTTTCCGGTCCGCGAAAGTTTAATATGCCGATAGATTTTTTGGAAAATTGCGTGTACTAAAAAGCTGGCGAAAAATTGGGAACTCAAATTTTAAGGATTTTCATGGTCTAACGATTTTTATGGGATTACCATTTTTTGGAAAATTGTGTATTTGATGATAAAAAATGTCGTCACCAAATTTTATTAAATTCTTATCAGATTGTCGTATGTAGCCAAACCTCCTTGAGGATTTTGATGGCCTAACGATTTTTATGGGATTACTTAACGCATGAAAGGATTTTATCAAATTCTACAGATGTACGGCCTTGTAGCGGTTCGACGCGGTAAGTAAAAAAGCCGGTGTTACTGTCGCGACAGAGCATCCGATTGTTCGGAATTTTCTAGGAAGTTGCGACACTGAGCCCCTTAAATATGAAACCGTGGAACAAATACACGCAGCATTTACATTTTATTCGTGACTGTGTGACACACTAAATCAAGCACCGAACGAAAGTCACGCCGTGCAAAGTAGAGCAGTCGTCTTTATAGATAAACATGTCCATCGTGTATAGTAAAAAAACTCAGGGAATCCCATTTTGGATTTGAACGTGGAGGAAAGAATACGAAGAAAAAATACGTGGCGAGTCCTGTACACGGGTCACTTCCGCTCCGACCTTTTCTTTCCAATGTTTCTAATCACACAGACTACAAAAAAAATTGCAGGCGCGTGCTCATTTTTTGAGCCAATTGCTCGAGATTTCTCATTTATGCAGAAAACCGAATGACGTAGATTTTTGACTATTTTTCCCCAAGATCCGTCAATCAAAATTACGAACTGTACTATTTTTTACGCGCGTGGAGGCCGGAGCAGAGAATGTGGGGTCACGTGGTCTTCTCGTCCTCAGCAAATACGTCGATATATAGATGTATATATAAAAGAATATATAGAGTTTTGGTGGAGCTCGAAACTGGCAGTATCTGCGCGACTCTCGTCCGAGCAACAGCATGTTTTCCTCATTGACGAGGCTCTGCCTCACGATTCTAGTTCCCTACATCACAGCACAAGAAACATTCGTAACTAATTCATTCAGAGCAGAAAAAGTGAGTACGCAATAGCATTGATAATCCAATCGTCCATGATTTCCTTTTATTATTTTTTATTCACATTTGCATTGATTTGAATATTGAAACACCGCGACAATCCTGTTGGTCAACCTTATTTCCGTGCATGCGACGATTACGAAACACTTTATTCTTATTCCCACTATAAATGAATCTTCACGTTCCACTTCGAAATACAAACTTCGACATTATTTCGTATCTTTTTGTTGTTTTTGTTGACATTTCGAGGTTTTGCATTCGTCGAAAAACTTCAATGAAACTCAGCTCTCCAGGATCGCCGAAATGACAAACATTACGCACATGAATGAGGTTCTTGAAAATATATGTATTCCGCGGGTCGTTGGCAGTGCTGGACATGCCAAAGTTAAAAAAGTAAGTACGTACGATTATTTAATTTTACAACTGTCAAAATATTGCTTTTTTTTTCATTCCTTTTCCATCTTGACAAATGCGAGAGTGAAAATTTCTTTCAAAACAAACTAAATTACAACGTGCGTGTGTAATAATTTAAAAAATTCTTTGTTCATCCGGATTTTGCCAGAAAAATCGGCAAAAAATGTAAATCGTTCGCTTCAACAGGTGCCAGCTCGTTAAACACGTTTTTTAGGTTAAAAATCATTGTTATTTCGTATTTTCGTTGAAAAAAACTCTGATTGCTCGTCCCGAATATTCCAAAAATGCGAAAATTTGTTTTTTTTTCTTGGAAATTCTTCGATTTCGCACAGAGCCAAAAATAATTATTCTTCTTATTGCAGTATTTG
Organism: Hyposoter dolosus; assembly: GCA_963921915.1. Classification (NCBI taxonomy): domain Eukaryota; kingdom Metazoa; phylum Arthropoda; class Insecta; order Hymenoptera; family Ichneumonidae; genus Hyposoter; species Hyposoter dolosus. Next base: position 3,780,387 of record OY998140.1, read on the forward strand.
AAGGATTCCATGAAAAATCTTGGATGGACTGTACAGAGTGATGTTTTCAATGCAAAGACCCCAAATTTTGGTACTTTGGAATTTGAAAACATTGTCGCTAGTCTGGATAACAACGCCAGACGCTATTTAGTTCTGGCCTGTCATTACGATTCCTTATACACCAGAGAAGGTAACTTTGTCGGAGCTACAGATAGCGCCGTTCCATGCACGCAACTTCTCAATCTCGCTACGGTCATGAGAGAACAATTGAGTTCTTCCAAAATTGTGAGTGTCGTTAAGATTTTTTGCTACGACTCTCTAGCTCAGAAATAAATTTTTAGCCTTGACGCTTAACGAACGATAATTTTTCATACTTTGATCTTCGCCACGCCATAAATCTCACTCGCTACGTTTTTTTTTTTTCATAATTAATTGAGTAGAATAAAAAAATAATTAAAAAAATGAAAAATGATTTAAAAAAATAAATAAACTGAAAATTCTAATATTTTCAATTATGCTTCATTTTTTTTTCGGTTTTTTTGTTCTCTTCATTTTAGAACCAGGGTAACGTGAGCTTGAAGTTTATTTTCTTTGACGGGGAGGAAGCATTTTTGAAATGGGGCCCCAACGACTCGATATACGGAGCTAGACATTTGGCTACCAAATGGGAAAACACAACGTCGACATTTGGCTACGAGTCGGACATCAGTGATCTGGACAGAATAGTACGTTGATCGGGAACTAAATTGTCGAGTGTAAATACAAATTGAAAGAAAGTGAATTCGTCAAATTGAAAATATATTGATTTTTAAGTATTTTTGAAATTTTCTTTTCAACTCGCAGGACGTCATGATATTGCTGGACCTTCTCGGATCGGCTGATCCGACGTTTTATAATTATTTCAAAAATACTTCACGATGGTACTGGCAGCTTGTCAAAGCTGAACGCGCCTTGGCCCAATTGAGGAAATTCCAAAACTATTCTTACGGAATGTCGGAGCCTCAATATTTCAAAACTTACCCCGAACACGTCAGCTATGCCGTGGAGGATGATCATATACCATTTTTGCGAAGAAGTATGTATTTAAAATTTGCTAGAAATTATTTTAACCCTTTGATTACACACTGGGTCAATTTGACCCCAATAATTTTTCGTGATGGATCGTTCGGCAGTTAGTGGCAAGGAATTTTTTGGCATTCTATTGTCGTTTTCGTCAAAAAATTAATTTAGGGCCATAAAACATGGATAACCCTGGTAGAAATTTTCTTCCGGATTTCTCATATTTTCACCCGATTTGGAGAAAATGGGGAAGAATCGCCAATTTCCAAAATATTCCGTTTTTTCCGCATTGTTTGGATTTTCTCCTATTTTCCCTGAGAATTTCCTATTATTTCCTAGCCTTCTAAAATGCCTTGGGAGAAAATTTCGAGAAATTCGGAGTAATATGGAAATATTTTCTCTCCGACTTTCTCCAAAGTGTTTCAATTCACTGAAAAAATGGGAAAATTCTCTTTTATATAAAAATTGTGGAGAAAACATTTCTACCAGAAAATTTACTACGAAAAACGTTTCTAGAAAAAATAAAAGGCATTTTTACCGGAATACAACGATTTGAAAAACGCCTCGGGTCAGATTGACCCAATATGCACTTATATTATTATTATCATTATTACTGTATAGGTAGATTATTGGAAAAATGACCGGAAATTATTACTAATAATCTTTATAATTAAAAATAATTCGCCGTTGTGTATTTTTGAACGAATGATGAAAAATATTGTTCCCAAAAAATTGAGAGATGGAAGAAATTTGCAAAAAGTTGGTGCGAGTCAATCAAAGATTTTTTATTTGTACGGGATTGGATTAAATGTTAATTTTGGCACATTGCAGATGTTCACATAATCCATTTGATACCTTATGGATTTCCGTCTTTCTGGCATACGCCAGGTGACAATCTCAGTATCGTCGACATGGAAACAACGGAAAATCTCAACAAGATATTGCGAGTTTTCGTCGCGTCTTATTTGCATCTCGATATTTGATGTTTTGTCAATAAAAAACTGAGATTTTCAAAACGAAATAAAAGATAAGAACCTGCGCTTTATCGACAATCGTTTTATTATTGGTGAAGAGAATGTTATTTTCTGTTATATCAAATCTTTTATACAAAATAATAATGCACAAAGTTATTTCTACATACGGGGGGGATAAAAAAAACTTGAACGTGATTTTGTTCGCCGAGCCGAAACTATTGTACATAGAAATTCGTATGATGTGTACGTTGTAAATAAATAAATTATATTTTCCACCTCGTCGTTCATTTCCCCAACAGATTTTACTCCTCCAACCCTTTTCGTTATAAAAACCTTCAAATTTCGGTCATTTGACCATTATTTCCATGAATTTACCGTTCGTCGGTCACTTTACTAGTCATATTACCCCTCCAGGTGCATTTTTTGGTTTTTTTTTCTTTTTCACGCTCTCGGCTCACCTTTTATGTCTTACCCACGGTCTTACAATAGTGGAAACTCTCGGCGCGGGCCCGGTTCGCTTATGGATACCTGACGCGTAGTTCATGAAATCGCCACGCTAGTCGCTGCGATCTAAATTCCCGATACGCCCGACAAGGGGAGGGGGAAGAGCGAAACAGAGACAGCGCGGTCTAACTTATAAATGCCCTTAATGTTTTTACATTTCAAATTATTCTTCTCTTGAAATATAATATTAAACATGGTGGAAAATACTACGTTTATGCTATGTCGCGGAAAAAAGTCTTCGTTTGTCCAAACGGAATTGTAAACCTTTTTCAAATCCAGCGGGTGCTATAATAAGCAGGAATGATTTTAACACATTCAAATATCAAATTCTTTTTTTCCAAATACAAAAAGTATGGTAGTAAATGACCTGCGTTGAGGAAGCGACCGTGAAGAAAAATATAAAATAATATATATAGATCCCGAAGACCATGTTTATTCCTTAGCAGATATTCAAAGTTTATATAAATGAGGTAAGTAAAAATAAAATATTCACGTATTTGTCTTTTCTTTGAGATTAATATTTCCGACTTTCTTCAGGTCTTTAGGGGTTTTTGAATGGAGACATGTACGATCAACGGTGAAGATTGATTGGATAACGGATAATGTTAAGTTTATTTGTAAATGCTCCAAATCCAAAAACGAGAAATTTTCAACGGTCACTGGGAATGCAAAGGAAGGTAAGGAAAATAAAAATGTAGATGTACTTCGTTGGCACGAAAATTCTTTATTGATTCGTCAATTTCGAGAGTTTCTTTTTCATAACGAATTGTTTTTTTAGTTTTAGATTCTCTTGGTGAGCGTTTTGCCTCATGAGCAATCTAATATAATAAATTATCGCATACGACAAAATTTCTGATGCATGTTCTGTGCACGGAAATGTGAAGGTATAGCAATTAAGCACTTCGTCAAGAGTTGCGTCCCTTCGCTCGGAGTTTCTGCCGCTTTTCCCGCCTGTTTCGAATCCGCATCGCTGTGAGCTTAGCTCGGTCAACGGGATTTGACACGTCACGAATTCGTTTTATCGTGAGACGATTTTCATGTCGTGCTTTACGTTGTAAAACGAGTTTTCTTGTTTTCGCACAAGCATCACACCTCTTCTTCTTGCATGCGAGACGACAGTCTTTACTTCGCCATTTTCCCATGCCATCATGAAATGATGAACCAATGGGCATGAAATGTACTTCGACGTCGCCTAAGCCGATGCAAATCGTTGTTTTCCTAAACTTAGTCAATATTCCAGGAAGCATTTCGATCGTATTTAAAAATCGGTCGAGATGAAATACGTCGTGTTTGACGTGATGTCCATAAACAAAATAGTTTAGACTTCGATCCGCGTCAAGCGTTACGTATTTCTCCGTGAAAGGACAATGCATGTCGTTCTCCAACTTCGTAATCGCGTACGAAAAAAGAATGCGCTTTCCTATTGGGATCGATAATTCGGTGATACTCCATGACTCCGGTATATGAACGGTTGACTGTATAAAATCACTCACGTCGTCTTGCCAAATTCCTGAAGTCATTAAAGCGGGCATTATTTATGCGAAATAGTGTCAATGGCAATTATAACATTTCTTATAATCATTATATTTATCTATACAATAAGTATGAACGGAAAAAGGAAATTATAAAAGAGTACAAAGGTGTGTATTGTTTTTTCTACTCGATACACTTGTTAAAAGATTGTTTTGATTATTGAGCCAACGAAATGGACGATGTTTGGATTTTTTTTTCAGAAAACCTTGATTATTTATACAAAGAAAGTATCGCGCAATTTTCGACATTTTGTATCGTCATACAAAAAAGTGCCGCAGCAAAAGCTCCGTCTCCATAGTCTGAAACACAGAAATCTCATAAAATTTTGTTAAAAATTGCTTCTGTCAGTTCGAACATTGTCGACATTGGTCGAATTAAAAAAAAAAAAAAACACGCGCAGTTTAGTCACGTATGGAAACATGACATTTCTTCGCTAAGGCGCACGTGAATTTTTTCAAATTTTCGACTAATTGTGCACATTAGCCAACTTAAGGACGCATTTTTAAACAAATGTGTACGCGAATTTTGTGTTTCAGCCTAATGAAGGTGGACCTATTGCTGGAACTGTTCGCCATGTGATTTTTGAGGTGTGAATTTCTCCGCCTGCTGCGCATTTATTTGTGACGTTGGAAGTAATGAAAAAGAATCTTCTACAGTTTCAAAGTTATTTTCTACTTTGTATAAAGATGTGGTCATGTGAAAAATCATGATTTTCTGTCAAAAAATGGAATAATTCTCGATTCTTTCGTTATTTTTATATTTTTTCAAAGGAGGATGATCCAATACTCACGCTCGCTCATGCCGATGGGTGAAAGCACTTTGAAAGGCATTTGAGGAGCTGACTGTTCTGCTTCCGGACAATCAGGGTTCATCGGCGATAGCAGCGATGCATCATTTAGAGCTGACATAGCTGAGTAGGATTTTACATATAAATTAAATAGTATAATGTAACTGAGATGACTAACATATATTTAGTATTCATTTATATTTAGTATTCAGGCCTGTTATACTTTCTTCAATATTTTTTGAAAGGAGAATATTCCCATACTCACGTTCGTTGGTGTTAATGGATGAAGGCACTTCAAAAGGTATGAGAGAAGGTGACAAATCTGCCTCCGGAGGATCGACGTTGAGTGGCAAAAGTACAGTTGCATCATTTGGAGCTGGCAAAATATATACTTCACATATCAATCATGTAAACAGAATAGAAACCATATATTTATATTCGAATTTATATTTCATTCCATACAGACTCATGACATTATTTTACTAAGAAAATTACTCTTTGTTTCAGGAAACTCCTGAAGCAGAGTACTCATTACTTGTGCTGACGGCTTCATGAGTGTTAATGGCAGAGTATTACTAGATCCAGCAGACTTGCTATATTCGTGGAAGGGATGCACATTTTCTTTCTCCGGCAAATCATGGTTGAATTTTGATGGCACACTCTGATCATTGAGACGTGCACGCTTATACCTTACCTACGCATATACAATATCCATAATTTTTCATTAGTTATAATATAAAATGCATGATTTTTTTAAAATGAATAACTTACCCGTGCAATCACCTGCCCATTTGAATCCCGCTTTATCCATTCATGAGCCACATCACTTTCATTGAAATGTTTTTCACAAATCACCTGCGATCGTTCCAACTTTGTGACACCTGGAATTGCGTCTTCCCACTTCTTGTGCATAACAGGGTCATTAGGCACACGGAAAAAAGACACTTTTCCATCGTCGACATTGCAGCCAGTATTGCAATACGGAATCGCACACCGTCTTGGCATTTTAGCCGATTTCCGAACAATTTCTTTTTTCAATGATATTCCAAGCACTATCCACAACAGTTTGACACTTTGACACATTTGAGGTTAAGTCACTGTTCGCAATCGGAGGATAGATCGCAGCGACAAGTAGTGACGGTATCACGAACTACTTCGGAGCTTCCATAAGCGACCCACCCCTATGCCCCTTGAATTTGTGACGAGTGTCCAGACCTGTATGTAAGACCCTGGTCTTACCTCACGGCTTCGCGTTAGTTATATGTAACCGGACACGTGTTTGTATGGCATAATATCTGCCTGTTGAAGATAAAACAACACAACAGTCAACAAAACCGTTTGATCCGAAAGTGACGAGCAAAAAACCAAGAAACGGCGATCCTCGACGAGTTTTCATAGCGGAAGTAAGCGAAATACGAAATAACTTTGAAGCGGCATTCGGAGAAGAAGGTTACGGTACTTTTCGAACTATATAGATGCTTCCCCACGTTGGATCATGTAAAATTGATCGGTTCGATTTTTGCCAATTACCTTAACTTTGGAAAAAACCATTTTTTCGATCTGCTCACTTTTCAATTCGATGGAAAATCTCTCGTTATTGAAAAGTCACTTTTTCTTCTGCTTTATTTCAGCGGAGAATGTTGCAGCAGCAAATTTGCTGCGAGAGGAGAATTTCGAGAAATACGATCAACCCGATCGAAGTTTTTAGCCTCAATCACTTTTGCTCCAATTTTTTGTAGCAAAAACTCTGCTGCAATTTTTTTATCTAGATTCTGTATAATTGGCCGATTCGTTGATCAACGAAACACATTTGGTAAGTGATTATTATCATTTTCCATATTTATTATTTATCGGTTTGAAAAAAAGCTTTGAATTTCTTGAACGGCGAGCGGGAAATGCCAAATTTGAACTCTGGGTATCGTTAGCAACCGCAGAATCCATCCTTTTTCTCTTCTTGATTGACACTCAAGTTCGCAAAGTTGGGATTCAACTAAAAATAAGTTTGAAACGTCGGAACGCAACGGATTCGTGTAATTTTTCAAAAACGTCTGAATTTTTCGAGCCGATTTACTTTTTCATTTGCAAAACTGATCGTTTTATCATCCTGAAAACATTCCGCGTTTGAATAACAAGCTTTGCCAAAGAAAACGAGAATTTCGTTGCGTTCCAACGATGCAAACTTCAACGTCGTTCCACTCTTAATCATTCTCATGACACTGGAGGTTGAAACGTTCGAGTCCAACGAAAAATACGTTTTTCTATTGATTGTTTTTTCAATTCCAAAAACCATGACAATTTTCCTACCGATTTTGTGTTTGGATCCTAAAAAAAGATCGTTTCATTATCCTGATCAAATATCGGCTCAAGAAAAAACAGAATTTTGCTGCATTCCGACTGGGCAAACTCCAACGTTGTCTTTTTCATTAAATTTTCGCTCCTAATCTTTGTCCTTGACATATTGGTTGCAGTTTTCACCGACAAATAAAATTGTTGCAATTTTTCAGATTCGAAATTAGTTTTTTATAGTGTAACGAGAATTCAAATAGAAAAAACTTGCTTTGGACACAAACATTTGTTGCGTAAATTCAATTTGCGATTAATTGCTTTGCGATTAGCCAATGGGTCTAAAAATAGATGAGACATTGCGATATCAATGATTTGCGAGAACAAGCAGAGGAGAGTTCAAACGGAATGTCAGTTTTCTTAACTCGTTGACTCGTCTTTAGTGGTTCGTTGAAACAACGTCTGCACTTGATCCCATTCAAAGTTAATTGTTATTTGTCCAGGGCTTTCATTTGTCGAGGAAACTTTTAGAGAATCTAATTGGGAAGTCCCTCATTCAGCGGAGACTGAATTTTCATCAATCTTGTGAGGCAATTCTCTCGAGAAGCCGGAGATTCCATTCTTCTATGTACATTCACAGATCGTCTTACGATATTCTGCTCTGAAGATTTGTTTTTTTTTCGATTTTTCAGTAAAATATGGTGAAACGCACGATGGATGTCAGCAATCGGGAGTTGCAGCCGATAAATGCCGATAACCATGAATCAAAAAAGAATCCAGGCATGGAAGAAAAAGTTCAGATGAAAAAGCAACTCGGCCTATTGGAAGGAGTTGCCATTATTCTTGGAATCATTTTTGGATCAGGTAATTTTTCCACCAACTTGACCATTTTTCTTTATTCGCTGAAACATTTTTTTAAGAATTTTCATCTGAGTCAATTTCATCAAACAGACTTGTATTTTTTTATTAGCAAAAACCGTTTGTCCAGATTTTTTAAGAATTTATTTCATTAATTTTATTTATTTTATTTATTTTATTTATTTTATTCATTTTATTTATTCTATTTTTTTATTTTTCAGAATTTATTTTTGTTTGTATTTTCTTATTTTTATTGTTATTTATTTTTATTCATTTATTATTTTTTTAACGCAAAAACGACTTGTTGTTATCTGCAGGTATTTTCATTTCGCCAAAGGGAGTTATCGAGGAAGTTGGCAGCATAGGATTGTCATTGATAGTGTGGGTGCTATGTGGACTTTTGTCGACGATCGGAGCTCTGTGCTACGCCGAATTAGGAACGAGTATTCCCCGTAGTGGAGGCGATTACGCTTATATTCACGAGGCCTTCGGTGCTCTCCCATCGTTTTTGTATCTATGGGCTGCGAACCTCATATTTGTGTGAGTAAACCGAAATATTATCGAATATTGATCAATGCGCTGAGACAGAGGCCAAGGGGAATGGTCTCTGTGCAGGGAGGAGGCACGACAGAAAAAAGAAAGACGTTGGGGTGCAACGAAAAATGCTTCTTCTATTAACTTTTCGTTGAATTTCAAAAACCATGACGATTTTCGTACCGATTTGCTCTTTGGATCATGGAAAAAGATCGTTTTATTTTTCTGACCAAATATTGAATAAAAATCTTGAGATCTGCCCAAGAAAAAACAGAATTTCGTTGCATTCCAACGATGCAAACTTCAACATCGTAATATTACCGGAACTCTGATTATCGAACAATGTTGAAGTTTCCATCGTTGGAATGCAACGAAATTCTGTTTTTTTCTTGAGCAGATCTCAAGATTCTTATTCCATATTTGATCAGGACTATAAAACAATTTTTGTGAGGCTCCAAAGAGCAAATCGGTACGAAAATTGTCATGGTTCTTGAAATTTATCAAACAGTGAATGGAAACGTATTTTTACTTGCACCCCAACGTTGCGAACTTAACTATCGAATTTCCAATCAACTGATTGGGAATTCACGAAACTTGCACCGAAAAATAACACGAAAAAAAAAACATTTTCACTTTGTTAAAAATTACGCTTGTTTCTCGACGAAATGAAGATTTCCATTTTTTTTTATGACATTGCAGGCCTACAACTAACGCGATAATGGCCTTGACATTCGCCGAATACGTGCTGAAGCCTTTTTTCCCAAATTGTTCAACCCCTGACGATGCAGTTCGACTTATCGCTGCGGCAACCATATGTAAGAGCGATAAAAACTAATTTACAATTGAACCGACTGGGTTGATGATTTATTTCATCACATTGTTCAACAAATGTGAAGAAAAAAAAAAAATCTATTTTAATGTCATTTTATCTAAAAAAAAAATGTGTGCTCTTGTTTCTAAAAGGTTTTTTAACATTCGTCAATTGTTACAACGTGAAGGAAACTTCAAAAATGCAAAACGTGTTTATGGTCGCAAAAATTTTCGCTCTCGTGATAATCGTCATAATTGGAATCGTCTGGCTCGCAACGGGTAAGCCCAGTCGTTTGTTTCTCTCACGAACTGATGCAAATTCATATAAATTCAGGATCAGAATTTTTTATTATTCTCCTGACGATTGATCGTCCATTTCAGGGAGAACGGAGAATTTTGAGGATTCCTTTAAAGGAACGACTACAGATCCAGGCAAAATAGCCGTCGCCTTTTATCTCGGAATATTTTCGTATTCCGGTTGGAATTACCTGAACTTTATGACCGAAGAGTTGAAGGATCCTTACAAGTGAGACTCTATTATTTTTCCTTTGCCCTGGTATTATTTCTTTTCCGCGATCGATTCAAACTTTCGTCATTTCAATCATGAAAACCAATTATTTTCATGGTTCCAGAAATTTGCCACGAGCTATTTACATATCATTGCCGCTGGTTACTTTCATATACGTTTTGGCGAATATCGCTTATCTTGCGGTTCTGACGCCCACTGCTATGATCGCTTCCAATGCCATTGCTGTGGTACGTATTCTTCTCGTTGTTCAATTAATTAACCGCTAAATAATCATCGTGGAAGGCAAATTTGGTTATTGAGCTAGAGAGCTTCCTGCATTCAAGTCGAATACGTGGCAAAATCTCGGCAATGCACTCATCAACCGTTTTTTCGACGAAAAAAAAAACAAAAATTGACGAAAAAAAAATATAAATAACGATATATTTTGGAAACCAACGCCTGATAAATTAAAACTTTATTAATGGCGAGTTTTGACAATTAATTAATTATTTTACCTAATTTATTAAGTCATAATATATAATAATAATATATTAATTATTAATTAATCAATAACAATTAATTAATACAATTAATAAATATAATTAATAAGATTAATGAGATTAATTTTTATTTATTAATCAATTAATAATCAATGAAATAAATGAAATGAAATGAAATTTAAAAAATCAATTAAATAATTAATTAAATCGTTAATTAATTGCGTTGGAAACGTAATCATCATCTTGTTTCGTCGGAACGAATTTCTGTTCGACATTGATTTTGACGAGAACCTCTGCATTGGAGAGTTTCTGCTTCTAAAAACGAGAAATCTGTAATTTGTTAGTTTAAATACGTACACGGTCCGACTCATTGACGAAAAAAAAAAAAAAAATAACAGTATATTTTTGGAGCCAACGCCTGATGAATGAAAATTTTATTAATGGCGAGTTTTGGCGGTTGGAAATGTCATCACCATCTTATTTCGTCGGAAGAAATTTCTATTTGACATTCACTTCGATGGCAACTGCTCCGTTGGAGAGTTTTTGCTTCTAAAAACTAGAAATCCGCAATTTTTTAGTGTAAATATTCAATGGTTTGTCGAATTGAAAAGTCACAGAGGCATGTCTTTGATTTTTAGACTCTTGGGGACCAAACTCTCGGCATGATGTCGTGGATCATGCCAGTATTAGTTGCAGCCTCTGCTTTCGGTGGCTTGAGTGTGCACATCATGACTTCTTCGCGAATGTGTTTCGTAGGCGCTAGAAACGGCCATTTCCCCGAAATGCTCAGTCACATTAATCTCAAAAGATTCGCACCTACACCGGCGCTAGTATTTTTGGTGGGCATTACATTTTTTTTTTCCGAAAGAAAAGCTGTGAAGAAATTTCCTAACACTCATTTTTTCAATCATTTTGTTTGTTTTTTCTTTCACAGTGTTTACTTTCTCTGGCAATGTTGTGCACCACAGACGTTGCAGTACTCATCACGTATTGCAGCATCGTTGAATCTTTCTTTATAATGCTTTCGGTTGCTGGAATATTGTGGTTGAGATACAAACGTCCAGGGATGAACAGACCAATCAAGGCGAGTAACTTTTCTCGGTTTATACGTTTTCTCACGATTATTTCATCGCTCGAAACGTTGAGGAGGTTAGCAACAATATTGCCATGTTAAAAGCATAGGAAAATTCGAAATTATTAGAATTTACGTAAATTTGGTGAGTATATTCTTTAGTATTAAATATGAAAATACAAATTTTTTAAGATTTTTCTTCTACATCGTTTTCGAGTTATTGAACACTAGAGTTTACATGCATAAGCATGGGATTCAGATATATATAGGAATATTTTTTCGCATATTGTAAACTCCAATCATTCGACAACTATGTAGACGAAAAATGTGAAAAAAATAGTGTCATCGTATTTGATGCTAAAGAATGCCATCACCAAATTTTATTAAATTCTTATAATATTGCCGTATGTAGCCAAACTTCTTAACTCTATTGATCGAAATGACGTTGAAGCTTGCATCGTTGGAATGCAATTCCATTCAATTTTTTCTTGAGCAAATCTCAAGATTTTCATTCAATATTTAGTCAGGACAATAAAATGATTTTTTTTCTTAGGATCGAAGCACAAAATTTTATTCAATTGAATAAACAATTGATAGACAAAGTATTTTTCGTTTATGCAAGTGAAGAAAAGTTTGGATGATTTTGAAAATTAAACGAATAATCAATAAAAAGATTTATATTTTTCGTTGCATTCAAACGTTGCCCAACTTCAGCTCCATTCCATCACATTACCGCCGGAAATAAAAGAGCCTGCAATTTTTGCTTCTTCAGGTATCTCTCTGGGTTCCGATTACGTTCGTTGGTGTATGCCTCTTTTTGGTCTTAGTTCCTTGTTACGTGAGGCCTTACGAAGTTGGAATGGGAACTGTCATAACTCTGTCGGGAATTCCTGCTTATTATGTCGGAGTTGCCTGGCAAAAGAAACCCGATTGGTTCCAGAAAATCAATAGTGAGTTTAATTCAACGAACGAAGAAGTTTTCATTAGAAAAACAATTCAATCAACAATCCTGTGCACCAGAGCAGCAAATATTCGGATTTGCTATGGAAAGATCAATAACAATCGTTCCTGCTAATATTTCATTTCCGTAGCCTCCAAATAATGCCGAAAAAAGTTTAATTCTTGTTTCTTTTGCTTATTGTTAATATTTGTCATTTTTCAGCCATTGCTACGCACACTGTACAAAAAGTTTTCCTCTCTGCGAGAGAGGATCGCGAAGACTGATGGGCGCTCGTCCGCCAAACAACACGGGAGTCTCAACGAGTGGAATACGAACAGTCTTGTTCGGACTCGACAATAAACACAAATTAACAACAATCATCGCGAACCTTATAACGTCACGGTTTTTTATTTCGTTTTTTTTTTTACTCGATGCCATATTTTGAGATTTATTGGTTAATATTGAGAAGAAATCCTTTTGTGAAAAATGGTCCCTGGCGGCGGAGTGTGAAGGTAAAAAATCAATTTTTTTATTTTCTTCAATTTTCTTTTCTTTCTCTTCGCGATTTTTTTTTACCTTCCCCCTGCCCACAGCTGATCGTGCTAACATTTTCCATTGATAATGATACTTTGAAAAAAATTTGGGGCCATTTTTCGCGTAAGAATCTTTTGTCAATGTTGATCGATTTTTTTTTTTTTAGAATATTTTTTTTTTTTTAATAATTGCGCGGATCCCAGTGCAGCCCTCGTTCATAAAAGTTGATAACTTGGTCACATCACTTTGTCTCAGAGCATTGTTCGAACGAGAAACCGTACGTTTTAAAAAAATTGTTATACTCATTTTGAAAAATGTGAGAAGGATTTTTCGTTGTTTGCTGCAAGATTGAAACTGTGATTTATTTTTATTTTAGTTAATCAACATTTCAATCATCGTTAAAAACTGTAATTTCAATCGTAATCAAGCGTGCTTCATCTTATTATTGAAAAATGTATTTTTGTGTGACTTTAATTAGGATTTAGCTTGAAAAATGCACGAAACGTTGGAATGCAACGAAGAATATTTCTTTTTAGTGATGATTCGTTTAATTTTTAAAATCGTTGAAATTTTTCGAGCTGATTTACTTTTCGGTCCGCAAAACCGATCGTTTTATCATCGTAAATACATTCTGCATTTTAATAACGAACTTTGCCAAAGAAAACGAGAATTTCGTTGCATTCCAACGATGCAAACTTCAACGTCGTGTCATTTCGCTGTGTGAAGCGATACAAGAAAAATGGACACTGTACTTACGTAAAAATAACGCGTGTTTCGCACAAACAATTTTGTCATAACGATCGCCCAATAACTTTCGTGTTCTCATTCTTTTTAAATGCTGAAGATTTTTTTCCTGTTTTTTTTTTTTTTAATTCGTGAATGAGACCAATATTTACAGCTTCAGTGTCGCGATGCCAAAATATCTACCAAACAACTTTTTTTTACCCACGGATATTTATTTTATTTCATTAACATCACGTTAGTATTTTATTTTCTTCACATTTTTATGGATATTTGTGTGTCGGCGTATTTACAACGCTTGTGTGTGCATCTCTTTATTTGATTTGGATAAAAAGAGCGACGGTATCGGTAAATCTCCTGGTCGAGCCAAAGTTTTAGAAACTGATATTTTTTTTACGGGATAATTTTCTCAAATTCTCATTATGATGAAGATTTTTTGTCTCATTTTGAAAGGGACTTTTCGACTGTTACTCGCTTTTGGAAAAAAAAACATTTTCTAATGGTTGTCGCTCTAATCTCTACGAAACTTTTTTCGCCGATGAATTATAAGAGAAAATAAAACGGACTGATCTCTCGGTTGTGCACAATACGATATAATCTGCATAAGAATTTGTAATAAACCCTTTTCTCGTTGTTGATAATTTAACTATTTTTTTTATCAACGCCCTGAATCCCCGAAGTTTTAGTCACGCGAGAAGCATGGGATCACTAGACACTAAAAATCTACGGTGTTGAACGTATTACTCTCACGAAACAACTTTATTTAGGATTCTTTCAAAATTTTGTATAAACGTTCTCGGCACCAAAACTAACAGTTTTCTCCTCTGAAGAAAAATTTTCTGACGTTTAGAATTTGAGATATTTAATTTCCAATTTTTTATTTTTCCCATCTAAACGCGTGTAAATTCAAGTCGCGTTTCTTTTGTTTTTTTTTCTTGCAACTTTCTAACGAAACGTGACTTCAATTTACACGCGTTTAGATGGGAAAAATAAAAAATTGGAAATTAAATATCTCAAATTCTAAACGTCATAAAATTTTTCTTCAGAGGAGAAAACTGTTAGTTTTGGTGTCAAGAACGTTTATAGAAAATTTTGAAAGAACCCTAAATAAAATCGCTTCGTAATACCTGAAGTTTGCATCGTTGGAATGCAACGACATTCTGTTTATTATTGAGATTTCGATTCAATATTTAGTCAGGACAATAAAACGATATTTTTATAGAATCCAAACACAAAATGAGTCGGAAAATTGTTATAGTTTTTGAAATTGAACAAACAATTAATAGAAGACGTATTTTTCGTTGGACCACAACGTTGCGAACTTTAGTGTCATCAAGAATCTTTGGGAACGTCGTGAGGGAAATTAAGATAGAAAAATGGATGGTGTTAGAGTTGGAATCATTGAAACACGATGAAAAATATTCATTTCGTTGTTTTTATCATTAAAACCCACTTTTTTGGAGTTTCGGTTTAAAGGCCCTCGAGACCAGATCTTGGAAACTGAGTAACGTGGAAAATTTCAAGCTGAATTTCGACAAAACTAACTCCAACATCATTAGCTTTTCAAACGGTCTACAATTTAATGCCGGAATGTTTTTCGTAAACTTTCCAATTTAATACATTTTGCGATTCATGCTAAAGACAATATTTCACAATTAAGGTGATGGATATAATTCAATATTTTATAATACAGCGATATACCTGATTTCTTTGTATTGTATTTACAGAATGTACACATTAGTGGATATCCTCCGGGTTGAACATGCCCTGAAAATGATGAAACAAACGAGATATTAATTTTTCTATTCGCTATAAAAAAAATGTAATTCAGTGAATATCCTGCATAAATGGAAATTTTCGACTTTAGCAACTTGTATGAATCATGAAGATTTTAATTAGAACAAATTCATTAAATTGAAATTGACTGAAATAATTAAATGTGGCAACAGTCTGACAATGACTGCGGATACAAAAAATTGATACGAGGTTTTCTTGAAGTGCACGTCGCCTATAAGTGCATATCGGGTCAATCTGACCCGAGGCGTTTTTCAAATCGTTGTATTCCGATAAATATGCATTTTTTTTTATTGTTTTTTTAGTGGAGAAGTATTTCTAGTAGATTATCCATGAGGCTAAATTTATTTTTTGACGAAAACGAAAAGTAGATGCCAAAACATTGGTTGCCATTGAGTACCGAACAATCGGAGACGGAAAAATCATTCGGGTCAAAATGACCCAGTGCGTACTCGAATTATATTGTATTACGTTTTTTAAAAACAATTAAATCCTGAAATATTGGTTGCCAAACAATCGGAGATGGAAAAATTGTTCGGGTCAAAATGACCCAGTGTGTACTCGAAGGGTTAATTATATTGGAATTACGTTTTTTTCAAAACAATTAAAAGCTGAAATAATGGTAGCAATTAAGTGCCAAACAATCGCTGATAGAAAATTGTTCGGGTCAAAATGACCCAGTGCGTACTCGAAGGGTTAATTATATTGGAATTACGCTTTTTTCAAAACAATACTTCACCTTGGCACGTCTAAGGATGGAATCCTTACTGGCGTCGTAAGGATGGTCTTTGCTTGGAATTTCCAAGACCGACGGGACAGGCTGCGTGTGACTATCAATGACGTGACGTATCATTTCAGCGACCTGGATGTTTAGAAACGTTTTGTCAATCCATTGAAGATGCAAATGAAGAAAAATTCTTTACGACTTACATTTTGGTTGATCAAAATTATATCGATGTCGTCACGCTTCACGAAACGCTTGAATGTATCTTCAATTTCGCTCACCGGAGTATCTGGACAATTACGATTGAGAAATATGAGATGTTGGTGCGTGCAAAATTCTCTTATTTAATGGTAATCCAAAGTTATCGAAATACGTACTTTTGTCAACGACCATGAAATTTGGCTGGCGATTTTTATTGATTTCTCCGACTCCTCCGAGGAGAAATCCTACGCACGTATCCTATGGAAAAATAAACAGAATCACTCGTTGATCGGAGGACGTAATTGACACGGAGACTGGAATAACGATTTTTTGACGGTTCGCGGATTTACCTCGTCTCCGATCACAGCGAGAAGCTTCCCCTTGCCTGCCGAATGAAGTGCCATTATTAATAATTGGGTAAAACGTTTATTCGTTACTTTCAATTCGACGAAAATAGTTTAGTTGAAACGAGACGTTTCTGACTCCTCAAAGAAATCAGATGACCGATCGTCACGCCTTGGACTATCTGCGCATGCGCGCTAAAAACTCTTATCAAAGTTTTTATCAGTGCTCCTGTCTTATCGACTGGAACACGAGCGTTGCAATTATCGCAGTTCCATTATTTTGTTTACTGATGTCCTACCAATCTATTTCTTAAATCTGACAGATCGTTATATATATAATTGTTCTGCGCGTCATTTATGCGTACACGATACAAATGAAAAGTTACAAATGTCAAAAAAATATAAAAAAATATTTTTTTAAATGTAAAAAAAAGTTCGCAACGTTGGGGTCCAACGAAAAATACGTTTTTCTATTAATTGTTTGTTCAATTTCTAAATCCATGACAATTTTCGTACCGATTTGTCTTTCGGTCCTGAAAAAAGATCGTTTTATTGACTTGGCCAAATATATTGAATAGCTCTGCTCAAGAAAAAACGAAATTATTTCGTTGCATTCCATCGATGCAGTCTTCAACATCGTGTAAAAAAATATGCCATTTGAAGGCGAAATGCACACTCTGAGACCTTTCTCGACTTTGTTCACGCAAATATAATAAAAAAAGAATTCATTCGATTTGGAATGCTCATTATGACAATTGATTTTACAGAAATTAAAATAACTCCGTCGGGCACTTACCGACTGAGTTGTGCTTGGCCTATTTTACCGACGCGGAAAAGTGTCAATTCAACAGGAAAACAGCATATATATGTTGTTATATATACAGCGTAATCGTATTTTGTGTTTTTCTCATAGAAACTGACATTGAAAAGTTGCAAGTTTTTCTTTTGTACGAGAAACACGAGCGATTAATGAAATTTACAGAGTTCTCCCAATACAAACGGGATAAGCTGTTCCAAAAAAAAGAATACGCAACAGATCGACTGAATATACTCACTGTCTGGAGTGTAAGAGGAATCCTCGCGGTATCTATGCCTGTCTAGCCTCTTTGGTTTCGGAACGTCAAGATCGTCTTCTTGGAACGACATCGCGAAATCGTTGCGAACTACTTCTTCGTGTTGACAGGAGAATAAAATTGAATAAAAAAATAAAAAAGCGTATCCGAGAGTATCAGCTCTCGGTGAACGGAGGAACGACTCTCGAGCGAAACTGTCTAGTCCCGGAGAGTAAGTAGACCAAGTTTTCTTTACTTAAATAAAAAACATGAAAAAAATAGAAATTTCGAAACAATTCGACTCGTAGCACGAAAAGAAATTTTGCAATCTTGCTCCGATCGCTGCTGAATTTTCAATCGATCATTGCCGACAATTTCAACACTTTTGCTTCATTTTCCGTTTATTTATCTTCCAACCGTCGTGCTAGTTTTTTCCTCTGTATTTTTTGTTCCACCGAGCGCAGAGGTCGACTAGTTTTCTGTCGAGTTATTAATTATTAACGGACTCTTATCGTTTGCATTATACAATCTGCTTTGTCCCAGAATTTCATTGGAATTTTCAACCGCGATTAACACCGTTCACTCAACTTTGCCATTTTTAATTTCCGGACCGCCCATTCGCCCCAAATAATTATTTTACAATTTTTTTCGTTTTTTCAATCGGCGAAAATTTCAACGAATCGCGACGCGTCGACTTCTCTCGAGATACTATTTTTAAGTTTGTCTAGGGAGGATTTTTCTATGCAACAAGAACATTCCGTTCTAGAATAGGCACCGAGACTTGGCAGAAGCACTGTCTCTAAATTCTGTCTATCCTTTACTCCTCAAACCTGGCAATTGCCCAATTATTCTTTTCTTCACCGATCCTCGCTCTTGCAACTAGACGCTTTGACCTTCTCGTCTGTCTCCTACGCTCTTTATTTACAGGTTCATTGCTACGACCCAAATTCAAAGAAACAGAGTGATTCTCTCTTATCCATTTATTTGCTTTTGGTGGAGGAGCTTGGGTTGTGGATGAAAAAGATTGCGATGTTGATGCGGGCAATAATTCGATTTTACACATTTCCTTATTGTGAATTTTTACTATTATTTATTTTTTTATTATTTCATTGTGTTGTTTTCTTTGTGAATATTGAGAGCTGTGGCTGGGGTTTTAATTTTCGGATGGAAAAATAGTTATTGCAGCTCGCTGGCTGTATTTATTAGAGATTTCAAAATTTGTCAGTTTTTTAATATTTTGTTGAGCAAGTTTTTTCTTCTCTTGTATATTTTCGACAAAGTAGGAAGCAAAATTATAGCGATGGTATTTTTCTTTCCAAGCATGCAATGCAAGGAAAATGACACAAGATTGTGCGACCTCGTAGTTTTTTCTCCTTAGCAGCAAAATATGAATTCTTGCATATTTTAACAAGCCAAATTGTTCAGATACGTTTGGGAAAATTGCACAGAAAATAGATTAGGTATTGAAATAAATGAAGGATCGAGAAGCAATTGTAATTCTTGCGTTCGTTTGAAAGTTTTCCTTCACCACAAAATATAAAAACAAAAAAAAAATGATTACATAGCATTTATCCGAGAATATTTTCAATTGAAAGAAATTTTAATTTAAAAAGATTTCCAAACCGAATCCGGAGGATAAAACTTCTTGGATAATGACAAAAATGATTTCACGTTAAGGAGGTTGGCTACACACAACTATGTTGCCATGTTAAAAGCATGGGAAAATTCGAAATGATTAGAATTTAATGAAATTTGGTGAGTATATTCTTTAGTATTAAGGACGTTGTATGAAAAATTCCCTATCGATAGAATTCCTCTAAATTTGCACCATACAAAGAGAATAGTGATATATAATAGCTCCCTCAATTTTAAGAGGGTTCACCATGCACAAGTCGAGATATTTATTTATAAAAATCACAATTTTCAGTACTTTCTCATAAGAGCGTGTGTTAAAAGTTGCAATTTTCAACATTAAATATTACGATTTCTAAATGGTGAAGCCTCTTAAAACTTTGCATACACCTTTATGCAACATCGAAGAAGCTTTATTCAGTTTTACAAAAAAATCGGTCGTAGAATTTTTTCAAAATTTTGTTTATTTATATAACAAATACAGATTACCTCGGACAATCTTGGGTTTAGAGTATGTTGTTCTTTACTCAATTTGTAACAACTTTTTTCAATCAGCTTAGGCTCGCAAACCATTTTGTATGTAAAAAAAAAACTGAAAACAAAAATTAAGATTTGACCGTCGCCATACAACGACAAATATGAATATACAAATTTTTAAAGATTTTTCTTCTACATAGTTTTCGAGTAATTGAACACTAAACTTTACATGCATAAGCATAGGATTCAAATATATATATAAGTATACCTTTTGCATATTGTAAACTCCAATTATTCGACAACTATGCAGACGAAAAATTTGAAAAAAATTGTACCATCGTATTTGATGCTAAAGAATGTCATCATCAAATTTTATTAAATTCTTATCACGTTGTCGTATGTAGCCAACCTCCTTAATCCCAATGACTGCTGTTCCAGGAAGGAACGAAATCGAGCCAGCATGCCGGAGCCTGTCAATCACCAGGTGAACGCAGCTCGTAAAACGTTCCAGACTCTGAATCAAATATCCAAATTGTTGAATACGAATTTGGATCCAGCAACGTTGAGCATATGTGTGCGGTTATGCGAGAATGGGGTGAATCCACAGGCTTTGGCGACTGTTATCAAAGAACTACAAAGAGAAGTGAAAGCTCTGGGAAACGCAGAATCCGCAGCGAGTAAAACGAGTATAAACAAGTGAAAAACTCTCAGCCAATTATTCAAATTATTGATGGAAGAAAGTTGTTTATTTTTACGTACAAAATAAATCTTTTGCAACACACATCGCTCATTTTTCAGGACAAATCTCACCTTAATCTAGAAATCTTGCAAAACAAACGAAACAATCATTGCATTGTTAGTTTTGGCGATGTTGCCATGTTCGAGGTCACAGGAATGATAAATATATAAACGTCAGTTTTTCTTCTCTCCCTTTTTCTGCGTTTGTTCTTCATTATGAAGGCAATTTTTGTTTTTTACAGCTCTCAGAGCTCCGTCTTTGCTGGCTTTTTACTCTTTTTCCCTTGACCATCCTTTGGCTGTGAGGAAAAAATATTACGTCAGTTACGATTCCATCATTTCGATCGAAATTTGTAAAAAATCGAAGTTTTCTCACCTTTTTATGGCTTGTGCGTTTTGGCTCGAAGGTTTGACCTTCCAACGTAATGTGTTTACACTCTGGCTGATCCAATAGATAATTTTTTGCATCTACAGCTTGGGAACCTTCTCTGAATAGGAATACTGAGCGATTGTCACCGATTGGATACCTGCAAATATTTCCAACAAATTATTCAATTTTTTGCTTTCATCGCTGGGCTTTTTTAAAACCAGAAAAATTTCCGTATGACAGTGAATATTACGAATCGTACTTGGGGCTTCGATTTGTTGGAGATACACATTCAATTTTCATTTTATTTTCGTCTTTCATTAGGAAATATTAAATTTGAATGAAAACGTTGGGGAAAAGACGATTTTTTACGACGTTGAAGTTTGCATCGTTGGAACGCAACGAAATTCCGTTTTTTCTTGAACAGATCTCAAGAATCTTTTTCTATATTTGGTCAGGCGAATAAAACGATCTTTTTTTAGGGTCCAAAGAGAAAATCGGTAAGAAAATTGTCATGGTTTTTAAAATTGAAAAAGCAATCAATAGAAAAACGTATTTTTCGTTGGACCCGAACGTTGCGCGAACTCCAGTTTCATGAGAATGGTTAAGAATGGAAATTAATTCTCATCTCCCTCCTACACAATATTTTGGACAAAGTAGGAAGAAAAATTCTTTTTTTAGGGTCCAAGCTTTTTTAGGGTCGATTTAGTGTTTCGATCCTCTTAAAATATCGTTTTATCGTCCTGACCAAATATTGAATAAGAATCTTGAGATCTGCTCGAGAAAAAAGCGAATATCCTCGCATTCCAACGATGCAAACTTCAACCTCGTAATTTTTTATGAAGAAATGATGTACCTTTCTGCGTTTATATGATTGTTCATGAGACTGCCTTGCCATATTTTCATAATCACTTCCGCTTCTTGCGGAGTTTTTTCCGGAACAACGTCAACGAACATCATAACTCCTTTGCCCTGTTTGGTCATCCTCAACATGCCGTCCGGATCGGAAGTATCGAGCTAAAAAGTGAAAAACGACACATTTGTACTGGTTCCTAGCTAGCGAACGATAAACATTTAAGGAGGTTGGCTACACACAACAATGTTGCCATGTTAAAAGCATAGGAAAATTCGAAATGATTAGAATTTAATGAAATTTGGTGAGTGTATTCTTTAGTATTAAATATGAATATACAAATTTTTTAAGATTTTTCTTCTACATAGTTTTCAACTTATTGAACACTAGAGTTTACATGCATAAGCATAGGATTCAGATATATATAGGAATATTTTTTCGCATATTGTAAACTCCAATTATTCGACACTATGTACACGAAAAATGTGAAAAAAATAGTGTCATCGTATTTGATGCTAAAGAATGCCATGAGCAAATTTTATTAAATTCTTATCATATTGTCGTACGTAGCCAACCTTCTTAAGAATTTTTGTGCAAAACCTGAGACATGTCGATTTTGGGAGCAGGGCGCAAGTGTTCCGGCAACTCGTCCGGTTCCAGTGGCTCATCGCCTTCCTGTCATTGAAACGACACGATCAATTATGACGATTTTCAGGTAGAAAACATCGAGACGTTAATAATGAATAAAGAAAAACTGAGTTTTACCTCCCACTGGTCCAACAATCGTTCCATATCCGCGTCCGTCATGTCGAGAATGTCCTTGTCCTTCCATGATTTTTCCTTTTTTCCTGCGGGTTTGTCCGCGAGAACAATTTCCACGAGGAAGAGTGTGAGAACGCATGATTTCCAAAATCTGCCATTCATTTTATAACACTGTTCCCTGGATCGCGAGTTTTTTATGTCGAAATCGATAGAGCCTCGATTTTGAGGTTATGCTCGTATACGAGGATAAACAGAAGTTACTCTGAGCAAAATCCGGAGTGTATCCAGTGGTCATTGCTTCCCAGTGGCAGGTGACCACGTACACGACCACGTACTCGTTCGGTACTGGCCGATCAATTTGTAAACGGCACGAATTTACAGTTTCCTGGGATAATTTTATTATCATTCAAATATCAATCGATGATAGAGTAGAAAATGAAAATGGAGTTGGCGTTGGAGCCAGCACGAGATGGCGAAGCTTGTAAATGCTCTGGGTTTATTATTGTTCTCGCGTCTCTCGCGATGTTTTGTTTCTTTGTGTTGTGATGCAATCTGATTTCGTTGGAGCTTGTGATCTTTCTGTTGGGATTACAATGATCTGTCATTCTCGAACGAGCGCGATAACGAGATAGCTCTGTTGAAAGTTCATTTAGTATAATCCTGGGAACGTCGGACGTTCCGATAATGAGACCATCGCGACTCTCACTTTTTTCAAAACAATTGAAACTATCGATAGAAAGTTCGTAGCGCATGACGTGTTTATATTTCATTTTTTGGGTTTAAATTTACGATCTTATGTAATGAGAGTACTAAGCGTGGCTATACGCATCGCGTTATTGTGACAGTGAATATTTCGGTGAGTTTGACTGTTTGTACGGAAATATATAGCGTGTGCATAGTGACGGAAAAATGGTGTATTCGTTGATCGCCCGCGCTGACCAAGGTCACGTCAGCACGATGTATTTTTAATTTTGCTGCGGAAAAAAAGGAAATATTCCCAAAGTCAAGAACGACGTTCGACGACAGTAGAAATTGAATCAGCTGCTCGAACGGATGTCGAGTTCGAACAATCCTAATGGGATGGCGGGGATGGAAGAGATCTTGGAGCTTGCAACATTATTACGAAAAAATGGTGACACCGTTCTTAGCGGAGCCAGCAAATTATCTTTGTCCACGAAATTACTGCATAATCTCAACGATGCCTTCTCTATTATTGTCGATGAAAAACAAGAGTTGGACAGTTCCTTCCAAGTCTGCAACAGCTCCAAAAACGATGTTCTTAGGAATCTCAAATTTCTTCATGATTTTGTACAAAAAACTATTTGGCTCAAAGTATCTCACAACTGCGGCGATCCCAGGGTTCCCGTAGATATATCCAAATTCCGCCACTTGAGATTTCTCGAACTTCGCAAAGTTTGTATCGATCTAGTCAGCGGAATTCAGGCCGTCAGAGGACAATTGGAAAGTATTTCTTGTACCGGAGGAGGAGGCGTCGGCACCGTCGGAAGATTGCTCGGTAAAAATTGTATTTTTATGAACAAAGAGACGCTAAAAATAATAGTTTTCATTTCCAGCGTGAAAAATATATTCTTGCAACTATTCACAGCTTCCTGCGGCCGCGACGCCGGAGTCGGCTTTGTCTGGGCGTCTCTGAAACGCCTTGCATTGCCGTACAACGGGCTTGGGACATTAGACAAATCTCTGGAACTGGCGCCGTGGCTCCAAACCTTGGATTTGAGTCACAATCTCATAATTTCTACCGGCGAATTGGACAGTCTCCCAAGTTTGAAATACGTCAACCTTGGCTATAACAAAATAGAGATTGCTCCAACGTTCAACAAGGCTACTTGGCATACTTTACAAATCTTGGTACTGAGGAACAATTATATTGAAAATCTGAACGGTGAGATTTGGGAATTTAGTAAAAAGAATAAATTCGTATTGGGCTGAAGTTTGACCATGTGGAAGTTTGCAAAAAATACTTTTCCCAGTGATTTTTTGTTTAGTTTCAAAAACCATGACAATTTTCGTACGAATTTTTTCTCTGGATCTCCAAAAAAAATCTTTTTATTGTCCTGACCAAATAACGAATGAGAATCTTGAGATCTGCTCAAGAAAAAACGGAATTTCGTTGTTTTCCAACGACGCAAACTTCAACATTGTAAATTCTGAGTTTACAGAATTCGTGCAATGGATTTTTGTATTTATTTAATGTCGCTCCCAGGTTTGCAAGGTCTGGATTGTTTGGCAGAGCTCGATCTTTCTTACAACTGTCTCGACGATCATTCGCTTTTGTGGCCATTGGAAACTATGTCGGCTTTGTTGTGGGTCGCTCTAGAGGGAAATCCTCTTGCGTACTACAAAAAACACAGATCGCTCACTATCAAACATCTGCACTCGGCTTTGTCCGAGAGTAAGGTAAGAATACGTGTTTTTCCATACAACAGATTGAATTTTAAGAGAGTGATTTTGCAGAGTTTTTACCTTTCAACAAACCCAAACAAACCCAAAAAAAAATCGTTTTATTGTCCTAACCAAATATTGAATAAGAATCTCGAGCTCTGCTCAAGAAAAAACAGAATTTCGTTGCATTCCAACGATGCAAACTGCAACATCGTCAATTTTCTTTATTGCTGATTGAAGAATAAGTTTGCATATTCGAGTAGTAAAAAAATAAAACTTATACGGACACATGACAACAGTTTGTTTTAGATCACGAGCCACTGAACAAAACAGAGAAAATGTTGCTTTCGCATAACCGAGCATTCATGATAAGATCGGTGCGTTCGCCATCGAAAGACGATCTGGCCTCGATGTCCGGGTCCATTACGTCGAACGTGACTTCACCATCGATAGAAAATACATATCACTATGATTTAATGGCCAGTCATAGGTCCGAATTGATGGAGAGTTCCGAGCGGATACGTAACAGAAAAAAGAAATACGTTCGTGAAGCAATTATTGCAGACAATGATGAGCAAGAGAACGAGGCGAACATGTCGTCGAGCATTGCTTCTTTGCCGATGGAGACTTCGGCTGAGCATTTGGAAACAAAGAAACAAATGCTTGCTCTCAGAGCAAAGTTCGGAGATGAAAAATGGTTGGTCAGTGATGCAGGCTCGTTCGTTCAAGATATAATGGGTCTGGAAAGATCGACGATTCCTACGATGGATCTTTCGAGCGGTTTGGGTCCAAAGTTCTGTCCTGTCGTTACGACCGTTGTTGCCAACAGTTCAACCGATTTTTCAACCGATTCGGCCGTCTGGAGCAATGAATCGTCCAGCGACGATGCCACGGCTGAGTCGACTGTTTGCAAACTCGATAAAGTCGAAAGTGATGAAAACGTCAGGACGATTAGCGAATCGGACCGATCGGAAAGTATAATTATTGAAGACAGAGTAGAGTCGCCAAAATCCATAGAGCCGCCGTACGATCCAGGGGAAGGTGAGAGCTGCGCGTTTCGCTTTAACCCTCCGTAGCCACACATGGGTCTGGGGGACCCTGTCGTTTTTTTACTGTATTTGGACTCGTTAAAAAAATCGGAAAAAATTCAGGAAAGTATTTACGTTCGATGCGGAACACGAGAAACTCACGCTATTCGCTGAATGGGCACCCCAGACCCATGTGTGTCTACCGAGGCTTAAATTAATTCGATCGATAACTACGTAACCATAATTGAACGTTTCATACTTTCTGTTGAAATTAATTGACTCTGTGGCTTTGATCGCAAAAAAATAACGAAACTTTTAAAGTTTCAATCAGTTTTGAGTTTCCTTTGATTGATAATTCGTTAAGGACGTTGTATGCACAATTTTCTGTCGATAGAATCCCTTTAAATTTGCACCACACAAAGAGTATTGTGATATCTAAAAGCTCGAAAAATTTTAAGAGGCTTCACCGTGAAGAAGTCGAGATATTTATTTATAAAAATCACAATTTTCAGTAGTTTCTCACAAGAGCGTGTGTTAAAAGTTGCAATTTTCAACATTCATTATTTCGCTTTCTAAATGGTGAAGCCTCTGAAAACTTTGCATACACTTTAGGGTAACTTCGAAGAAGCTTTACTTAGTTTTTCAAAAAAAATCGGTCGTAAAATTTTTTCGAAATTTTGTTTATTACATAACAAATACAGATTACCTCGGAGAATCTTGGATTTAGAGTATGTTGTTCTTTAGTCAATTTGTAATAATTTTTTTTAATGAACTTGGGCTCGCAAACCATTTTGTATGTAAGAAAAACTGAAAAGAAAAATTTAGATTTGAGCGTCGCCATACAACGTCCTTAATTACCATTAATCTCGATTTTCCATCGATTTATCTAATGCTCCTCAGAAACTGGCGAGTTATTTTTGGTCCAGCAGAAATCAAACGATGAGGAGATGCAAACATTTTTCCTCGTGATAACGCCAGAGTGAGTAACTCAGCGTATTTTTATTTGTTCGTTACCTCGTAGAGATTATTCAATTGAAAATTATTCTTTTTTTGTCAGAGAGATTAAAGAGATCGATTGTAGTACCGGACGCTTAAGATACAGGTGGTCGAGCGATACCGTACTGTCGTGCGTCATGGGACGTGGCGAAGCGTCAACGATCGATTTCATATTCGATACGACGCGAAAGGATCGACAAAATCGAACGTACTTTGTTGAAAAAGAAGACGCTCAGGTAATCTTTTTTATCGTCTCGGAAACATTTCTACAAAGATAAAATTAATCATTAAAAAAAAAAAAAATGACGAAAATCGATGAATTTCTTATACAGAAAATCGTGAAAACTTTGGGTGACTTGATAAAAGCTCGTCCGATATTACTCAAAGTTTTCAAATGCATTAAATGCTCGACACACTTTTCACAAGATCCGGACTACGCGATCGGAATGACGACAACTTCGATATCCAGTACGTGCATATTTTATTCAATTGGAATTTAATGTCAAAATGGAACTTTTTTTTTCATTTTTTCAAGTTCAGCGTTTGTTTCAAAATTTTTATTTTTACGAATTATTTTTTAATTTATTTTTACAGTTTATTTTTTCTATTTTTTGTATTTTTACAAGTTGATTGAGGGTAAAAAAAAAAACACAGACAATTTATGAATGAAACATTTGAAGATTATTGAAAAATTTTCCCCCAGGTTCAAAGCCCCCAAAATGTCCAACTTGTAGGAGCACGTTGGTGATCCAAACTGACGAGCTATTGACCCCAGGCGCGGAAGACGTGAAAAAAGATTTTGAAAAATCACCGTCGAAGAGTCAAGCGGAGGAAACGAGCGCGGAAGGAATTTTACAGCATTGCGGATCGCATTCCAGCATCGGCGAGTATAATTCTTTTTTGTTATTTCGTCTTGAATGACAATTCGTTTACTTTATGCCGTGACAAACGATCTGCGTTGACTGAACTTGATAGTTTTGGCCCTGTAAGTGACTTTCTAAGCTGCTTCCATGTATTCTCGATCAGCCGTGCTCCATTTTATCATTTCTTTTCGTTTTTTACAGTTTCGGTAACAATCAATTAATCTTTTACTTTAATTTTTCTATCGATCGATTAAAGGAGGCTGGCTACATACGACAATATGATAAGAATTTAATAAAATTTGGTGATGACATTCTTTAGCACCAAATACGATGACACAATTTTTTTCTAATTTTTTGTCTACATAGTTGTCGAATAATTGGAGTTTACAATATGCGAAATATATACCTATATATATCTGAATTATGCATGTAAACTGTAGTGTTCAATAACTGGAAAATTATGTAGTAGAAAAATTTTTAAAAATTTGTATATTCATTTTTAAATGAAAAATTATTAAATTTATTAGATTTTTAAATGAATATACAAATTTTTGAAGATTTTTATTAAATCTAATAATTTTTCTTAATACACTCACCAAATTTCATGAAATTCTAATCATTTCGAATTTCCCTATGCTTTTAACATGGAAACATTGTTGTGCGTAGCCAGCCTCGTTAAACAATCATTAGAGCAAACAATCGCCAGATGAGAATGAAAAAAAAAAACCGAATCGTTACATCGCATGTCTCAAATTATCACTAATGCACATTAACGCACGAAGAATCAGAGTGGTCGTGCTTTGTTAATCGAATAAAAAAGGTTTTCAATTATTTGAATTTTTTGTCATATAGTTTTCAATGTGGAACGAATAATTGTGTTCGAAAACATAAAAACAGTATTTTTCCATCTACCGAGTTGCTTTTTTTTTTTTTTGGACAGAAAACGCGTTGACTGATTTCTCGTGAACCGAAAAATCGTTTTTTTTTTTCTTTATAACAATTGTATTTTATTTGATTTTGTCTATTCGGAGTTTAACAAACTAATCCCCCGGTGCAGGTGGAACAGAGGGTGGACCTGTGCCTGACACCACTGCTCTCGTGCAATTCGACTCTCGTCCCCAAGCTCAAGTCAGCTGTAAGCTTTTTGTCACAATAATTTTCACGTTACAGCACTTTCTTCATCCTGTTTCGATTCTCACGATCACCCATTATTTAACATGAAAATTCTTCGTGCTCTCTTGCCACGTTCAGTTGAGACTAAATCAAAGAAAACAAAAACAAAAAAAAATCATGCTCGAGTAAAATTGCGGAATCTCGTTTTTACAATAAAGGTCCGTCGTGGTAGTTGCAAGATTTTCAAAACAGCACTTATTCGTAGCGCTTGATAAATTTACGAATCATCATCAATAAAAACATCAATTTGAATTTTTACGGTATTACTATCACGAAACGACTTTATTTAGGGTTCTTTCAAAATTTTGCATAAACGTTCTTGGCCCCAAAACTAACAGTTTTCTCCTATGAAAAAAAATTTCTGACGTTTGGAATTTGAGATATTTATTTTCCAATTGTTTAATTTTTCCATATAAACGCGTGTAAATTGAAGTCACGTTTCGTTAAAAAGTTGCAAGAAAAAAAAACAAAAGAAACGCGACTTCAATTAACTCGTGTTTAGATGGGAAAAAATAAAAAATTGGAAATTAAATATTTCAAATTCTAAACGTCAGAAAATTTTTCTTCAGAGGAGAAAACTGTTAGTTTTGGTGCCAAGAACGTTTCTACAAAATTTTAAAAGAATCCTAAATAAAGTCGTTTTGTGATAGTAATACGTTAATAAAAATAAATTGCGCTTTGCGCACTTTTTTTTATTCTGGATCGTACAACGAATCTTTCTAAGCATTTCTCTTTATTTGCTTTCAAATTATGAACCATTGTGGGAAAAATTCAATGGTTCTTCAGGCCGCAATGCAATGAATTCTGAAAAAAAAAAACATGCACCGATTATTTCTTTATTCATCGATTCGTTTGCAGGTTCAGCAACCAGTCTCGAGGAATCACGAGAATCAACTCCGTCGGCGAGTACCGTCACGAAACGTTACGAAAGCGATATTGAGATACTGAGCAATCCGAGTCAAAGTAGCATCGAGGTATTGGACGATGGAACAAAGTTAGTACGATCGACAGTTTTTCTTTCATTTCGAATCTTTTCACACATATTTATCATTTTAAACTTTGATACGAAAAGATTTTTTTTTTTTTTGAAACTCTGCAAAAAAATGTTGCAAACGTAACTAATGTGAGATTTGTATGACGCCGAAGTTTGAAAAGTTGGAATGCAACGAAGAATATTTATTTTTAGCGATGATTCATTTAAGGACGTTGTATGGCGACGGTCAAATCTAAATTTTTGTTTTCAGTTTTTCTTACATACAAAATGGTTTGCGAGCCCAAGTTCATTAGAAAAAGTCGTTACAAATTGACTAAAGAACAACATACTCTAAATTCAAGATTGTCCGAGACAATCTGTATTTGTTATATAATAAACAAAATTTCGAAAGAATTTTACGACCGATTTTTTTGAAAAACTAAATAAAGCTTCTTCGATGTTACATAAAATTGTATGCAAAGTTTTAAGAGGCTTCACCATTTAGAAATCGAAATATTTAATGTTGAAAATTGCAACTTTTTTAACACACGCTTTTATGAAAAAGTACTGAAAATTGTGATTTTTATAAATAAATATCTTAAAATTGCTTGAGCTATTAGATATGACTATGCTGTTTGTGTGGTGCAAATTCAAAGGAATTCTATCGATAGAAATTTTTGCATACAACGTCCTTAATTTTTAAAAATCATCGGAATTTTTCAAGCCGATTTGCCAAAGAAAACGAGAGTTTCGTTGCGTTCCAACGATGCAAACTTGGACGTTGTAGATTTTAGTTTTATCATGTTTGTTGAAAATGATTTTAACACTCTGTGAACTGTCGGTTCAGGGCGAGTTTAACGCCGAATAGAAAACGATCGTCGGAAGAGAGACGCGTCGCGATAGCTCCTTCCCTCTTAACAATTCCAGACACAGCGCCTGTTATGACGGGTCTAACAGAAAGTAGCTCATCAGGTTTGCATCCTTCACAGTTTTATTTCAAATGTCACACGATTACGCGTTGAGGCTGAACGTGCAATATTTTGAATCACTTTTTCGTTACCAATTTTCATTCAGGCTCGTTGACTGACAGTATTTGTACGGCGTACGAGAATAAAGTGTTGAGAAGCCCTGGCTCAGCGAGTAAACGAAACGATGGAAAAATGAGCAGCTGTGAAACACCGACGAACCCCGAACCACCGAAAAACGCTTCGTCGACAACTCCCGTAGGAAATCTCACAACGATGCTTGGAGGTGAAAAGTTGTTGACCTGTAAATTTTCAATTTGTTGAAAAAACATTTTCGTTCTTAATTTTTACGCTGCAGAATCGTGAAAAGTTTAACTTGCTCCTAATTGATGTTCTTTTTTTTTTGCACAGGATTGCTCCAGAGTATGAAAATAGTGACGCCGAAAGAAACTCCGACGAAAGCCACGGAAGACTCGGATTTTGTAGGAACTGAAATAGAATATTCCTACGACGATTACCGAAGCGTCGATCACAGAATCAAATTACATTTGGTCTTGAACGTTTTCGAACAGGAGAATGAAAGATTGTCCATGTTCTTGAGGGTAATGTTGCTGCAGCTTCAATTATCTTTTTTTTTGTATCACCATCGCGTTTCAATTCCCCGAATAATTTCAATGAACAAAGTCAATTTGAAGGGTGGTGAGGGGCAATGATTTTCTTCAATTGTGGCGCCCAGAAAAAATATCATGATCTGAAAATTGATTTGGAGACTAATTAACTATCACGAAATTACTTCATTTAGGATTCTTTAATAATTCCAATGAAGAAAAATTTTCTGACGTTAAGAATTTGAGATATTTAATTCCCAATTTTTAACATTTCCCATTTAAATGGGAAACGCGTGTAAATTGAAGTCGCGTTTCGTTTATGAGTAGCAAATAAATGAGTTTAGGATTTTTCTTAAAAAATGTCGGGTTACAGACTTTTTGGCTACCTGCAAAAAAATTCTAAATACATTTTTTTTTTGCACCTCGATTTTTGCAACTTTTTAACGAAACGTGACTTCAATTTACACGCGATTGGATGCTGGGGAAAATAAAAAATTGGAAATGATTTATCTCAAGCTCTAAACGTCAGAAAAATTTCCTTCATGATAGAAAAACTGTTAGTTTTGGTGTCAAGAACGTTTATATAAAATTTCGAAAGAAACCTAAATAAAGACGATATTGTTAAGGAAAAACTTGACTCCGGTTTGTAATAATTGAAAAAATTCGACAGGCTCAAATGGTTATGCAAGATTTGGCAGAGCCGTTTGAAGGATGTCTCGTGTTGTCGAACTGCAAAGTGTACGTGTTCAAGATAATTGGACGTGAGAGGTACGATTTAGAACGATAAATAAATCTAAAAATCATATTTTCAACAAAAAGAGATACGAATTGTTTTAATCGATGAATTTTAATGGAAAAACAGTGGAGATCCTCAGCGATGGTTGAGCAAGGAAACGAGTTGGACGCTCGACAAATTGCGATGCATCGCTCCGTTGCCTTTCAAGCAGGGAATTTTGCTCGAATTAGTGAAACACAGAATACCCAATGAGGACGCAAAGGAAATAGAAATCGTCTGCATACTCCAGGATGCGGAGCGAACAACGAATCTTCTCTATCATTTGAACGGTAAAAAATATTGTTCAGTTATTTGTTTTCACGGTCAGGCAGGTCGGTAGAGAGCCAGAAATTGATTCTATCATTTTCATAGAAATACGCCTCCCTTCGCAGTGCTCATTGGATTCTATAGTGCCTCGTCACTATACCAGAGCTTTACGGGAATCGATGCAATCGTTGTCCAGCTCGGACTGTCACGATGAGATTAGATTTTTGGCTTGTTTGACAACGGCCTCATTCACACAAGGAGATCGTGAAACGAATCTTAAAAGCGGTTGCTTAATCGTCACGGGCTCGACTATTCTACTCACGGACGAAAAGCTCCAGTGGCTTTTGCCGACGGACGGAACGAAGCCGGACATTATCGCTGAACACACCATCAGCAACTTAATCGAAGTGGTGAACATTTTTACATTTTTTTGTTTACGTGAAAGATTACGTTTTCAGTAAATATTTACAAAGGACGTTTTGCGAAAAATGGCCTTAAATTTTTTTTGAAGCAGTATTGTCGAATAAAAAATTATACTACGAATCATTTTTTTTCAAAATCATTCGTTGCAAAAAAAATTTGGACCTTTTGTAAATACTCATCGATTCCTTCGGCGAGTCCTCTTGCAAAAAATGGTCTTAAAATTATTTGCGACGTCTGATATTGATAAAAATAACATTGCTGTTAATTTTGGAAAGTAAAAAAACGAAAGAAAAATAATAATTGATCGTGGTATAATTTTTGTAGCGATAATAATGTTTTTAAAATATTTTCAGACCGTTTTTCGCAGTTGGACTAAATATAACATTGCTATTTATTTTAGGCAGTAAAAAATTACAAAACTGATCGTGGTGGGATTTTTGTAACGCTTCAAAAATATTTTTAGACCATTTTTCGCAAAAGGACCGTTTTTTAAATATTCACCGAATTATTTTGCGAAAAATGGTGCCAAAATTATTCGCGACGTGTGATATTGATAAAAATAATATTGCTATTTATTTTTGCAAGTAAAAAAAAACAAAATTGAGCGCGGTATGATTTTTGGAGCGATAATAATGTTTTAAAAATATTTCCGAACAATTTTTCGCCCGATCCCTTAAAGAGTCCTAATAACTCCGTTATATCCGTCAATCAGAACTTCATTTATAATCCAATTTGCCCTTGGACCTCGTTTCTCGAAATTGTTCCCGCAATCTCGTCACTCTTGCTACATTCCTCGTTCGGTTAATTCATCAGGTTTTTCTATCAAGAAAATACAATACTGTCTCGTTGCTTTATTTCAGGCCCACGGTGGGTGCTTTCTAGACTTGAGTTTCGTCGACGAAGTAGGCGGAGTCGAGGACGTATGGAGGCTCGTGTTCGTATCGTGGTCCGCTGCGAAAGCAGTAATTAACGCGATCCAGGACCCTTGGGTCCAACTGTTTTCCGTGCCATTGGAAATAACGAACAAAATATTGAACGAGTGAAAAAAAAAAACAAAAAAAAAACGACTAAATTGCGTACGTCAGAATATAGTATTGTGCAATTTATGGCGTAACGAGGTAGCCAATAATTTACAGAAAAATGCCAATCGTCTGCCTGGAGCTCGGGAACCTTAAATATTGAAAATTCACATTTTACTTTCTCAATGAAAATATCACGAGTCGTACAGGTCGAGACGAGAGTAAAATGAATTTTTAAGCAACAATCAACAGGTCCGACGCCCAAGCTGTTCATATCACAAAACAGATATTTATACGATAGAGCGTTATCGAATGAAAAATATATTTTAACACGAATCGATAAGTTTGTACAATAACTCGAAGGAAGTCTCGATCCGAATCTTCGAACAATACTCTACGAGTTGAGAAAAAATCGCATTTCCCAAATGCAACAAAACTAACGGTTTATTTTTTACTTTACGGCGGTCAGTGCTGCTCGCAAAAAGTTAGCAGATTTGTAAATGAATCTTATTAATAATGTATCGAGGGATCGTGTCTCTGCAGAAATTTGATAATTTTTAGATCGCGAGGCGAAAAAGTGATCGAATGTGATGGCAGCAGCGTGTTGTAAATTGTTGCGAATATCGAATAAGGAAAAAGCGTGTACAGCCATAAAATTTGTTGACTTTTTCGATTATAAGAAAAATGCATTCATTCGTGCTACGAATTTACCTTTTTTTTTCTCATTCTCTTAAAATTTATCGGAACAAACGTTACAACGAAAATTGTACGTTGCACAAAGTTATGTTTGCCATTGTATAAACGAACGGAGGAAAAAAATGTTTCATCAGCGTTATATGCGAATTGGCAACTGTTGAAACTGAGTCAACTTTTGTATATTGGATCAATAATTATCGTTGAACGTACAGAGCGTTATGTAAAAGATAATTTTCATTTCTTTTATTTTTCTACGGATCTTCAAACGTCGCTGACAAACTCGCCAGTTTGCCAGTTGTTTAGCACCTGTCGGATCTTTGTCGTTTTACAACGTTTTGTACAGTGGACGACGATCTGGCAGTTGCGATCCAACTCTGACGCGCGTACGACGCGCGAATTCGAACGTCGTACTTTGAAAAAAAAAAAAAAAAAAAAAAAACAAACAATTTCTCGAAAGATATTACGATAAAAAAGGGATTTGGCTATTGCACTCATGGATTTGTTCAAGTTATCGCTGGCCATGAGCTTTTGGACGATTTTAACGGTTTTACTTTGTGGTACAGGTGGTCCTTTAATTTTTTTCAATTTCTCGAATTATATGCAAAGTTTAATCTCATTTTTCCTTCAGCGAGACACACGAGGGCCTCATTCGGATATAGCAAGCGGAGTAAGTTTTTCTCTATTGTGCATTTACGAAGAATTGATCGATCGGAAATTGTCTGAATTAATTTGACAAGGGTGCATTTTTGAAATTCGAGAAATGATCGATTTTTTTTTTGTTCTTAATTAGTGCAACACACATGGCCTCGACACTTTAAAACGTGTGCAGGAAAGTTTCAGTCTCCCATTGCCATATCCTCGTCCAAATCGGTCGTTCTGCCTTTGCCTGCCTTAGAAATGAACGGTTATCACGATTATCTCTCTGGGGCAATTGGATTGAAAAACAATGGTCATTCAGGTAGGAAATTATGCGAAAATGTGGATACGAAAAAAAATTTGTAGCAGATTTTAATGAAACAAGATGCTCAAGGATTCACGTTGCTCGAGTCTTCTTCTTTGAGGAACTATATTTTCAATTTTGGCTTTCTTATAGAGGAAACTTTGAGCATCGTGCATCCTTGAGCATCTCGAGGAAGCAATTTGCAAATTTCAATTTGCAACGTTTTTTGTATCTGCATTTAAATTATATAATTTCGACAACTTTTCTAGAAAGTAAAGAGGAAGTACGGACTCATACACAATATCTTAGAAAATTTGCAAAAATTAAAGCGGCTAGACGATTTTTCGAAAAGTTCAGATTTTTGTAGAATTCGAAACAATCATAATATTTAAACCGTTCAACCGATATTTCCCAAATTCAATACCAACCTTCTTATTATGATACTCTATAAAAGAAAAAATTAGTAATGAATCTTAAAATTTGCGCAAGTTAGAGCGGTGACACCCTTTTTTTGAAAATTTCAAAATGCCGTTAAATTCGTATTTTTCTAGCAATTCCAACCAAATTTTCAGAGAACGAAGAGCTTGTCTAGATTAACATCTGTGCAAAACAGGAGCCCTGTTGCTCAAACCGTTCTCGAGTTATAAACGTTTGAATTTTACAGTGCCAGAACATACACACACACACACACATCGGGACATTTTTTCTAGATATGATTTTTCGATGTTTTAGGATATTTTAAGCACATTGACATTGAAAACTGGGAAAAAAAAAATTTTCACCGTCACATAGATTCCTGTATGAGGAAGCAATAGATTTCGGGGGCTTGTGCCAGAGTAGAATTCTGTAAACGTCCATTTTTGTTTGCTTCCTTGAAAGTTTATAGTTCGGAGAATATCGTGCGTAAATACTATCAAAAAATTCGAAGAACTCGAGACGTTGCGAAGCTTCGCAGGAAACGAGGCAGTTAAGCGCGAATTTGGGCGTGCTGACTTATTCTCGGAAAATGTTTATCGATCCCAATGTTCAAAAAAAATTACAAACGTCGAAATATCATTTTGTAACCTTCGAATATATTTGGTCAAATATTACTGATTAGGAATTCGAGGTCGAAGACGAAATAAAAAAAAAATAGTGTTACCCTAACGCCATTTATCGATAACTCTCGTAGATTGAGAAAAGCGAAAATGATATTTCTTTGCCTTATCCACTCAAGTGTAACCCTGAATCGCTGTTTTTCCACAAATGTTTTATAGTTGCGCTTAGCATAATAAAGGGAACATCCCGGAAACGATTACCTTATGTATTTGGTGCTATGCTCGACACGGACCAAGAATATGAACTGGAAGGTCTTCATTTCCATTGGGGTATGAGAAATAACCGTGGATCCGAGCACATATTGAATGGAGTGCGGTATATCTATTGCACACTATTGTTTATATAGTTATCGAATTTTCAAATGTGATTTTTTCAATAAAAACAATTGCCAAAATAAAAAGAATTGATTTCGTAAAAATGGATGCACGAGTGCAGCTATTGAAGATGAGGAACATTTATTTTTTCGACAGATTCCCAATGGAAATGCATATAATACACAGAAACTTGAAATACTCGAGTTTTGATGAAGCCCTCGAGCACGAAGATGGCTTAGCAGTGTTGGCAATATTTTTTCAGGTAAATAGCACCAACTACAATGGTGATCTTCGAGAATCTTACATACAAAATGGTTTGCAAGCCTGAGTTCATTAAAAAAGTTGTTAGAAATTAACTGAAGAACGACATACTCTAAATCCAAGATTGTCCGAGGTATTCTGTACTTCTTACATAATGAACAAAATTTCGAAAAAATTCGACGACCGATTTTTTTGAAAAACTAAATAAAGCTTCTTCGATTTTACATAAAAGTGTATGCAAAGTTTTAAGAGACTTCAGCATTTAGAAATCGAAATATTTAATGTTGAAAATTGCAACTTTTAACACACACTCTTATGAGAAACTACTGAAAATTGTGATTTTTATAAATAAATATCTCGACTTCTACGTGGTGAAGCCTCTTAAAATTGCTTGAGCTATTAGATAGGGTAAAACACCCGATAGTCAGCCAGAAACCAATAGTCGGCCTTACATGAGTGCGAAGAGTGGAAAATATATCTTTCGTACTCTTCCCACTCATACAAAGAATAGGCAGAGGCCGACTACAGGTTTCTGGCTGAGTACTGGGTGGTTTACCCTATCACTATTCTCTTTGTGTGGAGCAAATTAAAAGGAATTCTATCGATAGAAATATTTGCATACAACGTCCTTAACGCATTCGATAATGTTTCTATGCCATAAACATATATTTCCATGATTTTTCTTTTGTTTGGTCTATGAAATAGCTTCAAGAAGAAAACAACGATGATCTGTCCCCAATAATAAAAAACTTGGCAAACATTCGATGGATCGATTCGGAAGAGATAATGAACGGTTCGTTTACGCTGGAATCGATAGTTCCTAAAAATATCGATGTGTATTACACGTACAGAGGATCGTTGACTACTCCGCCGTGCAATGAGGTCGTAACATGGATCATTTTTTCAACTCCGGTGTCGATATCCTTCAAGCAAGTATGTTATCTATTTTTCGAAGAAAAAGGTAGAAAAAAAACTATAATGAAAATCACTGTTGTTGACTTATTCAACGGCGTCTTGCAGATGGAAAAATTCAGAATATTATCAAACGGCGAGGCTGTAATGGCAGACAATTATAGACGCCTGCAAGATATTGGCAATCGTAAAATATACATGAGACGATTGGGACCATTGTTTGCAAAGAATGTCGAAATGATTAATTTGAATGTCACACAATTGGATTGGTTTTGGAAATAAATTCTGAAACTTCATTTTATTTAGTTTTTTCCACATAAATCGATCATTGTTGCTTATAATTCATTTTTCGAATGTGAAAGTTTTGAATGGAATAGAGCATGCAGTGAATATGTTGGCAATAACGAACTCGAACTCTCGTTGTAGCGCCTAATAGCTTCCGACATCACCCTAGGCCTTATATATCTGGAATGACTGGAATACGCTTTCCCCAAAAAGTACACATTATTATATAGCGAGGGCGCCTGGCTGTCGCCAGCGCTCAGGAGACACGTGTGAGCGCGTGAGAAAGCATCTTGCATCATGCTAAACGCTCATCTCCCTCCCTAAAGGAATAGTTGAGAAAACTCTCGCTCTCGGCAAGGCCCCAAATGTCAGGGACAAGGGCAGTGCAGTTAGTGTATTGGGTGAGGTCGAGATCGAGTAGATCGACTCTGTGCGACTCACGCCAATATTTTTGACTCGACTCGTCGAATTCGTCACAACGCATCCCAGTTAATCCCCGAGTTTCCGGATTTGCATGGATAGACTCGGTCGGGTCAGGCAAACGGGAACCATGCTGGATTACATCTCAAATTTCTACCTCGCACTGCAAGCTGTCAAGGAGGCTGACCAGCGGGACCAAGCGAACGGTTCCTTGGACCGCATGCCCATGGTCTACGGCCAAGTCATCCCGATGTTGATCCACGGGTGCAGAAAGGATTTAATATGAAATAATAAGTTGGATACGCTGTTACTGTACAGTTCACAACGTTTAATCGCGCATTTTAATTCACACCCAAGAATTACTGCAAGTCGACGCTACAAACTTGAACGAAGATAGATCTTTATTGACAACAGCGGAAGGACACTTCAAATACGAAAGAATGCCATTCGGTTCGAAAAATGCACCAGCCACGTTCCAAAGAATGATGGACCAATGCCTGTTCGGACTGAACCACAAAATCTGCTGGGTCTACATAGACGACATCGTTATTTAAAACGCTCGGCTAAACGATACGTTGTGAATAGTAGAGAGTAACAGCATATCCAACTTTTTATTTCATATATATTAAGGAGGTTGGCTACACACAACAATGTTGCCATCTTAAAAGTATAGGAAAATTCTAAATGCTTAGAATTTAATAAAATTCGGTTTGTTTTTTCTTCTACATAGTTTTTTTACATGCACAAGTATAGGATTCAGATATATTTAGGTATATATTTTGCATATTGTAAACTCCAATTATTCGACAACTATGTAGACGAAAAATTAAAAAAAAATTGTCATCGTATTTGATGCTAAAGAATGTCATCACCAAATTTTATTAAATTCTTATCATATTGTCGTATGTAGCCAACCTCCTTAAATCCTTTCTGTATATATTTTGCTTTATCGTAAAAACAAATATTGAACGAGTGATGAAACACTTAAAACAATCTGTGTCTGAGTTATTACGCCAACTATTCTAGTTATAGCTTGGCGATCCTAGAACCCAACTGCATCGTTTCCACACCGTACCAAATAAAACCTTTTCTAGACCTATTGTAGTATTTCTTGCCTTACTTCTGACCTCTATCCATGAAAAGTATACAACAGAAATGGTAGAGCATTCCAGCAATCGCGAAGCACCACTTTTAAGTAAAAAACAATAAACTTTGTGTCCTAAAATTTCTATTGAGAAACTACAGCCCTGTTAACCCTCACTAGACACACATGGGTCTGGTGTGTTTAGCCCATTCAGCGAATAACTCGAATTTCTCCTTTTTCGTATCAATTACCATTTATTAACAATAAAAAAAAAGAATTTTTATCCATCACCCAAGTGCAGGCCTCTCTTTCTATAGATTCAAAACTACTTTGCTGAATTTTTTCCAATTTTTTTAACGGATCCAAGTACAGTAAAAAAAACGCCAGGACGCCCCAGACCCTTGTGTGTCTAGGGAGGTGCGCTAATTGTACTGTCTACGGAGGGTTACCATAATTTTCAATACAGATTAGGGATTACGAACATTCAAAAAATGAACGGCTGCAACAAAAACTGCTCCTGCTGCGCGTGATTTCAACTGAGCGATCCGGCGAATGGGTGAGTCGACGTGAAAGCTGCAGTCACGTCCGTTTACAACTTTATCATTGCGAGCGACACGTGGGTATTGTAAAATATATCAACAAAAAACAACGCGTAGCGTATCATCTATATTGACCATGGCACAAATCGGTAACGTGGTAAGCAGCGTCGTTTCAAATACAAATAGAATCGAGTAAAAATCCTCTTACGAGTCAAATTGATGAAAAATAAAAAATTTTCTTGGTTATATCTTCGATTGTTGGAATCAGTCGGCCGATCAGCTGATCGCAGGCTCCAGTGTATTGTCCAGGCCAGCCGAGGAATTTGAAAACGATGTGAGATTCTTCGAGTTCTCTAAATTCTCCTTCTCTTTGCATTTTCCATAATAAAATTCTTCAAATGCGATGATTTCAGGCGACGATCGAGAGCATGTGGGCAATGAAAGCTTACGAACACGCGGAAATATATTTTAATGTAAGTGCAACTCGAAACTCGAATCTCCACTGTTTTTTCCGTCCCAAAACTCAGGAGAACTAGAAAAAAATCAAAATGGCAAATCAACGTGTACAGTCCGACGTCTTTCGTGTTTTTTTTTCGTTTCATTGAACAAGACAGTTCGGGAGGTTGATGAAATAATCAAATAGTTGAATTTTCATGCCTGCACACTGAAAACAAAATTTCGTTGGAAAAGATACGTTCGATACGTTCGACCAAACGGTTTTTTTTTGAAGCAGCAAGAAATATTCTAGAAAGTCTCTTCGGAACCTGTTTTTTGTCGTTCCAATCGTAAATTTTGCTGACGATTCCCTTAGAAACCGAATATACTTCCAAAATAACGAAAATTCTGAAATTATCAAAAAATATTTATTTTAACGTGTTCAACAAAATATCCATCATTTTTAACAAAATTTCATTTCCAGTTTGATTTTTTAAAAATCCATTCTTTCAGATACTCTGTTCCGTGGACCCAAAACTTCTGAGACTCACGCCGCACGACGATCAAATTTACAAGACGTTCAGAGAGTTCTTTCCAGACTTAAAAGTGGACAAAATAGTGGAAGACGAGCTCAAGTCTGCGGCGGGCAAACAGAAATGGAGACCTTACTGCGAACAGTTCAAATCGGTTGTGGAGGATTACAGTTTTGGGACATTGTTGAGAGCCGATTGCAAAGGGGAATATTCGGAGGACAACAGCATTTTAACAACGCGAATACAATTTTACGCGATTGAAATAGCTCGCAACAGAGAAGGTTGCAACGACGCCATCAGGGATCTTTACAAGCCACGAAAAACGACGAAGAAATCATAATTTTATAAAATCCCATAAAATCCGATCGCTTTGTTATTATTATATATTTTTTTTACAATAAAAACAATTATTATACAAGTTTGTGGTGGTTTTGTTTATTTTTTAAAATTATTTCTTCTTTTTAGCGATACTGAGACTTATCAGGGGGTTGGAAGCTCTTGCCGCGTGTTTCGATTTCGCACTCGAGCCAGAATTTGCTGATTCTCTGTTGAACTTGCGCTTTCTGCGATTGAAGTTTACGAGTCTTTTCAGCGAGGCTGGGACTATGTAATCAGGCACGTCCTTTAAATGAGGCTGTAATCTGACGGTGTGGAGTGCTTTGTCCTGTCTCAAGGATTGCAAGTCGCGAGGATTGTCTTCGAAGTAACTTTTCAATTTTTCACACGTCAATATTTCTTGTTTGATTTCTTTGAGACGAGCTTCTCTAACGGCTATTCTTGTCACGGCTTTCCAAGCGTCTTTGGCCCGATATCTGAAAAAAGCAACAAATTGCACTTGGAAATTTGCTTTTCCGAGAAAATAAATTCATTTTCATTGAATTTTCGAATTTTAGGCGAGAACACTTTTCGTAAAAAACTGAATTACCTGAAACCTTCCACTTCGTCCAGTTTGAATTGATACGTTTTGAAAAGACTCGAACGTCCGTAGCTCTCTTTCAATTGATTCTCGACTTCGTCGAGCAACGGCCTTTCTCTAATCGCCACAAAACTCAGAGCCGTTCCTTGATTTTTCCCTCTGGCTGTCCGGCCAACACGGTGAACGTAAGAATTAACGTCCGGGGGAAAATCGAAGTTTATCACGTTCGAAACAAATTGAAAATCTACACCTCGCGCCACACCGGACTCTTTATCCTTTCTGCGTTTGCCTTTTTTTTGCTTTGCTAAGTGAGGCTGTAAAATTGAAGAAAAAAAAATATGCATTTCAAGTTTTCAGTTTTTGTAAAAATCGTTTATAAATTTTCTCAGTTACCTCTTCCAAAGCCTTTTCGTCGGACGCGATAATTATGTCGTAAGTTCCACTGTTAAATTGCATTACCGCTCGACATCTCGACGAAGCTGGCAGCTCCGAATTCAACACGCACGTGGGAATTCCAAATTGTT
The DNA here is from genome assembly GCA_963921915.1 of Hyposoter dolosus. Taxonomy (NCBI): domain Eukaryota; kingdom Metazoa; phylum Arthropoda; class Insecta; order Hymenoptera; family Ichneumonidae; genus Hyposoter; species Hyposoter dolosus. Next base: position 3,823,397 of record OY998140.1, read on the forward strand.
CGAGAAATAGTTTGAGCTTGTAGCAGCGGTCGACGGTATTTACGAAAATGATGCTTTTCCCTCTGCCGAAAAGATTCACGAATTATTTTAGATTTTCGAACAATAATAATAATAAAAAAAAGAAATTGGAATAATTTGTTTGATTATGAAAATAGCAAAAAAGTTGAGTTGCTTTTTTGACTCATGAGCAACACGTGGTCCTCGTTAATTAAGAACGTTGTATGGCGATGGTCAAATCTAAATTTTTGTTTTCAGCTTTCCTTACATAGAAAATGGTTTGCGAGCCCAAGTTCATTAAAAAAAGTTGTTACTAATTGACTAAAGAACAACATACTCTAAATCCAAAATTTTCCGAGGTAATCGGTATTTGTTATGTAATAAACAAAATTTCGAGAAAATTTTACGACCGATTTTTTTGAAAAACTAAATAAAGCTTCTTCGATGTTACATAAAAGTGTATGCAAAGTTTTAAGAGGCTTCACCATTTAGAAATCGAAATATTTAATGTTGAAAATTGCAACTTTTAATACACGTTCTTATGAGAAAGCACTGAAAATAGTGATTTTTATAAATAAATATCTCGACTTCTGCGTGGTGGAACCTCTTAAAATTGCGCGAGCTGTTAGATATCACAATTTTCTTTGTGTGGTGCAAATTTAAAGGAATTTTATCGATAGAAAATGTTGCATACAACGTCCTTAACGACACGAATACGTGAGAGCTAGCACGCAGCTAGAAACGTCGTTGATAATCGTCAGTTCCATGAATTTATTAGAATCACATTTACCTTATCAAATGTAATTTGAGTAGCGCGTAGAGTATGGCAGCTTTGTCATTCTCTTCGGCCGCTAAGCTATAATGAGCTAATTGCGAGGGTGGAGCAAGCGGCGGTTCTTCCAGTTTGAGAATCGCAGGATTGTGAAGAACTAATTGTTTCAATGAGAGGACGTCGTCGGAGAGTGTTGCAGAAGCCAAAGCGGCTTGATAGACGGTGGGCAAATAATTCAGAACAGACTTGATCTCGTCTTCGTAGCCGAAAGAGAAAATCTGCAAAGGAACGAATAATAAAAATTGCAAAACGATCGATTGGACGGATCGTGGGATCGGGCGCAAATTTTGATGATTTCTTTTTACCAAATCAGCTTCGTCGATGATCAGCATTTCGAGGCTGCGTTTGAGCTTCGTGTTGCCCGCTTTCAAGTGCTGCAAAACTCTCCCAGGTGTTCCTACGACGATGTCTGGTTTTTCCGCTAGCAGAGGCTTTTGCGTGTCCAAATCGACTTGCGAGCTTATGTCGACGCATTTAACTTCTCTGCAGCACTTGATCGTTAGGCTAACGAGGACTTGATGTATTTGTTTACAGAGTTCTTTGCTCGGAGACAGAATGAGCCCTTTGGTCTCTTGTCGCGATTGGAGCTGTTTGCCGACAAGTATTTTCTGGATTAAGGGAATGGCGAATGCCGCCGTTTTTCCAGAACCTGTTCTCGCTCTAATCAGTATGTCTTTGCCCTCCAGTAATAGCGGTATTGCTTTTTCTTGTATCAACGTTGGCTGTAGCCAACCAAGTTTTGCTATGGCCTGTAGAAAAACGTTTCACACTATGATTTTGGAATTTTGATCGTTAGGAAACAATGAAATTTCCAAATTTCTTTACAGCAGAATGCAGAATTGACACGCAGTATTTATCCGAGATTTTTAAACAATTTTCTTGTGCAATTTGAAAATTCACCCGAGATGACACCTCTTGAAAGTACGTATCGGGTCAATCTGACCTGAGGCGTTTTCTAAATCGTTGTATTCCGGTAAATATGCATTTTTGGTTTTTTTTTTTTTTTTTTTTAGACGTTTTTTGTAGTTGATTATCGATATTTCATGGGTTTCAATTTATTTTTTTACGAAAACGAAAATTAAATGCAAAACGTTGGTTGCCAATGCCGAACAATCGGTGACGTAAAATTTTTTGAGTCAAAACGAGCCAGTATGCACGAGACGGGTTAAAACTACGAAAGAAATGGGCAGCGTTCAAAAATTTGAGAGGAGAAAATATTTTTCGTTAGATTTGAGACCAAACAAAAATCCAGCGCATGTTTTTTATAATAGGAACGAAATAGTGACGGAACAAAACAATAAGTCGGAGACATAACCTAAAAAAGTGTTTTCAATTAGTTCGGTTACCTTCAGAATTCTATCATCGATTTCCAGTTCGTGAAAGCTCTTCACTTTTTCTTCGTTCTCCTCTTCAGCTTGCATCTCCTTATCGGACGACATTGCGTGTTTATTTATTATTTGTAATCCGGTAAACGAACACGTGCCAGTAAACAATCGATTCTAGTTCGCGCTGCTTTTTCATTCGTAAACGCGAACACGGAGAGAGAGAGACGATGTATTTTTAGTACTTGGACAGTCCGTAACGCAGCGCCATGAACCGGAAGTATGGAAGCGAAAAATACACGAAATACACTCAGCAAAAGCTTATTAATTTGAAATTATAAACGCCTAAGCGAAAGATACAACAGAAACGTACATCGTGTGGTCTCCGTGGGGGGAAAACTGGAGAATAGTATGTAGAAATGCTCCACCGAATTTCTTGACAAAATGTATCGAAAAATACGAATCCATCCAATAGTTATGTGAGCCTGTTAATTTTTTCGGATCAGAGACCCGCGCGGTGTCAATCACGCGCGAACCAAAAAAATGATAACGTCAAATTTACGTACTTGCGAAACAATTTAGAAAATGTTGATGGACGAATAGCTGAGATAATGGAAATTACACCGAATGAGATTTTATCAATCGATGTCTGGTGGCAATTATTTTAAAGATATTTCATTGAATATTTATTGAATATCTTGGAGTAAATTTATTTGGTGTAAATCGTTTGTTTTGTTCACGTTCTACGCGTTGCCGTTCGGTTTGTTTACATTCTCTGTGGTCTCGAGTATTCGACGCGATCGCTTGCAGTCTGCCGGGCGAAGGGTAGGGGGGGCGACGGCAGGACTGGTGCGCCGCTCGTGAGAAGCGCGATGGTGGGGCGCGCTGGTTGCGGCACGGCCGAGAGGGGCGAGCGGAAGGGACGAAGCTATTCAGTCGGGCGCCGGCCCGCATGGTGAGCGCCACGTGTACGTCGGTTGGCCAGATCGAAGCGTCATTTTATCGTTCGTCGACGCGCAGCTGCTGACTGAACGGAATGCTTAAAATAAGAAGACTTCTACTTGATCTTTAGTGAATAAAACAGTGAACTAAATAATGTTTCTTTCGGATTCAATTTATTCTTCGATCGAATAAAAATTAAATGATAAATATTCATAGTGAGGATTTATATTAAATCAGAACATAAAAACTCGAAATAAATATATAAACATTACGCAATAATAATCGATAATATTGATATTATTATTAATTCTTCCGTCTGCAACAAAATGATATAGAAAAACGATCTTAAAAAACAATTAAATAATTTTTTTTTTTTCCGGGAAAATGTTGAATCGTTGTCCATGATTTTTCGCACAGATAAATATGGCTAAGCCGATAATTAGTAACGGACAGTTTAGTGACTCTTGTATCACGTTTTCGAGAATCGTGTGTCCACTCGCACGTACGCGTGTACGCAAGCACGCCGGGTTCGCCCTTGATGCAACTTTACCCCGAGCAAACGCAAGCTCTTCCTCTCCTACAGTAACTCGCGGCGTCCTATGCAGGTATGTCGGCAAGAATATGTGGGAAAAATGCTATAAATCTACTCTGTAGTTTGCAAGTTCCCGCACGCATATGCGAATCGAAGTCGAACCGGCAACCACATCATACGCATTTGCATCACGTTCGTAGCGACTAAGTGTGCTGGAAGCTTGCACCGCGAGGCGTACAAGCGCAGTCTATGTTAACATATTGCATGTTAACATACGTAAGGCAAGCACGCAAGCACGCGTGCACTCACGCGAGCATGCACGGTTCTCCATGACGATGTTTTACAGAAGTCGTTTCACTGGCTGTTGCTTAGAATCGGTGTATGTCCATTTCATTGTGTGCGAAGACATTTTTTTTTGCAAAAAAACAATTTTGGTTGCCTGAGAGCAGCAATATTGATCGTTTTTCTATGAATTTTTTGATTAAACCCTTAATATCGAATGAATCTTGCTATCGCAATAAAATTCATAGGCATAAATTTTAAAATTCATTTTCCAAAATAACGTTTGTGGTGCGGTCTCCATAGTGGTCTGCTGTTGATATAAACAAGTGCGTGAAACGAATTAATGAGCTTTTCGTGTAGAAATATTTAATGAAACATTGAATTGCCGGTTTTTATATGTTGAAGCTAAATCTTAGCGAATCTAATAAAACGAAGTGAAAAGTGATTGAGTGATTGTTCTGTGTCGGCAGTCGGTGCGAGAAATGCAGGCTCGAGAGAGGTTTTGCAACGAATGGCGATGGACTATGCTGAATCATTGAAACGAGCATCCAAAAGTGAGTAAACGAATCAAATTTATTTGGGTTTGTTAGGGTATATCAAAATGTTGTTTGATTTCTACTGTTTCATTCTAAAACCAATCGCAACCAAGTTTTCCATTGTAACGTTCAGTCGCTCGATGTTCCAAGGAAAGCATAAGTTTCGCGTCGTTTTATTTTCACCACAACAGAAAGCTGAACTTTTCAAACAAATTAAATCCGCATCTGAATAAAAACTTACGAAATAATTGAACAATAAATAATGCACCGATGCAACAACTGCATTGAAAATATAAAAAATCAATGTTTGTCCTGCCGACTCATTGGTTTCTTTCATTTCAACGTAAATTACTTCAAAAGAGTTATTTCAAAGTTATCGTGTCGTGGAATTGGGTGTAAAAGGCAAAAAACATCACATGGTAACTTGACAATTTTTTACAGATTTGAGTTATTAAAACTTGTCGCATAAACTTTGATGCAATCATTTTACACGAACACAGAAATGCAAAATATAAAATAAGTAAAATAACGTTGAAACAAACGATTCCGAATCGATTGGCACACGAAAAAATCAAATTGCAGTAAATTTTTGAAAGTGCAGCTGAAATGTCATCGAATTTTTTTTTGTCGTTTTATTTACTACGAGAAAGTATAGACTCTTTGGATACTTGCCACTCTTCTAAGGTTGATTACAGGAAAAATAGAGAGAACGTAACAGTTTTGGAGTTTGTATTGCTATATACACACTTTAATAACGAAAAACAAACATTACAATAATAATATTGTTATTAATATAATATTATGTAATAATAGAATTATCAATTGTAGTGTAAACACTAAAAATGTTGCTTCTCCGTTCTTGTGGAAAGAACAATATGTATTTCACGTTATTTTCCATCCCTTTCAATTCTCCTTCATTATTATAATTAATTCAGAATAATAAACTGACAATTGCATACTCGTGGCTCAAGGACAATTGATCATCGCGATATTTTATTTTATACACCGAGTTTTGTTGGATAAATGGATTAAATACGCTGTGTAGTATAATTCTGCTATGAGCATGATAAAATATGTGGATGTTGGTTTGTTCTATTACGAGACAAAATTTTCCAATACGTTTTTCCTTGACTTTCGCATCTTTCTTATATATTTATTTGTTTTTATATTTTTTTGAATATGTACGAGCCACGAGAATGCAGTCGTTGGTGGCTGTGTCGATATTCTTATACAATAATAAATATTATAGTGCAATATCTAAAAAATCTGTCTTTTTTATGCATCTTACACATTCAAATACACAGCGTACTCGAAATTTACAATATTATTGCCCTTACAAACATGATATCGCTACCGAGCGGTAGTTATTCGTGACATTTTTAATCCACTTTTATATTTTCTTCAATTATTTTTTGCTTTGTTGTTAACGTTCAAATTTAACGTTAAACGCCCCTCCAAAAACGCCGAGTGCATTGATAATAATAATAATACATAAGAAATAAAAAGTGGTTGTTCCCGGTTGGAGTCGGGCAAAGTGCCTGCTTCGTGAAATTTCGACTCGATTTTGTTTTCTTCTTCTTCTTTTTCCAAATCCCGTTTATCGCCTTACATACGAAATAATCCATTTCTCCCCCCCCCCCCCCGAATATGCAATGAGTGTGTTCGTTCGGCACGACCTCCTCAGAATATACATGACTACCGTTTTTTTACCATTATTGGTAAAGACCGTATACAATTTTTTCTCTTTTTTTTTTCGTTTATTTCCCCCTTCACACTGCAAATGTCTGAGACTCGATCGGAAAATGAGTAAATGAATAATGACGTGTGAACGTATCTATATGTACAATATAATAATAATAATCGTACAAGCAAAATGAATAAATAACGCGAGCTAATTTAAAAAAATGTTAAATATGTATTTTTTGTTGATAAGATCGATAGATATTATGAAAACTATGAGTTTTCGGACATTGACGAAAGAAGTTGCAATTTCTCGCGCATGCGTAATATGCTTTTCGTCCCCTATTCGTCCAAACAGCTAGAAGAGTTTTGAGCAAATTAAAAGCTTATTGAAAAAAAGAAGAAAATAAAAATAATAATAATAATAATAATAATCGAGCGGACACAACAAACGTTTGTATTGGCGATTAAAAAATTGTCGAACGCACATTATCGCTCCTATGTAAACTAATTAACAACGTATACATCTTACATAAAAATACAAATACATAACAATAATATCATTTTCGAAAAATGATTATTGCAGACGATTACTTGTTGACGCCGAAACGTTCTCCGAAATCTGCATCAATAAAAAATTCTATTTCTTCATTTTTTCTTCTCTAAAATCGTATTTTATAAACGAAAACAGAAAAAAACAAACGTTATCTTCATGAATACCCGATGATTATGAAATACATTTATACAAAAACGTCGTTCATCATTGTCCCACCAGAGTGCACAGTTATCACAATGATTTTTCTCTCAATTTCGGTAGCTATTCGTTTTTCTTCGCAAGACAATACAAAAATCACGATTTTCAATGGTTATGATGATGATGATGATGATGATGATTAAACGTAGAGAAGACATTTTTCTTTCGGATGACGATGACTTGATGCAAGAACATGTACGGAAGATACAGTGATTTTTCATGGGCTAATGGAAGAAGGATTTAAGCAATTTTATGGGAAGATATGGAAAAAGCCATGATGATAATAACAATAAAACGTTGTCATACGACCACGCGATGCAGTTGCGATTCTTTGTCGTAGCTTGCCATCGATGTTGAGTGGTGCTAAATATTGAAGAAATGACGATGTATCGCTCGAATTTTAATGCTCATCTTGATGTAACGTTCAGCCGCAATAATAATAATAATGTTTACGACAATAATGATAATGAGTGGGTAAAAATAGTGATAATTGGTTAATAGAGAGATTAAATAAATTCTAGAGCCTAGGATATGAGATTTTGGGGTTAGGACGTACGTCGCGCGTAAATATTTAGCGTTACTTTGTCTTCTTTGTTTCCTCGTTTGGTGGAGCATTGTCTATTGAGGATCTGATTGGAGGATTTCAAGGTCGCAGGTGGGGGGGAATGGGAAAGTAAACTGGTTGGATAAATCGTGAGATAAAACAGTATCGAAACTGTGCTAGTTCGATATGTAGAGATAGATTATTTCTTCTGCTGTTACTTTTTTCGATTTCGTATAGAAAGTGTTTGTTTGTTTGTTTTTGTTTCGGGGTGGCCAGGATCACCCGAGTGCGTGTGTTTGCATGCTTTTTGTCGCTTGGCTCATTGACCTTCGTGAGACGCTGCGCGTGTGTATGGTGTTGTCACTTCACGATAGAGCACGTACAGAATTTCTATATACCACTTGAACGTTCTGCTGGGATATCCTCTAGGATCCCAAGGTCACTAAATAGAATTGTATATTTATATATATATATATATATTTGTTTGTTTGTTTTCTTCTGTATGTGTAAGTGTTTATGTCGATACATGAGACTTCGTCGAGACGAGAAGACTCATTTGAAAATTAACGTATTTACGGATATGTTACGGTGACTATATGTGGCCAGAAAATGTGTTTTTTTTTTTTTTTTTTCTTTTCGCATCAACAGTTTTTTTTTCTTCTTGTCAGCGCCTCACACGCAGACGAGATTTTGTTTTTTGTCTCGTGAGCTATTGAAAAAGCACTCTTACATACGCCAGCCGGTTATCAATTTTACACTCGCAAGCCTTTTGCCCTATAACGATAATGATGATATACAGCTGTATGTTATTGTTATTATTATTATTGTTATTATTATTATTTACTCGTTCTCGTATTTATTGTTTAATTTATCATTAATGATGTCGGTGGTTAGTAGTTTATTATTCTCGTTTTCCTTAGTGATAAATTACTTCACAATACGCTTAGTCGTAATGATAATGATGCAATAACCATGTCTAGTATGTATACCTCGAAAAAAGTACTTGTACATTATTTTTTTGTCTTGTTTTGTTTTTTTTCTTTTTCGTTTTGTTTGTTTTTCTCGTTGGCTACGCTTTTCTTGTTTCGCAGCAGCTCGAAATTATTTCCTTTCGCGCTTCGTGCGTTTTTTTTTTTTTTTCATCATCTTTCGCGCACACCTATGTCTCATTTACACTCCACTTGATTCTCTCATTCACGTGTCTCGTTTCTGTCCCCGCGTTCTTTGTCGTCTACTTTTTTCTGTTATTTGTTTTTTTTTCTTTTTTTTTTTACATAAATATTGCGTAGCCGACAATTTTACAAAAAACTTTACCCTGGAATAATGTACTTATTTTTTTTTTTTTTTTTTAATTTCATAACGCAACGTTACAGCGACTTTCGCGCTTTGGCGAATTTTTCTACTTTTACCTCTTGCGAATTTTCCTGTGCATTTGCTGTTTCACAAAAACACTCTTGACGAATCTTACTCTCGAGCCAATAACGATTGCGCATTTTAAATTTTTTTGTTTTTTCTTACGTTTCCGCGATTCCTATTGCTTTCCTTCGTTTTTAACCGCTTTTATAATTTAAATACTCGTATTACTCGTAAGTATTTAAGACCCTGTTTCGTAAAGGCTTCGTAACGTAAGTTATTTTTGGCCAAACAAGTTAAAATTTATACGTTTTTTGTTTGTTTGTTTAAATAATGGAAGAATGGGATTAAGCGAATATGAAGAAAATGTTTCAAGTTTTGAAAATTTTTATCCGATGCTCGAAGCATGCGAAGGAGAAGGATTATCTTTTTTTTAGCTTCTCGAGAATAAATGCTTACAGATTGATAAATATTTTTATGCATTTTTGAGGAAATAAATAAAGAGACCGATCAGTCATTCTCTTGTCTCGTTAGAACCGACCATCGCAGGCATTTGGCAACTACCAATTCGAAAACATTTTCGTTGATACCAGTTCATCTTCATTCTTTAGCTATTGAAACACTTTTGGGAGGTTTAGTTCCAATGAAGGATGAACGACGATGGGTTCCATGCTCTTTACGCAATTTCTTGACCGTGCAGCAACAGAGAAAGAGAGAAAGAGAGAGTAAGAGATTACCGGGTTGTGACGAGGAAGAAAATAGGCAGAGACAAGATGGAAGATGACAAGAGAAATAGAAAGATGACCCAGAGTTTAGTTGCGTGTGTAAAAAAGTAGTAAGATTAAAATTGAACGATGTTGAAGTTTGCATCGTTGGAATGCAACGAAATTCTGTTTTTTCTTGAGCAGATCTCAAGATTTTTATTCAATATTTGGTCAGGACAATAAAACGATCATTTTTTAGGATCCAAAGAAAAAATCGGTACGAAAATCTTCATGGTTTTTGGAACTGAATAAACAGTGAATAGAAAAAGTATTTTTCGTTGGAGCCCAACGTTTCGAACTTCGGTGTCATAAAGAAGCAACTTTGAAATGTTGATTTATTGTTGAAACTAGCGTTTTATCAAGCACAAAATAATAACTCGAAATGGTACGATTTTGAAGTTGGCAAAGTTGAAATGCAATGAAAAATAATTACTTTTCATTTGTCAACGATAGTGGGACAGTCAATTATCAAAATAATGAAAGAAACATTTATTTTTCGTTGTATTCCAACGATGAAAACTTCGGTATCATAAATTTGTCTTATTTTCGTTTATCCATCAGCCACAAATAAAAGTGTCGATAGAATTATTACGATTTTCAAAGACAAACGTAAATAAAGTCATCGGTAGAGATGGATGAATGTTTTTTTTTTTTTTGAAATTTCATCGTCGAGGAAGTTTTTTCGCTGCTGGTATTATTGGAAAATGAAAAATGAAAAAAGAGATAAATCCGCTCGGAAGATAACGATAATTTGGCACGCATTGTTTCTTCTTTTTGCTGTTTTTATCTATTTTTGTGATTCTTATGTTTTTCTTGGAAAAACATATCTTGGCACGAGGCTTGAGCCGTACTTTAGCGTGAAGTTTAATTTTCCGATAATTATCTTCTCCCTCGCAATAATGAATTTGTTAATTCGCAGTGTGACACGATAAATGATTTGACCTAATTGGGCGCACATGTAAATGACGATCGCACTGGTCATCAGGTCTTTCCTTATTGTTTTTTTAAATTTATTTATTTCCCTTATTTTATTTTATTTTTGTTTTTCTTCTTCTTTTTATTCATTTCATTTTGGCACTACGTTCACACACACGGCATCCTCAATAACGTCCTAAAGCGTTAACGCCATACAAAAAATATAGCGCCGGCACGCCGCGTAAAATTGTTTAATATTCTCGTATCGTTTATAGTTATTAATTATCATTATTATAATAATAATTATTATTTCCTTTAATTAACTCGAGTATATGCAGCGCGCGAGCGCAATTTTTTTGTTTTTTTTTTTAATTTTTTTTCTTTTATGTATGTTTTTGTTTGTTTGTTTTAAACGACGATTACAGACGCGCTGTGCCACTCAATATATCCTATAAAAACTAAGTTATTTCTTAGCTGATTGCCCTGCGTTACGGTAAAGGTTGGGGAGTGGAGTCCAGCTACGGCTTCGACATCTTACCGCATCTTTATTTTATTTTTTTAATGCTCCATTTTCGTCGTTAATCGATAAGAAAGAAAGAAAGAAAGAAAGAAATATCGATACGAGAATCAATGAGATGTTGGTGTTGTTTTTCGTATTAATGCTCTTTGACCTTTCGATCTACTCGATGGTACAGATTCGCTTCCATAGCTGGACTGAACCCGCGCAGTAAGGATAAGGCCCCTGCACTAACAGATTGCTCTACGCCACAACAAATTGATCAATCAGATTCCTTAAGACGTTCAAGCCAATCGTCATCTCTCTATATTATTTTCATTTCGTTATTTCTTCGTTTCGCTTATGTCCTCGAGGAGCAGCGACACAGGAATCAAGTGGGGACGAGGGAGCTTCGAAATTCTTTTGATTTCGCTTCACCCTTTTTCTTTTTATCGTCTTGATAATCTTCCCTCCTCCCTCTCCCTGCAAGCTCTCGTACGTTTTTTTCTACACCAACCACTCGTTCGTGTATTCTGTGTGTGTGTGTGTGTGTGTGTTTATTTTTTTATTTGCCTGTGTGGGAGCTGGTATACGAAATCTGATACGATAGGAGGATTCGTCGTGCAGTCTTCACATTTTAGTTGAATAAATGCCAATTTAAAAGCTCACGAATCCAATGCGTAACGACACTTTTATTTTTTCATTGTTTCTCACCAGAATTGTCATCATTTATTTATTTATTTTTTTTTCTTTTTAATTATTCACGTTTTATCACACCGAATGGAGCCCGCACGATTTTTCTCACTCCCCAAAGTGCCTCGAGCCTCTGATGTCCTTTCCTCTCTCTCTCTCTCTCCCTTTCGCTTTACCTCTTTGTTTTATTTTATTTTTTTTCTTCCTTTTTTGCATTCTCGCAGCGTTTCCTAGACTGTGGTTTACTTCCCGAACCGAACAACGAATAACGACATCGCATTTGGCACCTCTGGATTACGTTATATCGCCATCAAGCGCCCTCATAAAATACCTCGCGATATATAATCTATATTATTCATTATAATTGATTTACGAAGTTACTTCACGACATCTAGCGGCTACGAGACGATTCTCTTTCGAGCATCATAGATTCAAATGTTTTCGCTATAGCTGTCGATATAATTATTACAACGTGCGTGTGTGTGTGTGTGTGTGTGTGTGTGTGTGTGTCGTGTTGAATTATTACTTTTTCAGTTGCTGCTTGTTATGATATTTTTCATTAATGCGAAAAGACGTTTGTTATTCACACATCGAATAAACAGTATTTTTTTTTTTTTTTTTTTTTAGTGTATTTTAGTTTTGTTGTTTTTTTTTGTTTGTTTTTGTTTTGGGTATTTTTATTTGTTTGAATGAGCTTGGTACTTCGGGAAGGAAGTTAATATTGTTACTAGAAAGTTTAAAGTCTAATCATATGTTTAGAACGGATATGCTCGCGGATTATATTATTTTCTTTCTTTGTTGTTTATTATAATTAGATCGAGTGTTTACTCGGTGATCTGGGCTCACCCGGATTTTTCATATACGAAGAGGGAAGGGGGGCGAGAAGAAAAAATATATCAATGCCCATCGGTTTCGATTCTTTTATGGTCGATTGACGATCCGCAACCTTCGGGGAATCTCTTGCGATAATTAATGACACGTCTAATCGCGTTTAAAAATGTTTTTAAAAATTTTGTTTTTCTTCTTGCTTTCACCGAAGTTTGAGAGAATTTTTTTCACCTCGTAATAATTCATCTTACACACCCATCGCCACTTTTTTTTTTCTTTGCCGAACGAACACAAGAAATCTTGATGCATATCGCCTTTTTAATACTTTTCAAACGCCTCGATTATTATTTCGTTAAATTTTTTGTTCTTTTTAATCCCGAATGTTTCTTAAAAATTGTTTCTTAACTACTTACTATAAACCGATTCTAATCACAGCAATATTTATTGTTGATATACACAATCATACAGCGTCTGCTCTCACTAAATGTTTTTTTAATTTTTTTTTATTTTTTATTTTTTTCAATTTTCGTTTTAATTTTATTTTTTCAACGTCTTTTTTTTCCTTTTTGTCTCAAGTCGTGATTAAACTTTTTCTCTCTCCTTCTGATATCGTTCCTCGGGTCATTGGAAGAGTTTGCGCGGGGGGGGGGGGGGGGATTAAGAGATGAAAGATTTTAGCATCAGCATCGCAAAAGAACCGAAAAGACACGGTCGTCGCGGTCAGACACCAAAATAAATAAGGGCGTTCGGGGTTAATGTTTTTTTTTTTTTTTTTCTTTCGGATCTTCGTGCTTTTCACATGATTGAGGAGACTAGAAGAAATTTTAATGTTTCCAAAGATTTTTTTCTTTGTTTTGTTCGAAATGATATATACTTTGATAGCGAAACATTTGAGGAATATTTATTTATATTTTTGTTGTTTTTACAGTGCGAGCCAATTTTTAAAGGCGCACGTGTTGAATAAAAATAGCGAATTTTTCAAAATTTTCGTATTTAGTCAAAAACACTGTTTGGTGAAGTAAAAATTGGCAAATAGTTGTATTACTAATTTATTAAAATATTTAAAAGTTTAAAAAAAAAGGTCAAATGGCTTTCGCACGATTAATCTCATTTCATGCTCGTTCGAAAAATTTTGTTCCAATTTTTTAATTTACTTATCAGGCGGCAAGCCGCGTATAAAAAATATGATTTTACTTATTTATTATTTTTATTCTTTAATTTTTTTTTTTTATATACCCTCCAACGGCCGATTCCTTCTCTCGTCGCCCACAATTATCAAATATTTTCAAACGATGTACTCGCGAGTCTAGAAATTCCGGCAGTCGAGCTTCAACTCGAAATCGTTGGATTTTTCTTGGGCCGCTCAAGCCTACCTAGTCCCCTTAAATAACAAAAAGAATCAAGACTCGTAATCACGGGGATATGAAAACTCTGGGGATGAAGAGAGTGCCGCTCTTGACCAGTCGAAACTCGTGAGAAGATGAAAAGTGTGCGAAACATGTGAATCGCGTGAAACTTTGAACCTTGTTACCTTCGACGAGTGTCGAATTATTATCAACAAAAACAACAATATCTCGAGCTTAATTTTCGTACACAATTTACAAAAACATATTTACCAGTCTTTGACTAAATTTTCAAGCGACAATAAGTTACGCGAATAAATAAATAAATAAATAAATGACGATTTTGAATCGAACGAGCTTTTTTCACGATTACGCTAATTAACCCTTCGCGTTTACACTTTCGATCTCGGTAGTCACACTGGCTTGATTCTACCCAGTCTATTTTTCAACCCGCATTGCGATCAGCCTATCGGCCCGAAAATTCTCAAAAAATTACTCAACATCCCTGAGACATTCCAGTTTAAATACGAAAAACTTTCCTAAATTAAATCGAAGGCAAACAAATTTTTTAAAATGCAGAATGAAGAAAATAAACGGGAAAAAAAAGTTTTTTTTTCACCAAAATAATCGTCACTTCCAAGATTTTCAATATTTTTGCATAAAATTTGAACCTGATGTTCATCAGATCTCGTTCTTTTGTGAAAAAAATAGTACCACAGCGCCCCATTCAAAAAACATATTTATTCCATTATTGGAATTCCGTTGATTAAAGAGTAGATTTTAGAGACTTTAGCGTTGGCGGCGATAATATTTACCCCCGCCAGCGCATACAGGACTCTTCAAACTATCGTAAGATGACGATTATATCCTCATTCAATACCAAGAACTAGTAGATACATGATGTTGAAGTTTGCATCGTTGGAAAGCAACGAAATTCCATTTTTTTTTTATCACATCTCAAGATTCTTATTCGATATTTCGTCACAACCATAAAACGATATTTTTTTAGGATTCAAACCCAAAGTCGTTACGAAAATTGTCATGATTTTTGAAATTCAACAAAAAATCAATAGAAACGTTGGACCCCAACGTTGCAAACTTCAGAGTCATGATATTTACTCCGAAAGGTGGTCACTGGGTGGATTCTACCAAATGTGAGCACGAAAAATTTAATGGTTAAAATAAAATGCTAACGCGCCAACTTGGGGCTCGCTTATGGAAAACTATTTGCTGCTATTCGACTGCAATCTTGTCATTGACGAAAAAAAAAAAAAAAAAAACATCATTCATAGTTATTAACGATGAATAACAAAAGCTACAACGAATATGTACAACGAGATTTGACATTCGAAATAATACGCATATAAATTTATATTTTATTTACACAATTAATTTTTTCACAAACTGCGAATTCGTATTGGCACATGCTGCGATGGAATTTTTTCAGTGTGAAAAAACTCGTAGTAAAGAAATTTGATCAGAGCAGATAATCGGGATCGTTTGGAGCTGCGATTTTTTCTTCGAATATGCGCCGCCCTCAATGACTTTTATTGAGAAATTAATTCCCAAAGATATAAATACTAAGACACAGTAGTAAAAAAAAAAAAATTCTAATTCTGAATCTCACTACGACAAGCAATTTCTACAAAAATCACCAAAAAATTTTTTTTTCACGCCATAAAAAACATTGAAGGTAAAAAGTTTCAAGCGTCACGTAACGACGAGAGAAGAAATAAAAAAAATTGAATCGAGTTTCGTATTCAGGATCGAGAGTAAATTGCAATTTTTTGTTTTTTTTTTTTGTTTTTTTTTTTTTTAAATTCATTCTTCGCTTCTTTAGCTACGATCTTTGGCACGTGGTGTTGGTATCGCCCGACGAAACTCACGATTGGTCGAGAGGGGGATATGTTTGTTATTTTACTTCGTACCTAAGTCTGTAAACGATATGATTTTGTTGTTGTTGTTGTTGTTGTTTTACAATGACGAGAGCTTCGTCGCTATTTTGCCTTTACAAGTCGCTTCATTTTTCACATTATCGAAAGACATAGAATTTTGAGCAAAAGAAAATTTCTTAAGCACAATCTCGAGAGCTACAACGAG
This sequence comes from Hyposoter dolosus, assembly GCA_963921915.1. Lineage (NCBI taxonomy): Eukaryota > Metazoa > Arthropoda > Insecta > Hymenoptera > Ichneumonidae > Hyposoter > Hyposoter dolosus. The sequence continues at coordinate 3,839,310 of OY998140.1, forward strand.
CGTACAAGTCAACGTCGCGATCTCATTTCACTGATTGCGCCAAATATTTTCATTTTTATTCGTTTACCGGCTGCTATCGAATCAAGGTATTATTATCACGAAACGTTATTTAGGGATCTTTCAAAATTTTGTATTAACGCTCTTGTCAATAAAACTAACATTTTTCTTCTCTGAAGAAAAATTTTCTGACGTTTAGAATTCGAGATATTTAATTTCCCATTTTTTTATTTTTTCCATCTAAACGCGTATAAATTGAAGTCTCGTTTCTTTTGGTTTTTTTCTTGCAGCTTTTTAACGAAACGTGACTTCATTTTACACGCGTTTATATGGGAAAAATAAATAATTGAAAATTAAATATTTCAAATTCTAAACGTCAGAAAATTGTTCTTCAGAGACAACTGTTAGTTTTATTGCCAAGAACGTTTATGCAAAATTTTGAAAGAATTCTGAATAAAGTCGTTTTGTGATAGTAATACGTTAATGAAAAAAGAGGGACGTCTCACATGTCCAAAGCCTTACGTTGAGCTCGCATCTTTAAATGGCTAAACCTCCACTAATTAATTTTTTGTATCGTATAATAAATAAATATATATATGTATATATATAGATATATATATATATGTGTGTGTGTGTATATAATATATCGTTATTTTTGTATTCCACGTTAATAATTTATTTGTTAGTTCAACAAAAGTTTCGGGCCTGATTTCCGATTCCGGATATTCGCGTCCTCGTGTTGTTTGTTTTTTTGTTTTTTTTTTTTTTCTTTTTTCGCTACACAGTCAACTTGCGAAATGAACGTTTCGGCACTAATTGGAAAAACGATAATGAAAAGCAACCAGAAATAGGGATCGAATGACGTTCTGTGCGAAATTTCAATTCCTTCATTTACCGTGGAATGAGGCTTTCAATTGTTTGCGTTGAAAAATAAAATTTGATAGTCGAAAGAAATGAATAAATAAAAGCTCGAAGTCGCGTTTAACTTTTTCGAATATAAATTGTTTCTTTTTTCTTTTTGGATTGTAAGGAAATAAAGAGGAAAATTGTTTGACGGTTGATAAAATGGAGAATACGAATTGGCGCGGTTAGTTTTAAATTGCGCGATCGAAATCGAGCGTTTTGTCGATCAGTTGGTTAGCAACACTTGAGATTATTTAAGCTTCGGCTACAATGCATTTTTGTCTTTTCTTCTCGTTTGGCACACACCATCGATTGGTCGTCTCGTGTCGCTCGAAAAAAAAAAAAAAAAACAAAACAAAAAGTTAAACGAATATCCAGCTTGGAAGCGTGGCGGTTTCGATGGCGAGAAAAATTTTGATAAATCACGAGAAGAAAAGATAAAAATATATTTAAAAAAAGAAAAAAATAATAAATTAGGGCGACCACCCCGCGCACGCGCCTCAGTCACCCTGTATGTCCGGACTCGCCGATATAAAGACGAATTTAATTCGTCAAACTTTATCCCCTGGTCTTCCCTGCTTTTGCCCGTTAAATAAAATTTTCTCGTAAACGATCTCGACGACTTTTTGTCTTTGTTGTCGCTCAAGTTTTGTTCCTCTCTCTCTCTGTCTCTCTCTCTCTCTCTCGCTCTCTTTCACTGCTTATCACGATAGCTCTGACGCTGTGTTGGCGGCAGATAATACAAACGCGGCACGAGATCGCGGCCTAATAGAGTATTAGCATCGATAGCGATTAATATAATAATAATAACAATTATTTGTTTGTTACTTCAAGGGTGTATGTATGTCTTGTTTTTCCAACCTCCTCCCCCCTTCCTCGTTAAATATAAAAATGAAAACTAACGTATCTTTGGCTTGTTCCCTTTACCAATCGGCGACAGCTCGAGGCTGCGGCGTCCATTATTTTTTTTATTTTTTTAATGTATTTTTAATGTATTTTTTTGCCTTTTTAATGCATTTATTTTATTTTATTTTTATTTTTATTTGTTTTTTTGTTGTCTCATTTTAATCTTATACTTGCTTAGCCCTTCCCTCGGCTCAGGCTCATTTCCTCTCACTAAATTCTCCCACAATTCCCATTATTTATTTTTTGTTTTTCTTTTTTGTTTTTTTTTTTTTCACCGTTTCTCTCAAACCCCTTTTATCACTCCTCTCTCGACGACTATGTCACGCTTTATTTTTCTCCTTTTGTACCGATTTTTGTATACTCGGGTGCACTCGCGCTCAAGCACGTCTCACCGTCTCCTCTATTCCACGTTATTTCTCCTCTTTGTTTTACTTTTCTCTTCTTCATCATACATACGGAGTATGATTGTAAAGAGTGTGTGTGTGTGTGTGTGTGTTTTTTTTTTTTTTTTTTGACTTGCGGATATGGGAGATCGCGCGTCAGTGTATATTTGTTCATTTTCTCGTGTACGTGAATGCGAATCTCCTTATTTTTAGTCCATGCTTCGCGTTTTACGTGATTTTTTCATTTTCGCTTTATAGAGCGCCCGCTCGCGTCTATGTCCATGTGTGTATCGTCTCTGTGTGTGTATGTGTGTGTGTGTGTGTGTGTCGTGAATGATTTTTATATAATCCGCAAGGCGCGTCGTTGCGGCAATATTATGGTGCGCGACAAACGCGCATCTCGTTCGTCTTTGTCCCTTTTCTTTTTTTTTTTTTGGGTTTGTTTTGTTTTTTGTTTTTTGTTTTTTTTTTCTCGTTTCTATTCCATTTTCTGTCGTTCCTCCGATTTTGTTGTCGCTCACCCAGTCGAATCGTTGACACTGACTGCTTTAAAGTTTCGATGCTATGCTGCCATCCGCCGTCGACTGCCTCGACTTTTGTCCGGAGCGGCAGGAAAAAAGACACGGAGGAAAGAAAAGAACGGTGTACATATGTACGTATCGCGATTAATTTCTCCAACACCGGTCTCTTAGTGGATCGGAGATTTGACAATGTGATTCGGAGCGATGTAGTGATACGCTGGTATCGCCAGACCAGAGGTCTCCATCGATATCCTGAAACAAAATGCGAGTCCGGTCAATTCGATGCTTTTTTCATTTATCACATTTTCTTAAATATTAATTTTTTTCTATATATATATATATATGTACTAATGTAAATATGGTATGACATATATAAGTGTGTTTACGGTGTGTAATCAAATGGAGAGATATGTACGTTTGTGATATAAAAGAAAAGTTGCTTAGCCGGGGCATGTTTTTGATAAAGAGAGAATATTCTCGTATTTATCGATAATTCACGAAAAAAACAAGAAAAAAGAAAAAAAACAATGGGAATTGCCTCAGGAAAAAATTCAGGTTCGTTAATGCAGTCACGTCGAAAAAATGAGTGAAAAAAATATTTAAAAAAATAAAAAAAAAATAAACGGGAAAAAATTGTGTTCCGAGTACGATGACTTGTTTGAACAAAAAACACACAATTAGCACGGTTCTCTTGGATTTTGTAATTGCAGCGAAAGAAAATTATATTTCATTTCGAACGCGATGATATTTTTTGACTGGAAGATTTTTTACTGGAGATTTTGGCAATGGAAAAGTAAAAAAAAATATTAACGAGGCAAAGTGAAATGAAAATTGGAAAGTCGATGTATTGAAGAAAAAAAAAATAAATAAATAAATAAATAACGAGAAAAAATGGTTAAACGGGACAAGTAGATTAACAGGACTACGGAGGATTGGATGGTGCTTACCGAAGATGGGCAGGAGCCTGGGTCAAGTTGGTTGGATGGATATCATCTTCTCTCACTCTTTTATCTTTCGATTTTTTGCCCTCGCTCTCTTTTTGTTCTCGCACTTTCTCTCTCGCTCTTTTTGTCTCGCTGGCATTGTTATTTCTTTGCGTTAGACAATTCAATTCGGTCTCTCTCTCTCTCTCTCTCTCTCACACACGCTCTGTTTCACTCTTTGCGCATAATGGTCAAACTTTTTGTTACGTGCGAGTGGCACGTCCAACGTTAAACGGTTTTCTACGATTTTGTAACTGTTTTTTTTTTTTTTTTTTTTTCTCCCGTTAAATTTGATAATCACGATTAAAAAAAATTGAATTTGAGTTAAAAAAAAACCAATATGCGAATTGCAGAATAGCGATTAATCTTGAAGCAACGATTTCGAAATGTCGAATCAACTGGTCGAGCAACAAAGAATTATTTGGTGCAAAAGAATTTGGAGAATAAATAATAAAAATTGTGCGTGTGTCTAAACGACTCGATAAAACCGAACGAGTCCGATTTACAGGGCTGCGGGAGTGTCCACCGTGATCGAGCATAGAAAAAAGTGCGAACCTCGAACCGAATCCTCGCTCGAGGCACGAAAAACCTCGAAAAAAGAAAAAAAAAAATATATATATATATATTTTCGCGATCGGACGCTGCGCGAAGGATTCGACGAGAGTTGACAGAGAGAAAAAAAAGCCAGTAGACGTTGAACAAAGTCTGTTGTCTGCGTGGCCGAGGTGTAATATCTTGTAATTATAGTTTAGTATTAAAGACGCCTATCTTTATTTAACAAAGGGATACATGATAGCCGAGTGTCCACTAAGCACACAACGCGTATAGCTTGTTTGTTTGTTTGTTTGTTTTTTTTTTTTGAAATTTTTCTTTTATTCATATTTTTTTGTTTGTTTCATTATTTCGACGTCATTATAGAGACTGGATGTACAACATTAGAAGACTATATAAACCTACTGAATCCTGTGAATGTCTTTCTGTTTCCTCTATTTTTTTTTTTATTTTTTTATTACAAGCAGTAATCGTTTGTTTTCAATGTCTCAGGCGTCTCGCCGACGTAGAGAAGAGTCAGAGCTGCGGAGCTCACGTTTTTACCCATTTTTTCACCTCAATCTCTCACTCTCTCTCGCTCGCTCGCTCTTGAGTCTCTTTCATACACACACGCCATAAACTTCATTAATTCAGCCGCGTTAGCTCACACATTAATTTAAAGAAGATTTCCGATGGAACACGGAGAGAGGAGTTGGTCACGATTTCTATGTTTTTTGTAAACTTGCCGCCATCATGATCACGTTTATATGTTTTAAAAGTTGATACTTTGTTATTTCTTGTTCACAATCATCCCATCAACTAACGTAAACTAATGCATTAACGCATCCTTTTAATCCTCTTTTCTTTTTTTTTTTTTCTTTTTTTTTTTATTATTTCTATGTACGATTAATTTGCCTCTACGAACTAAGATTGAGCACGCACTTGACCCCACTGTACGCTTTGCAAAGATTCGTCCGAGATCAGTGATGAAATGAGAGAAATATTAATTTACGTGATAAATCAAATTTACAAGTTTATGGGATCAAGGATATAACAATACAATCGTTACCGGAAACTTTATTCAGCCTGGCTGCAAGGACGAATCTTTGCATCCTGTCCATTAAACGCTCCATGGATCGACATTCATCCAAAGTCTTTTGTTATTTCTGCTCCAATGAGTGATATTCTTTTAAACATATTTTTTTTTCATCTATTTCAAATGGTCGACATTTTTTTCTTTAGTTCTTTCGATCGTCGTAGCGAGGACAGTTTAATGCGTGCCTCAAATATACAAAATGAACCTGGGGCTTGGATCCCACCCAGAGACTGACGATTATTCACTTTTTCCAGGGCAGGGAGGGGGGCATCATCTCCCTCTCGCCCGCACACGCGCCTTTACCACTAGATTCTATGATTTAATTATAATAATACGACGTTACATACACACGCATATACATTTTATATAAATACACAATTCATACATATATTTGTGTATATCCGTGTGTATCCTTATATATTCATTGATTATTTCCTGTATCCGATGATTACGCAACAGCATGCGTCTGTCGTGTATCATAATAAGCTCTCCTTTATTAAAAAAAAAAAAAAAAAAAAAAAACACAAAAAGTTTATGGTGTTGGATCGTTTCGAGAGTCATGTGAGAAAAATGAAAATAAAACAAGTTAGCAAATTGAGAAAAACAATTGTTTCGCGATCGTGACATTGATTAAACGTTTTTTTTTTTTTTTTTTCATCTTTTTCTTGTTACCGGAAAATGATGATCACGTTTTCTTCGTTTTTACAGAGCAATTGCTTTGGAAGGACGTGGCAAAACGCCGAAAAAATTCGCCACCCGGTAAGACGCGTTACACAAGATTAATCGAGCTCGGAGAACCGAGTCATTGAAAATTTACTCTCGCTCTATTTTTCACCTCCTTTGTATATATGTGTGTAAAGTAGAAATTGAGATTTATCGATTATTCAACGTTGCTTCTCAGTTGCAATTGCAAGAAATGAGAGTTCGAAACTCAAAATTTCATTTACAAACTTGAAATTTAATGGAGGAATTATTTTAACAGCTGAGCTATCGTTGACAAAATTGAATATTTTCATCGATGGATTTATATGCTGCACGAACATATATTTTGTAAGAAAAGTAAAAAGAAAATAGAAAAACAAACGAAACGTTATATTTGACGAGAGGCGCTCTCGCTCCGAGTGTTTTTCACGAGCACGAATCTCCTTCGAATACAGCGAAACAAAAGCAGTAGCAAAAAGAAAAAAAAATATATTTATATAACGACACGATAATAAATGATGAGGCGAAAAAAAAAAAAGGCTCAATACAAAACGTTCACGCGATGATTTCGCACCCTTGTTGGTGTTAACGAGATATATACATATAAATATATGAATATATATCTATGTGTGTGTATCAAGATCATGTCGAGGTGAATTTGCCTTGGAGGCGTAAAGTCGAGTGTCCCGAGACACTTAAAGATCTACAAAAGTACTTGATAAACAATGAACAAGAAAAATGACTTACAAAAAGGAAGTAAAGAAAAAATTAAGAAATAAGAAAACAGAACAAAGAAAAAACCAATAAATCCGACGGACCAAGAGCCGTTGACGGAGACACGCTGGTGATAAGCAAAAAAACAAACAAAAAAAAAAAAAGAAAATACGTGAATCGATAAAGCGACGACTAAACAACGCGGAGAATTCAGAATTTCGCGACCCAATGAACTCGGAGCGCGATCGTTATTTTCTTTCTTTCTTTCAATTCTATACAAGGATGAAAAAAAAATGTTTTCTGTACTGAAATAACTGTTTGTTTTGTTTGTTTGTTTGTTTTCTATGATTGAATCTCCTCTCTCGCGTGTCTCGGGCGACACCGAACAATAGAACCACCTTTTCCATCATCTCTCCGTTGATTAGCTCGAATATTAACGAAGCTGCTTTTTTTTTTTTTTTTGTTCCTTTTAACGACAATTTAAATCGTTATCCCTCTCTCTCTCGCTCTCTTTTCCTTTCGTTCTATTTTTCTTTCACTCTCTCTCTCTCTCTCTCTCTCTCGCTCTCGTTTTCTGTCCTCTCAATGTTGTCTCCTCTTGCGGTTTCTCAACGTTGAAGTTCTCAGTACGGATTGTACTTGGTGCGTTCCGACTTGAATTTTCCACTGTCTGTGGGTCCCGGTGCGCCGGGACTTCGTAGTCTCGGAGTGAATGCCTTGTGCGAACGATGCACACCGGTTGTCTGGACCGGAAGCGTTGTTGCCGCTGCACCGGCAGCGCCACCGAGCAATTCCGTTAACCCACCGAGGGCAGTCAGGCTAGATAGGGCGTTGAGAGCGCCTGGCTTGCTTAGCAGCTGCGCCAATGGGATTGCGCTGGCCAAAGGAGAGGCATTGGTAGTAGTGGTAGAGGGGGAAGCACTGGCCCCGGATGCCCCGGGAGTGGTGCCGCTGCCAGGGTTTTGGGTATTTTGGGCCTCTAGATTAGCTTTCTGCAGTTCGACACTGAGGAAAAGACACAAATGTAAAAAAGAGGTGAGGGCGGGAACGTATTTTCTTTTTTGTGTTATTTTCTTTCTTTTTCTTTTTTTCTTTTTTCTTTATTCTTTTTTTTTTTTTCGTTCTCTCTTATTCCGTTTGAGAATGCGTGATTCTTTTTAAATTTTTATTTTTATTGCTCTGTCACGCTCTCGCACGAGTATCGAGATAAAAAAAAAAAAAAAAAAAAAAATGTATGTACACATGTATTTACACGGTGTGTAAAAGAAAATTGATCGAGAAGAGCGAGTCGACGGAGAATAACTTTTATGGATTAAAAAGAAAACGAGAAAAAAAAAAAACAAAAAAAAAAAACAATAGATCCAAAGTAAATGAATAATAATAAATTCCGAGTGACTTTTCATTTTGATTTGTCTCGATGGTCGATTGACGTTAGAGATGACGAAAGAAATGGCGAACGATTCGATTGTTGGAGAGAACGGTTTGTTTTTTATTTTTGCAATTATCGAGCGACCATCGAAACATACGTGACCGATTTTGACCACCGCGCAACGAGGAAAGAAAATCCCTCCAATCACATTGACCTCCGGTCGAATCGAGATTTGAATAACTGCTCAAACGAGCGTTTCTTTTTTTTTTTTTCTTTTTTTTTTGCTTTCCTTTCGTTTACGCGATTCGCGCGTCTTCTTTTTTTCACAAGTTCAAAAAGAATATACGAGTTGGATTGATAATGGATTGGCAGGGAAACTTTCTGTGCGCAACGGGCTTTGAGAAGAAAAATAAAAAAAAAATAAAAATAAAAACAAATATAGAGGATGCGGACCTCGCGGTTAAATGACCAACGAGACGACGGGGATGCTGCGGACGTTTGAAAACAGTTTGGATGCTTGGATATTTGCGATGAGACAATTATAGAAATTCCATCATTCCTTTTGCTTGAAAGCCTCGCGTACCACGGTTACCCGCATTAAATGATAATTATTCAGGCCACTACATCCCCGTCGAGGCGTTAAAAAATAAACGAAAAATAAAAAATAAAAAAAAAAAACATAATGAAAAAAAAAAAAAAAAATATCACAGCACGATTCGCACTCTGCCACAAATAAGAACGAGTTCATGCTGGCATAACTAACATTGTTACGATTATTATTAATAATATTAATATTCTTACTAATTATCGTCACCGTAATGTTAATTATAAAAAACGACAAAGGCCGTGTACATCGAACATACACTTTACAGTGCAGTCTCGAGAAATAAAAAACAAAAAGCGTTAAAAAAAGGCCGATTACGAATTTTCAAGTGACAAATTGAACGGCGAGTGCTCGGGCAAACGGGAACAGAGTGCAAATCATGCGACCAACAGCGCTGGGATTCGCGTTTCTTTGTTTGTTTGATTTTTTTTTTTTTTTTTTTTTTTTTTTCCCCCATCAATTGCACGTTTTTATACAATTAACACGATGACAAAGTTATACGTGAGGTAATTAAATAATCTTTTTGTAAATCGTGCGTGTGTGTGCGTGTGTGTGTGTGTTTGGTTGTTCGTGTTTGGTTGGCGTGTGCGAAAAAAACATGGCACTCGAGACTCGTGGCTAAAATGGCAGTTTTTATACAAATTGGGTAAATGGGTGACACAATCTGGAATAAAATATAGTATAATGAATTATAATTATAAAATTGGATTAAAATAATAATAATAATGAGAATAATAAACAGATGTGGATTTTTTTGCACATAACGATGAGCGGAGCATCTTCTGCTTCGGTAAATAAAGGAAAAATCAATACACAGCGATTACCAATAACGCGATATTTCGCGTTGTTTTGTCCAGTTGATTTGATGGACGTGCAATTGATTGTCAAATATTACCGAGAGCCATCGAAAAATGTCGGAAAAAATTTACTAATCGCGAACGTCATGTGTTGTCACATTTTTTTTAAAAATATTTCTTTTTCGATAACGTGAGACACTCGAAATTTTCGTTCTCATCAATCATTAACGTATCAATTACGAAAATTTCAACAACACTGGTCGACGTTGATTTTGAAAAGTGGATGATTGAGTGAAATTCTACCCGATCGGTCTCTTCGATCTTGATGAAAAAATTAAGCAATTTTTTATCGAAAATTCAGTGAAATATTCAAACGAGAGGCTCGTTAGTCTCGAATCATGGATTATCGCGTTATTTCGTTGTTATTATTGTTTTGTTTTTGTTATTTGATAATAATCATCATTATTTGTCGTTACGAAGCGACCAAACCTTCACCGCCGATTAATTCGATCAAAGCGATAATCAAGCAACAAGAAAGCATATGAAGAAAAAAAAAAAAAAAAAAAAGAGTAAAAAATGTTTGTATGTATATAAACTAGTATGAAAAAAGCAAGGTCGGGAAATTTCCGGACGAACAGACATAAAGGCAGCGAGGATCGAGTGATTATTGTAAATTTTCAATTTACAATGATAAATTTATGAAAAATAGGCCCGAAATTGAAATTGGTGGAAAAAGACGGATAAATAATTGAAACACAAATATGGCGATTCGGAGCGGAATGACCGAAAATAAGTTTTCGACTCTGAAATTCTTTTTTTTTTTTTTTTTTCTGAGGAATCGGGATTTCTTTGTGCTGCGATTTTTCTCCTTTCTCTCTCATTCGCCCTCGGTTTTTTTTTTTTTTATTATTGTCGTACTTTTTTCCACCCCGTGACATTTTCCGTTATTGTGACTAGATAAAAAAAATTCAAGAGTAACAAAAAAGAAAAAACTAGAAAAATCAGGACAGCCAGCGACAATAGGAACAGATAGTTGATTTTGTTTTCGGAGTTGTTTGTTCTGCAGGATACTCAAGGTACTGGACCTGGAAGGCAGGACCTGGAAAGAATGGATTATGAAGCGTTGCTCGTGAGACTCTTGTCCTCGTCACGTGTCAAACGCGCCACGAGTATACATAATACATGATGAGTATATTGGGCTGTTGAACTTTTTCCAGGATTTCTCGTCTTCCCTTAGCCCTTGGGGAAGAACTTGGATGATCCGCCGCCGCTCCTCCTTTATTTCATTTCATTGATTTGTTTTTTTTTTATTTTTTTTTTATTCTCTTTAAATATAAACACACACGCGCACTTTCTCGCATTACTTTCGTTCGCTCGTACGAATAATTGGGAAAACAGATAATTATTTATTGTGATAATTCCAATAATTCATTTTTTTTTTTTTTGCTAATGAGTTTTTCGATTTGAAACAAACGTTTCGACAATAAAATCGTGTTTTGAAAATGTAACGAATGGAGAAAATTTCGAGGAACGAGCTCGATCGTAAAATCTTTGCCATTTCGGATATCAAATTGAAGTAGATTTTTCTTGTTTCGATAATAAAATACGTCCAAAGCATATCTCGATCTGTTTTCCCAATAATTGTCATTCCCAGATCCGACGGAATTCTCTACTTTCTGAGTAGAGATGTGACATAACGACTGATAGAAAATAACTCTCGCTCACTTTCTCTCTCTTGGCTTGCTCGTTATCCCGGCGAAGTCATGTGGAAATTAAATCCCGACATCGAACCGATCGGCTGGATTAAATTAATTTCCACGTGACGTAATCGCCGGAGCACAAGCGCTTTGTCGTTGGGCACGTTGAGCGAAATGGAGGAACATTGTTTACACATTTTTCGATACTTCTCGACACAATTAATATGCTTGGACAAAAATTTCATAAAAAATCAACATTTTTAGCAGCGATTAGAAATTTTTTTTTAAATGCGAATAAAAATGAAGAAATTTTGATTATTTTTCCATTTCGCGCTGCCTCACGATTCCTACAAAGTAATAATAATTGATATACATATAGCCAGTGATAGTCATTTATAGAGGCTTAAAGATACGAGGCCTGGATAATCGAGAGGCCACGAGAGTCAAATAATCGAAAAATTCGTTGCTCTGTTCGGAGTGATTGCTTCTGGTTATCAAACGAATAGTATTTTTCAATCGTATGATGCGATCACGAGGAATTAGAGCCCAAAGGGAAATCATCATGGACCATGTGACGAAGAGAGAGAAAAAACAAAAACAAAAAAAAAAACAAAAAGCAGAGGGTGAAAGAATGCTCGAGGTTGAAAAGTTTGGAAAAAGCGAACGAATTAATCGATTAATCTCTCTCGATCTCTTGGGGCTTGTTTTTTTCTCGGCATTATCCCGAGTCCAAAAACAAGAGTAGAAAGAAACCACTAGCTCTCTAAATTTATAGCCTTTGTATACGAGAGTACACACAATTTCTTTCCTCCCCTACACAGAAACGAGACATTGATAAAACAAAATTGATGGAAACTCCACGAAACAACAGTCCTTGCGTATTTTAAAACGTTATTTTGTTTTTTTTTTGTTTTGTTGTTGGCTCGATCGTTGTCACACATGAAACGAAGAGTGTGCGTCGAAAATAACGAAGTTTTCAATGTGATGAAGAAATCGACGGACAAACAAAGGCTGAAAATGTTTAGTGCTTACGAAGATTCGTAACGATATATTCTTACGTACAGTAATGAGGTAAAAAAGTGTTAAGACGTTCGTCGTATACGACGGTTGAACGGGGGCATTTCTTTTCGACTAAAAATCGTTATCGATAATCTGCCAAAAAAAAAAAAAAACAAGAGGACTCGACCCACACTCTTTTGACACACAAAAATAATGTGAAATTCTTGTTTTTGCCGAGCCACGTTACGACGGAGTTAACATTCCGTGCGGATTGACAAACTCCATTATTCTTTGGGCATTATTTTCTTACACGATCGACTGGATAAAAAGAGCAAAAAGTGCAACTCCGGTCGACGTAGTTTGCTTTTTTCCTTGTTTTGTTGCTGTTGTTGTTGTTGGGGGGGTTTCTTTTTTTTTTGTATGTGTGTGTGTGTGTGTGTGTTTATGGAAATGAACTCACCTCATATTGATGAGATATTGAGCGAGAGCAACGGCGTCGGGATTTCCGGTAATCGTGATTGTTCGATCCGTTGCGCCACCCTCTCTCTCCTCGCAATTACTGATCCTTATCATAGCTCCCGATATCTGACGTATCTCGGCTATCTTGGTACCGCCCTTGCCGATAATGCAACCGATAAGCTCGTTCGGCACTGTCATCTCATGGGTCTGATTGTTCGCAGCTGGCTGCTGCCTGTTCGTGTGGCTCGTACGTAGTTGACTACCGGCTAATGCAGCGAGCGCTGATAAACGTATCACAAATTAACACGTGTCTCTTTTCACAAAACATTATTAACAGAATTTGATAATTATCCAGTTTTGTTACTTTTACGAACTAAATTTTCTCTAGATTTTTCTAGATTTACTAAAAATTTTCTCGAGTATTTTTGTAAACTTTAAAATACCATCGTTTATGGGAATTTATGGGAAAAGTCAGCCTCCCCCGATGGAAACGATGTTGAAGTTTGCATTCGATGTAATGCAACGAAATTTCGTTTTTTATTGAGAAAATGTTAAAATTCTTATTCAATATTTTGTCTGGACAATAAAATCAATTTTTTTTTTGATCCGAAGATAAAATCGGTAGGAAAATTGTCACGGTTTTTTATATTTAACAAACAATTAATAGAAATAGTGTTTTTCGTTGCATCCCATCGATGCAAACTTCAACATCGTCGATGGAATATCACTTATTGTGATGCAATAAACAACTTTGCGGAGAAAAAAATTTTTTACCGTCATTTTTCGGAAAAGTAACCAAACTGCATAATTACCCAGAATTTAAATGAGGGAGTGTTGAATGTATGAACGAAGAAGAAAAAAATAACAAGAAAGTAGAAATTTCAGACGCGCACGAGCTTTTTATTTATGGCGATTCGACGGGATGGAAATTTATAAGATTTTTTGGTGCTGCTCGGGAATAAATCGACGAGGAAAACTCGAGATTTCATGAAAATTCGTAAATTATTGAGTGATACATTTTTTTCTAGGATATTTGAACGGGGATCGGTGTACGAATTGCTAATAGAGCACCTTCCTAGACACACATGGGTCTGGGGTGTCCTACCGTTTTTTTACTGTGCTTGGACTCGTTTAAAAAATCTGAAAAAATTCAGGAAAATAGTTTTGGAACTATAGAAAGAGAGCCCGCACTGGGTGATGGATAAAAATTCTTTTTTATCATTTTTATTCAATGGTAATCGATACGAAAAACGAGAAATTCACGCCATTGGCTGAATGGCCACCCCAGACCCATGTGTGTCTACAGAGGGTTAAACAAATCATCAATAAAAAGAAGAAAAAAAAATTTTACGTTGCATCCACGTTGCTTCAACGTTATTTCAATAAAATTGACGCCCAATTTTGACGTATTGGCAAATGGATATAAAGTTTGTGTATATCGTTAGAGAAAATATTTTGATTGGTACTTTGGAGGCTCCGATGAGCAGGAACCAACGATTTGCAATTATTTTATCTTTGGCGATAAAAAAATTGAATGAATTTTTCGAAGAGCAGGAAGCGGAGGGCTGGAGGCTGTGAACAGCCCTGGGAGAGCATGTCGAGGGATAAAAATGTGTGACGATAATCGCGGAATGAAAAAAAAAAACAAAAAAATTTGCAAACGAACATCTGTTCGAATTCCGTGTGAATCGCGAGCGCCCATTTATCTTGAGAAACAAGTGTTGGCTTTTTTCTTGACTTTTGTTACAATGTGCTTGATGCGCGGGGCGAATAAAATGGAGAAAGATAAGAGAGAAAGATAAAAGAGGAAATGGGTCGACTTACCCGCAGGATTGAGGCCTCCAGTGTTGGCTGGGGTCGCCAGTCCACCGAGGCCAAGTGCCGCCAGTCCAGCAAGTGGATTGCTCCCGAGTTTTCCCATCTGAAACAACGACGAAGAGATCCACGGCTCAACAAACACGTTGTTCTTTGTAATCTCCGTACAAACGAAACATGGAAACGAAAAAAATGCAATAAAAAAAAAAAAAAAAAATGAACACAAACTAGCACGGGAAAAAAGTATGAAGAGATTTTTTTTTTTTTTTCGACTGAATAATTAGTTTGGAATTAGCAGCAGTTGCGAATTATTTAATAAATTTTGTTCTTTCGCCATTTTTACCTGAAAAATAGGACGATTTCGCATTTTGCAAGAAGTTTTTATCGCCCACGCGAAAATTGTTGAGTTTCTGCTAATTTTTTGCTTCGCTCGATACTATTTATTTTTACGTTTTTTTTTTTTTTTTTTTTTTGTGTCAACGTCCCGGGCGATCGATTTCGTCGGGAAAACTGATGCAGAAACGAGGAAGACGCGAAATGCGAAGGGATTGTGACTATTCTCGGTTTTTCGTGAGACAGTCAGGCACAAACTTAGAAAAGACGCGGAAAACTGGGTAGAAGAGAATCCTCCTCGTCATTAATAAAGTAGAGACCGGCCTCGTTTCCTCCGGCCAGAGTAAAGAGTTTCGTGCTCTGATTTACCCAACACGAACATTTATTCTCATGTATGCACAACGCTTTCATCCGACGGACAGTTTCGAGTGGTTTCTCCTGTTTTTGGCTTTTATTCTCTCTATCATTTCCCCTCAACCTTCCTTTCCCTCGCCCCGTGCATTTTTGTTCCGGAAAGTCAACGAAAAACGTTTGTTCGAATAACTGTTTATTTTGACAAATTTCATACGCGAGGTTAGGCTCGACGATGACTTTTGTTGATGAAAGTTTATAAAATTCAGAAACTTGCAGTCGGAAGGATAAAAAAAATATAAAAAATTGCAGTCAAATGAGCGTGTGAATCTGATCTGTTCGTTTGATTCGAACTAAAAAATGCAGTAAACCGAAATTAAAATGTTAAGGACGTTGTATGGCGAGGGTCAAATGTAAATTTTTGTTTTCAGTTTTTCTTACATACAAAATGGTTTGCGAGCCTAAGTTCATTGAAAAAATTTGTTACAAATTGACTAAAGAACAACATACTCTAAATCCAAGATTCTCCGAGGTAATCTATATTTGTTATGTAATAAACAAAATTTTGAAAAAATTTTACGACCGATTTTTTTTGAAAAACTGAGTAAAGCTTCTTTGATGTTACATAAAAGTGAATGCAAAGTTTTAAGAGGCTTCACCATTTAGAAAACGAAATATTTAATGTTGAAAATTGCAACTTTTAACACGCGCTCTTATGAGAAACTACTGAAAAATGTGATTTTTATAAATAAATATCTCGACTTCTGCATGGTGAAACTCTTTTCTCTTTGTGTGGTGCAAATTTAACGGAATTCTATCGATAGCAAATTTTGCGTACAACGTCCTTAACCCTAGAACGGTAACCTGGCGTCAGAAACGACCCCAGGCGACTTTAAATTCCTTTCTCCCTACGATGTTGAAGTTTGCATCGATGTAATGCAACGAAATTTCGTTTTTTATTGAGAAAATCTTGAAATTCTTATTCAATATTTTGTCTGGACAATAAAACCAACTTTTTTTTTTGATCCAAAGATAAAATCGGTAGGAAAATTGTTACGGTTTTTTCTATTGAACAAACAATTAATAGAAATAGTGTTTTTCGTTGCATCCCATTGATGCAAACTTCAACATCGTTTCTCCCTTCGTTGTCCCGTTTTTTAATCGTTTTACCGCATTTTTGACCAATTTTTTTAACTTCAAGCAAAATTGCCTCAGGCTCGCGTGATCCTGCATTAAAATACGAAAGAAATGAGCCCGAGTTGAATTCTTTTCGTTAAATTTTACCGGAGATATGAACTTTTCAAAATTGGGGTCATTTATGACCCCAGTAGGAATAGGTAAAAAAAGTTAAGAAGGTTAAGAAGGTCCATACGAATTTAAACAATTAAGAAATTTATCTAACGCGTTAGAAACGATGGAACCTCCTTAATCGCTCGATTTTTCGGTCCAATATTTGCAAATAAATGACGTGGAAGTTTGCACCGTTGGAATGGAACGAAATTCATTTGTTTTTTCTATGGTAAAGCTCATAATTTATTAACGATCGATTAATAAATAATTAATCGAATCATCACTGAAAATAAATATTTTTCGTTGCATCTCAACGTCGCAAACTTTAGCGTCATGCGAATAATGTGCACGGGAGATTCCGGGTGACAAAATTTAGTCGTACAAACATTGGACGGAGCGAAAAATGGAGAAATGACGAGAACGCCGAGGGGAGATTCGAGTGAACGAAATTGGCAATGAAACGTTTTTATTAACAGTAATATGAAAGACTGGAAAAAAATTGGCACAACCGGGATCCGTCATTGGAATACGGTTTGTGGTAATGGACTGGAAAATTCGTGTCAAGTTACTCCTGAAGTTTAGTCAGCCGCGTTATAACCGAGTTCTGACGTTTATACGATTTCGTGTACAGCCAGGACTCGAGTATCGGCCAACGGCGGAATGTAGAAGCGGAAAAACGTTGATTCGCGACGGGAAATCGATTTTCAAACGAGATTAATTCTATTTCGGTATCTCGTCGAGACAGATTATTTGCACTTTTTTTTTTCCCCGCCTGCCTTCTCGACGAGAAATTTTTCTCAAACTAAAAAAAAAAAAAAATTTTTTTTTTTTTTTTTTTCTTCACTTTTTGAAATAAAATCGATATGGAATTTTTAAAATCGTGAATAAAACGAAGTTCGACCTGTTTGTCACTTTTCCATCAATCCGATTCTTCGAAACGAACGTTTCACTGCTCAATCATTATGAAAAAATGACGCTAGACCGACTCATTATTACGAATCGCTAAATATTTCGATAATATCGATTTCCAACTAGTCCATTGCAAGATTTTCGTGGAAAATCCTTCAAATATCACTCCCTAAGTAAACTATCTAAAAAAAAAAAAAATCATCGAGTTACGTAAATTAATGTAACGTAAAAAAATACACACGCTCCCACACACAAAAACTATTTCGTCCAATCGATTCAACATCATTGGACTCTATAACAAAATATTTCAATGAATTAAAAAATAAATAAATAAATAGTGTCGGAACATTAAAAGGGCAGCCCACCCTCGCGCTCAAACTCCTGATAGTTCGTGTGTAATTTTTTTTCTTCAGTAGCTATCAGTGCGAAAGCCATGCCATGTTGCTGCATGAGGAAAAAAATGTGTGTGTGTGTGTGTGTGTGTGTGTGTGTGTGTGTGTGTGTGTGTGTGTGTGTGTGTGTGTGTGTGCTGGTAATTAATGAGAGAAAAAAAAAGAAAAAGGAAAGAGTAAAGTTTCCCAGCGTAGTGTTTCACGAGCGAGAGCTTGCGAGACAAGAAAAGCGTGAAAAAGTAATAGTGGCGAAGAATGATGGGGATGAACGTAGAAAAGTGTGATTCGGAAAATGTGTCTCTCTCTCTCACCATGATAGCCATGATCCCAACAACTTAAATCCATAATTTCAAGGTGTAAGGCACGGGAACAGCGACAATTTGATCGAGTCAGAAAAAACCAATTTTTAATTCGTTATTCCCATTTTTTGGATGAGTTTTAAAAATTTTCATACAGCACCCAAAAACTAGCCGATTGAAATAAATAAAAAATAGGAATTTGTCTGTTTTGGAAAATTCGACGTTTTACGGAAAGTGGAGAGAAAAAAAAAAAAAAAAAAAACGGAACATCACGAGAGGAAATTGTAAAGACGAAAGAAAAAACCGTGTGAGGATCGATTTCGTTGGGGGTTTTTTGTGAACGAAATTGATGGGGCCCAGTGTCGGGCTCGGCCTCGCGGTATTCCCAGTAAAAGTAAGATTTTAAGGAAGATGGCTGCACACAACAATGTTGCCATATTAAACGCATAGGAATATTCGAAATGATTAGAATTTCATGAAATTTTGTGAGTATATTCTTTAGTATTAAATATTAATATACAAATTTTTTAAGATTTTTCTTCTACATAGTTTTCGAATTTTTGAACACTAGAGTCTACATGCATAAGCATAGGATTCAGATATATGTAGGTACGTCGTTTGCATATTGTAAACTCCAATTATTCGACAACTATGTAGACGAAAAATTTGAAAAAAATTGTATCATCGTATTTGATGCTAAAGAATGTCATCACGAAATTTTATTGAATTCTTATGATATTGTCGTATGTAGCCAACCTCCTTAAAACTGCGAGGCAGTAAGAATAACGCGATATTCATTTGTATACGCATGTCTATTTTTTTTAACATTTGTTGGTATATTGAAAGTAAAAAGTGGGAAAAACTCGAACATCCGGTTTGCTACGAGAATGTTTCGTGTTCCTCGTTTTTCTCCATTTATTTACACGAAACTCGCAGAACTCGAGTGTGTGGATTTTTTTCTTTTTATTGAATTTTGAATTATTAATCGATACTCTAGAGAGTTCCCAATGAAAAGATTCCATGGGCAAAGGGGTCGGAAGTTCTCTAAAATCCTATAAATCCCAAATTTTCGGGATAAAAAAAAAAAAAAACACAAACGATCAAATTCTCACGAAGACGAAACGAAAAAAACGTCGTTGGAACTTTCCGGACGATGAAACTTTTCGTGGATTCTAAATTTTCGTGTAAATTGATCGAATTGGAAAAAAAAAAAATTGTGGCAAATGATACAAAGGCGCGACGAACTGTTTGTCGATTTTATTATCAAATTTTTAATTATTATTCTCTAAAATCCCATAAATCCCAAATTTTCGCCAATTAAAAAACAAACGATCGTATTCTCACGAAAAAACGTCGTTCGAACTTTTCGGTGAAATTTTTTGTGCAGTCTAAATTTTCATGTAAATTGATCGAGTTGGAAAAAAAAAAAAATTTTGGAAAATGAAGAAAAAGACTTTTTCAAGTAAAGAATAATTTCACTCTGACTGTGAATGGAGCGTCTCGATGTTGCAATATTTGTGTAAAGGCGTGTTATCGTTGTTTTCAGCTTTCGAACTACGCCTAAAAATAGAGATATGTATGTATTCATAGATAAATACATATCTCCGCATTCAACGTGCCTTGACATGCAGTTTTACAAGGCAAAATTGACCTCGTAGGAATTGTAAAAAAAAAAAAAAGAAGAAAAAATAACGATGCTCGAAGGAGGTTACGGAGACTACTTTCTTCGCTTCTGAGGATCGATTGGCGAGAGAGCGTGCGACGAGCTTTTACCAAAGGTGGTTTATTGCATAACAGCGATTGCTCGTATCGTGGTCGCTAAACGAAGGGCATATTTTTTATAAAACGTCATCGGAGTTGTTTATTGCGTTTTTCGTTTGCTCGAGGAAGGTTACGCGAGTTTTCGAACATGAATAAATATCGGAGTACGGAATTGGAAACAAGATTTGTTTGAATTTTGTTAAGTTTGTAAAACGGGGGGAGGATTGGCTCGCTCGGGGCACGACGAAATCGAGCGTCGACAAACCCGGAGTGAGTCTGTTTGCTCATCGAATCTTTCAACCCCTTGAAAAACCTTTTCGCTCATCGATTCACCGCGGGAGACGATTCCAAATGCTTACGATCACTTTCATCTTTTCCCGCGACCCTCGTCATTGCATATTGAGACAAAAAGGGAGTGACTAATTAGCAAACAGATGATCGATGCTCGTTCATTACGAAATTAAGAGAAAAATCGTGGCGAGCAATTTTCTCCCGATGCTTTGATTGTTTTTTCCTTCGTCTCTGTCTTCATAAAGCTGAAGATCCAAAAACTTTCATTTCCAGCGCGAATTTTATCAGAACGACCGTCAATTTTTCGTAAACAAATTTTTCACGTAAAGACAAAAAGCGAATCGTTCCGCAATGGCTTCCTGTTTTTTTTTCCCCTCCAAACGATATACCGATTTGAAGAAAAAAAACAAAAATTAAATCCCAAAATGAATTCCAAGCAATTTGGTTAGTCGATCGAATAATTCTAAACAAAAACCAAAAAGTTTGACGATCTTGAAGTTTGCAACGTTGGAATGCAACGAAATTTCATTTTTTCTTGAGCAGATTTGAAGATTCTTATTAGATATTTAGTCAGCACAACAAAACGATCTTTTTACCGGATTCAAAGAGACAAAATCGTTAAGAAAATTATCATTGAAATTGAACATGATGAGAAAAAATATTTCTCGTTGGACCCGAACGTTGCGAACGTCAGAGCACCGTGCGGGATAACACAGAACCGGGAACATTTAAGCAATTCACAAACTCCCAGAAAAAGCTGGCAACGTTGAAATGCAACGAAAAATATTTCATTTCCTTGATGATTTGTTGAATTTTCAAAATCATCCAAATTTATCGAGACCACATAATTTTTGACTCGCAAAAATTGATCATTTACCATCGTAATTATATTCTGCATTTTAATAATGAACTTTGCCGGAGAAAAAAATTTTTTTTTTTTGCATTCCAACGACGTAAAAACGTGATAGAAAAACGTGCAAATGGAAACAACACATACAAATAAATAGATACAACATTATTTACAGTTAGAGCACAAATGTGTACAGAGAGCGAGACAACTGTATAGATAAGAGGTGGAGAGTGTTGGGTCATTTGTGCAGCAGGTGGTGTGCATGCTTGTGGAAGGGAGCCATAAAAAAGGTTGAAAGAAAAAGAAAAAGGGATAGAAAGAGACGGCAAAAGTGTTTTAAGCCCCGGTAGCGATTAAAATTGCAAATAAACAGGAAAAAAGAAAACATTTAATCGAAATATCGACGGTGTTAAAAATGAATAAATTGACGTTAAGAAATGGCAAAGAAAATTTTTATAAGTAAAACTTTGATAAGTAGCGAAAAAATCATTTAAAAATCGTTTTTTTTCCAGAGTGAAATTGAATAAAATGAAACTAAGTACAAGCAATTGCTTTGAATAATAAAAAAAACAATTTTTACCAAGAAGCTCTGAACGAACGTTACTCTCACGAATTTTTTCGTTCAAACGTGTGTGTCTGTGTGGTTGTTTGTGTGCGTGTGTGTGAGAGGATATGAGAAAAGTTAGCTGAGGATTTTGTGGGGGATTTCGGTGGCAGGTAAAGGGCGGGAGGCTCTCGAGAGACACGATTATAGAGGCAGCGGGATTGGGGATCGCGTTTGACCGTTTTATTCAAGTTTTATAGCCGTGTCTTGATGTTTGGGTGATTACGCGAAAGAAGAGGTAAATTTCTACTGTAATAATGAGAAAGTGTGGCTCGATGTCCATCGCGAAAGGAACGGGACTTTTAAGAGCCACATCATTGAATTTCATTGATTGAGAATCTGCGAGGACGCACTAATGTGGAAAACGAATGAAGAAAAACATGAAGAACGACTGTGCACAGTTTGCGTCGTTGAAACACAACGAAAAATGTATTTTTTCTTCATTATTTTAATAACTAATTCACTCGATGCAGTTTTTCTTGTTAATTAAGTTTTCCAATGGCAGAAAAAAAAAAACTGTCTCGTCATCGTTGACAAATACCGTATGAAAATGTTGTTCTCTGCTACAAAAAATAATGAGTTTTCGCGTTGCATTTGAACGATGCCAACTTCATCATCGTCGTTCATTTAGCGAGTTTTTCTTTCAGTGTTTTTGCACAATAATTGCTGCATCGATCAACGTGGATGTTTACGGTGTTACACAGAATGCTGGTAAATGCAACTGGATACGAATTGACAATTGGATGAGAAAGAAACAGGGTCAATTTTTAGGAGGCTGTCGTCTCTCGAAATTGCGTTGAGACTCTCGAAATGGGGTTGACTGTGGCGAAATTTTTGGAGAGTTAATGAAAAAAGGGGCATTGGTTGTTGCAGCATCGTTCGAACGGAGTAACAAAGATACTCTGTGTGTTATCGTGTAATGTGCGTGTTGAATTGGCGGAATTTGGTTCATTGCGACTTTGAAAAAAGTAGGAAAAAACAGGGGTTGGGGGGAGGGGGGGGATAAAAAGCGAGAAAGAAGGGTGTTTATTGAATCTGCTGGTGGTGGACGTGTTGACAATTGCGGCAGGGTCGGAATATCGTTTTTTTTTTGTTTCTTTTTCTCTTTTAGCTCGAAGGTGTTGATGGGGTCAGTGGGTGTTTTGTTTCGGGCGGGGGCAAGGGGCTCAGGGTGCGGGTCGGATTTTCGTTGGATCACGAAAAACAAAAGACTTACGGCATCTGCCACGAGGTGTGCGGGCGGGAGGGCTGCCTGCAAGTGTCCACTCTTCAGCAGGGGGTCGGCGAGGCCTGCCACGCTGGCGTGTAAGGAGCTCGGATGTAGCGGATGATGGGGTCCGGTAATATGGTGAGGAATGAGCGGATGACCGTGGTGATGGTGTGAAGCATAAGGTGAGGTTGGATGGGTCGCGTAAGGTGAGGCATTTAGAGTTTGGGCATTCAGCGAGGGTGGGGCGGGCCCGGCAGCAGAGTTTGCTGACAACGGCATAACTGTACTTACGTCCGAGTGGGCGGGCACCGCGTAATTACCCTGGATGGTGTAGGCTTGCCCACCAGCCAGGATCACTGGCCCACCAACTTGGGGTTTGGGGCGATAAGGGATCGTGGCACCTTTGGGAGGGGACTGAAACAGAATAAACAGAACAAAACAAAAACGTTTGGCGCGTATTCTAGCGCATTATTGCCACCATTTTTTTCTTATTTTATTTGATTTTTTTATTATTTTTTTCAAGGGCGAGGCGACTTTGCAATATTTTTCTTTGTTTTTTGTTTTTTTTTTTTCATACAATCGATTACGATCGCTTGCTGCAGCAATTTTGGTAAAAATATATCGGAATATCGAAAATATCAAAAATCTTTGTGACTTTTGTGGCTCGTCGTTGTTGCAGCCAGTGACTAATCGATTAACGAGTTTTTTTTTGTTTGTGTTAAAAAAATACTTCGTGGAAACGAGTTTGCAAAATTTGATGAATCAATTTTGAGAATTATCTTTTTTTTTTTTTTTATCTCTCCTTCGGAGAGTTTCTTTCCATGGGAATCAGACAAACTCGGTCCCAGACGAGGCATTTAATCAAAAAAAACTATTGCAAGTGAATTTCAACGGCGAGGCAGAGCTATTTGATAATTGTAAAAATAAATAATTCATTAACTAATGAAAGTCATTCGGAATATTGAAACTTGGTGAGAAAACGAATTAGCAACGAGAGATAATTGTGAAAAAAAAATACGTTTATCGCTGCTCCGCTTCAGATATATTTTTTTTTTTTTTTAATCTCTTTTGAAGCAAAGAAAGAAAGTCTCTGCTTCTAGAAAATCCAAAAAAATCATCGTTTCGGCAATCGTTCGAATGCGTCGATGTAAAAAAATTTAAAAATCCAAGAAATTGTTTTTCTCGCCAATAAAAACTTTTGTTTTCTCTCGAAATGGAGAATTTGTAAAAAATTGACAATGTTGGAAAAGAAAATCGAAGGGTTCGGCTTCCAAAAAATCCGAAAAAATCATTTTTTCGGCAAACGTTCGAATGCGTCGATCTAAAAAATTTTTAAAAATCCAAGAAATTGTTTTTCTCGCCAATAAAAACTTTTGTTTTATCTCGAAATGAAGAATTTGAAAAAATTGACAATGTTGGAAAAGAAAATCGAAGGCTTCAAGAAATTATGAAATAGCTCGCTCCGCTCAGTTTGTTAAATTGGTGGGTGGGCAAGGGGATAACAAAACAAAGACGAAAGAATATTGTATTTTCGTACCTCTAGCATGACGCAGCAAATGTGATATATGCATTGGGTAATAGCCTCACTGGTACCGGAAATGGTAACGGTACGTTCGGTCGAGCTCGGTAACATTTCCGAAGCTACTTGAATAAGGGCGCCCGTAACTTCTCGTATTTCTTTGATCTTTGAGCCTCCTTTGCCAATGAGGGAGCCACATTGAGAGGCTGGAACGATGAGTCTTAGGGTTATCGGTGTTCTCGTTGTTCCTCCACCGCCGCCTCCCTGAACGTCGTGAAACTGCGAGCACCATTCCTCAAATTTCTTGCATATTAAGGTGAAAGCCTTGAATATCGAGTTCGTTGGTCCGGTGACGGTTACGATTCTCTCGGGGCACGAACCGTCGGATATGTTGATCTTGGCACCGGACTGCAAAATTTTAACATTCGTATTATGTCGCCGCATATGTACACGCATAATGCACGGGACGAGCTAATTATTCTCGAGACTGCAGTTAATAATTTTCAACTCAAGTTCAAGTTTGGATCGTTTGAACGCAACAAAATTATCGCTTTCTTGGGCGAGGCTCGTTATTCAAATGCGGAATGTATGAACGACGATAAAACGATCGATTTTGCGGATCGAAAAATAAATCGGTTCGAAAAATTATTACGATTTTGAAAAATTAAACGAATCATGACTAAAAATAAATATTCTTCGTTGCATTCCAACGTTTCAAACTTCAGGCTCATGGAATAATTATATTTTTAAATTGTTGTTAGCATCGCGATTTTTTTTTAACCTCGAAAATTGAATTTCTATACTGAATAATTTTTTAAAACATTTGATATCGTGAGGAAAGCTTCACGATGAAGAAATTCTCTGGACCATTCTGCCCAGCTTCCGAAGAAAAAAATATTGATGGAATTCTCGGAATTTATGGAAAAGTAACGATCGCGTGACAAAATTGCATTTTTTTTAGAGAAGGGTGGAGAAAATAAAAGAAAAAGTAAACAGTGTGCAACAGACGCGAATATTTTTGAGATAGAATTAGGATGACAAAAAAAATTGATTCGTACGAAAAAAAAATCGGGTATGATCGTTCGAATCCAACGAAAAATATATTTTTTATTAATTATTTTGATAATTACTGGACTCGTTCCGATTTTTCTAGGAAATTCAGTTTTCGAATGACAAAGAAGACTCTCCCATAATCGTTGAAATATACTGTATGAAAATGTTGTGCTCTGCTATAAAAAATAATCAGTTTTCGCGTTGCATTTCATTTTGCATCGTTGGAATGCAACGAAATTATATTTTTTCTTGAGCAGAGCTCATGAATCTTATCCAATATTTTATCAGAACAATAAAACGATATCTTTTTAGGATCCAAAGACAAAATCGGTACGAAAATTGTCGTGGTTTTAAAAATTAAACAAACAATTAATAGAAAAAGTATTTTTCGTTGGACTCGAACGTTGCGAATCTCATTGTCGTACGATGCAAACTTCGACATCGTGATTTTGTACATTGGAAAGCTACGTCTGTATATGTCAATGGACGACCAAGGTACAAGCAACGAAGCACTGGTAACAGGTAAGATTCCGCTTGAGTTAACATAATCGATCGATCGATCAGTGATGCCTCATTTGCTGCTGAGCATTGAGATCATATTTGATTGAATAATCATTAGGTTATCCGAGACGAAATCTTTTTCTACTGGCTCAATAAAAAAAATCGATGTAGCATGACCAAAAAATATTGAATATTTAGCCTGACGTGATAAACAAACGAAAGAAAAAGAAACGAATCTGAAAATTCGAAAATTAAGATATTGAGATATCGATAAAAATTGTCTATAAAGTTTTCAATTGATCGAGGAGAATTATAATTATTAATAATATTACCTCTTCACGGAACCTCGTAACGATTTCTCCTTTCTTGCCAATAATGCTTCCCACTTCCTGTAACATAAACGAAATCAACATTGTTTGGTAAATGAAATATTTAATTGAATCGATTTTTATATGAAACGATCGAATAAATACAAGTACGAGTTTCTTTCGGACTCTGACACAAGTGTGCGATCGTCAGTATCGAGCCCTTGGCGAGATCGATACTCTCTGTGGCTTCTTAGGCATGCCTAATTACGTTCATTACTGACGAGACATAATAATTCGACCAATTTTTTTTCATTTTTGAATAATTTTATATTCCGTGAACTCGATTCAGCCTTGGAATGAACATTGACGATGGTAGCGATTTGTTTTTATCCAGAAAAATTTGGTGGAAAATGCTCGAACGACTAAACTGATTATTTATTTGTGTAAATAAAACTCTGCAAAGATGGAATTGCTTAATAAATATTTTCGACATCATTTTGATAATTAAGCCTCCGCAGACAGCGCACCTCTCTAGACACACATGGGTCTGGGGTATCCTACTGTTTTTTGCTGTTCTTGGACTCGTTTTAAAAATCTGAAAGAAATCAGGAAAGTAGTTTTGAATCTATAGAAAGAGAGCCTGCACTGGGCGAAGGATGAAAATGATTTTTTATTATTGTTATTTAATGGTAATCGATACGAAAAACGAGAAATTCACGCGATTCGCTGAATGGCCTGGAAATTTCTTTTTCTGTTTTTTTTTTCACCGTCCGTAGACACACATGGGTCCTGCCGTTTTTTTATTGTGTTTGGACTCGTTTAAAAAATCGGAAAAAATTCAGGAAAGTAGTTTTGGATCTATAGAAAGAGAGCCCGCACTGAGTGATGGATAAAAATGATTTTTCATTATTGTTATTTAATGGTAATCGATACGAAAAACGAGAAATTCACCCCAGACCCATATGTGTCTACTGGGCGTGTTAATGGCACTCGTTCCAATTTTTACTAGTAAAAATTGAGTTTCAGAATCGCCAAGAAAACTGTCTCACTATCGTTCACGAATAATGTATGAAAATTTGATGCTTCGCTATGAAAAATAATGACTTTTCGTTGTTTTTCAACGACGAGAACGTGAACGTCGTAAGGTTCTGAAGTCAATGGTTTAAGACGCTCCAATCTGACAAAATAATTTCACCAATTTGGCACTAATTTGACTCCTGAAAATGGGACGAGATTAGTTTTATAAAACAGACGATTAATCTTATTGAAATTTCGTAGTGCTTTTGTAGGTTCAAGTGCTCGACAGTTTAGAAAGTTTATAAAAAAAAAAAACAAGAGGTATAAGGGGCATCGAAAGGAGCTTTGTTGATACACGAGAATGCAGACAAGTTGAAAGCGATGCCTACAAACGTTAGTCTCAAAAAGATATTATTAGAAGTGCTCGTCTATTTGTCACTGGGAGCAATGTCCAGTCCGCAAGGTACATTCGCACAACGGCAATCTCTGGCTCGTCGTCGAGAATTCGCTTTAATCGTTTATCTTTATTTTTCCTATTCTTCTTTCTATCTGGCTCTCAACTCTCCCGTGACACGCCCTGACCTGCTCGCCCTATCCGATAATGTCAGACCGCGCGCGTTAGCTTCTCTCGTAGCCACCCAGGTATTCGGCTCTATCGCTAAACTTAGATGACACGACTATGCTCTTTTGCACGCAGCTTCGAGACTCCATGAGCAAGGAACAAGAGACACTCTCACACGCGGACGTATCATCTATCAAGAAGCGACTACAGCATCAAAAAGACAATCAACCATAAAAACTTTATGGTTTTTTTTAAAAGTTTGCATCGTTGCAACGAAATTCTGTTTTTTCGTTGAACAGATTTCAAGATTCTAATTCGATATTTAGTCTGGACGATGAAACAATATTTTTTGAGAATCCAAAGACAAAATCGGTACGAAAATCGTCATGGTTTTTTAAATTGAATAAATAATTCATAGAAAAATGTATTTTTCGTTGGACCCGATCGTTGCGAACTTGAGTGCGATTTTTCTTTGATCCAGAGACCAAAAACGAATTCGTTTCAAATTCTTATGCAAAAATTGATTTTTCGCTCCTTTGAGATGAAGAAAACCGAAGCATCATTATTGCATGTTTTGTTGTCGTATTGACGGGGAAATTACATTTTCGATATTCACCTGTTTTTTCTATATTCGATATTTTGAAAAATTGCAGACAATACGAAAGCAATACTTTACGAAATATTGATTAGAAAGTGCGTTATCGATATTTAAATAGAAAACGATAGTTTCCATGAAAATAAACATGACACTAAAGTTTGCAACGTTGGGGTCCAACGAAAAATATTATTTCCAATAATTTTTCGTTCAATTTCGAAAACCATGACAATTTTTATGTAATTTCCAAAATGATCGAAATTTTTCGAGCCAATATATTTTTTGGATCGCAAAAACCGGGCGTTTCATCGTCGTAATTACATTCTGCATCAGAATAATGAGCTTTGCCAAAGAAAAAAAGAATTTCGTTGCTTCCCAACGATGCAAAATCAAAAATCTCTAAATCTTCGTGACATTGATTTTTTGTTTAAATTTTATTTCCTTTTTTAAGAGCAGCTTCAAAAATTGACAGGTCGTGTCCATCTATGAAAATGATTAGCTAACGAAAAACTGAGAGTCAAATAAAAATTGAGTCGATTCAAAAAATCCAAAAAATGGTGAATGGATAAAATATTTTTCCTTGCGAGCTCCAACGACGCGAACTTCCTAATCTTCGATAAAATCGAAAAGAAGGAAGTTTGAAAGGTTAAAAACAATTGCCTCATCGTTTCTTGATCCAGATTTTGTTTGCCTGTGAAAAATGGACTCTTGGTTCATCGTTTTACTGCTGACGAAACTTTTTCATTCAATTATACGAGATGATATCACGGATTCGGGGTTTTTTGTTCTACCAGTTACAAGCCTGGCTGTATGTGAAAGAAGAAAAGAGAAACGCACAAAAGAGCCAATTAAATAGGAAACTCACGGGATCACATGGACGCGAAGAATACGAAAAAAAATGAAAAAAAAAAAAAAAACGTTGAAGTGGATAAAACCCTATGGGAGATTGCTTCGCCATGGAAAAAAGTTTGCGGATCGTTGATGATTCGATATCCACAGAGTCTGATTAAAAAATCAAATTATTGAGAGTTGTTGATTATGAAATATTCATTTATCTTTGTGATGCTGAAATTTGTCAACATTTAATCCGACGATTAATTCGTTTTGGAGTAAAATAAAATGAAATTAAATGGCACGAGTTTTCGCGAGGGTTTTGCTGGATTTTCCAGGAAACGCGAAGAATCTATTTCTGCCAGAGACATAGGAAAGCCCGTTTTTTATTTACACGTCGGAATGACTGTTTGCTAGCGAATAATCCTATTTTCGTCGTGACTATATGCCCGTACGAAATGCTCAGGCCTCGAGCTCCGAGTTAATGTCCACAGAGCGTGACGGTGAAGAGGGATCGAGAGCAAACCACGGACAAGTATCGTTCCTCAGGAAGAAAGCAGGAAATAAAAGAAATTGAGAAATGGAGAGAGCGAGAGGGCAAGACAGATGTGAGTTTTATAAGACTAATGGAGAAAAACGAGAGACGAAGTGAGCAAGAACAAATATAGCTGAAGTAACGAGAATTTGCGTAGTTCGCATCTTTGCTCACGAAGCAAATAGGAGTAACTGTCTCGTTGGACTATAGGAAGAAAAAAAAAGGAGTAAAGGAGAGTGAGAGAAGCACAAAACGACACAGAGGGGTCTGGAAGAATGCCAATTATCGAAGCTTCACTGTGTACTAGTGGAAAATTTATGCACTGGTAGAACGAAAAATATGAAAGGAAAGCAAAAGAGTCATGAAAAAAATATGACGGATAGAAAATGCATCGGGGGAAAGGAATAAAGGAAGAAAAAGCGAATTGTCTGAAGATAATTTGTAATGGGGTGTGAACCGGAGAGTTTGATATGTTTTCGTAGCAGTCGATGCTGCTGGAAAGAAGCGGAGATCGAGGCTTGCTCGTTTCATTTTTTCATACAGCCTGGAAAATTGTTGACACTCGGTTATTAAGCAAAAGGGAAGAGAGAGAGAGAGAGAGAGGAAGGAAAAAGCACGAGAGCGAGAGCGGGATTCGTTCTCGGTGACTTGGCCACTGGCCATGGCTGCGTTCCAGCTTGCTGGAATCCACGAGGCTCCGGCAACATTTTCTCTCTACGACTCGCCCCGCCTTGAATTTTTTTTTTCTTTTTTTTTTCTTTCGAGCTCGAAGCTGACAAGACGGGATTTCTCGATGTATACGTTAAGGGAAGGTTTCATCGTGTACAAACAACCGAGCGGAAATAAACGGAGAAAGGGCGACTAACTCGATCGGGAATGTTCGTGACACGCATCGGCCCGGACTCCTTTTTCATTTTTCTTTCGTTTCTAATTTCATCGGATTCGAAGATTGAGCGGGCCCTTAAAAAACATCGGGGCTAGTCATGGTACCCGTATCTTTTCACTGATTCGTTGGGGGAACAAACTTTCCTACACATATATTTCCTTTCGAAAATAGATGTTTTCACATTTCTCGCTAAATTTCGCGCACCCAACACACTCGAGGATATGAGGCCGGAGAGCACCTGCTCTTCAATTTCCAGGCTCGACAAGTCTCTGAGGAATCTCCACCATGGGAATGCAACGAAATAAATTTTCTCTATTTTCAAAATTTTCCCTCAATCCTGCGGGTCACGTTTTTTTTTTTTTTCAATTATAATTCTGCGGGAATGCAAAATGTGCTGAAGGCATGAATCATTTAGGACGATTATGCGTTATTTTTGTACCGGTAAATGGACGTGAAAAATTAATGAAGAAAAAAAAAGAAAGAAAAACATTGGTGTCCCGATTTTGTCGTTTTTGTGGAACGTTTTTTTTTGGCTAAATTTCATTTTCAATAATTACGATTCCGACCGTTCGCTCGAACTGTAAAAAAAATAAAAACAAAGAATTTTGGCTCGATTGAACAAAATTTTATGCGAATCGCTCGATTGGTTTTGGAGATAAAAAATAAAAATTTAGATTTGATCGTCGCCATACAACGTCCTTAGTTTTGCGAGTGAGAAAATGCAATTTTTTCGATTTACGAAAACATTCCCTCATTATTTTCGTCGATTAAGATCGCAAATATCTTTTTATGCTCCGAGCAATAATAATTGTTGCTCAGGAGTTTAAAAAATTATTGAAAAATATAAAAACAGACGACATTGTCATTTGTATTTATTTTTTCATTCCTCTAAATAGATCGCTGCTTTGAAAAAAAAAAACGATGGTAAAGTTTGCATCGTTGGAATGCAACGGAATTCTGTTTTTTTCTTGAGGAGAGCTCACGATTTTTATTAAATATTTGATCAGGACACCAAAACGATTTTTTTTTCGTCTCCAAATTCAAAATCGGTACGAAAATTGTCTTGATTTTTCAAATTGAACAAACAAAGAATAGAAAAAGTATTTTTCGTTGGTGCCCAACGTTGCAAACTCGAGTGTCATGGATTTGATAAGCAGAAGGAAAATATTTTAAGAATTAACGTATTACTATCACAAAAACGTCTTTATTTAGGATTCTTTCAAAATTTTGTATAAACGTTCTTGGCATCAAACTTAACAGCTTTCTCCTCTGAAAAAAAAATTTCTGACGTTTAGAATTCGAGATATTTAATTTCCAATTTTTTATTTTTCCCATTTAAATGCGTATTAATTGAAGTCGCGATTTTTTTGTTTTTTTTCTTGCAACTTTTTAACGAAACGTGACTTGAATTTACATGCGTTTAAATGGGAAAAATAAAAAGTTGTAAATTAAATATCTCGAATTCTAAACTTCAGAAAATTTTTCTTCATAGGAGAAAACTGTTAGGTTTGGTGGCAAGAAAGTTTATACAAAATTTAGCAAGAGCCTTTGCATAAAATTGTATTTTTTGTTGAACTCGAGCCGGAATTGCTGGAGATTGACTCCGCAGTAAATTTATTCCAGTTGGAGCGATTCGGTTCGGATGGTTTGGCTGGATCCAAAGCGATGAACGATACTGATCGATTAGCTTTGCAAAGTCGTACGAGATCTTTTGCCAGTTGGCACAAAACTAGGAAAACTCGGTATATCTTTTTTTTCTTTCTCTCGTGCTCTTGTGTGTCACAAAGTGTATATCGATCGACATCGCGAGAAGTCGTGGCCGATTCTGTGTGCTGGCGAGAGGTCTCGAGGTCGACTCTCGCCGAGCACCGAGTTATTGGAAGAAAGAACGAGCAAAAGGGAGAGAGGGAGAGAGAGAGAGGAATAAATACGAGCAGAACTCTGGATTGGCAATGGAAAGAGCGAGTAGGAAAAAGCTCGTGGAGTATCGTTGCGAGAGAAACGAGGCTATAGTTCCGATAGGAGTTCTGCACTTTGTGCCGCAGAATAGCGAAGAAGACGGAGAGAGAGAGAGAGAGAGAGCGACGTTAGAAAAATCGAGCAAGCACTGAAAAGAAAATTTAGTTGGATACGTTCGGCTAAACGTTTTTTTTGAAAAATCACAAAAATGTTGTCATTCGAGCAAGAAATATTCTAGAAAGTTTCTTCGAAAAGAAAATTATCCCAAAATATTTAGTTTACCGTGTTAAACAAAATATCGACGTTTTTTGACAAAATTTAATTTTCAGTGCAGAATATTTCTTTTGCTGCAACGACAAAATTTTTGGGATTTAAAAAAAAAAAGTTTTGTCGAACGTATCCAACAAAATTTTCTTTTTACTGTACATGTCGAGAAGAAAAACGCGGTTTGTATAAAAGGGAGAGAGAAATTCTATTGCACAGAGTTACATTGGCGATAATGTAAAATCGCTTGTTGCCAGAAAACATACGTTGTTAAAGTTTCCATCGTTGGAACGCAACGAAATTATGTTGTTTCTTTAGCAAAGCTCATAATTATTATTTAAATATTTGGTCTAGACAATAAAACGCTCCTCTCTTGCGACCAAAAAACTCAATCGACACGAAAAATCGGCATGGTTTTTAAAATTCAATAAATAATGCATAGAAAATAGTTATTTTCGTTGACTCTCAACGTTGCAAACTTCAGCGTCATGAAAACATTGCACTTTGAAAAACTCTTGCAATTTTGAATTCCGACCTTTACCGATCGTAGGAAAAATCAATCCGAAATAATCTTGAGAGGCTGAGAGAGCTGGAGGGATACGAGAATAACTGTTTGGTTTTGGAAATTTAAGGAAAAATACAAAAGTGGCACTTTGCGTAGTCGATTGGCCAGTGTCCCTGGCGAGGGTCGAGTATACACTTTTTTCAGATAAACTGCAGAAACAGAAGAAGTCACTTCTAGGCGTGGATGACTCGAGCGAGAACGGCATTAGGAGAAAGAACCGAAGTTGGGCAATGAATAAAAATCGGTGTCTACGGTTGTTGCGGAGCGTTATAAATAACGTGTGTCGAATAGCCCGGAAGCAGGGACATTTGTTATTCCGAAAATGATATTATTTCGTCGACTGACCAACGAAGAATCTTTATCTCGCTTGATTAACGAGTTCTCGGGTAATCTTTCGGCCGAAATCTTATGATCAATTCTGTTTATTCAAGTTTGAGTGCGGACAGTTGTAGCTATTTATTTGCCGAGCCACACCATGTCGACGGTTCGGTTTAGAAAATTGGCACCCTTGACTCTCTCGCAGCCACGTGACTTTTCGTCTCGTTCGCGTGATTGACGTTATAAGAATTTTGTGACTAATGCAATGACGAAATAACGTTTTAAAGATTAGAAGATATTTTTTATAACAAAAATTGTTATAAAAAATGACCTAATGAATATTTCGACTTGAAAATTGTTGTAAAACATATTGAAAGCTTTTTTTTAAAGATTGTTTACTTTATATACCCAAAAATTAAATTTAAGTACAGTAAAAAAAAAAAAAAAAAAACTAAAGCCAACAAAAGTGGAAAAATGCCTATTTTCCTCAATAGGCTTGGGGGGTAGTTTGTCGTCGCAAGGTGCGGTGGCAAGTAAGTGTTAAATCGCTCAACCCTCGAGAAAAATGAATTTAAAAACCGGATTTCTTGTGCTAGAATTTGTTCAATATTCTTCACGAAATAAAAACAATCGTGGCATTTTGGTCCGGGGGAATTTAGTTTACTCATGGAAAATTCGGTGAACGATGGTCGAAATATTTTCGATGAATATCCGCCCACAGAATTTTTAGTGTAAAAATATGAAGTATGCAACGATATACTTGGCTATGCCAAGAATTTTCTCAGGTGCGAGTAAACTGGGTCACCGGGGACGACGAAGCTCGTAGCAGTAGGAACGCCAAGTATATACTCAACTCTTTACAACTCGACTGCGATCGTCTGGTGTACTGCTGAGCTTTTCTACGAGATGAGAGAGAGAGAGAGAGAGAGAGAGAGAGAGAGTGTCTAGTGGCGCGGCGATAGGAAGAAACAAAGAGAAGAAACGAGACGCGATGAGACTCTGTGCGCGATATCCGGGTCAGAGCCTCGAAAACCCGGAGCGACAAAAGTCCCTGATGATTTTTGGCTCTTGCTCTAGTTTCGCAATGTATATAAAAGATGGAAAAAAAGAAAGAAAGCGATTGTCATCGGAGATTTAGCTGGAAAGGTTCTGGCCGGTAGCTTTGATTCAGCTACTTTTCGTCCACGATTATAATCGGCAGTTCCGCGACGAGATTTAACGTCAAAAGGTATTCCCATGAGAAAAAAAAAAGAAAAAATATTTTTCGAAATTTATCAGTAAAAAGAGCGAAAGAGTGAAAAATAATTTTTTCAAATTCGACAAAAAACACGAGCGATGTTTCGTCTCAATTAGCATGAACCTGAAAAACGAAGAAAATATTTCGTGGATTGCGGAAACATCGAAATACCGAATATCTGCGAAAGTTTTTCCATCCAGACTGCTCGTGTGTGTGTTTTTTTTTTATTTCCTTTTATCCAATTTCCCATTGGATCCAATTAAAACGTATATTGGGTTTTAAGTGTCAACAGCTCGAAGGTTTAAAAGAGAAATGAATCAGCGACAATCGTATTTATTTGAGGGCGCATGCGAATGAGCGAAATAGAAAAAGGAGAGCGGAAGCTCGGAGGGCGATAAAACCGGAGACAAACGGGAGGTAAAAAATGAGAATAAGTACAAGAGAATTGAATTTGAAAAGAGCGTGATACGCGAGAGAGCGAAGCCCCTGACGTAGGCTCACCGGAGTTTTTATCGTGAAATAAAAAAAAAAGGGAAAAAGGTTAAAAAAAAAAAAAAACCACACGTTCGACGTAATGGGATTTGACGTGACGACGTGGTCTCTTTACGTACAAGTTGCATTTTTAATCCTCAGCATTGGAGGCGACACAGAACAAAGAGAGAGAGAGAGAGAGAGAGAGAGAGAGAGAGAGAGAGAGAGAGAGCAAAAGAGACGGAAATGAAAAACAACTCGATACCAGGTGGGACTGAATGGAGCAAAAATGAGTGAAGGAAAAATCAAAAAATCAAGATACCGCAGAAATACCAATTTTTTTCTTTTTATTAGATTTTTAATGTTTATTTTTTTTTTATTTTTAAGGAGTTTCGGTATAAATATCTCAATATTAAGAAATTGATGAAATTTGGTGATAACGTTCTTCGACATCAAGTGCGAAAACACACATTTTTTTCAAATTTTTTGTCTGTCTAGTTATCGAGTAATTTGGCATTAAAGCAGAATTCTTATGCCCGGAATATATACTTGTGATGTTGTTAAAGTTTCCATCGTTGGAACGCAACGAAATTATGTTGTTTCTTTAGCAAAGCTCATAATTATTATTTAAATATTTGGTCTAGACAATAAAACGATCCTCTCTTGCGACTAAAAAACTCAATCGACACAAAAAATCGCTGGTTTTTAAAATTCAATAAATAATGTATAGAAAATAAATTTCTGTTCTTTTTTCAGAAGAGCTCATAATTATATTATTCAATATTTGGTCTGAACAATAAAACGATTCTCTCTTGCGACCTAAAAACTCAATCGACACGAAAAATGATTTTCAAAATTCAATAAATAATAATTATGTAAAATTTCTTTGGTTGAATCTCAACGTTGCAAACTTCAGAATCATGAAAACGCTATGCTTATAGACAGGTGAACTTCAAATGTTCAATTACTCGAGAACTGGTTAGAAGGAAAATCTGAAAAAAAATTGTATTGTCATGTATAATACTAAATAATGTATTCACAACATTTTTTTTATCAAGGGAATACTGTAGGTTTTAGAATTACCGTTCAGAATTTAATAAAATTTGGTACAGCTGTAGATTATGATAAGAAAAATATCCAGTCAAAATTTCAAGAGGCTACAGAGAACTAGAAAAAAGATATTCGCATTGGTAATTTTATGAATTTAACATTGATTTGAATGATGTTGAAGTTTGCATCGTTGGAACGCAACGAAATTCTTTTCTTTCTTTAGCAGAGCTCATTATAATTATTTAATATTTGGTCTGGACAATAAAACGATCCTCTCTTGCTACCGAAAAACTTAATCGATAAAAAAAATTGCCATGATTTTTAAAATTCAATAAATAATTAATTTTTAAAATATTTTTCGTTGAAGCTCAACGTTGCAAACTTCAGAGTCGTTGATTTGATACAGTTGATTGTAAAATACAATGAAAACTGAGATTTCTCATGAGACTCAATGTTAAATGTATGAAATTACCAATGCGGAATTTTTTTTCTGGTTCTCTATAGCCTCTTGAATATTTCAGTTTAGAGTCATTCAGTTTTTCATGCAAAGAAAATGCAACGGAAGCGAACAGCCAGAATACGAGAAATAAAGCCCGAGAGAGCGAGTTTGATCGATTGATTGATGGGTTGCTTGATCAGTACTTATTCATGCCTAGAAAAGGTTTACATAAGCGAAACATATAAATATTGTGATAGTAAAATTCACAGTTTTTTAAATAGACATGTTTATGCGATGCAGTAATGCGACATTTTTTTTCTGGTTTTCTGTAGCCGCTTAAAATTTTAACTGGATCCTTTTCCAATCATAATCTACGGCTATACCAAATTTTATTAAATTCTGAACACTGATTCCAAAATCGACAGTACTACCTTAAATTGTAATTATTTTGAAAATTGGTATGTTTTTAACATAGCATGGCGACATGGTATCGACTGTAACGAAACTCCGTGAAAGACACTTGAAATTATTGTGCAGAAATATGAGAAAAAAAGCGATACGGCCAGGACGAGTTGTGGGAAAAAAAGGAGGCGAAAGGGTCTTGGCATTTTGGTTGCGTAGATGCGATGAAAAGTGTCGGGGGGAGGGGGTTGTCGAATCGGAGCGAGGAGGACGCAATTACTCGAAGCAGCCTGAACACACGAGTTTATTTTTTAACGAAAGCATCGCGTCGTTGAAAAAATAAGCAGCAGCGTGGAGCAATCTACGAGTCGCACTTTAGCACGATCCTAAATGGAAAGTCTGGTTAGGGTTGCTCGTCGTTGTTGAAACGACGAGGAGGAGGAGGAGGAGGAGGAGGAGGAGGAGAGAAGAGAAAAAAGGAGTGAAGAAGAAAGAAGAGTCTCGCTAACATCGGGCTGACAATGTGTTCGGTTGGCGAGAGAGAAAAAAAGAAAGAAAGCGAAAAAAATACGAGAACGGAGAGCAGCGTATAGACACGAAAGCGAGAGGGGGACACGCCACTGAGGCAGAGGGTAGAATCCATGCACGTAAGCTTAAGTATAATGCACTTGTGCTCTCACACGTGGATAGAAACTTCTCCACTCAGTAAGCATTGAAAGAGTATAAGGGCGAGAGAAAGATGAGAAGACACGTGGGTGGACGTGGTGGTGAGGAGATGGTCTGGTGCGGTGGGCGACGACAGTGAATATTGAGAAGCAAAACGCCCTCAATGTCCAGCCCCCAACCAAAGCAGCTTCATCATCAAGCTCCGTTTCGTTTCGCAGTTGCCAAACGTATATACACGTTACAGCAGAGAACTTGTATTTTATGGAGGAGTGAGCTGAGCATGGACATTGACACGTACGATATCTGTGTCTCGCGCAAGTGTGCTGGTGAGGGTGGAGGGTCGATACGAAGCAAGAAAAATGCACTGTACCGAGCTATGCACAAAAGTGCATAACACACTTGGTGCTAATTTTAGCATACGCTACTGTTTCTTTTGCCCCTTTCCCAATCTATTTGTATTAAGGAGGTTGGCTACATACGACAATATAATAAGAATTTAATCAAATTTGGTGATAACATTCTTTAACATCAAATACGATGACACCATTTTTTTCAAATTTTTTCTCTACATAATTATCGAATAATCGGAGTTTACAATATGCAAAATATATATCTATATATATCTGAATCCTATGCTTGTGCATGTAAACTCTAGCGTTGAATTATTCGAAAACTATGTAGAAAAAAAATCTTAAAAAATTTGTATATTTGTATTTAATACTAAAGAATCCACTCATCAAATTTCATTAAATTCTGATCATTTTGAATTTTCCTATGCTTTTAACATGGCAACATCGTTGTGTGTAGCCAACCTCCTTAAAGGAAAAGAAAATCCCATGGAGACTCCTGACTCAATCTGTACAAATTTGCTATTCTGTTGAATTCGCTGTGGTTCATCGAACAGAAAAAACTTTCAAATCAAATACAAGTTTCTGCCTCTATCGTCGGTATAAATTAGTTTGACCACATTCGCGATTGGATTTATTCAAAGCAGGAATAATCACGAGATTCGGAACATTCGTGGCTATATGTTGCGAGTACGCGCTCGCCGAGTACAACTTTCGATGACATTTTAGCTAGTTGCAAAACTTCGGGGCCTCTTGGTGCGTCGCAGATTCAATTTTGAGTTAATCGCATTTTTTTGTTTTCTCATAGAGGAAGCTATGTGACGGTGAATTTTTTTTTTTTTTCAGTATTCAATGTCAATGTTCTTGAAATATTTCAAAACATCGAAAAATCATATCTAGAAAAAATGTACGGATGTGTGTGTGTGTGTATGTTCTGGCACTTCGAAATTCAAACGTTCATAACTCGAGAACGGTTCGAGCTACAAGGCTCCCGTTTTGCACAGATGTTGATCTATACAAGGTCTTCGTTCTCTGAGGATTTTGTCGAAATTGCCGGAAAAATACGAATTAAGTTTTTAGAAGTTGACGTTTGCATCGTTGGAATGCAACAAAATTCTGTTTTTTCTCGAGCAGATTTCAAGATTCTCATTCAATATTTAGTCAAAACAACAAAAGGATCGTTTTTGGGATCGAAAGACAAAATCGATAGGAAAGTTGTAATGGTTTTTGAAATTGAAGAAACAACAAATAGAAAAAGATATTTTTCATTTTTCGAAAATGGAAAGAAAAACGCAAAACAGAAAATGAAGAGTTGCTATGGAAAAAAAAAAAAATACAAATGATTCGTCAACGTCTGTGCAATTGGCACGAGTAGCCCCATAAGTGGCGGGGTGCAAAATTGCATCGTGTTCTCTAAACGCGGTCACCGGAGGAGGAAGAGAGACGGAGTAGAAAAGGGAAGAGGAAGGGGAAGCGAGGCTTAGGATGCACCGAGAGAAAGATGGAAATTTACGCGAACGTGTGCTTTTAGTCGTGAGTCTGTGGACGGAGGATAGACGTCGTCAGACGTGTCGCGGAATACGTGAGAGGGTAGCCATGAGACCGGAGGAGAGAAGAGCCAGAAGAGAAAGGGATCGAGAGGCTTGGTGTTGGTAATTCGCACACAAGAGACACGGTAGACGAAAGTTGGGGAGGAAACGGATAACAGAGAGAGAGAGAGAGAGAGAGAGAGGAGGGAGAGTTGGCCATAAATGGGGTTGCTAACGGCGGGAAGCAAAAAAAAATGGAAAGAAATCGATGATGCAAGAGAAGCTGAGCGGCTGAGTCAAAGCAGGGTGGGAGGGAACCGAGAAGAAGAGAGAAAAGGCTTTGTAGAGGAGAGAATGTGTTGTCGGTAGAAGTCTGCCTGCTTTCTCCTTGCGAACGTTAGGGGTTGAGTCCCCTGGTACTATAAAACTACAAGTGGAAAGCATCGTCCACGAGTATTGCGTTTGTTACACATGGATGTCATGACTGACGCTGAAGTTTGCAACATTGAAATGCAACGAAATTTCGTTTTTTCTTTTGGCAAGGCTCATTATTGAAAAATGTAATTACGACGATCAAACGATCGGTTTTTGGATACCTCGAAAAATTTGGACGATTTTGTTAATTAAACAAATCATCAATAAAGAAAAAAAACATTCCTGCATTCCAACGTTGCAAACTCCAACGTCATACGGCGTTATACTTTTTCTATCTCTGATTTATTTAGGTAGTTCTATCGGTTTTACAATTAGTGTTCAGGATTTTATAAAATTTGGTAGAGTAGTAGATTATGATAAGAAAAAGATCCAGTCAAAATTTCAAGAGGCTGCAGAGAACCAGAAAAAATATATTCGTATTGATAGTTTTACACATTTAACATCGAGTATGATAAATCTCAGTTTTCATTGTATTTTACAATGAATTGTTATCAATTCTTAAGAGAAATCACAATTTTCAATGTAAAATTCAACGAAAGATCGAAGATCGTGCGAAGATCTTTTTTATGGTTCTTTGTAGCTCCTTGAAAATTGGACTGAATATTTTTCTTATGATAATCTACAGCTGTACCAAATTTTATTAAATTCTGAACGGTAATTCTGAAACCGAGAGTACACATTAAGGACGTTGAAGTTGTCATCGTTGAAAAGCAACGAAAACTCATTATTTTTTATAGCAGAGCGTCAAATCTTTCATACTGTCAATTATAATGGGACTGTCTTCTTTGCCATTCGAAAACTAAATTTACTAGAAAAATTGGAACGAGAGCAGTAATTATTGAAATAATGAATAAAAAATGGATTTTTCGTTGGATTTTAACGATTCCAAACTTCAGTATCATGATTCATTATTTTACTTGGACTGTATAAACATGTCTATTTAAAAAAATGGAAATTTTACTATCACAATATTTATATGTTTCGCTTATGGAAAACTTCTAGGCATGAATAAATAATGATCAAGCAATCCATCAATCAATCGATCAAACTCGCTCTCTCGGGCTATATTTCTCGTATTCTGGTCGTTTGCTTCCGTTGCATTTTCTCTGCATGAAAAACTGAATGACTCAAACCCCCGGAACGACTTTTTCACATCCTCAACCGAAAAAATCAATAAATTCTGCATTCTAAACCAAAAAAAAACGATGTTGAAGTTCGCATCGTTGAAATGCAACGAAAACTCATTATTTTTTATAGCAGAACACAAAATTTTCATGCTGTATTCGTCAACGATAATGGGACAGTCTTCTTGGCCATTAGAAAACTGAATTTACTAGAAAAATTGCAACGAGTGCATTAATTATTGAAATAATTTTAAAAAACATGGAATTTTTTTTCCAAATTTGTGTGTTTTCTTTCACATAACTCAATGTGTCAGGCTGAGGTACCATCAAGGCGATTTCGAAAGCGATGAGCTTCTCTCGTTTGTCACGATTGAGCGAAAAAAAATTCTCAAGCTATTTCTATTAATTTCCCAAACATGGCCAAAATATTTACTCGTGCTGAATCGCGTGAGTAAAATTTTCAGTACCGACAATTCAAGGACGGTCGATGTGTGAATTACAGATTCTGCGAGCGAACGCGAAATGAGGTTGAAGTTTTTGGGAGTTTGCCTCGCGTTCGTGTATATCAAAAGATCAAGGCGAGACATCGCGATTCAGACGATGATGAATCGTGTTTTGGTTCTTACTCGAAGAGCGAGCACCCGAAATCATTTCGTTGAAAATCATTTTTTCGGCCTCAAAATATTTCGTAGCTTTGCAAGTCCGAAAATTTCATTCACAGCGTTCGAAAGTCCGATTTCCCGAGACTTCACGGTCTTGGACAATTTGGGAAATTTCAGTAGCCATTCCAATTCCGAGCATTGAACACGAAAAAAAATTCAAACAATGGGCGATGCGATGGAACGAAAGAGAAAAAAAAAAGAACGTGATGAGGCGGCAGTTCGACTTGGCGGAAGGCTCGTTCAGAATGTATCGAAAAAATGTTGCAAAAAATCACGGTCCGGCGAAAATCCTAGCAGCTTTGAAACAACATAGATCTCTTAATCATAAAAAACATTTTTCGTGCCCTAGAAATTAAGGGATCGATAACAAACCGACTTTTCATTTTTTTTCCACGATTTTCTTTCATCTACTCGTTTGTAAAATGGGTTTTCGTTTAACTATTTTCCGAGAATCCTTGATGAATGCCCGGGAGACGAAAAAAAAAAGAGTAAAAATTGGAAAAACACGTGGCAATTTTTTTTTGCAGACGACGAGTCTTGGTCGAAAGACAAAAGAGTGCATGCACCCGTGAACGGGGCGATGACGACGGTTGAGCCGCACGACGACTACTTAGCATCCATGACCCGAGTCAATAATAAAATCACCTCGCGAAACGCGTGGAGCGTGCCAAGCGAACGAGACTATATTATGAGAGAATATCGAGTGTTGGTTAGTCTCGAACGTACGAGTCCGATTCAGTTGATAAAATAAAAAGACAGAGCGAGAAGATGGGTCGCGCGCAATAATTATTTTTTCGACGTACAGCGAGCGAGCGATTTATCGACGTGAATAATAAACCGCGTAACGAGTCTCTTTATTGTACTTTTTTTTTCGTTCGTTCTTTTGATCAAAAGTTCAACGAAAATCTGATCCGTTAACTGGACCCGCTTGATCCGGAGAACGGAGCAAAACTCGGGATTTTTTCGGTGTGAATAGAATGAAATAGAGCCACACAGGATGTTCGAAATTAAATCAAAAAATCAAGAGAAGTCTACTGGAGCGAGTGACAAAACGAAAATCAGAAAAAAAAAAACGTAGAAAATCGATTTATAGTGAAAAAATGTTTCGGAAACTGATAAACGCGTAGAGTTTCGATTTTCTTTGGTAAATTTTGTTGGAAACAAACATTATGACATTACGATCCAAATGCATAAATATTTGTCACCACAAAAAATTCAGAAAATCGATTTTTAGTGAGAAAATGTTTCGGAAACTGATAAACGCGTAGAGTTTCGATTTTCTTTGGTAAATTTTGTTGGAAACAAACATTATGACATTACGATCCAAATGCATAAATATTTGTCACCACAAAAAATGCAGAAAATCGATTTTTAGTGAGAAAATGTTTCGGAAACCGATAATGGCGTAAAGTTTCGATTTTCTTTGGTAAACTTTGTTACAAAGAAACGTTATGACATTAGAATCCAAACGCGTAAATATTTGTAATCAGAAAAAATTCGAAAAATTGATTTTTAGTGGAAAAATGTTTGGGAAACCGATAACCGCGAAAAGTTTCAATTTTCTTTGGTAAATTTTGTTGCATGAAAACATTATGACACTAAAATTCAAATGCGTAAATATTTGTAATCAGAAAAAACTCGAAAAATT
Source organism: Hyposoter dolosus (assembly GCA_963921915.1). Lineage (NCBI taxonomy): Eukaryota > Metazoa > Arthropoda > Insecta > Hymenoptera > Ichneumonidae > Hyposoter > Hyposoter dolosus. The sequence goes on from OY998140.1 coordinate 3,882,999, forward strand.
GATTTTTAGTGGAAAAATGTTTGGGAAACCGATAACCGCGAAAAGTTTCAATTTTCTTTGGTAAATTTTGTTGCATGAAAACATTATGACACTAAAATTCAAATGCGTAAATATTCGTAATCAGAAAAAAATGCGAAATTGATTTTAAGTGAGAAAACGTCGTTAGAAAAATGGAAAACTGCCTAGAGCTTGGATTTTCTTTGACAAGTTTAGTATGAAAAAGTTATGGGAGTAAAATTCAAATCTCTAAATATAGAGTCTCCGTGTCTTGCTTATAGATTTGCATATTTATGTAAAATAATGTGAATAGTCGTGTAAAAAGAAAAGTCTGCAGAGTGAAATGACTGGATAAGAGAGCTCTTTGGCATTGCACAGGTAAACCGTAAAATTTCGTTTGGCCTGGATGCTAAATTTATACAGTTCTTTGATCGAGAAATGAGACGGAGGGAGGGGGTTAGAAATATTGAAAAATTCCGGCTTATTTTACGACCCTCTTCATTTTCGTTTTTTTCGTTCGTTCGAGCAGCACACCAGACTTCATTAACAAAGTTTTTCTTCTCGCCTTTGACGAGATGACGAGATCCAAAAGATGAGAGAACGTGAGAAAGCGGAAGAGAAAAAAAAAAACAGAGAGCTGTGTAGAGACGAATTGGAGAATAGACAAAACGTCGTTTATACGGACGAAACTTTCTTCTCTCTTTTTTTTAATTTATTTCTTGTTTAAATGGAATGAAAATGATGAAATTAGCAAATGCACGCGCTGTCGATGCATTTTTAATTATTTATAAATATTTAAGAACATATTTAGTGGACTTTACCTTTCCCTGCATAATGAGGCGGATGGTGAGGGTGACCGACGGATCGTCGTTCAAGGCGGGTTTGTTGTCCATACCGTCCATATTGATCGAAGTCGTTGAACCGTTTATGATATCCCGAGTGTGATTGCTCACGAGATTTATGCGGGACGATGGTGTCCTTGCGGCTTTAATGGGGGACAAGGGAACGGAGGAGGACAAGGAGGACAGGGGAGAGGTTAGGCGTGTGATTTTGGCTGGGGGGGTCTCGGGGGACGTGCTTCTTAAACGCTCCCAGGTAGGCTCGGTCTTCGCACTGAAATATGAAAAAAAAAAAAAAAAAAAACATTTTTCATTAATTTCCAATCCATCGGTAGCAATTAATAGTGCAACAGAAATTTCCATTTTTTTTTTGCCTCTTTCTGTCGCATTCAAAATATTACGCAATAATTTTCACTTAGTGAAAGTTTTTTCAATCAAAACTTTATCTTTCGATACGAGAACATTCCCTCTTCATTTTCGTCTATTAAGATCGCAAATATCTTTCTATGCTCCAGGCAATAATAATTATTGCTCAGGAGCATAAAAAATTATTGAAAAATAGAAAAACAGACGACATTGTTATTTTCATTTTTTTTAAACGTCATTTACAACGTCCTTAATGCATGCGATTCGTGAAGCTGAAGTTCGCAACGTTGGAATGTAACGAAGAATATTTATTTTTATTGATGATTTGTTTAATTATTATAAATTATCCAAATTTTCGAGCTTATATACTTGGTGGGTCGGAAAAATCGATCATTTTATCATGGTAATTACATTCTACATTTTGATCAAAAGTTTTGCCACAAAAAAAAAAAAGAATTTCTGTGCATTCGAACGATGCAAACTTCAACGTCATCTCGATCCAATTTTTCCAGTAAATTCAGTTTTCAAATGGCAAAGAAGAGCGTCCCATTAGCGTTGGCTTTGTATAAAAATGTTGTGCTCTGCTATGAAAAATAATCAGTTTTCGTTGCATTCCGACGATGGGAACTTCAACATCGTCCTAGTTACAGGAAATTTAAACGACACTGAAGTTTGCATCGTTGGAATTCAACGAAAAATATATTTTTTATTCATTATTTTAATAATTAATACACTCGATCCAATTTTTCTAATAAATTTAGTTTTCGAAAGGCAAACAAGTCTGTCCCATCATCGTCGACAAAGACTGTATGAAAATTTTGTGCTTTGCTATAAAAAATAATCAATTTTCGTTGCATTCCAACGATGCGATTATTCTATAAAGAAAAAAAAACCTCGACGAGAATTGCTGGTTGTAAAATTTGGTATTTGTCTCGGTTGATGATGTTGCAAATCTGTCGAGTACAGATTTTGAGCAAGTTAATGAGACGCGCAGTGATTCGGAGCCACCGAGACTCTCTCGAAAGTTGGGATAAAGCAATTCCGAAAGTTAGGCACAAATTTGTGAAGTGTGCAGTTGTACAAAAGTCTCCCTAAGGCTTGGATAATTCAAACGCCGAGAATAAAAATTCAGGAGATAGGATTTGTGCTGTAAAAGTGGTTCATTGACTGACGCAATGTTGGAACGATTGCGTGCAATCGACATTCAGGATTCTGTAACAACTCGAGAGTCTCGAGGCTGGCAGAGAGTAAACGAAAGGAAAAGGTGAACTGTAACTCTGCGAGATTTTCATATACAGTTGTTCCAAACTCGTGTTTTTCAATCCCACGCCCGATTTGTCTGCATCGACTCAATTGCGCAAAGTTTTGTATATTCACATAGAGACTCTCGATCTTTGACTTTTCGAAAAACAAGAATTTTTCGAACTATCGGAATTACCAAGACGATAATTTCGATTAATCAATTGGCTCGAAATTTTTTTGAATTCTAATCCGTCGTGGAGAGGGAATGAATTGTTTTTTTTTTGAATATTGCATTTCTCAGAACTATCGAAATTTGCATCGTTGGGATGTGATGAATTTTTTTTCTATTACTAATTAATTTTATAATTGATGCAGTCATTTGGATTTTTCTGGTGGATTCAATTTTCTGTATGAACTGTGCGGAAAGGGAAGGTGGTAGGATTCGGAAAATCGGGGGTTGAACCAAGCGAATCCTCGATGAACAGGGCGACGTTGAGACAAGTTGAAAGGAGAGAGGGGGAAAGGAGTAAAGGAAAATGAAAAAAGAGCCGACGACGAGAAGAAAACGGTGAAGAAAAAAATGCACGACGATGAAACGAAGGAAAAGAGGGGCGAACGAGTTCTCGCGGATTCTCACAACGAGCGAGAAGAAAGAAGGAGACAAAAAAATGATTTGGCTTGGAGAATTTTAGCTTCTCCTTGATGCGACTATACTCGCGCGGGAGCTTGTTCCATGGATATTCCGAGAAACAAGCGATGGTGTGAAAACTTAGACGTTTTTCAATGTGCCAAACGAGATCGCTTCCAAGTTGGCTCGACACGTGATTTTCTCTCATTTTCCCTCTCCCTCGCTTTTATGCACTCGCGCATACCTCGAGCAGCATTGTCCGCGTTGTTTCATCGACGTTTCTGTCGCACTAGGCTATTCCTCTATCTGCGCGCGACCGAAGAATAGCTGGCAATGTCGGATGCCAAGAGATGGCACGTGAAAAGAGACCGTATGAAAGAATGTCCGAGGAGCTTCGAGAGAAAGTAATAAAAAATTGGAAGAAGAAAGAAAACAAAAAATAACGAGCACAAAAAATCCGGTGTTGAAATTCATTTCTTCGAGGATTGAGTGAAAAAATCCATTTTTTTCGATTTACGAGAACATTCCCCTCATTATTTTCGTCTATCAAGATCGCGAATATTTTCCTACGCTCCGGGCAATAATAATTATTGTTCAGGAGCTTAAAAAATTATTGAAAAATAGAAAAACGGACGAAATTGTCATTTTTCTTTTCTTCATTCCTGTGGATAGATCGCTGATTTGAAAAAAAAAAAACGATTTTGAAGTTTGCATCGTCGGAATGCAACGAAATTTGGGTTTTTCTTGAGCAGATGGCAAGATTCTTATTCAATATTTGGTCGGGACAATAAAACGATTTCTTTTGACGATCCAACGACAAAATCGATACATTGAAAACAAAATTTTGTTGGAAAATATCGATATTTTGTTCGATACGTTCGACCAAACGGTTTTTTTTTAAATAATCCCAAAAATTGTGTCATCGCAGCAAAAAATATTCTAGAAAGTCTCTTCGGAAGCTAATTTTTGTCGTTCCAATCGTAAATTTTGCTGACGATTTCGTTAGAAACGAAATATCCTGCCAAAATAAAGAAAATTTTGAAATTATCCAAAAATATTTAGTTTACCGTGTTCAACAAAATGTCGACGATTTTTAACAAAATTTCATTTCCGCAGTGCACGAAAATTTTGATGGTTTTTGAAATTGAAGAAAAAATTAATAGAAAAAGTATTTTTCATTCCAACGTTGCAAACTGCAGTTTCATAAAAAAAATGGAGCAACGGATAACTGAGTCAGTGCGACTGCCTAAAAATTAGTTTTTGCGTTCGCTCCGCAAAGATACGGTCGTTCGGTAATTGTATTTTCTGCATTGAAAAGGCCCAAGCATCTACGTTTTCAGTTTACGAAGCGCATGAACGTCGAAGAGAGGATTTTCTTTGAAACGAGAATTTTAAAACCAAGTACAAAATTGCACTAGCCAAGAGCGGTGTGTGTTTGTTGAGAGCATAGAGCCGAGACGGGGTGTCCGTTCGAAATGAAAAGAGAGGCGAGAATTCAGAGAAGGAAACGCGCTGGGCTGGGGTCCTAGTCGTTGGTGCGAGTAGCGCAACTCTACGAGTTTTTAAAGAGGAGGCTGGGGAGATTCGAAGCATTCGGGAACAAGGGAGATAAGAACGTGAAAAGATATGGAGGCTTCGAGCGTATGAAACGACTGCGCTGCATGCAAACCGAGAGAGAGAGAGAAAGGGTAGAGAAGCAAAAATCTCTTTGACGTAGAATTGAGTCTCGTGCTCGGTGTCTCTTGCCTCTGCTCACGAGTCTGACTAAATGTTTGTTTTCGTGGATCGTTCGTCCTGAATATACAAGGAATAAGAAAACCTCAATGTACATTCAGTCGACGCATGCGAACGACAGTATTTTTGGACACAACGTTGAAATGCAACGAAAAATATTTCTTTTTATTGTGCTAATTCGTCAACTTTTCAAAATTATCCAAATTTTTTTATTTATCGTCGTTATTACGTTCTGCATTTTGATAATGAGCTTTGCCAAAGAAAAAAACCAATTTCGTTGCATTCCAACGTTGTAAACAACTTACGATGATGAAGTTGGAATCTCGTTGAAATGCAACGAGAGCTGATTATTTTTTAAAGCAGAACTGAAATTTTGAGACAGTATTTGTCAAAAATTGTGGCACAGCCTTCTTTGCCATTTGAGACTGAATTTATAAAAAAAAAAAATTGGAAAAAGTGACTTAATTAATAAAATAATGAATTAAAAATTAATTTTTCGTTGCATTCCAACGATGAAAACTTCAGTATCATGCAAACTTTAGCGTCATTGGCTAGACAGCTTTCCCAAACATTTCTATGATGTCTGCATCCTTGGGATACAACGAAAAATTAATTTTTTATTCATTATTTTGATAATTCATGGCAGTCGTTCGTATTTTTCGAGTAAATTCACTTTTCAAAAGGCTCTCCGATTATCGTTGACAAATACTGTATGAAAATTTCGTGCTCTGCCATAAAAAATAATGAGTTTTCGTAAAAATAAGTTTTTTTAGCCATTATTTTGACAATTAATGGCACTCGTTCGAATTTTTCTAGTAAATTCAGTTTTCAAAAGGCAAAGAAGACTCTCCGATTATCGTTGACAAATACTGTCTGAAAATTTTGTGCTCTGCCATAAAAAATAATGAGTTTTCGTAAAAAAAAGTTTTTCATTCATTATTTTAATAATTCGTTCCAATTTTTCTAGTAAATTAAGTTTCTAAAGGCAAAAAAGATTGTCCCATTATGGTTGATAATTTTGAAAATTTTGTGACAATAATGAGTTTGTCGTTGCTTTCGAACGATGCGAACTTCGACATGGTAAATTTCTTCGAGTTAGCACGTAAATGACAGGTTTCAAATCGAATCTACTCTAAAAGCGAGAAATTGGATATTTCCGAAGGTAATTGATATTTTTCATCAATCAAAACGACACTCGATTCTCAATTTTTCTTCCATCTCCCCTAATCAATCTCCAGCTGGATAAAAATAAAACTTTAATCAGGAAATGGCTCAATGAATTGCGCGAGTGCAAAAGAGACATCTGCAAAATTGATTTTCCTCCGAAATTCGTCATATGTTTCTAACGAGACAGATTCGCACACCTCATTTTCTTACGAACCGAAAACACGACGTCTCGAACTTTAGTTTTCCTCGAAAACTCGATTGTCTCGAAAAAAAAAAATCGGATCAAGATTTTTAGCAAAACTAGAGAAAAAGTCGAAGTTTTACGAAAACCGCAACGAAACCTCGTGATTTTTTTTGCCCCCAAAGAAATTTTCGACTTGCACTAACGTCAGGACGATTTTTTTTGATAAATAAACAATTGTCCTAATTGCAACGCTTTTCCAGGACGAGGAAACATTTTTTTTTGGCACTCCTGGGACCCCGTGAGCCCTTAACCCTCACTAGACACACATGGGTCCAGCCCATTTAGCGAATGGCGTGAATTTCTCGTTTTTCGTATCGATTACCATTAAACAACAATAATAAAAAAGAATTTTTATCCATCACTCAGTGCAGGCTCTCTTTCTATAGATCCAAAACTATTTTCCTGAATTTTTTCCGATTTTTTGAACGAGTCCAAGCACAGGAAAAAACAGTAGGACGCCCCAGACCCATGTGTGTCTAGGGAGGGTAAAAACAAAACACAGGAACAAAAATTTCCAGCCCATTTAGCGAATGGCGTGAATTTCTCATTTTTCGTATCGATTACCATTAAACAACAATAATAAAAAAGAATTTTTATCCATCACTCAGTACAGGCTCTCTTTCTATAGATCCAAAAATATTTTCCTGAATTTTTTCAGATTTTTTAAACGAGCCCAAGTACAGTAAAAAACGATAGGACGCCCCAGACCCATGTGTGTCTACGGATGTGCACTAATTGTATAGTCTGCCTACGGAGGGTTAAGATATTCGAGTTAACTCGCCAGACTCGATTTTCCGCACTTATGGGATCGCTCCTCCAATGATTGTAAATGTTTCGTAATTTCTCATCATTCAGGAGAGTCGAATTATTTTTGTCATATTATAAGCGTGTACGTCTTATTATTATTATTATTATTATTATTATTGTTTCTACGTGAAACGAGACGCTCGACGGCGAGAAGAGGGAGGCAGGGAGGGGGGAACGTCGGGGATTGTTTACCGTGCGATAACAATGCTACGAGGCAGATAAAAGGAGAGTTTGCTTGGTAGCACAAGCGTGGAGCGTTTCAATGCTGTGAGCGCAATTTCTGCTTGTCTCTCCCTCTCGCGAGCCTTGTTCCCGTATGGATGAGACGAGGAGGCGAGGAATATTCGCGGCAAAACGTTGCTCGCTCGTCTCGAAAAGACGCGGCGACGACGATAAATCGAACAGTCGCGAGAGACGTTGTGCGGTCACGCGGCTGGCTCGCTATTTCTACGAGAATAATCGAGCTTCGAAGGATCGAAAATGGTAAACAAAGCTCCGGGCATTCGGAGGCTCGAAAATGACGAAAAAAAAAAAACGAAAAATTCATCGTTACTTTCGTGGTACTGTCGACTCGCTCGAAAGCAAACCAAAAGGCACACAAAAAGCGTTGGAAACCGATCGTTCGGGACGACGTTTAAGTTTGCATCGTTGGAAGGCAACGAAATTCTCGTTTTTTTTTGGCAAAGGTCGTCATTCAAATGCAGAATGTATTTACGACGATAAAACGATCGGTTTTGCGGACCGAAAAGTGAATTGGCTCGAAAAATTTGGACGATTTTGAAAAATTACACAAATCGTCACTAAAAAAACAATATTTTTCGTTGCATTCCAACGTTTCAACGGCTCATTCGTTCGGGTCGATTGAAATTGTCCATTTATTTTTTTTTCGAAAAACGTACGACCGCTCGTGACCGTGGAAATACGAATAGGAAACGAGTCTGATTTTAGCGACGAGCACGATGCAAAACTGGATGAAAAAAAAAAAAAAAGTTGAAAAGCCAATAAAAAAAGCCACCGGTTTGGAAAAATTTCTCTTGAACGATTAAAAGAAAAAGAATTATTGCTGTGGAGAAATAAAAGGAGAAGAAACGTCGAGTCCGGACAATGGAGTTGAACGTAAACGATCGCCGAAAAGTTTCCGTTCGTAAGATGGGCAGTTGGAACATATATATATTCGCCACGAGACAAGGGAGCTGTGTGTGCACGTTTATTTTTTTCGCGAGAAACCGCGAAGTAATTGAAAAAAAAGGAGGAAATGTTTCGAGACGCAACTAACCTCGACGAGGTTCGAAAATCGAGTGGGGGAATCGGTTATAAAGTCGTAAATTGGCTTTTCATCGTGGCATGGAATATTTAAGCACGAGAAATGGCGAATTCTCCGCTGGGCAGATATGGCGGGCCGGACAGCGTGCAAACGCCGCGAGGAGCACACGACGACTCGCGATATTGTTGATTTTTCGTTTTTAATTCTTGCGGACGCCTTTTTTCGCGCCGGTTTTAAAACTTTGGTTATGTTTGGTGCTGTCGGAATGCACGATCGAGTTTTTTTCACCTTCCAAATAGACCCGCGATCGTGTGAGGAGGAGGAGAATGGGGAAAAAAGTAAAACGAGAGTGTGCAGCACACAACGACGATGGAGAATTCGCTCCGATAGCGGCGAGGCGATTATTAAACGATCGCGTCGTTTAACACGGGCGTGGTTTTCTCGCGATTTAATAATCTTATTAAATATCCGCTCGAAATATCGGCAGAGAAAAAAAAAATCAAATTCCAACGTCACATGATTATTGGATCGTTTTTTATTCGATCGCAAAACACACTCGTGAAAATGAATTTTCTTTACCTAAATTGCGGCACTCTTTCTGTTTGATCATTCGCGAAAGCAGGCGTCTCGCTTCATCGACACTTGTCGCACACACACAAGAGGAAAATACACACAATTAGCCGGTGTGTCGGGCAACTCTGGCGGATTCGCGCCGTTACAACCGAACGTTGATCCGCGACGCGAAACGAAGTTGAAGTCACAAGACGAAAACGTGTTGTGCAGATCGAGGATGTATATTTGTTGAAACACACGCGCGCAAGATACGTTTTCGTCGCGTTAGTTGCTCTTTCCTTTTCTCTGTCTCTGTCTCTTTAGGCGATGTCGTTCGTTCGAAGAAAACGGGAATAAAAAGGTAAATGTAATCGCGACACTCGTGCGAACTCTTCGCTCACTGTTGTTCACTACGGGGCTAACGTACGTCGTAACACGGTGGTGGGATGAGAAAACTCAGACAGAAAGAGACAGACGGATAGACGGAAGAAAAAAAACTAAAGCTGCTGCGATACACGTACGTGTTCGGAGCAGACACATTCAAGTAACTGGCGATTCGACGCTTCCCCACCGCGTCCCCCTGACGCGAGCTTTCCTACTCCCCCGCTAGGTGTTGCTAGCGGCCGGCCCGATTATCGCGCTCTCGCCACTATTGCCAACACTATTCCGCTAGGGAATAAAAACCGCCGCGACAACAGCGACCAGCGGCGAGTTTCCAAACAATTTTGCCACAACCACGCAAAATGTTCTTTACGCGCGAACAAGCGAGTCAACATGAAAATGTTACGCGATTTTTTCAACAAAAACAAACAGAGTCTCGGTTTCTTGAAGAGCTTCGGCGAAAACGAATCGACCGAGGGCCTGCGTCATCGAATTCGATCGAGACCGAAAGTTCCCAATCACCGAGAGCCCAAAACACACAAAAAAATATATTCTCGCGGGCGAAAATTTTCAACGTATTACCATTACAAAACGACTTTATTTAGGATTCTTTCAAAATTTTGTATAAACGTTCTTGGCATCAAAACTGACAGTTTTCTCCTCTGAAAAAATTCTTGCAACTTTTTAACGAAACGTGACTTGAATTTACACGCTTTTGGATGAGAAAAATAAATAATTGGAAATTAAATATGTCAAATTCTAAACGTGAGAAAATTTTTCTTCACAGGAGAAAATTGTTAGTTTTGGTGCTAAGAACGTTTATGCAAAATTTTAAAAGAACCCTCAACAAAGCTGTTTTGTGATAGTAATACCTTAACGTTATTTTTCAAATTATTTTTTATGTTTGAATAACGAGCTAAGGAAACGATCGGAAAATTTAAAAATTAAGTGGCTGAAATCTCCCCAGCGAATGGCGGATTCCCCGTTAACCAATGAATCGAATTCCGGAGCCTGCACGTTTTATTGATAAAAAAAAAGTAGCTAGTTGTAATTTAAAAAATAAAAAGGATTTGGAAACCAATAAGTCGGACAGTGAAAAAAGTGACGAAACGGGATCGATGGATTCATCATATTTAGGAGATCGAGCCTGTGTCCCTGTTAATTTTCTCTCGAAATTTGCTCGGATTTTCATAAAATTATAATTCTATCATAACGACAGCTGCGATATTTGTTGTTTGTACAGAAATCTTGAAATTTTAGTCGTTGCTTCATTCATTGGTAGTTTTCATCATTTTTTCGGTAAACAGTATTTACTGGTCCAACCGTCCATCGAAAGTGAAGCAGCCGCTTCACAGCAGTCGAGGAGAATCAAATTTTCGGAACGATCGCGTACGCAGATTTATTAATGTACAAAAATGTTAATCACAGCGATTTGACTCTCGAACGTACTGAGCGAAGCAGCTGTTTCGTGCCTTTGAATTTAGCCCCAAACCCGGAAGCACAGTGCAAACTGCAAAGTGTTCGGATATACGGAGGAGGAATTAAGAGTAAGAAATCGAGCTACACCGTCGTTACAAACGCCGAGAGACCCACACACGAAACTTTATCGTCTCGCCGGTGAAACGCCTCTCGCTTGTGGCGAAGCGCGGCGCTGTTCACCGGCTTTCTTCCTTCTCTTCTCCTTCGCGCCTCGTTCCATGGCTCCGTGCGCGCTTCTCCGTGTACGCCGGCGCACGACGACGCTACCGTGTAAAATCGACTACGCCGGTCGGAGAATTTCGCTCGACCCGTATGCATTCTCATTGGCGAGACAACTGTTTTTCCGGCTACTGACGGAGTCAACTCCGAGTATTGAGAACCGGCGCGGGAAAACTTTGAGTCGTTTCAAATAAAAATAGTATTTCGTGCTCTTTGTCATCAAAATTCCATAAAATTCAATTCATCAAATTTTCAAATTTAAATAAATAAATGAATAATAAAAAAAAAACAAAAATTCGAATTTCGAATTTCCTTCAAATTTCAACGTTTCGGAATATTTTGAACGAAAAACTCGAAAAAAAACGCTCGTTTTCCACCAAATTTTTGAAATGATTGCAATTTCGTTAATTTTCATCGAAGAAATAAAACGATCCGTGGTTCCCGACAATCTTTCATGCTTTTTAATAATCGTTTTAAATTTCCTGTTCCAGACAATTTTCAAAATTGATTCGATGTATTTGCAAACAAGCATTTAATTATTTATTTATTTATTAATGATTAATGATTAATTATTTATTATTTATTTATTATTAATTATTATTTGAATAATAATCAAGTATTAATTTATTATGATTAATTAATTAATGATAAATTAATCATTAATTAATAACAAATTAATAACTATTATTAATTTATTATTAATTTATTATTATTAATTAATAATTAATAATAAATAAATTAAATATTATTAAATATTAATAAGTGACGAGGATTGTGAAAAAATGCTGTAAAATGAAGACAATCGTTTGCACAAAGTTGGGGTTCAGGTTCAGAGTCGATAGCAGATTAAACAGAGACGTTTCGTCAAATGTCGTGTTCACAGTAAATAAGAATAATTCTCGAATCTTACTCCCTTAATTTTCTTCTCCAACAAATCTGCAAAAAAAAAGGTTCATTGAAGAACTCTGTAAATATATTTTGGCCTGAATTAACCTTCGCGAGTACTCAGCGCTGACAAGTAATTATTACAGCAGGAGGCGATGACGTCGAAAGTTGTTGGAAACAATGAACCTTGTCCGGGACATCAGACGACTCGTCTGTAGTCTTTTCGAGATATTCAGAACTCTATCTCATTGGCGAAACCTCGGAAAACTCGATTAACGCGTTTTCGTAACTCGTTTCGACTGCCATTCCAACTTTGCGCGATACAATTCCGTGATAAGAAGCAAAGCTCTGTTTAATCGTCTCATTCGTTATAATTTATTTTTAACAGACAATTAGCCGGCCTTCATTTTTATGGGACATGTCTCGTCTATACTATTTTTCGTCAAGTTTTCTTCACATTCTTTCAACGGCTGTTACGCTCGACAGGAATTTCGATATCGGACCAAACAGGTCTGCAGGAATTTGCAATAAAATTCACTTCGATATGTGCTAATCGCTCGATTGCATTATCAACGGAAATCATTTTGTTTGGGAAATAACTTGCACGTGCGTTCCTTGCAATCTGCTAATCGGATTCCTCGCAATCGAAATAAACAAATTTCGCGAATTAATTTATCGATTTTAAAATTAAATACAAAATTCGTCAACCTCAGTTTCTTTCCTTCAAAATGAAACGTCGCGACGTTTTTGTTGGCCTCTCCGTGTACGACTCTTGCCGGGCGATTGATGATACAAATTCGTATTTTATAGAATTTTTTATCCATTTTATTAAGCCTCGTTACTTCGAAGGATAACATTTTCTAAGAAAATGAAAAATTTTCGTACTGAGTACATTTTTTAAATTTTTCGATGAAAAGTCTCTGATGAACGAAAAAAAATGGTAGCGAGGCGTTGGGGTTTTAAAATTTATTGACTCCTGCCTCACGTGTTATCCTATAAAATATTTGTTTATCGACGTACAGAAGAAAAATTGAGTCTGGAATGTCTAAATATCGCGTTGAAATGGATGATGAAACGGGATGCTGGGTTTGAAATCGATAAACGGTTGGGTTAGCTATAGGTGTCTACCGATATCGCACCCTTCGCTTCCGGGCGGAAATTTTACCCTACGCCATAGCCTTTATTTGGTAACCCCTGCTTTTTCGGTCGATTCTCACTCCATTCGGTCTCGTTCACTCTCATCGTCTCATTTTGCTTCACATGAAATTCGAAACGAGCCTTGGTCGTCGTCGTCGTCGTCGTCGTCGTCGTCGTCATTGCCCGAGTCCGGTCATGTCCGGTCGACCGCGTACGATCCTTTTCCCTCGGTTGAACAGTTGCGAAATCCCTTGCTCGTTTACGGAGAGACGGGAATAGAGATTTTCACCGTAATGCGAGCAACTACCTCGGAAGTAATACGGAGGACGAGCCTCACTTCGCGTTTCTCGAGTGGAAGCCTCACTTTATCTTTTTTTTTTTTTTTTTTCTTTCACGTGATACAAACCTGATTTAATAATCCTCGCTGCACGTCGATTTACCGGGAATCGTCGAAAATAATCTTCTCGAAGTTTCCAGGAGTATGACTACGAACCCCGCGGCAGATTATTTCAATCTCCAGATTCCCTCATTCATTCGATCGACAGAATTCACAATCGTCTGTATGACTTTTTTTCGATTTGCTAATATGAGAAAATAAATTTGTTGGGTTTGCTTAACCCTCCGTGTACAATTAACGCACCTCCCTAGACACACATGGGTCTGGGGTGTCCTACCGTTTTTTACTGTGCTTGGACTCGTTTAAAAAATCTGAAAAAATTCAGGAAAGTAGTTTTGGATCTATAGAAAGAGAGCCCGCACTGGGTGATGGATAAAAATTGTTTCTTATTATTGTTATTTAAAGGTAATCTATACGAAAAAACGAGAAATTCACGTCATTCGCTGAATGGGCACCCCAGACCCATGTGTGTCTACGGAGGGTTAATGTTCCATGTTTCGACTCGTCCTGCCGTATTCAGAAAGAGCGAGCAATACATTTTTTAATTAAAACAAACAGTACATTGTTCTGCTCCTTGATAAAACAATATTTTGTTGAATTAACGAATCCCATTCCCTGGCCACATACTTGGTTGACGCAGCAAATTCCTCAGTGTGGACTGATTAACACGTAAAAAATTAACAACCGAGGCAAAGTCTCGAAAGTTGTTATCGTAGTCTCGAAATAATTCCATTGCACGGAGAAACCTGAAAAAATTTTCTGGCAGATCAGGGTCGATGTTTAAAAAATGAAATGACCCTCGATTTTCACTCCTCTCGGGTGATAATTAAGTTTTGAAATAATTTAGAGCCTGTAATTTCATCAGGCACGAAATATTCTAGGACCGTGTGTGTTCGTTTGTCAATGAGCATTTTTTTTTATTAATGAAGTTTCTGTCGAGATGAAAGGTTTCGATAAAATACACGCCAACATTTCCAGGTCGATCATAACTTGGATCGATGGTGTATACGACTAAAGCAAACAAATTCAATCATAAGCGTTCAAAAGGAAACTGAAATGTCATTACATCGCACCATAAGAACACTCTTTGTGTGTAAAATTCGCGTCTAAAGAGATTCATAATTGAATCTACGTTGTCGCAATTCACAATCTGAGTAAGTCTACGTACATGGGTACAATGTTCGGCGTATGTGTATGAAATTGTATGTATACAGAGGGTGTGCGGAATTTCGAGGCATTTTTTCGATCGAGTTCGTTGAAGATTAAGAGGCTGAGCTTGATGTTTTGGGGATGAAAAAAAACTATGGCCCTGATAAGGCACATAAGATCAAGACGGTTGAAGATACGGAAAAAATGGATAGAACAAATTTTATAGAGGATAGAATTTCCTAGAAAAAAGTATTCGGCGAAATTTTTGTGTGTTCAGAACTTCAGTCCCGAAAGTTGTTGCTAATGTAACATTCGAAAATTTCAATTCTTACGCCTGAACGCACTTCTAAGGCACATAACATCGAGACGGTTGGACTTACGAAAAAAATGAATAGAACCAATTTGGTAGAGGATGAAATTTCCTAGAAAAAAGTATTCGACGAAATTTTTGTACGTTCAGAACTTCAGTCCCGAAAGTCGTTCCTAATGTAACACTCGAAAAGTCAGTTCGATTTCACGTCTAATTGGTTCGATTTTTTTTTTTTTTTATTGAGAAGTTGATAATTGCGAATGTGGTTTCTCGTACAAACGACAAATAATAACTGTTCCTTTTTTTGTCCATATTTGTAAATGCCCCCAGGATCATTTACAGACAAAAAATTGTGAAAAAATTGAAACAGCTGTGGCGAGGCAAGCCCAACCATCCCTGAAAAAATTCAAGGAACACTTTGACAATTAATTCAGTTGGAAATTGCTGCTGAAATGATTTATCGCGCAGCCCAGGACACCCTGTACATTAACAACGTTGAAAACCCACACATGAGCCTTGGAGATAGTATGAAAAGCGTACGAGCTAAAAGAGTAGGACGATACAAAGTGATAGAGCAGGGGATGCGCGAGTGAGAGATCGGGTGGGCACTCGAGCCAGGAATTTAATTATCATTTTAGGTGACGCGGAACGCAATTATCGGAAATTCAGTTTGCGATGGTCAGCAGAACCACTTTGGGCCTCGTCCTCGTTGCCCTAGCGCTTTTGACCTATATATACAAACACTCTGCCGCGATATGTATACAAACCCATATACGTATCCGCGAATACGAGCAGGGAACGTAATTTTTTTCATGCATATTCGAAAATAAAACAATCGGACCTCGGAAAATCGTGAATCGCGTCAAGTTTTCAACATTACGTGTCTTTTTGCTAAAATGAAATAAAAAAAATAATCCAGCGCCGTACAGTGACCCGGTGGCAACTTTTTCGATTGCGCCAAACATTATTCAAGGATCCGAGGGATCGACAGAGATTCCAAAAATCCAACAGACTCGATTATGAATCAAGTTTTTTCAGTTTTCCCAAAAAATTCGAGAGTCAAGGAAAATTTCTTGACCCGATTTGGCCAATTGATTGCCAAGTGAACATTCGGAGTCGGGAGCATGTAACGATCACGAACAATTGGCATAGAAAGTAAAAAAATCTCCGAGTGCTCTCTGGACGTAAAATAATGAATAAATACAAATGTGTGTTTGAAGCACCGGGAGGAGAAGGAGAAAGCAGAGATCGGCTTATGAAAGTGTCTTCTCTGACGATGAAAATGAAACGGATGCTGCAGGAGTCTGCGTCGCTCGCTCTCGTTCTGCCGCCGGTAGTTATATCGGAAAGCTCAAAGCTCGGCTGGAAAAACTCGTCAACGATATATATATATTTTTTTTTCCACTTGCCTACTTTCCTCGTTGCGTTTTTTCAGTAAACGTTGAAATATTTAACGAGCTACGTTATACGTATTCGTACGCGTGTATATAAAAGCTCAAGCATTTTTTTCGAACATTTCGTACTCACTAAACACGCGAAACTTTTCATAAAACGCGAACTGGCCGACGGAGTATTTTGTTTATGCAGAAAAATGTCATTTTATCAACGAATTCATAAAAAATGATTTTCCAGCTAACTTAATCGCGCAAATTTTTTTTTTTTTTTACTCAAATTTGTAGTGCGAGATTCGGAGGCTCTCGGAGTAAAAATTCGAGGCATTAATTGGCCAACGGTAAAATATACACGCTAATAAATATTTTCAACCATGCGTATACATACTTTTTGTCACCCTACGAGAATAAGGAAACGAGGGAAAAGGGGAAGCACGCGAAGCCGAGCCGCTCCGGGCCTGGAAACTCTTTCATCTAGCAACTCGTATTGTTCTCGTCGAGTCATTTTTTTCAGTTCCTTGTTTCTGTTCTGTGTTCCTCGCGACACTCTCATCGTGCAGCCCCTTCAGAAGGCTTTTTCTTTTGAAGCTGGGGGCCCTGCACTAAATTTCTCGTGTCGCTAATATCAACCGCGTTCGCGAATTTCTTGCCGCGAACATCGAGACACCAGACGGGATCCCGTTTGTTTCGAACTGCCAAAATATTTATTCGCGATATTTGCAATTCACGGGGAATTCCTCGTACTTTTTTGCGTGGCGAAAGAAATTTCTGCGGCTTTGAGATTTTTATCGGGACTTGCTCTGCTAAAGTATAAAAAAAAAAAAAAAAAAAAAAAAAAAACCAGATGCTCAAATCTTTCTCTATGAGGAACTATATTATCAATTTTGGCTTTGGGAAGCTTTGAACATCGTGCATCTTGAGCATCTCGAGGAAGCAATTTCCAAGTTTCAATTTGCAGTGTTTTTTGTATTGGCATTTAAATGATATAATTTCGAATTTTTCTAGAAAGTAGAGAGGAAGCACAGACTTGTACACAATATCTTACAAAATTTGTAGAAATTGGAGCGGTTGGACGATTTTTCAAAAAACTCAAATTTTCGTAAAATTCGAAATATCATAAAATTTAAACCGCTCAACCGATATTCCCCAAATTCAATACCAACTTTCCTATTATAATAATCTATTTATAAAAAAAAAAAAATTAGCAATAAATCTTAAAATTTGCGGAAGTTGGAGCGTCGACACCCTTTTTTTGAAAATTTCAAAATGCCATAGAATTCGTATTTTTCTAGCAATTCCAAAAAAAATTCTTAGAGAACGAAGAACTTGTATAGATTAACATTTGTGCAAAAAGGGAGCCCTGTAGCTCAAACCGTTCTCGAGTTATGAACGTTTGAATTTTGCAGTGCTAGAACATACACTCACACATCCGGACATTTTTTCTAAATATGACTTTTCGATGTTTTGGGACATTTTGAGCACATTGACATTGAAAACTGGAAAAAAAAAATGTTCACCGTCACATAGCTTCCTCTATGAAGAAACAAAAAACTATGAATTTATTTTTTTGCAATGCGTTCACTGCTGCGAAGTTTTGCAGCCTCGAGCGACGTCAACACGAGGCTCTCGGTGACCGCTCAGCCACATGTTCTAGCTTGTGTATCAAAATTGTTGAGCGACCGGCAGTTTGTTTGAGTTTCCGATGGTGCTGATCAATTAGAACTTGCTATTATTTCGTCGCTCGAACGGACCAGCTTTTCCGCAGTTTCCCTCGACCCGCGCCCAAGGGAAATCCGAAACAGAGTAAAGCATCCGGCAAGCCTACTCTGGTGACGCGATACTTCGGACTCTCTGAGGAACTGTGGAGCGCGGTTTTGGTCGTAGCGAGTAGCCGCGTAGAAAGCCTTAAGGGCGTCCGCATGAATAAATCAGGAAAAACTTGATTATTACGACAAACCGGAAACCCTCGTCGTGCGGAAGAAAAAATGGAAAGAAAAATAGCCGATAGTGAATATTTCGAGCATACGGCGACTTATTTGAAAAACGTTTTTCGAGGCTTTTTCTTGGGATTCCCGCTCCGGTTCCGAGTCTATCGATCCACGCGCCCGAAAAACATCTCACCGCGATGATGAGTTTGATCCGTTGCATAAAAGCAGCTGCGAGGGTTATACTGAAAACCAAATTTTGTTGGAAAAGATCGATATTTTGTTCGATACGTTCGACTAAACGTTTTTTTTTTTTAATAATCCCAAAAATTGTGTCATTGCAGCAAGAAATATTCTAGAAAGTCTCTTCGGAAGCTAATTTTTGTCGTTCCAATCGTAAATTTTGCTGACGATTCCGTTAGAAACCAAATATACTCCCAAAATAACGGAAATTTTGAAATTATCAAAAAATATTTAGTTTACCGTGATCAACAAAAGATCGACGATTTTTAACAAAATTTCATTTCCAATGTACCCGAGGGTTCGTGGTAGGCGTGCTGGAGCGCAGCCCCATAGCAATTTCGGGAAATGAATCTGGCGCAGTATGTATAAAGTTTTTTCCAAAATTCATTGGATTCGTGAAAAATGAAAACGCAGTTCGATCCTGATAATTGATCAATTTTTCCTCAGACTCTATCGAGTTTTCGAGAAAAATGACCTCATTGCAAGTTGAAAAGTTGCTCAAAGCAAAAAGGAACGGAAACAAAATGATTGAAAAATAATAACCAAGCGTTGCCGAGTGTCGAACTGCACATTTTTCGGATGCGAACGTTATTTCGGAAAACAATTTTCTCTGACTCCCCAAACGGGAGGTCGTTCGACCGAGTAAAACAAAAAGAATCGAGTTACACAATCAATTCGATTGCTGACTCGATGTGCAATTTAGAAGTTGCGGTGAAAAAAAAAAAAAAAACAAATAATCGAGAAAAGAGAAATAACACGAATTTGGTTAGAATTTCTAGAGATTTGGTTTCTTCGTAATTTTCCAGAACAAAATGAATTTATCTGAAATATTGTCTGAAAAGATGGACAACGATCGATTTGGCAACAGAGACAAGAATGATTACCAAAAGCTTCGCGACGAACGGTTGAACACGCGGTTTGGTGGTTTTGGTTTCACCTCTTCTCGTCGGTGGACGACAGCAGCCTCTATAGGCCCGAGGCATTGCTACGAGGTATTTGAGGTTTGCATATACAGACTCGCTTGTATATACCATCCTATTATATCTATTATACCAATATAGACTTGTGTTACATAGACAGGATGTATGTATTTCCTGGAACAAGTAAATCGATCGCGTTCGGTTCTCCACAAGTATAACTCCGACAGGAATCTCTATATTCCACGTTTCCTAATATATATGGATTTCTATTGTTGGAGTATTTCGCTCCAACAGCCTTCAATATGGAAGACGAAACAATCTTAGGGCTCCGAGAGAGTTTCCCCCGCGTCGCTGGGCAAGCGAATTTCCAAAATCCATCCCAGGAGAAAATATATCTCGATGTGCAAATATTCCCCCATGAGGATCATTAATAGATATAGTTATTTATCGTTTATTTAAGGATGTTGATTACCTATGAAAGTTCTTATTGTTAATTATTTAGTAAATAGCTTCTTAATCGTTGTGAAATTTGTACACGACCTCCTGAATACTTCATGTAAAAACATGCCAAATTTTACGACTCTGAAGTTTGCAACGTTGAGCTTCAAGGAAAAATATATTTTTTAAATTAATTATTTATTGAATTTTAAAAATCATGTCAATTTTTCGTGTCGATTAAGTTTTTCGGTCGCAAGAGAGGGTCGTTTTATTGTCCAGACCAAATATTAATTAATTATTATGAGCTCTGCTGAAGAAAGAAAAGAATTTCGTTGCGTTCCAACGATGCAAACTTCAACATCATCAAATTTTAATAATTCTATCATCATTACTTTAACCTCCTTAAGGGTTGAAATAAAAAATGATGAGAAAACTCTGAAAATGAGTAAATTTTGTGTATGAAGTATTCAAGAGGTCGTGTAAAAATTTCACGACGATTAGGAAGCTCGTTATTAAAAAATCAACATTTCGTTAAGAACAATTTTTTAAACAAATACAAAAAATATTTAACGATAAATTCCGTTTTGGTTCCGTTGCTTTCAGTATATTGTAGATATTCAAAAATTGAGAGGTCAAAAACAAAACTTATCGCAAAGTTGTACCAGTTTCCATAAAACTACATTTGACTACATTTTATTTATTAATGTTAATTGTTAAATAACGAGCTTCTTAATAGCCGTGAAATTTTTACACGATCTCTTAATTACTTCGTACAAAAACATACAAAATTTTCTTATCTCTTGCGATTTGGGACTCAACATCCTTAAGCTCGAGCCTCGCCGTCAAGTTTTGAAGGCTGCGAAGTATTTGAAATTTCGACAGCCGCCCTTTTCGATCATTTCGCCAAAGTCTGCAGCTCAGAGTCTTTTCTCTTTTGTTTCCGTTTGACAAAATTTTCCAAAAGTTTTTAAAGTCGACAGTGACGCTTTAGAAAAATTCGATAATAACTGAATGCGTCACGAGTCAAGCTCGTCCCTTCATGCAAACACGAAGGAATCAGTCGCGAGCAGATTGCACGAACGACCAAGATTCGCATGGCGTGTACGTCGTTGTCTTTGCTTCTTTCGGGTTCGCCTTGGAGTTTCGAGCGTGTCGCCAAATTGGCGTATAAACGAAAATTCAAACTGACTAGAGACAGAAATCACGCGCCGAATTAGCTTGACACGCGTGGCTTCATGACTTCACGCTACGCACCCAAGTTATACATTCATGGTCTGAACTAGTTGATTTTCTACCAGCAGCCAAGCTCTCGCATTACATATCCCACGTTATTATCACAATGATGTCTGAACGTCCCGAAAAACTCCAAATAAACGAAAAATTGATTAACACTTGATCCATGAATTCATAGAATCTCTCGAGAAGCTTTTTCTGTCTAAAAAGTAACTCCGGGCAATTTTTTTGTCTAGAAAGTTGATTGCCAAAGCGATTCCCTTGATAGAATAACTTTGGAAACAATTTTCGCCTAGAAATGTTTTCCGGAGCAGCAGCAGCAGGCAAATGCTAAGCAGAAAAAAGGACTAAAGCATTTTTTGGTTCCGACAAGCTGAACAGTGTTGGAAAATTTCGGTTTTTTAAATTTTAGAAAAATAAGTAATTAATGAAAAGTTATGAGAACAAACAAAATGTTGGGTCCATTTTTAGCTGGAAGCTCAACTTTGATAACGATGGTTTTCTTGGAGGCTGATCGATCCGGAGCCATTGAAGGGTCGAGACGAACGTACATATCGAAAAGGAACACGAAAATCTTTTTCCACTCCTCGAAAGCTTGATAAATTGGCTAAAAAAAAATGTTTTCAATTGTTTGAAATTTTCTCGAATTGTTGAAGCAACGAATTTTCGTACGAGTCGAAAAATATGATTTTGTTTGAGTTGCTTAGTACGTCACTGTATCCACATTGCATTCTGCAGCAGTATTCGAGCTTCAAACTGTTCTGAAAGCTTCACTTACTCCTCCGTGGGATCTAGTCGCATATTCACGAATAATTATCAGCCACGACCTCCTCTCGTTTATTAGCAACAGCGAATGGACGTGGAGAGAGACGAGAAAGTCAAATATTAAGCGTATTTTGCTCGGTTGTATATACTAGACTGGCGCGTATATATTCACTTGGCATGAAAACGAATCGATGCATGTTGAAAAATTGAAAATGCAATCTCGACTGTCGGAACGACCAATGTGAAGATAAAATAATTACCAATGTCGCTAGCTCATCAGATGCGTTCGATTTCATTCCGAAAAATACAAATTGTTCCAATTCCAATTTTTTTAAATTGTATACCCGCCCTGACATTGATTTGATTCTGAATTCAATCAAAAATCTATTTCGACTGGATATTTATCATTTAGGGTATGAATGATGTGGTCGCTGGACGAGTTTTTCGAAACCAGCAATCATAATAATAAAACTGCACCAGTGAGTATGGAGACTGTATTCAGAAATCTTGAAATTTTCACTTCCACGTCCCATGGACTTTGTACAGTTGATCATTTATTTATTTACTCATTTTTTTTATTAATCATTTATTTAAAAATCTATAATTACAAATATCGCTAGCTCATGAGATGCTTTCGATTTCAATCCGAAAAATACAAATTGTTCCAGTTGCAATATTTTTAATTATATAGCCGTGCCATTGATTTGATTCTGATTTTAATAAAAAATCTGTTTCGACTGGATATTTGTTATTTAGGGTATGAATGATGTGGTCGCTGGACGAGCTTTTTTCGAAACAGCAATAATAATGAAACTGCATCAGTGAGTATGGAGACTGTATTCAGAAATCTTGAAATTTTCACTTGCACGTCCGATGGACTTTGTAAAATTGTCGATTTATTTAAAAATCTTGATTCCCCGTTTTTCATTCGATATCGAGTTTAATTATAAAACACGGATAAAATTTATTCAAATTTGGAGGATTTTGATCTCGAGCTCGTTGCTTATTCGTCAGATTTGTAAAAAAAAATAGTTTTTCGTACGAAAGTCCAAATATTAATTACGTTGGTGTCTTGAGTATTTATTATAGCGGAGAACGAACCAGAACATAAGAGAAAGAGAGAGGGAGAGCGGAGCCGGTTGAGTCTATACGGCAAGCTCGTCCTTCATTTTCTCGCTCTCCTCGTAATTAAAGTGAAGTTAATTCCTGTTGTCAAGCTTCTCTGGAAGACGGTAAATTGCATCGGTGCATCCTCGTGTTTATGGCAAAACTTCTCTCATCTATATTCGGCTGGAACTCTCTCTCTCTCTCTCTCTCTCGCTCTCTGAACGCGTCTTTCTCATCCTTTCGTCATATTTATACGGGCCTTGATTTATATCTTTGTACGTCCGCATGGTACGACGTGATTTCGTCATCCGTCGATATCGCTTTTGTGATTTGATGGCAATTAATGTTTTCGCATTTAATTTTCATTTTCGTCAAGAAATATCGATAATTTACTACAAAAAAGGGCGCGGGTCAGATTGACCTAATATGCGCTTATGCGTTACGTGCACTCGGAGGGTCACGAATAATTTGAAGCAAACACAAGAATTTTAGTTGGTTTGTGTTTTGTCAATTGTTTTTTTTTTTTTTTATAAATCTTGGATCGCCCCTGATTGGACGATCGCCACGAAAACAAATAAACCACCAGCAGGGCCATAAATAACGAATATTTCGAATAAAATGAATGCGTGAATTTTGTTTGGAAAAAAATTCACTCCGTCCGAATGTGCCACGTGTTTCAGAATTTTTTATTGAACACAAATTCCGCTATCAACCTCCTGGGAAATTAGATTCGAGCTGGAAATATTTATCGGCGATATATATTCGACGCTGTATAATGCGAAGCGTGGGTGTAGGTACAGACACGATTACGTAGTATTGATGTTCGAGTAAGCCGAAGAGGCTAAGTGTGTCAAGTTAGAAAAATGCTCGATACATCGATTTCTCGTGGTAGAAACTTCAATCACTTCCTTAAGCGGCATGCAAAAAATATGGAGAAATCCTTAAGGACGTTGTATGGCGACAGTCAAATCTAAATTTTTCTTTTCAGCTTTTCTTACATACAAAATGGTTTGCGAGCCTAAGTTCATTAGAAAAAGTTGTTACAAATTGACTAAAGAACAACATACCGTAAATTCAAGATTGTCCGAGGTAATCTGTATTTTTTATGTGATAAACAAAATTTGGAAAAAATTTTACGACCGATTTTTTTGAAAAATTAAATAAAGCTTCTTCGATGTTACACAAAAGTGTATGCAAAGTTTTAAGAGGCTTCACCATTTAGAAATCGAAATATTTAATGTTGAAAATTACAACTTTCAGCTCTTATGAGAAACTATTGAAAATTGTGATTTTTATAAATAAATATCTCGACGTCTACATGGTGAAACCTCTTAAAATTGTGGGAGCTATTAGACATCACTATTCTCTTTGTGTGGTGAAAATTTAAAGGAATTCTATCGACAGAAAAACTTGCATACAACGTCCTTAAGTCAAAGAACGTCGGTTGCTTCTATTGATTTATTTTCTGTGACGTGTTCCTCTATGAATTTTTCAAATAAAAAACTCTTCAGTGAGATTTGCAGCTTCAATGTATACAGAGTATTGATCACGTACGTTTCGCTTTTCTGGTTGAGCAAAATGTTAACATAACTCGTTACTTATAGTGGCTCGAGTGTTAGTTTTCGATGCTGGCAAAGTTTGAGATAATTAGTTTCCGAGCGTGTCAAAAAGGACGATGAGAAAAGCTCTGCTTACGCGTGTTTGAACAAATGAGAGTTCGCTCTCGAATTTATTATGGATACGAAGCTAATTTCTGTAGCTGCGAGTGGGTTTCGGTAAAATCGAGTGAGTTTAGGCGTCAAGCCTCATCCCGTAATTATGCATTCGAGTCATGAGACTGCGATCGAATCTCTGCCACTTTCCCATTCCGGGCTGATCCTATTTGGCTCCTGCGGAATAACAAAGTCGGAGTAAGCTGTTCCGATCTCCAGGGTACGCCCAGACATAACTCATTGAATTTCGACAATTACATTTTCTAATTTGGTCTCTCTTTTGACTTTTTGGTATTCATCGATTGAATAGAACGTTTTGTATAGCGGGGAGATGTTTCTAGTCGAATCAGCGAGAAGCTCGTCACTGTCGTACGCGGACATTGTCGAGTACGTAGGAGCTCGTGCGAGACACCTCGGTTTTGGCTTTAATTACTCGAGTTTATAATGAAATTAGTCGAGTCCTGAATGAATTAGGAAACGGTGCGACGAGTCGGTAGGGTATTAAGGATGTTGAGTCCCAAATCGCAAATGATAAGAAAATTCTAAAAATTGTGTACACTGCAAATGAAATTTTGTTAAAAATCGTCGATATATTTCATTGAACTTGGTAAACTAAATATTTTTTGATAATTTCAAAATTTTCGTTATTTTGGCAGTATATTTGGTTTCTAACGGAATTGTCAGCGAAATTTACGATTGGACCGACTAAAATTTGCTTCCGAAGAGACTTTCTACAATATTTTTTGCTGCAAGGACACAATTATTGAGATTATTAAAAAAAAAAAACGTTTAGTCGAACGTATCGAACAAAATATCGATCTTTTCCAACAAAATTTTGTTTTTTGTATGAAGTATTTGAAAGATCGTGTAAAAATTTCACGACCATTAGGAAGCGCGTTATTGAACAATTAACATTAACAAATTACACAAAGTCTTATGGAAACTGGTACAACTTTGCGATAAGTTTTGTTTTTGACCTCTCAATTTTTTAATATCTACAATATACTGAAAGCAACGGAAACAAAACGAAATTTATCGATAAATATTTTTTGTATTTGTTTAAAAAATTGTTCTTAACAAAATGTTCATTTTTTAATAACGAGCTTCCTAATCGTCGTGAAATTTTTACACGATCTCGTAAATACTTCATACAAAAACATACTAAATTGTCAGAATTTTCTTGTCATTTTTTATTTCAACCCTTGAGGTTGTTAAAATAATGATGATAAAATTATTAAAATTTGGTCTGTTTTTACATAAAGTATTCAGGAGGTCGTGTACAAATTTCCCGACGATTAAGAAGCTATTTATTGAACAATTAACGTTAACAAGTTTCATAGGTACTCAACGTCCTTAACGGCAGCGAACGACACGAGCGAAATGATCGTTTAATTTTTTTCGCAATCGCATTCGCCTGATTCTTTTCGAATGCGAACGCTTTTCGTGTAAACACAAATGCACAAGTTGGACGCCAGAAGTTTGAAGCAAAAATTCAACCGTTCCATCTCATATTTGTGGACTACAGATCTGCAACCATCTCCGCACACCGTGGCAAAACGCTTTTCGCTCCAGTCTTGAGAGTTATTAAATTCTAACGCTACCGCCATATATATTCCTCCTATTTCATTTTTCCTTTCCTATTGCTTTTGACTCTTCTGAGCGAACCTGCTGCTTCTTCTAGTACGGATTTTGCCGCGAGATGAAAAGAAACCCCGATAGAGAGAGCGTGCATGATAAAGATCCAACGAGATGAAGGAAAAATTGCGATTTTCAGACGAGCAGGATATTCCATATCTCTCGAGAGGTTTAAACACAAGTGAATGTCTTATTTTGCGCATAGCAATGCGTTGAGGAGTTTCGTTACTAGTCGCTTCAGTTTCCGGCTCAAATTTACACCTTAAATTCCTCAACATTCGCGCTCGCAAAAGGCTCGCTCAACTCTAAATCGATCATATCCTCGTTTTGCTTTCGTTGAACTGAACGCGAGAACAAATTCTCCTTAATCGTGGAACACATCCGGACATTTTTTCTAAATATGATTTTTCCACGTTTTAGGATATTTTTGGCCTGATGCCAAATAAGGTTATTACGAAATTTTATCAAATTCTGATTATTTTGATTTCGTCCTCCAACCTCCTTAACAGGAATAGTTTTTACTCGTTTCATGTAAAAATTCGTATACTATTCAGAGAGAAAAAAAGTTGATAATCGTTGCACGACGAACGAACGAACACACCAGTCCGTTGCACATTTCATCTTGAATTTCCGTCACGTTTGGCCCACTACCGACGATGCTGGAGTATATTTCCAAGAGCCTCGAAGTCAAAATGGAGGAGATAAGGGAACTGTCGCGTATTCTTCGGCAAGATGTTCGGCTAGACAGACTGTGCTGTCTGTGGGGCATGGGTGCAGGGGTGGAGATCGAAGCAGAGTCCATTTTCATTGGGTTTATCGTCGTCCGCGTTCATTCGTTCCTTTCAGGCTCAAATACGGATTTCCAAAGACGTTATATCGAACGAGCCGAGACCAGACGGTGAATTCTTTTGTCAACTTTCCCACTCGCACGGAATATCAGTTCCACACGCGCGTATATCCAACTGAACGAGAAACTCGTTCTCTGTTTGCAAGGTGATCGAACAAATCGTACACGAGGAATGTCCAAACAGCTTTACAAAAATCAGCCACCAGGAAAAAGCATGAAAAATGTATTGAATTTGAATTCTTCGCAAAAGCGAATGAATCCAAACGTAAAAACGTAAAAATCTCGATCTTTGCAAATTCCAATTCGTCGCCCTATTGCCATTTAATTAACCATTTAAAAATTCGATTATCAATTTTCTTCCAAATGGCTCGTCTACTCTGAATAATGAACAACAATTAATCAATTTAAAAAACACAAAAAAAAAATCTTTCCAGCCAAATAAAAGTTACAACTTTTTCCCTGTGGGTTTCCTCTGGAAATATCGAAACTTTTTGAATAAAATGAACAGCAGCAAAGCCCTCAATTTCTCGAGGAGCAAATTTTGAAAAAATCGTCTCCTTTTTGTTTGGCTAAGCTCTCGAAGGTTCGGAGTAATACATTGTCCAGATAAATCCTTGGCTAAGCCTCCGGATTTTGAATTAACCGGTACACGCACAAGGAAGAGTTTCCACGAGGAGAAAGCTTGACAACCCTTCAACGTATTCACAATGCGTCGCACGGTTTTCTTCCCTCTGAATATGTACCTCGTCGCCCTTTCCAACTTTCTCGTATGACATAAGATTTATATATACGGTTTGGTCTCTGTGTGCCATTCTAACCAAAAGCCTGGCTTGTCTGCGTGGCTCCTGCATGCACTAGAGGCTTTTGGATATTCCTCATTTTATTATTAAAGCTTGAGATTCTCTTCTCTTTCCGTTTCACTCATTACGACGAAGCCCTCGCTCTCTGTTTCGATCTCTTTCTCACAGTGGGCGGTCCCCGGTGTTGACTCTGCGAGATAGCTCGTACATAAGCAATTCGATGGCAATGAACGTTTCCGTAATACACGAGACACTTGACGCTATATAAAGTTTCGTTTACAAGTTTTGACGCTTCTGGCTTTTGTCGTTGACTTTCTCGTATACGTTTCTCTACAGAGAGAAAGAAACGAGTATTTGTGCAACTTCGCTATGACAATAAAGAGTGAAGGAAAAACGAGTCTGACTTTTTTCTTTCACTAAAAAATGAAATAAATGAAAAATTGTTTATTGCTTCCTCATGAGGAAGCTATGGGATGGTGAACATTTTTTTTCCCCAGTTTTCAATCTCAATGTGCTTAGAATGTCCCAAAACATCGAAAAATCATATTTAGAAAAAATGTCCGGATGTGCGTGTGTGTGTGTGTGTGTTCTGGCATTGTAAAATTCAAACGTTCATAACTCGAGAACGGTTTGAGCTACAGGGCTCCCTTTTTGCACAGATGTTAATCTATACCAGTTCTTCGTTCTCTGAGATTTTTTTTGAAATTGCTAGAAAAATACGAATTCTACGGCATTTTTAAATTTTCAAAAAAAGGGTGTCGATGCTCCAACTTCCGCAAATTCCAAGATTTATTACTATTTTTTTTTTTTTATAAATAGAGTATCATAATAGGAAGGTTGGTGTTGAATTTGGAAAATATCGGTCGAACGGTTTAAATGTTATGGGTTTTCGAATTTAATGAAAATCTTAGTTTTTCGAAAAATCGTTTAACCGCTTTAATTTTTTCAAATTTTGTAAGATATTGTGTACAAGTCTGCACTTCCTCTTCACTTTCTAGAAAAATTGTCGAAATTATATAATTTAAATGCAAATATGAAAAATACTGCAAATTGCTCCTTCAAGATGCACGATGTTTTTTCGATTGTTTCAGAGAACGAAGGCTCTGGAAATATGAACGATTTCCATCAACCAGTCTGTAGCAAATTCGATCAGCTTTCGAACGTGACTCGTTGCATTTGAATGTGCCGATCAGCCAAGTTTCTAGAGCTGTCAACGAATCGAGGTGTTGCCTCGATCTGGACGTCGCTGGATATCCATAGCGACGATCATGAAAAATCGAGGATAATAAACTGCGGCGCAGAACGTTAACGCTGGGGATTGGGCATTCGTTCAAAATCAGCGATCGCATAATTAATAATGATATGCAGTGCGATTCGAGCAACAGAACGAAACGAAAATGTTTTTAATCTCCAGCTCTTGTTCGTATTTGGTATGGAGGTTGATCAAACTTTTTCCGGAGTCGATTGTTATTTTTGGCAAATGTATCAACGATTTGCATTTTTTTTTTTTTTTATGTAGAGTGGAAATTTTAACTTCTGCGGGTGTAAATATTTTGCGAAATGGCGCGAATGACTATTGGGGACGAAATTTCAAAACACATTGGAAATTCTTCACCGGCTAAATATTCCGTAGACTTTGAAAAATGTTTCAAAACATACGCGGGGCGAAGGCGAAGAGAAAAACCGAGAAAATAAAAGATGCAGCGAGACTGTAAATGCTCCTGCAAAATTCAACCTCCCACGCGACCGAAACGTTTTTTATTTTTTCAACGAAAAAGTATTTGTTTTTCCAAGAGCTAATCCCAGCGGCGAACAAACTCTGCTTTTTGTTGTCCCATGCTGTGGCAGTTGAGAAAGAAAGGAATGAACCTCAAAGAGCCAACCTTACTGTTTGTGGAAACAATGTGCATGAAATTTCGTCAAACGAAAGCGTAGAAAATTCTTTGAATTTTCGACGCAAAATTAAAACGATACTCTCGCTGTCCTGTGCACTTTCTCGCTCAATAAAAAATCCAGCAAAATCCAGCATTTCCGGCAAATTACAAGTCAGCAGTCCCTTTTCTTCAGTCTAAATGGAATCGTCCAATTGCAATCCCTTAATCCGCCGTGGACACCCATGGCTCTATGGGGTGTCCAGCCCATCCAGCGAATGGGCTGAATTTCTCGTTTTTCGTATCGATTACCATTAAACAACAATAATAAAAAATAATTTTTATCCATCACCCAGCGTGGGCTCTCTTTTTATAGATCCGAAACTACTTTCTTGAATTTTTTCACATTTTTTAAACGAGTCCAAGTACAGTCAAAAACGGTAAGACACCCCAGACCCATGTGTGCGCTAATTATAGTGTGTCTGCGGAGGATTATAGAATTTTCCAACCAAACTGTCTTTCTTCTTAGTCAGAATAAATTTGCAGAGTATATTTTATTCGCGTTAACGATATTTAAAGAAGGAAAAATAAAATGGATAACGCACAAACGCCCTGATTTCTACGCGCGGGAGTTTTCTTCGTATACGAAATTCCTTTTTGTCTTTGGCAAAGTTAATTATTGAAACACAAAATGTTATTACGACGATAAAACGATCGGTTTTTGCGACCCGGAAAATATATCGACTCGAAAAATTTAGACAATTTTGAAAATTGAATAAATGATCGATAAAAATATTTTTCGCTGCATCCGAACATGCATCCACAGCATGATCGTGGACCAAACATGTGTAAAATAAAATCGATACTAAAATACAAAAATTATTCTTGCCCCGGGTATAGAATAATGTTAATGAGAATGTGGAGATTCGTTTTGATACCTCGGCGTATTGTGACAAGATCATTAAACACAGATGCACGCCAACATCGGTTTTACAAACGTATTAAGCGGCGAACAGCCTCTGAGACTCTGTGGAGATCTTGGCAGAGGCTGGTGGCAACATTAGCGTCTGTTCTTGAGCGAGGGTTTATTAAACGTCAAGCAGCAGGAATTTGCACGAATGTCGAGCGCGTAGAACAGATGGGTCACTGGAGAAGATTGCGTTGGAGAAAAAAAAAAGTTCTACAAACGATATGAATAGCCGATAAGAACGAGTTCGTTAATATTAAAAAAAAACATCGAGACGAAAAACAAATTCATCGTTAAAATTTGAAAACTTGAAGAAAAAAGTGAAGCTCGGTGGGTACAACGAGCGAAATTCCGAGAGGTTCGTTGTAAAGCGAGGAAAAAAAAAGAAAATGAGAAAAAAAGCAACAGGAGAAAATTCGAAGACATTGAATGAGCAGAGTGTAAATAAAATCACGAACACGAGTGCTAGCTCGAATTTTCCGATAAACTTTCCCCCGCTCTCACGAGTTAATGTTTTTTGTTTTTTTTTTTTTTGCTTTTTTCCTTCGAGCCGAACGTTCACGTTAATACTTTTCTTGTTTCGTTCGGTGTGTGCAAATACTTGCGCGCTCTGTAAATATTGCTAACACCCTCCTGCTGTGTGCTTCGGTGCTCGCAGCTCCTGTGCACTCGACTTCTCGATTTCTGACCCTGCCGCCCCTTCCCCCTCGCACTAGCTTCTCGAGAAATCATTACGTCGGTTTTCTACACTCTCTGCGGAAGTTCGACTGACTGATTGAAAGAAAAAGGAAAAGAGAGAGAGGAGGATGCTTTTGCATTTCCTTATCGCACTTTCTTTCCGTCGTGTTAAAGGTACGCCATGGGATGCTCCTTCGCCATTAGAGTGCCCACTTTACGAGATCACCAAAGCTCTCCCATCTTTTTCTCCCTCTTTTCCTTTCATCTCAGCATCCCCAACTATCGAGAGAGAGAGAGAGAGAGAAATCCTCTTCAACTTGCCTTTCCAACCTCTTCCTGTCCTCCTTTCTTCGTATACGTTCGTTACACTGTATCCTCGAGGCACGTGGTTAAGTAAAATACCGCAGAAGGAACCCTTATGCACGAATCCACCGAAATTTTCTTCTGGCGATACAACCCTTTTTTCTATTAGTAAAAAAAAAGGAAAAAAAAAAATCTCTGGATCGTTGAGATATTCAGATTTGCAAGAGTTTGTTCCTGAACCGAAAAAAATACGACACGATGTAAATTAAAAAAAAAAAAACGGGCCAAAAGTTTGAATGACGTTTTGTTTTTCTTTGGTAAAGCTCATTATTTTGAAAATTGAACAAATCTTCAATAAAAATAATTAGTTTTCGTTCTTTTGCAAACTGCAGCGTGACAAGTTTCGATGAAAAAATCGATTATCGATATATTACAATGCGTTTGAGGATTTTCTTGGTTGCATAAACTTGATTTGAGGGGAAAATTCTTTTGTCAGTGGAGGTGGAGCTTAACTTAAATTTTTCTCAAGCAGAAAAGCGAGACTGTACGTGATCAATACTTTACATACATTGAAGCTGCAAATCTTACTGAAGAGTTTTTTTATTTGAAAAATTCATAGAGGAACACGTCACAGAAAATAAATCAATAGAAGCAACCAACGTTCTTTGAGTTAAGGACGTTGTATGCAAAATTTTCTATCGATAGAATTCCTTTTAATTTTCACCACACAAAGAGAATAATGATGTCTAATAGCTCCCACAATTTTAAGAGGTTTCACCATGTAGACGTTGAGATATTTATTTATAAAAATCACAATTTTCAATAGTTTCTCATAAGAGCCTGTGTTAAAAGTTGCAATTTTCAACATTAAATATTTCGATTTCTAAATGCTGAAGCCTCTTAAAACTTTGCATACACTTTTGTGTAACATCGAAGAAGCTTTATTTAATTTTTCAAAAAAATCGGTCGTAAAATTTTTTCGAAATTTTGTTTATTACATAAAAAATACAGATTACCTCGGACAATCTTGGATTTGGAGTATGTTGTTCTTTAGTCAATTTGTAACAACTTTTTCTAATGAACTTAGGCTCGCAAATCATTTTGTATGTAAGAAAAACTGAAAACAACAATTTAGATTTGATCCTCGCCATACAACGTCCTTAAGTGGATTTTGTTATTTGCGGCGATGATTACCACACGTGGTGCATATATATGACATTGACGGCGGTAGGCCACGTGATAGGTTTATTACGCATTGGACATGGTTCGTCGTCGTAATACTGCAAATATATACGGAAAATGCTGGCCACGTGAGAACAGAGTTTCTGGCAATGGTACCGCGCGACAAAATAGTCGATGGCGAGCACCATCAAAGCACACACACACACACACACACACACACACACACGAATACGCATCCAGGCGGAGCTCGACGCTCTCCACATTTATACGAATATACAGAAAGACAGGACAGCATTGGAAACGTCCACCAGGATCCCATCCGGCTGATTGATATGTGTCAGATATGCCTTCTGCACCATTACTCGACAGCCAAGTTCTCCGCACGAACTTGCCCACTACGATTCACCAAACCGACCATTGTATATAAAACACACGTGTGTATATAATATACATAAAACTCAGAGTGGAAAATTCTTTTTTTTCACTTCTTTTACGAAAAACATTCACAATTCGGCGTTGTATAGCCGAGCTGTTAGAATGATGGCGAGCAGCCCAGCGAAGATGGAAAAATATAAAGGAGAAATTAAGGACGTTGTATGGCAACGGTCAAATCTAAATTTTTGTTTTCAATTTTTCTTACATACAAAATGGTTTGCGAGCCTAAGTTCATTAAAAAAAGTTGTTACAAATTGACTAAAGGACAACATACTCTAAATCCAAAATTTTCCGAGGCAATCTATATTTGTTATATAATAAACAAAATTTCGAAAAAATTCACTGAAAATTAATTGGAAAAAATGATGAAAGAATTGTTTCGCTAACGATAACCAGAAAATTCAGTCTGATAAAAAAAATTAAAGAGGCGCGCGTGCGAGAATTCTTTGTCATCGCTCACTCGGATCACGATCTTTCACTTATAACGACAACGAACCTCCAACTTTTTTATTTCCTAAGAGACAAAGAAGTTGGAGTACGGGGCGTGGGGGGGTGACCATCAGAGTATGTACTTTTGCACTCTTGTCCGCTCTCTCTCTTTTCGTCAGAGTTTGAGACTCCTAACCCGGTCGAAGGATCTTCCGAGAGGATACTCGAGGATGTCCCAAGGGTGAGGAAGAAGTGATTAAGCGGATTCGACGACGAAGAAGGAAGAAAAAAAACACTTGGCGTTTCTTTTTCCCCCCTCTCTTTTTCCAGCTCGCACTCGAGATTCTTTTTCTCGAGGTTTGCCGTGCTGGACGATGCAGCAATTAAAGGAGGGGGCGGAAAAACGAGTATACTCGTTCTCACGTCGCAGCAGCAGGCACAAAAATAGTAATGAAACGAGTAAGTAGACTCTGGCAAAAAGGAACGTCCACACATACGTCGTTTTTCACACACACACACACTCACTCCCAAAGTGAATATATATTTATACATTTATCTTTTCTTGGTTCCTCGTGACAAAAAGAAAGAACTGAGACGTCGTCAAGTGTTCGGAAAGAAACAACGCTCGCTGAAGAGGCGAGAAAAGTCGAAATACAGGTAAGAACGTTCGTTACGAAGCCCCAGAGGCTTTTTACAGTCTAAACAGTGCAGCGAGGGAGAAGGCTGGAGCTTTATTTTCTCAGAGCAAACCCAAAAGATCAGGAAGAACAATTGCTGTTATATTTTTGATTCTTTAATTGCGCCGCGACGCTCAGAACACAGTTAACTTTTGTTTTTCGTCTTTTAAACGCGATGCTCACGAACGACACTGTTACTTTGGTTAACGAGCTTTTACTCAAATTTGCGAAGAAGCGAATATGGAAAGCGAGAGGAATACAAAGTCCTCGAGCAGAGCGTCCAAAAATTGGCTTCACTTTTTTTCTCCGAGTTGGAAAATGTGTTGCTTCAGGAAAAAACGCTTTGGGCTCGCTTTATTATTCCACGGATACATGCACGTGTCCCTTTTCGTCGTTCTCTCGTTTCCAGTCTCTTCTTTCCTTTGCACAGCAGTCTCTGTGTCCCTTTTGCACGGAATTATTTCACTCTTTGAGTTTCGAGCTCGCGGAACAATGGCGAGTGCCAAAAAAACAATATCGGAACCGAAAATCGGGCAAACATCCCATCCGCGATTTTCCAAGCGATAGCGTCATCGCAAGCGAGTAAAAAAAAATGGCTGATCAGGAGGAAGAGATCTGGCGGGAGATAAAAATTCCTTGATTGTCAAAATCGATCAATTGATTGGAAACGACTCAATATTTTAAGGTATTTGTCTCGCACGATTCCGATTATTTGGGGAGTAACCAAAGCACGTCGAGTTAGCGAACTTTTGACAAACAAACAAAAACCTTGAAAATTGAATTCACGTGGAAAATAATTCTACAAACGTTCAATATGCGCGTAAAAATTCCAAGTCACTGGCTAAGCAAACGATAATTTTCCAAAACTGTTATTATCCCCTGTAGATAAAATTTTATTCCCCAGCAATTTGTGGCAAAGTTCTTTGAATTCATAAGCTTTTGTGAAAGTTTTCTTTTTTTTTTTTTTTTTTTTCAAGATCTCTTCTCATTTTTTAAAGACT
Source organism: Hyposoter dolosus (assembly GCA_963921915.1). Classification (NCBI taxonomy): domain Eukaryota; kingdom Metazoa; phylum Arthropoda; class Insecta; order Hymenoptera; family Ichneumonidae; genus Hyposoter; species Hyposoter dolosus. The sequence goes on from OY998140.1 coordinate 3,918,355, forward strand.
GTAGCGAGCCCTGCTCATGCGCCCGAAATGTACGGGCCTTTGCAAAGAGAATACCTTAAAACTAAAAAGAGGGAGTGAGCGAAATGCTGTCTCAGTGGATGGGGACAGAGGGTTAGGTCGCTGTGGTCTTTCTCTTCATATCATTCTCCTCCGAGCTCGAGAGGGTGCAGTCTCTGCACTCCTTCGATGCACACACGTGTATATAAACATAGAGACAGAGACAGGCAGCAAGAGCGTGAGTGAATTGTTATGGAATAAAATGGCGTAATGGACAAAGCTTTTCGTGTTGGATGGGACGAGTTAGGGCGTTTTGTTTCTCGACAGTTGTCTATGCCGAGGATCGGTGTACGCTCTTGCTCTGTGTACCCCTTTCAACTCATCCTCTTTTATGCATTGTTCGCGTCGAGCCGCTATTCAGAAACCGTCTACTAGTCCCCCGACCATGGCAACCCTCTCTGGGCGATGAGGGAATGGGACAGACAGCCGGACGGAGATGGAGGGAGGAAGGGAAAAGGGAGCGCAGAGCAGAATATAGAAGGAAAGGAAAAGCGAGCCCTCGGGTTAATTAGTCCACGCCCCAGTTAGTGAAAATTCAATCGCCAAGTATTTTCTCGCTCTTCGCGCGGTGACTACCCTGCATGGCTAAACTCTCGGAACATTTATTTCCATAAATTCGTGGCTCCTCATTATTTATGCTTCGTACGAAAAAAATATTCTTTGGAATTTAAAAAAATCATTTTTCATTGGTCAAAATCAAAAAGATTCCGAGGGCACCATTTCCCAACACGTTTGGGCATGTTTTTTACGAAAATTCTCCTCGTTCATCGATTTGCATCGATTTTCAAAAATGTAATAACAGTAATTTCGTTTATTTTGGATTATACTTTGAATAATGAATAAATGAGATAATTGGAGGCCATTCATTTTTATTCAATCTTGAAATCATTTAAGGACGTTGTATGCAAAATTTTCTATCGATAGAATTCCTATAAATTTGCACCACACTAAGAGAATAGTGAGATCTAATAGCTCGCGCAATTTGAAGAGCTTTCACCGTGTAGAAGTCGAGATATTTATTTATAAAAATCCAAATTTTCAGTAGTTTCTCATAAGAGCGTGTGTTAAAAGTTGCAATTTTCAACATTAAATATTTCGATTTCTAAATGGTGAAGCCTCTTAAAACTTTGCATACACTTTTATGTAACATCGAAGAAGCTTTATTTAGTTTTTCAAAAAAATCGGTCGTCAAATATTTTCGTAATTTTGTTTATTATATAAAAAATGCAGATTGCCTCGGACAATCTTGGATTTAGAGTATGTTGTTCTTTAGTCAATTTGTAACAATTTTTTTTAATGAACTTAGGCTCGCAAACCATTTTGTATGTAAGAAAAACTGAAAACAAAAATTTAGATTTGACCGTTGTTATACAACGTCCTTGAATCGATTTCTTGAGTATTCCTGGATCGTATAAACTGAAGGAAGGTTCACGTACAAAGGGAAAATGCTCGAGTCATCTTGGCATTTGCTGCAATGATTACCGCGATAAGCATGACCACCATAAATCAGTTAGTGATTGGATGAATATACATATGGATTTTCGGAGATTGTCATATTTCCGTTATTACGCGAGGATTCCGGCAATCACGAATGGTTGTAATGTCCGAAATATATAGAATCGGATCACCTTGCACCGAGATTCAGTCGCACCGCGGAAACTAAATACATCCATCCATATACATAAATGCACACATGTGCAACGTATACCGGAAATCAATGAGGGATGCCACGCAGCCTCGTGGCACACGGCATTGGAAATCGATATGAAGCACTGTCATTCCGAAGATAGAACGATCCCAGACAGAGAGAGAGAGAGAGAAGGACGATAAATCGTTGGATGAAATCAGCATTTTCGAGTTAAAAATCGAAAATTTTCTATAGGAAATGGATTGTAGAAAGAAAAACTAAGGATATTCAGTCCTAAATCGCAAATGATAAGAAAATTCTGAAAATTTGTATGTAGTATTTAAGAGATCGTGTAAAAATTTCACGACAATTAGAAAGCTCGTTATTGAACAATTAACATTAATAAATTAAATGTAATCAAATGTAGTCTTATGGAAACTGATATAACTTTGCGATAATTTTTTTTTTGCCCTCTTAATTTTTTAATATCCACAATATACTGAAAGCAACGGAAACAAAACGAAGTTTATTGATAAATATTTTTGATATTTGTTCAAAAAATTGTTCTTAACAAAATGTTCATTTTTTAATAACGAGCTTCCCAATCATCTTGACATTTTACACGTCCTCTTAAATACTGCATACAAAAAAATACTAAATTTTCAAAATTTTCTCTTAATCTTTCTCTCATTATTAAAATTTGGAATGTTTTTACATGAAGTATTCACAAGGTCGTGTACAAATTTCCCGACGATTAAGAAGCTATTTATTGATCAATTAACATTAACAAAAGCCTGGAGGCCGGATCCCAAATTCCTCAGATTTAGCAAAAAAAAAATAAAAATTAAACACAACCGCCCCCGATCGCTACAAGCATAGAATTTCATTTAAGGAGGGTAGCTACACTTTTAATAAAATTTGGTGAGTATATTCTTTAGTATTAATTATGAATATACAAATTTTTTAAGATTTTTCTTCTACATAGTTTTCGAGTAATTCAACACTAGAGTTTACATGCATAAGCATACGATTCAGATATATATATAGGTATATATTTTGCATATTGTAAACTCCGATTATTCGACAATTATGTAGAGGAAAAATTTGAAAAAAATGGTGTCATCGTATTTGATGCTACCGAACGTTATCACCAAATTTGATTAAATTCTTATCATATTGTCGTATGTAGCCAACCTCATTAAACTGATTCGCAGTTAATTGAATAACATTTCAATTTCATGTGAAATGTTGCAGAAACAAATATGATTAGTTGTGAAAGCAAAGGGAAAAAAAAGATGATGGAATTTTCATAAAATCATCTCACCCCTAACGGAGAGATATGACAAAGTGAGTGCATGTCTACAATGGCTTCAATCTCATACGTAAATACATATGTGTGCGTTGGAGATTGGAGCTTACACACCGAAAGAAAGTGTCCATATCCTGTCATTCTCTTCCTTTCTCATGTACTCAATCATTCTCTACCCCCCCCCCCCCCCCCCCCCGTTCACTTCCTCTCTCTGTCTCTCTGCGTTTCGCCCTCGCTCTTCCTCTTACGCTCCTTCACTCCTCATCTACGTCACTACACAACCCCTTCAGATTGAGCCCGTGCAGAGGCGATATTTGACGGGCAAATAAATTGAAATTCTAGTGAATAACTCCTCCCCCCCTGTTCCTTCCTCTGTGCCGCCCACCACGAAACTTCTCATATGTACACCTTCTATATATACCTAAATGTGAGAAATGTAAGAGCATATATCCGCGTGGCTATATCTATAATTCTCTTTCTCTCTTTTATCCACCTGGCGTTCACTCACGCGACCAGAATGAGGATTACGACGACTATGCCAGCAGAGGAAGGATATCTCCACCTCCAATATCATCGCATCTGTCTCTATCTCCATCACTTTTCTGCTTCAGAGATCGCAGGGATATCAAAATTCCCTCTTCTCGATTTATATATACCTTTGAAGCGTAAAACTTTATTTCCTGTTTCGATTTCAAGAGCAGACACCGAAACGATCAAAAATTAAGTGTCTGCTTCTTTCTAACGAATTCACCAAATTATTTGGAGCGACAATTTTAAGGATGTTGTATGGCGACGGTCAAATCTTAATTTTTGTTTTCAGTTTTTTTTTTTACATACAAAATGGTTTGCGAGCCCAAGTTCATTGAAAAAAGTTGTTACAAATTGACTGAAAAACAACATACTCCAAATCCAAGATTGTCCGAGGTAATCAGTATTTGTTTTATAATAAACAAAATTTCGAAAAAATTTAACGATCGATTTTTTTGAAAAACTAAATAAAGTTTCTTCGATGTTTCATAAAAGTGTATGTAAAGTTTCAAGAGGCTTCGCCATTTAGAAATCGAAATATTTAATGTTTAAAATTGGAACTTTTAACACACGCTCTTATGAGAAACTACTGAAAATTGTGATTTTTATAAATAAATATCTCGACTTCTACATGGTGAAACCTCTTAAAATTGCCCGAGCTATTAGATAACACTATTTTCTTTGGGTGGTGCAAATTTGAAGGAATATTCTATCTACAGAAAATTTTGCATAGGTTTTTGCTTCAGGAAAGTTTCTCTCAGTTCCTACGATTCAAATTTTCCCTCAAGCCGCGTGTACAAATTGGGGAAACTGTCAACTCAGACGATAAGAGTCCACGAGCGTTTATCGCAATTCGAAATGCCGTCTTTTCGGATGTATAGGAATATAATGGCAAAACATTAACTGGCGAATAATTAAATAGGTCGAATGATGTGAAAAGCAGGAACAGGCCATAATTCAACATTGAGGCGCATCAAAATAATCGGGTTTGCGTTAAATCGTGAAATTCACGTAATTTAACGGCCAATTTCATTTGCTGCATCCGCTAAAATAGATCGCTCACGTATATGACGTTTCCCTGCAAGCATGTGTGCGTTTATAAACGGATAACTATTATCATGGACGTGCGGACGCGTCGAATTGTCATAGAGGACGACAAGGGTAAACAGGTGGTACTCTTCAACCGCGCGGCGTTCACTCTGCCGATCTCTGCGATATTATTCTCTGTACGCGCGAGCCTGGATATATCGTCGATGACGAAAATACTCACGGGCTTTGTGAGGGAACACGATGCACGTGCAGATATTAATCAACAATTAACAAGTGTCTATGCACTGACGACGTATATATTGCCGGACGATATGAAGTTGTGTGCAGCGAAAACCAAGTTAATTTCGCCTCTCGTATTTTCTTCGTCAACAATAGCCAATTCATATTTTTGACAGGTGACATAATTCTCCTCGAACTCTATAAGCCTTTGGGTATCGAGTACCGCGCGAAGCAATAAGCGAAGGGGGCGAATTATTAATGTGCATCAGTTGCAGCCTCGTGTGACAAATTTCGCACCAGCCAACCTCGTCAAATAACGAACGCACCAGCAGCGAATAAAGTTTGAAACAATTCAACTATTTCCCGTGACATTTCGTCAGAGACTTTTCGCCCTAGCAATTTTTACAGTTTTTCATGCAAGCAACCAGCAATTGGTCTCGTGGGCGATGTCACTATCGCGGACGAAGAATTATCGAAGCTGCTCTCCTTTTCGATATTTCGCGGCGTATATTAAAAGTGAAATTTGTTAAAAATCGTCGAAATTTTGTTGAACACGGAAAACTAAATATTTTTTGATAATTTCAAAATTTTCGTTATTTTGGCAGTACATTTGGTTTCTAACGGAATTGCCAGCAAAATTTACGATTGGACCGACGAAAGCTTGCTTCCAAAGAGACTTTCTAAAATATTTCTTGCTGCGATGCCACAATTTTTGGGATTATTCAAAAAAAAAAAAAACGTTTAGTCGAACGTATAGGAACAAAATATCGATTTTTTCCAACAAAATTTTCTTTTCAGTGTTGTTTCTTCATGAGAATTTATTATTATTGTGTTAACGTTCGTTTCTGGGACAAAGGCCAGCCTCGAATACGTTGAAGCAAAAGGTTGTTATCTCTCAGAGTGCAGCAGAGCAGTTGCAGTCTCCAGTGGCACGACGATGACGTCACGTGCGTTTGCGAGCATTCGACAGAGAAGCTTAGCCACGAACAAATACATTCCTATGCACAGTTAACACGTTAGGAATGATACTGCGTGACTAGAATTTCATTTTGAATGCGATATTGCAAAAGCGTTTTGTTGTTGATCGCGGGCTGATTGGATCGTTCGATCAAACGCTATTAAATAAATCTCACGCTTCGTTAAATTAGCTCCAACGGATTTTGTACTCGCATACCCAATTCGTAATTTTCATCCTTCCTGTCCTGACAATTGACCCGTTATTGATCAAGTTTGGAGTGTCATCGGAACCCGGAATGGAGTGAACTCGTAACTCAATTTCGAGTGCAATCGTCAAAACAATTGGTCGCGGTGAGCGTGACTGGCTTTCAGTTTTTTCCTGCGCAGTTCGCCATCCCGTTTCCGGAAAAGCAGACTTGTTTATTTTTTCTCTAAAAGTTAAGGCGCGATGTGGGATAAAAACTATTTGAAACGACTTTATTCAGAGCTTTTTCAAAATTTTCAATAAACGTTCTTGACGCCAAAACTAACAGTTTTCTCCCACGAAAAAAAATTTTCCGACGTTTAGAGCTTGAGATAATTCATTTCCAATTTTTTATTTTTCCCAGCATCCAATCGCGTGTAAATTGAAGTCACGTTTCGTTTAAAAGTTGCAAGAATCCAGTTGCAAAAAAAAATGTATTTAGAATTTTTTTGCAGATAGCCAGAAAGGCTGTGAGTCGAAATTTTTTAAGAAAAATCCTAAACACATTTTTGCAATTCATAAAAGAAACGACACTTCAATTTACACGCGTTTTCATGTGAAAAATAAAAAATTGAAAATTAAATATCTGAAATTCTACCGTCGCAAAATTGTTCTTCATACAAGAAAACTGTTAGTTTTGGTGTCAAGATCGTTTATACAAAATTTTGAAAGAACCCTAAATAAAGTCGTTTTGTGATATATTAATACGTTAATGACAAGGGATGGATCTTTGTCCTTAGAGGAGAACGTGTGAAAAGAAAGTTGACTCGAAAGGGAAAAAAATACGATGTAATACGATTGTTCGAAGATGGGAAGAAAATCTACTTGACTGTTGGGAGAGGGAGGGGGGGGGGGGGGGGGGAAGAGGTTCGTACAACAAAAGCCGAAAGTGGAAAAATCCGATTTCTCAAACGAGAACGTTTATTTTCCTTTGCTCCTTGACTCTTGACCTATGGGAGTGGCGATCAAGAGAAGAGGGTCGTTGGGAAGAGGCTTTCAGAGAAACACAGCAGCACAGCGGGTCGCCGCACTGTATATAGCGAGAAAGACAATCGAATGAATAAAATATAATAAACGATCATGAAACTTTTGTACAAAGTGATAACGATCAAATGCTCGAATTCTTATGAAGTGATAATCGTTGGAATAGTAAGAAAATGCACAGAATCCGCAATCTCCACAGAATTTCTACATTTTTTCGAGGCTTACGCTCGAAATATCGCGCGTAATGTGAAAATTGACGTCGAAAAAGTTGAAGGTATGCGCGCGGTACTTGAATTTTTCAAGACGTAAAGATAATGATCGTGTAAGCACGTAAAAATGTGCATGGCACTCTCGGTTATGCGACTCGATCGTCAAGCCTACGCCGCTCTCTCGTCGTCTTACATATTTATATATAGATGGGCGCGAATATATGGTGCACATAACTTATTTCGAGCGACTCGTAGTAAATTCCGCATGTGCGTATAAATATACACGACATTTTGTACTTAAGGGGCGGAGTCACGAAGAAAATTCATGTACTTTTAAACGAGCAGCTTCTGCATGCTCTCTCGCTTTGCTGTGCTGCAGCTTCGTGCATGAGTTTACAACAGTCTCTGTACTCTGTATATACATACATTTCCACTTACACATTAGATGGAAAGAGCATTAAATTATTTTCTCTGACTCGCTGTGCGGAGACACTTCAGGTGACACGTTTCACTCAACCGCGAAAGCCCACGAAATACAAAAATCCAAATATAAATATATAAATAGAAATAGAGAAAACTTGAATTTTACGAGATTCCACATTCGTTTATAGAATATTAAGGACGTTGTATGGCGATGGTCAAATCTAAATTTTTCTTTTCAGCTTTTCTTACATAGAAAATGGTTTGCGAGCCCAAGTTCATTAAAAAAAGTTGTTACTAATTGACTAAAGAACAACATACTCCAAATCCAAGATTTTCCGAGGTAATCAGTATTTTTTGTATAATAAACAAAATTTCGAGAAAATTTTACGAGCAATTTTTTCGAAAAACTAAATAAAGCTTCTTCGATGTTACACAAAAGTGTATGCAAAGTTTTAAGAGGCTTTACCATTTAGAAATCGAAATATTTAATGTTGAAAATTGCAACTTTTAACACACGCTCTTATGGGAAACTACTGAAAATTGTGATTTTTATAAATAAATATCTCGACGTCTACATGGTGAAACCTTTTAAAATTGCGCGAGCTATTAGATATCGCTATTCTCTTAGTGTGGTGCAAATTTAAAGGAATTCTATCGATAGAAAATTTTGCATACAACGTCCTTAATGCATTTCGAATTACATGGATCAATTTGACGGCGATCTGGCGTATCGGTGGGACACCAAATAGCATGAGTAGAGATCATTTTTAAATAAAAACTGAAAATGGCCTTAAAAAGTTTTTTCAAGTTAAACGTTTGAAAATTTCAATTTTTTTTCTCTTCAATTTCGAGCATCAATTGTACAATTTATAATCAATTGGGTTTTCATCTTTTCGCTCTTAGGTACGGGTGTCTGCGAGTTTCTCGGTGCCGCGCAGTAGCCTCGCGGAAGATATCGACGAGGAGACAAAAATATTGATCACTGCCTTCGAGACTCTCGAGGTTCGACGCTTTCCGCGACTGTATACACACGTTGAAAGCTTTCCTTATGTATATGCGTACACACGTTTCCAAATATATAAGACATTGCGGAAAAAGAAGGTTGAAAGGTGCGCGGAGGACGAGAGAGAGCGAGAGAGAGAGAGAGAGAGTTGATGACCGAGAGCTCTGAGCGATGCTTTCCATTGAGATTCTCAAACACTGCATATATTAATATGATCGCGCGCGCGGCGGCAGCAGCGAGCTAGCTCTTGGAATCCCTAAGCTTGCACTTGCTTGTTAACCGCTTTGGGAGAGTGGCCTGGTCTATAGAATATTACACACCTCGCCTCTCACGTTTTTCACAGGCTCTGCGCATTTGCGAGCTTCGAATCGATTGGTTTATAACAGTTTTTAAAACTCATCCACTCTGCACTTCGATCGACGTTTTCATGATGAAGATCGCGCGAGAGTACTGAGCTAAATGAGAAAAGCGTTCGGAATTTGTATTCATCGAACCTCGAGGATATTGAGTACCTGCATATTTGTTAAAATGTTAATTGTTCAATAAATAGTTTCTTAATCGTCGTGAAATTTGTACACGACCTCCTGAATACTTTATGTAAAAACATACCAAATTTTAAGAATTCTATAATCATTACTTTAACCTCCTTAAGGCTTGAAATAAAAAATGATGAGAAAATTCTGAAAATTTCGTATATTTTTGTATAAAGTATTTAAGAAGTCGTGTCAAAATTTCACGACGATTAGGAAGCTCGTTATTAAAAAATCAACATTTTATTAAGAACAATTTTTTGAACAAATACAAAAAGTATTAATGAATAAACTTTATTTTCTTTCCGTTGCTTTCAGTATATTGTAGATATTTAAAAATTGAGTGTTCAAAAAAAAAGCTTATCGCAAAGTTGTACCAGTTTCCATAAAACTAATTTTGACGACATTTAATTTATTAATGTCAATTGTCCAATAACGAGCTTCCTAATGGTTCCGAAATTTTGACACGATCTCTTAAATACTTCGTACAAAAACATACCAAATTTTTAGAATTTTCTCATCATTTGCGATTTGGAACTCAATATCCTTAAGCTTTTGGTCTCGCGTTGCTTGTGGAAAGAAATGAGAAAAAATGGAAACAATTTCCATCTACGAAAACGCTAATGCAAGAGAAAACTTGACAGCGTCTTTAATATCGTTCGGTATCGCTCTCAAGCATTTTCTGCATTCCAACACATTGCACGAATCGTATATAAATAAATATACAGATATAGGGATATACGGGGTACAAGGGATACCGCAGAGACCTTCGAGGAGGGACGAGAAGTTGTATGGGGTCGATCCAACATTCTCCTTTGCTTATATACTTCTTCATATATATATAGACACAAAGTTATGGCTTATGTACGCTCTCGAGAGCCTCGTTGAGCTTGCCAATCCTCAATAAACACTGTATCGATGAAGTCCACAAATTCCTCAGATATCTTGCAAGTTGATATATATATATCTCTCGAGGAGCAGAGGCAGGCGAAGTGGGACATCAGAATAAAATAATGACAAATCTCTCAGAAAACTCACTCCAAAAACTTTTCTTTTTTTTTGTTTTAATAAAAATTTGCTTTGCTCGTGGTGTCAAACGTAAAAAATCACGAAGAATACGCGAATCGCACGCAACTTGAGCAATGATTCAATTTTTTTGAGAACGGTCACCCAACCGAGTACTGGACCACTCGAGCCTTTTGATCGATCAGTCTCGCATGCTTGGATTTTAGTTTCACAGCAAAAAAAAATTCAATCTTTTTTTTTCACACCGTCCAACTCTTGCCCATACAGTCTGCGATTTTTATATCGATCCGGCGCGGGGATCAGAGACAAACCAGCAATTATCGTTTCATCTGGGACGAAACTTTTTATATTCTCCGAGAAGCAAGAGATTTTGATCGGCAAAAAAAATTAGGACCCTAGACTATGTGTGTTTTAAAACAAATCTCTTACAATGGGGTTACGAGCACCCCAGCATTTTGAATCGATGCAGTTGACTCGCTATTTGTCGTAGAGAGCTTTGTTTTTTTTTCATTTGATCGTTCGAATTCTGAAAAATAAAATGAAACATTGAAAAAAAGTGTAATATTCATTTTCCACGGTGAAAAATGCAATTAAAAAAAATTGAAAACATAATCTTCGAATTTTTCACTATTTAATGCATGGGGGCTTGGGAAACCCCTGAGTAGGGTTAATCAACACTCTCTCTCTCTTCGAGTAGAATTTATCGATTGTGTTGGAGAATCTTGGAAAAATAATTTCAAGACCGAAGAAAAATTCAATAAAATATAACAATAAAATGTTATGACACGTTTGCAACGTTGAGATCCAACGAAAAATACTTGTTCGATTGATTGTTTGTTCAATTTCGAAAATCATGACAATTTTCGGACCGATTTTGTGTTTGGTTCCTAAAAAAAAAAACGTTTTATTATTCTCGATAAATATTGAATAGAAATCTTGAGCTCTGATCAAGAAAAAACAGAATTTCGTTGCATTTCAACGATGCAAACTTCAACATACTCAAAATGTTAATTGGGGTCATGGAGATACTCACGGCGATAATAAATCCATTTCAATATTGAAAATTTCTAAATACAACGATACGGTTCGTTGCGAGCAAGTTGAATAAATCTGTCGATAAAATTTTAAACTTTCGTCTATTCATCCTCGAGAATCTACAAGTTCGCGGTTCGATTCGATTTCGCGATTACACATTTCAGTTTGTCGACATTGTGCGTCATGAAATGAGGGAGTAATGAATGTCGCAGAAGTTTGACATCAACGTAACGATGAAACTTGTTGCGAACTCTCGAGTTATTTTGTTATTCCTTTAACAGAATAATCTCGCGATTTTTAAAGTTTCAACAAAAATTTCAAGCAAAATTCAACCGATTCCACTGTTGGCATCGCAAAAATGATGAAAAATCGAAAAACCTCGAATCACGTAAGCAGAAAAAATTAAATTTTCCTTGTGCAGTGTTGGACTTTCTGCTAGTTTTTTTTTTTTTTTCAATTTTTATTGTGATTCAAAAAAACGATATAAAAATGGAGACATTGGGCGAAATCAAAAGGATCGGAAAATAAATAAATTCTCATTTTCGTTTAATTTCGTTTCTCAAAAAGTTGTGGAAGCAGTTGAACAGATGTTTGAGAAATTTAGTGGCTGAGATCTCACTCCAGGAACCATCGAACTAAATAAAACAACATTTTTTTTTTTGTAAATAACGTTGAAGAGGATCTGGGGAAAAAGTGCAAGAGTTCTCGAAGATGGTGTTTGGAGAGAAATGAGAGCCAGAGCGATAAGGGTGAGACAAGAGCCTGAGGCAGGTGGTGAGGATGTTGGAGGAACGTCGCGACGCCACTTCCGTCCAAATAGCCAAGAGAGAAAACTCATTATCGGCCTAATTGCCAACTTCCAACATTTAGATGGCTTTGCTCGTCCCCATGCTTATTCCTTTTTTTTCCGTTCGATCTCCTGCTGCTTTATGTACCGTCTGCAGTCCTTTGTTGTCTGTGGATGACTATTGATTTGCGATAATGCGAGAGTGACTTATCGAATGGCATTTACAGTCTCTCGAAGGTCGAGAGTTTTTCCTTTGAAAATTGTAACGAGCAACTATTTTCGTGTCAACACGATTATCGTGAGATATCCACTAATAATCCAGTGGAAATCAAGAATTTCCGTTGTCTCGATTTTTTCGATTATAATTTCAAGAACCATTCCGACGAATTTGAATAAAAATTTTCACAGAATTTTCCAAACGTAAATATTACGAGAGATCAAACAATAAATCTGCTCGACATTTTTTTTCTGCTAAATTTTAACCGAGCGAGATTAACGGGAAAAAAATGTGCGGGATCGATAATGAAGAGCCAGTGAAAAAAAAATTTGGTCCAGAGTCAACAGTTTCGTTGAAAAATTGGCGAAAAATTACTTGAAACGGAGTCGAAGAGTTTAGTGATTGTTTGATGGAAAAAACTTGAGGCGATTGCTTGAAAAAACGACGTTCCAAACGTCTGCTTTTCTTCGCTTCGACTACCCCTCGATTTCTTCGCGTTACACGTATAAAAGTTGAGTTTACAAAACGGTAAAGTATAGCACGTTCTTACTGCTTGCAAAAGAATAGACAGCTCGTGTCGAAAAGTTATGCGCATATATTTTTCATCCAACTCCAAGAGAGATGCTCGGAGGTTGGCAATCGGGAGAAATAAGAATGGGTTCCGGAGAGCAGCCAGGAGACACTTGTTTGCTTAGAGTGTGTGTTGTATATTTTGAGCAAAAGATACGGAGCACATACGAGGAAGCAGCAGGATGAAATGTTTCGTATACTCTGGTCACGTAGATCGTTTCCTTCTGTCATTGTTTTCCCCAAATTGCACTCTTTTTTCTGCTGCTGCTGTGTCGAAGAAAGCGTATCGAGCTAAGTCTGTGTAGAGAGATCCTCACGTATGTTTACAGTCGGAGGGAAACCGAATCGTCATTGCTAATTGATATTTAGATTATTTCTTCTCGTTCAAGAAGAAAAAAAAAGCGGTTAAACGATTTTTCGAAAAACTAAGATTTTCGTAATATTCGAAAACCCATCAAATTAAAACCGTTCAATCGATATTTCCCAAATTCAATACCAACCTTCCTATTATGATACTCTATTTATAATAAAAAAATTAGTAATAAATCTTAGAATTTACGGAAGTTAGAGCGGTGACAAACTTTTTTTGAAAATTTCAAAATGCCATAGAATTCGTATTTTTCTCGCAATTCCAAAAAAAATTCTTAGAGAACAAAGAGCTGGTATAGATTAACATCTGTGCAAAAAGGGAGCCCTGTAGCTCAAACCGTTCTCGAGTTATGAACGTTTGAATTTTGCAGTGTCAGAACATACACACACACACACACAGATGCGGACATTTTTTCAAGATATGATTTTTCGACGTTTTGGGACATTGAAAATTGAAAAAAAAATGTTCACCGTCACATAGTTTTCTTTATGAGGAAGCAATAGAAATCGGTGGTTCGCTGAACCGAAAATTTTCCGAAAACGATCGAAATCGCGGATGACGTTGTGTAGGCGCGCATGTGTTTCCGTGCTGCACGCAGCTCGAGGGAACAGAGTGACGTTGACGTCGAGGTTGGAAATTTCGTACGATTGTCTCATTTCGTTTCAATTAACTGAAAATTGGGATTGAGAGAGGCGGAGAGGTGGGATTAGTGCACGGTTATCGAGTTTCTGGCTAGGCGAGTGTTCCCAACACGATCATCAGAGCTCGGCAAAACGTGGAGAGGAGCTTCCCAGGCTTCTCATTATTACCTCGGAGAGTGAGAGATCCAGAGAGAGAGAGAGAGAGAGAGAGAGAGAGAGAGAGAGGAAGGAAGAAATGGAGATGAGACAATCGAAAAAGCATTTAAATTTCTACGGTTCCATAAAAAATCTTGATGTTCGGTTAATTTCATTTAACCCTAAAACGGTAACGTTCCTTTCCCCTTTCTCCCTTCGTTCTCCCGTTTTTTATCGTTTTACCACATTTTTGACCAATTTTTCGACTCCAAGCAAAATTGCTCCAAGCTCACGTGATTCTGCATTAAAAAACGAAAAGAATGAGCCGAAATGAATGGATACACTGGAAACGAAATTTTGTTAAAAATTGTCCACATTTTCTTGAACACGGTAAACTAAATATTTTTGGATAATTTCAAAATTTTCGTTATTTTAGCAGTATATTTGGTTTCTAACGGAATGGTCAGCAAAATTTACGATTGGAACGATAAAAATTAGCTTCCGAAGAGACTTTCTACAATATTTCTTGCTGCGATGACACAATTTTTGGAATTACTCAAAAAAAAAACGTTTAGTCGAACGTATGGAACAAATTATCGATCTTTTTCAACAAAATTTTATTTTCAGTAAAAATGATAAGGTTACCCTTTTAGGGTTTATGACCCCAGGTTACCGGAAAAGGAAAAAAAAGGTTCCGTTCTATGATTGAAGAAAATGACAACTGACTATTGTGTTACTATTACTACTGTTTTTTTTTTCTAATGAGATCTTTTTTCCATAGAAAAGAAAATGAATGTCTCGCTCTCGTGGAACATTTTACTCGGTTACCTTTTCACTTATTGTTAGGAAAATTAACATTGCTGGTCAAAAAGCTCGCGATCAACTATGCTCTTTCGTACGAAAGCTGAATGAAAGCCTTCAAACATTAGAGGACAATGTGCAGTGAATAATATCACTGTATTCCGCAAGGTTTATCATTTATAATTGCGACTGCAGTCGTGCAACGAATATAGTTGAAAATTCTGTTTAATGAAATATTCGAAAAGCCCCCAAAGAGCCATGAATAATAAAGTTCGTGATTCTTTTTGTGGCTCTCGTTGTAATTGTAGAGGGTGCTGGATGTCAATCTTGGAAAATCCTCGAAGGATTCGTCCCGAAAGAATATTTTTCCATACTTCTCTTTAAAGTCACTGCCAACGTTTTCGTCAGGTATATATTGCTGTTTTACGTTTTCCTTCGTTTTCGACATTCTTCTCCGCAGTTTTGAGCTGCTCTTTAGAGTGAATTATTGGCAAGCTGCAACGACGTAGTTCGAGCCACATTTTCCACGTGGAGAATGTCTTTGAGTGCGTCAGAGAAAGCCTAGTTCCTCGCTCATCTCTCGCTCTGTGTGCAACAATAACTTTGTTACTTTAAGACTCTTCGGAGCTCGACTCAAAGTAATACAAAAACTCGAAGCTTCTAGACAGGCATTTCCCATCATGTGGGAAGAGAATACACTTGGTTGTCGAGTAATATCCTGCTCGAGCAAAGAAAACGTCGTTGCATGTCGTCGAGCTTGTTTTTCAGCAAACTATACGATTTTTAATACATGAAAAACGTATACACTCAAAATTGAAAAGCTGTCAGAGCAGTTGACTCAATAACTGAGCCAACGTAATTCACAGCATTCGAGATGCAAAATTATTTTTGTTTTGTATAAAGTATTTCAAGAGTAAATGTTGAACAATTAACATTAATAAATTAAATGTAGTCAAATTTAGTTTTATGGAAACTGGTACAACTTTGCGATAAGTTATTTTTTTGACCTCTCAATTTTTTAATATCAACAATATACTTAAAGCAACGGAAACCAAACGAAGTTTGTTGGTAAATATTTTTTGTATTTGTTTAAAAAACTGTTCTAAACAAAATGTTGATTTTTTGATAACGAGCTTCCCAATCGTCGTAAAATTTTTACACGACCTTTTAAATACTTTATACAAAAACATACTAAATTTTTAGAATTTTCTCATCGATTTTTATTTCAAGTCTTAAGGAGGTTAAAGTAGTGATTATAGAATTCTTAAAATTTGGTATGTTTTTACATGAAGTATTCAGGAGGTCGTGTACAAATTTCACGACGATTAAGAAGCTTCTTATTGAACAATTAACATTAACAAGTTTCATAAGTCCTCAACATTCTTAACAATCTCAAAAATATTTCCACTTGACGTGGACTCATTCGCGAGCAGGACGTTGACGAGAGAGATTTTTTGGAGAAGTAGAAAGAACTTATTTTTTGGTACTGGAGGAGGCAACTTTTGAGATTTCCAAGGACGAGAGGCAACTCTCAAAGGCGACTAACGACACTAGGAAAGGCTTTTGGCAATGAGGCTAAGGGCTCGTTCGTCCGATCGATATATTTTCGCGTAGCCGAATCAGCAAATCAGAAATTCAATAAATTCTGTAATATTCCAAAGTTTTTAGAATATCTTGTCGTGAACAAAAAAAAAAAAAAAATGTAATTACTTTAAAAATCTCGACTGCATGATGACAGAATTTGAAGCTTTATCAAATTTTCCCATTTCTCCAATCGCAAGCTCAAAGAATCTGCTCCCTAACGTAGTTCAGTCGATTTTTTCTTTGTATTTTGTTGAATACTCTCAAACTGTATGCGACACTCTCTGGGCGTCCGGCGTAGTTGAAAGTTAGCCGCAGGAGCTTAAATAGATTTTACAATTAGGCTACAGCTCTATGGCATCATCCAATAAGGCGAAGCCCTCATGTACAGCACATAAGGGTGTGCTGTATATGCCGAAAGTCTCGGAAACGAGCAAACCTGAAACTCTCACATCGCAGCTGACCCCCATGGACGTGTGTATTAATGGTTAACTTATCGCTCGCGAGATTGTCTCGTGTTAGAATAAGAAATTTCTATTTGAACCTGCTGCACTCGAGGTAGACTGGAGAAATATTTGCAGCGATGGAAAAATGCATTGAAACTTGGGCACAAATTCTCTCAGTCTTTGTGATGGTGGAAAAAAATGTTTGTACATTGAAAATAAAATTTCCTTGGATACGTTCGACAAAACTTTTTTTGAAAAATCACAAAAATTTTGTCATTGGCAAATTTTGGTCGTTCCAATCGTAAATTTTGCTAACAGTTTCCTTAGAAACTAAAAATACAGTCAAAATGACGAAGATTTTCAAATTATCCAAAAATATTTAGTTTACCATGTTCAAAGAAATATCGACGTTTTTTGACGACATTTAATTTTCAGTGTCGGAGAAAAAAATGCCCAAAGGTTCATATTTTTTTCGGCGTAAATTTGTGGGGGTCATAAAAAAATGGTTCATTTTTTGGTGAGTGAAAAATTCGCGATTGAGTCATCCGGTGATGGGCGATGGCGAGAACAGTATGGAAGCGAACAATCTATTTTCATTTATTCGCTGCGGGATATTCGACAATTTATTCGTAGCCTCGAGTCCAAAAATGGAAAGGTTCATTTATGTGAAATCTCCGTTTGGCATATAAAGACGTATCGAACGACGAGAAGCAAAGAGAAATGGAGAGAGAGAGAGAGAGAGAGAGAGTGAGCAGAGAGAGTGATATTCGTCATGGCGTCACGTTCGAGTTGCCAGATCCTGGCCAAGGATCCAAGTTTAAGGATTTCTTCTCGCACTATATATTTACACACGAAGCAAGTTCTATCCTCGCTTCTTCCACACGTACTAAAACTCATAGAGAGCCCGAGAACTCTCTCGTGAGTGCTGCCGTCAAGACGAGGGCTCAGCAGGTGGCTCGTTTCGACCGTAATTTACAGCTCGGTTTAGGGTTACCATAACCATCGGGTATCAGCCTCTCTCTATATACGAAGCACAATACTTTGCTCTCTCAACGTCTACACTTTAAATTCGCTTGAAAATGAATTTTAACGCCAGTGTTTTCCATCGGCAAACAGGCTGTAATCATTCTTTATCTTTGCATTTGTTTATTCGCCATTTTTCTCAATTATTGTCAATTGAACACTGAGAAAAGAAATTTGTTGAATCAACAAATTTCAATTTCTTCGCTACAATTTTGTTGATTGAAAAAAAGTAATGTTGCTGTGAACGCATATGTATAGTTGAGGCAATAACTTAGGTGGTCAAAACAATCAATTTATCCTGATGCAGTTGTTCAGTTGCTTCAACACCTTTAATCGTTTATTGTGACCAAATGAAGTCGTTTGAATTAAAAAATCGAACTCTGGTTAACTAAATGTTTGATTCATTTGATAGATTAAGAAAAAAAATACCGTGAGTTTCGTTTAACAAAACTTTCAGTTGTATAAACTAAATCGTCAGTTTGATCAACTTTTGGGTTGTTGGGTGGACCAACTGTGGGTTGGAACTTATGGGTTGTTTAATTTTGGGCAGTTGAAATGACTGAATTGTTTTGTATAATGAACAAAATATATTTTTCTCCCTACGTGACCGCAGGATTTGTTGATTCAACACAAATTTTGTAGCATCAAGAAATTTATTTTTATTTAAATTTATTTAAATTTGCCTTTCGACATTTTTGCAGTTTTTTCCTTTTTGTACGACTGTTTGAATTAATAAATACCCATCACTATCATTTTTATTGTTTGGGATGTTCACGAATTCACAGAAAACATGATGAATTATTATTTGTTGATTGGCCAAATACTATTTATTGATAAAAAGTCAAATTTCGTGGTAACTGATGAAAATTTGAATGTCGATCGATTTTTGAGTAACAGTCCAAACACTCGAAATAATTTTGAGATATTATTTTGAAAAACCACGAATATGGAGGTTGAAAATTCGAGTTCAGAGGAAAAATAAAAAAATTCTGCTGTACATCGAAGCCCTTTGAAGTCGAATTACATGCGCGTAAATCCTCATGATTTTTATTACAGTTCTGTGATCTCACATCTCCATGAATTATTATTCTATACACTGGCGCACTCCCTCGTCCTACGAACAACATTTTTTGCCTGAATAATTGAATTCCAAACGCGGACAACCCTCGCACAACTTGTTGAATATCCGCCGGACGCGATCGGATGATAAAATTTGTTCACCTTCAATTTTGGGCCAAAGCAAACGCGTGCATGGGTACCAAAAGGTTCGAGATCTAACTCGCACACTCTGTGGCCCTGAGCCAGGTCCTCAGTTTTTTATTTTTTTATTTTCTACCCAACGAACCCCCAAGATCGTGAAATATTCGATTTATTGTGAATTCGAAAACGTCATGAGAAAAAAAATCAAATTCCTCGTTCGTTTATCCCGCGATTTGCAGCTCCGAACTAAAGTGCAAATGAGACAATGTTTCCATTGTACAAAGAAGAATGAGAAAAATAAGTTTGCGCAGACAAGAATCGGAGTTTCTCGGCCAGAGAAGAAACGAGGACAATGGGAAAGTTTTAACTCGAAGAAAAACTGAATATTTGTGAACATTTGATGTGCATGGGTGTACGAAAGCGAAGGACGTAACGAGGATGGATATAAAGTTTTCATGCAACGCCGTTGACTCTGCAAACTCTCGAGAAAAACGAATAAACGAGAAAATCGAGAAAAGGAACGAAACATAATGGTGCGAATAAAAACAAAATATATATTTATACATCAAACCGCGCAACGACCACGAGTCTCGAGCAGCTCAAGAATAAGCAAACGAAACATTTTTTGCTTCATCGTAAAGATTGGTCATGCAAGAAATACACATCGTTCCATTGCAAGGATGAGTTTTGATTACTCATTAATCGCTCCATCGTAAATTGTCCGTTGAGACGGATGTGGCGCGACTGCAGTTTTAAGGATGTTGAGTATCTATGAAACTTGTTAATGTTAATTGTTCAATAAATAGCTCCTTAATCGTCGTGAAATCGTCGTGAAAACATACCAAATTTTAATAATTCTATCATCATTACTTTAACCCCCTTAAGTGTTGAAATAAAAAATGATAAGAAAATTCTGAGAATTTAGTATGTTTTTGCATGAAGTATTATTTAAGAGGTCGTATAAAAATTTCACGACGATTAGGAAGCTTGTTATTAAAAAATTAACATTTCGTTAAGAATAATTTTTTAAACAAATACAAAAAATATTACTCAATAAACTTCGTTTAGTTTCCGTTGCTTTCAGTATATTGTAGATATTTAAAAATTGAGAGGTCAAAAAAAAAGCTTATCGCAAAGTTGTACCAGTTTCCATAAAACTAATTTTGACGACATTTAATTTATTAATGTCAATTGTTCAATAACGAGCTTCCTAATGATTCCGAAATTTTGACACGATCTCTTAAATACTTCATACAAAAATATACCAAATTTTCTGATCATTCGCGATTTGGGACTCAACGTCCTTAATGGGGAAATATGGATGTAAAAAAAAATCTGTACCTTAAGAAATAAAATAAAAAATAAAGGACGCGCAGAGGAGAAAAAAAGGAAAAGTACGCAGCGCGTTGCATAAACGTCAGAAAAATGTTTAACACCCGACATGAAATAGGTCCCAGGTGGTGGTGATACGATGTATACGCGCGGAGATGGTCGACACGCCACGAGAAAACGCGATATGCTTTCGCGCCTGGCGCGACGCACTAATATTCATTTAACGTAAAACCAGGAGGATAAAGGCCAGAGCGGAAAGACGAAAGAGGGCCGACGGAGAGAACGAGAAAAAGGAAAAATGTACAGCAGCGGAGACCGAGTCTGGTGCGACGTGTACTATATATTCCCATCGGGGATATAAACGCGAGAGGAGCAGCGGAGAGGCAAGTTCCAAGGGGCGATATATACAGCAGAGGGTGAGATAACCTTCTCCCGTGGCTAGGAGCGCGCTTCGCTTATTCAACTAAACTGGGTTATTCACAGAGCGAGGCCAGCCCCTTCGGTGTGTATACGCACACGCGAAAAACGTGTATATCGAATTTTTCATTTCCGTATCGCATTTTTTTTCCTCGAGTATCAGAGTTCTTTATATTTTTGAAGCGAGTACAAATATCGACACCCTCATATAAGTGAAAAACAAAAAATCTTGACAAACTCGAAAAAAATGTCGAAAAAACTCGACTATTTGGATTGAAATGCACGAGATTTGAGGGAAACATTTTCGCGAAAGAGCGGCGAGAGGCTCAAATTGAGAAAAAGCCTAGGCCGCAGAAATACAGAGTCCTCGAGAAAGAGATCGACGCAGAACTGAGGAGAAAGAGAACACTCGTGAATCGTAAGCGAAAATCGAGAGCAAAATGGAAAGAGAGCAAAAGTTGGCCATTGTCAGAAAAGACAAAAGCATCGAGCCAAATCTTAACTCTGCACTCCTCGATTCTTCAGGGTCTAGCATTCCGTGTATATATGCGCCGATGCATTCGATGCTCAACTCCTACCCACCGAAGCAAGCGATATACTCATTGGGAATAACGACAAATTTCACCATTTCGTGCGATCGTCAAACAATTTTCACAATTCGATGGCATTTTTTGTCGCAAATAGAAATCTCCACCTTTTCGAAAATTTTATTTTCTCTGTCACTATAATAATTTCTACGTCGACGAAGCACCGTTTGGCAAAAAAAAACGTTTAAAACTCGTGCAGAGTAGGACAAAAAAGTGAGTCACGTCTGGAAAGTCCTTTGTATCAATTTCCTTCCGGTTTTCTGTCTCTCTTTTCCGTGTTCTCATGCTTTTTGTCCAGAACAAGGAAGAGGTGGAGGGGGGGGGGGGGGGGGGGGAGATAAAAAGTCAGGCGGGTCTGATCTTCACGTACCGTCTCTCCTTCACGTCCGACCATTCCCTCGCTCGGATCACTAGTTTTATCCAAATCTCGAGAAACGAATTGGTCGATAAACTCTGGCACTAAAATTTCAAGGCGATTGTTTTCGTTCGAGCGGTTTAATGGAAATACTTTTGTTTCACGGCGTATAAATTGTTTTTTTCAAGATTGTGTATAACTTTATTGGCCGTTAGGAATGGCCCGAGTCGAGCCAGAAAACGAATGAGAAATATAACGTTAAACTGGAGCAGCAGGATTCTCAAATGGCAAAAGAAACTTGGCAGTGGGTTCTAGAGACGTTTTTGGCTCGTGATATCGAGGTCAATATCCGAGAAAAATAAAGGACGTTCAATTACCATGAGCCATGGATGGGAGATCCAAGAAACGATCGCGTTCGTTCAACTTGTTTCTTTCCACGGACCATAAAATCGATTGGATCCATTAACCCTGGAACGGTTAACCTGGGGTTAAAAATGACCCCAGGCGACTTTAAATCCCGCGCCCTTTTGTTCTTCCGTTTTTTATAGTTTTATCGCATTTTTGACTATTTTTTTAACTTCTAGCGAAATTGCCCCAGGCTCACGTGATTCTGCATTAAAAAACGAAAAGAATGAGCCCAAGTTGAACCCTTTTCGTTAAATTTTACCGGAGATATGAATTTTTCAAAATTGGGGCACTGGATACACTGGAAACGAAATTTTGTTAAAAATTGTCGACATTTTCTTGAACACGGTAAACTAAATATTTTTGTATAATTTCAAAATTTTCGTTATTTTAGCAGTATATTTGGTTTCTAAGGGAATGGTCAGCAAAATTTACGATTGGAACGATAAAAATTAGCTTCCGAAGAGACTTTCTACAATATTTCTTGCTGCGATGACACAATTTTTGGGATTACTCAAAAAAAAAACGTTTAGTCGAACGTATGGAACAAAATATCGATCTTTTTCAACAAAATTTGATTTTCAGTAAAAATAATAAGGTTACCCTTTTAGGGTTAAAAAGTTACGAAACTTTGAAACAAAATCGTAAAACCAACGGATTAGAAATAACCAAAATAAAAAAAAACGAGTCACTTTCGTTCGCAGTTTATGAGGCCGAATGTCAAGTAATAATTTGATGGAATCGTTAATTACAATGGTAATTAAAATTTACATCATAGATCGCGAATCCCATCGGGAATGATCTCCCTGAACGAGCTGAATCCGCTCAAGTCTATGCAGCCGATCGTAGCAGTGTGTGTGTGTGCATAAATACACAAAGACACGAGGTACGAAAAAGAGGCGAAACGAATGGTTGATTTCATGAGAACTCTGAGCTTTTTGGCGACGAGCCCAATTGCCTGGTCGATCCTTAGTGTAAAACACACGAGCGCGGGGTCATTGAAGCAGAAGAGAGGATCTAGGTATATACGAGAAGCTTATGGTGTTGGCAAATAGATCATGAGAATAAGGATTGTTTTCATTGGACGTGAGATGTTCGTAGGAACGTTTAATTAATCGTAATTAACGAGTAATGTAGCAACGGGCCGATGAGGTACGCGAGAAGAGTTTCTAAAAGAGTCTTTCCTGACTCAGAGGCTTATTTCTGAGGATGATGAACCACTTCCGAATTTCAGAGAAGATCGAAGGTGAAGTAAAAAAAAAAAAAAAGGAATAACGCGAGAGGAAGAGAAAATGGAGGAGAGTGTGAATATGCGAGAAACGTCGATGTGGAGGGGAGCTTAAAAGCTTTTCGTTATAATCGTGGAAGAGAGTGTATGGACGGATGGAGAAATCGACATTTCTGTCGGTAGGAACAGCAGGAAGAAGAGAGTGTGCCGAATCGAAACATATTGAATACCCGAGCAGGATTTCAATGATTCCCAGAGCTTTGGGCATGTTCGATGCGATAGCAAGAGAATATAGCGAGCTTTATGCTCTGCGTTTCGACAGACACGAGGGCTTCGTTCTCTCTGGCACAAAAGCGTCCTGTACTGGACGCACGTCTGCCGCTAAGCGATAGACGATATGCTGCAATTCTCTCATTGCTGTTTCATAGTAATTACTATCTACAGTAATACTCGCGTCTATATAAACTGACTGACACACGTATCTCTGTATGCAGAGCCGGAGCGCTGCCTCGCTGCCGAGAAAAGCTAGACATTACCCGGCCCGTGAGAGGCTTTCATCCTGCCAGCAGCATTGCGCGGAGGAACGTAGACAAACGAATCGACAGTCGTTACACCACACCGTTCCCAGAGTCACTGGAGATGGCGGAATTACACCCGCACCTTTCGAGCTACACTCTTGACTGTTTATCACAGCGTGCAGGAATCGTCGTGCGAGAAAATCATTTGTTCGGGTGTGCACGTAGCTCCTTGGGCAGGCTTCCGCTGCATTAATTCGCGGAGCATACAAATTTGTATAGCTCTCGGCACAGAGTCAGGAAAATGGAAAATTTCGTTTTTGGCGAGAAGAAAAACGATTTTTCGAGCAAGTCGACCAAGTTTTGTGGAACGAAGCATTCGCAGTTGGAGTTGGTTCAAACCTCAACAAAATCATCAATTAAGAGAAAGGAAATGGATTTCCAATCACGAGGAACGATTCTCCTATAGTTCTGTTTCATCCAAATCGTTCAGTTACATTTTTTTTTTCTTCCTTGAGAAATAGCACCAACGAGATTTAAAAAATCGATCTGGTCTAATTGAGCGGACTAATTGAGCAGCAGCTTAGGGTTTCGTCGATGAGGATATCCAGAGGCACTGAATTGCGAAATCCGCGTTAGGATAGGTCGTCGAATGTTATGTCAGGGTGTGGAGAGCCACGAAGGAGCAGAGTTAGCTCGGTACTTGGTTCTGTGAGCTATGTGTCGAAGTTATGTCGAGAATAGTTTTCGCCCTCGCAGACTCTGAGTCTGCTCCCCAAAACAGCCACCCTTGCACATATGCATCATGGCTACACATGCCGAGCCGTACAGGGACGTGGAGCAGCAGTACTCGTCGTTCTCGTGGGTTTGCCCATCGATTCCATCGCCCATTTCTGTTGGCCTTTCCCCAACAGCAGCAGGACGATACACATAGCGCCTAATACGCTTGCTTTTACCTTCGCATGTATCGACATATTGAACATCAGGTAAATCCACGTTTGATTCTGGCCTGCATATCGCGCATGTATAGGCGTTGAGCCAAAGATGCATCAACACGATGTTATGTATGAGGGCGCACCCACGAATTTCCAAACCAAACCCATGCCCCAGCATATTTCGTCATTTTCGTGAGAGAATTATTCCCTCGGAGTGGATACAACTGCTCGTGTCTGCTCACTGGATATTCGACGATTTAAGTGTCTCGTTAACAACAGCACCTGGATGATGCTGTTCGAGGAATTCGAGGAATGAGCAAATGTCCTTTTGCTAGCGATTGTCTAAAATTCATTCTTTTTTATCTTTTTTATGACACCCTGGATCATTTGGATCCTGCCACCTTTATCTGGCACGTTTGGAAAGAAAAAAATGTGAAATTTCTGGAATACTCGACATTGATTGTATACTTTGAGGATGTTGAGTATATTTACAACTTGTTAATGTTAATTGTTCGATAAATAGCTTATTAATCGTCGTGAAATTTGTACACGACCTCCTGAATACTTTATGTAAAAACGTACCAAATTTTAAGAATTCTATAATCATTACTTTAACCTCCTTAAGGCTTGAAATAAAAAATGATGAGAAAATTCTGAAAATTTCGTATATTTTTGCATGAAGTATTTAAAAGGACGTGTAAAAATTTCACGACGATTAGGAAGCTTGTTATTAAAAAATGAACATTTTGTTAAGAACCATTTTTCAAACAAATACAAAAAATATTTATCAATAAACTTCGTTTTGTTTCCGTTGTTTTCAGTGTATTGTAAATATTAAAAAATTGAGAGGTTAAAAATAAATACTTATTGCAAAGTTGTATCAGTTTCCGTGAGACTACGTTTGATTACATTTAATTTGTTAATGTTAATTGTTCAATAACGAGCTTCCTAATGGTCGTGGAATTTTAACAAGACCTCTTGTACCAAATTTTCGAAATTTTCTTATCATTTGCGATTTGGGACTCACCATCGTTAAATCCTGTTCTAAAAAACAAGATTTTCAAAAAAAAATTGTCGCTCGGGTCAAAAAGACCCATGTGATCCGCGAAGGGTTAAAATTACGATTAAATCATATCGCTGTGAAATCTGAAAGCAACATCAGCCCGTCTAACGTGATTATATAGGATCGCGGCCATAAAGGAAACGCATTAGATTGTCCATTTGACAAAACGATCGTTTCGAATCCCCTATATCGTCGTCCAGGGCGAGAAAAATTTTGTAGACTCGAGAGGCAGTCGTTGGAGAATGTCCACGATGTTTCTCCCACCGTTCCGAAAGGTTTGCTTGTTTCGTTTTTTTTCTCAAGCGAGTACAATCTATTTTAACAAGACTCTCCGAGCGAATTATTAGCCTCCGCTGACACTCGTCGCGCGACTGCGACACGAACACGCACGAAAGAGCCGCTGGACGCTGTACCAAGTCGAGATCGGTTTGTCGCGGATTCGGGGATTCCCTAGGCAAGTCCCATAAAATGTAACGACAAAGTAAAGGACATGAGTCTTTAAAAAAATAGCGAGAGTAACGAGTAACTCTTTAACGGTTGCCGGTGCATGCGTGTTGACGTTTCTATATACGCGAATGGTCGTCTTCGAACTACAATAATAGTTTAATAGCCAATTTATCTTTGAAACGCGAAACATTACGACTCGCGGTGGGTATCTCTTCAGAGATCGTAAAATCCACTTTGGTCTTTGTTAAACTTTCATTTCTACGCTTCAATTGTTCTTGAGTGACATTTCACCGCGTTTCCCTGTGAAGACCATTGAAAATTGCAACTTTTGTGCTTTTTTTTTTTGGCCACAGCATCCCTTTCGGGAAGACGAGTCATCGCTGTTTCAAGAGATGGAAGTTACCACTTTGTACAATGTTTCAGCATGTGCTTCGTCCGATCGTTTAGCACCACGATTGAACCTGAAGAAGCGCTCGCAATTCTCACACGCCATCGAGAAAAATAATGTTCATTGCAGCTCGACACGCAGGATGGAAAAAACGCGGTTGGATCCTCGTGCCACGATGAGGGTAAAAAAAAAAAATGAGGAACCGGAAGCGAATGAGCTTGTTGCGAACCCAAACAAGTTTTCTGGCACTTTTCTATACGTTCGTATCATCCGTGGAAATAAAATGAAGAATTTCAAGTTTGTATCGCGTCGCAATGGAGCGAAAAACTTTTTTTTTTCAAAATGACTCGAAAAATTTGAATAATTTTGAAAATTGAACGAATTGGCAATAAAAACAAATATTTTTCGTTGCACTCCAGGAAATAAAATGAAGAATTTCAAGTTTGCATCGTTCGAATGGAACGAAATACTTTTTTTTTCAAATCGGTTTGAAAAATTTTGTTAATTTTGAAAATTGAACGAATTGGCAATAAAAACAAATATTTTTCGTTGCACTCCAGGAAATAAAATGAAGAATTTCAAGTTTGCATCGTTCGAATGGAACGAAATACTTTTTTTTTTTCAAATCGGTTTGAAAAATTTTGTTAATTTTGAAAATTGAACGAATTAGCAATAAAAACAAATATTTTTCGTTGCATTCCAACGTTGTGAACTTTGGAACTTGAAAATTCGAAATTGCAACTGTCACGAAAAAAAAAAACTGATGTTTCAATAAATTTGATCGAAAGCTCGAAATGTTTTTCACTGCGATGAATACTTGTTTGAAAAATTCAACTTTTCGGGAAGGAATTCACACCAAATTGATTGATTGTCGTCAAGAGACTCGGAGGAATGTTTCGGTGATTGTTCACTAACGAGTCAGATCTGTCGAGAATTATAAAATCACAAATAAATAGTCACGCATCTGAACATTGACACCGACGAAGCAATATATAATCGGAGGAACGAGGCAGTTAAGCCGATAGTTGGTTTTCGTAGACCACTCGATGTCGCGCAGCGTGACAACACTTTGTTGTCATGCAAACATAAAAATTCATAATCCCATCGAGAAGCCAATAAAAAATGACGCGAAAAAAACATTTTTTTAGAGCATCAAAAATTGAGTTTAACTGAAAAATTGTTTTTCCGATAAAAAAATACGAATTTTCAATCTTTGCTGCTCCAAAACCCTTAAAAAAAAACAGCGTGTCAAAATCTAATGGAAGGAAAAGCCCAAAAAAAAAACGGAGCAACACACTGCGTGAGAAGAATTGAGCCATAATCGGCACATGTGAACTGTATAAGAACATCGAGACAGAGAGAAAGATAAAAAATGATATAGTAGGAAGAACTTGCCGGTGGAGAATTATCCAGGAAAGCGACGGCAGTTGAATCGACACTGTGAAACGACGAGGGCTGATGTTCTCTCGGCTCGTAAAACGTCGCACTGAGACAGCAGGGGGAGGGGGAGAAAGCGGAGTTTGCGAGAGAGAGAGAGAGAGAGAGAGAGAGAGCACGTTGGAGGGTCGTAGGGGGTTGTTCGAAGATAACGGGAGTGGGTGGTTTTCTCTTGGCGTAGGTAATAATTTCACTCGATTTCCGTAGTAGCAAGAGGGCCTAATATTCACGCGGAATTTGGACGATTCGGTACGATTGGTCGAAGGGGTGAGTGCGCCGAGTTTTTCGTACGACTGGAGCAAAAAATCTCTCTCAGTGATTCCGCGTCAATGAAGAATCCTTCGTTGACGTTTCTATCGAAATAATGAATTTATTCCTCGGATAAATAGACGCGCCGATTACGGAACGTTGATAAACGAATCGGGCGGTTATATGCGGATTGTTGGCTCGTTAAATCTTTATAATATCTAGAGATATACACGCGGGTATATGCATATATGTATGTGAGAGATTACGGAGAACGAGAGGAAACAAAAAGAGAGAGGGAGAGAGAGAGACGGAGAGAGAAAGAGAGAAAGATGAGCAAGGTACGTAAGGTAACTGGACCTGGATGATGGTTAATATACGTGGTGCAGCGGGGCCGGGGGCTGACGCGACACTGAAGAATATAGCGTTCGCCGCGAAAGATGGCCCGCCGCGCAACCCCATTCGCGCATCTATATACAAAGTGCACTTTCGTACACAGTCTGCCGCGCTGTATATATTCGCATTTTTAGTTGCTCTCCGGCGTCTCGATTCACCTCCGATATAGCCAATTTCGAAAAAAATCGTGTCGGAGTCGTGTTTTTCTGCATTTTTTCTTGTTTGCCATTTTCGCTTCGTTTCGTGGATAGAACTCGAGATTCCCGTGAGAAAAAAATCACGGGGAACGCGCCACTTTGACCTGTGACCTCGCACGGTTTACCACGTGCAAACGCCGACGTTTGCACCTACACGATGACACATGCCACTCGAAGCTCTTCGAGGGAAGAAACAAAGAAAAGGTTACGAAACACGAGAGACGCGCCTTATGCTGCTTCATTTCCCCGACAGAGTTTTCTCCCGTTATTCGCGGAGTCTCTCTTCTCATTCGAAGCACGAACTCATCGGATTAAATTTTAAAAACGCTTGAGAACGTTTGTATATTTTTTTTTTCTTGTTTTTCGATCGATTCGTTTATTCTTTTCGCTTGGAGCTGCCTCCCTGTTGAGGCTTTGCTATTAAATAATAATTGAATAATTATCTATGATCAAATAATCCATAGAAATTATTATATTTTTTACGAAGAATTTTATTGCATATTTTTGTTTTTATCATTTTTATCACGATCATTTCAATGACAAAAAATTCTCACCGTATTTCCATGAAATGCACAGTTTTCATATTCATTAGATCGATATTCGTTAACAAATGGATTGGTTGACAAAAATTTCGAAACTTATTCTTTTGCATTATGATGAGTTCCAGTTTCAATTACCTTAATTTTATTTTAAAGTGGTTCGTTTTCTGATTTTTTTCGAGATACTTCAACGTTAGAAAAACGGACCATGGAAAAAATTCAAATTTGGAAAAACACAACAGCTTTGACATTAGACTTTGACATCAGAGGCCGAACAGAAATTTTTGCTCCCGCTGTTACAAGAGGCGATCGTGTTTTTTGACCAATGCAGGAATCTTGGACTTTCTGCACCGAAATCGTTGCGCAAAGTACGTACTTTCGACCGAGGTATAAAGAAAAAGTCAATACGACGCGAGGATTTGAAAGAATTGTTTTTTTTTTTTTACTTCAGAATAAAAATAAATTCCTTTGCATTTTATTTTGCAACTTTTTGGCTTCTCCTTCGATATGAATGGATTCTGTCATCTGATTTGAAAAAACACAATGCAGAGGGAAATGTCATAGTGAAAAGATATTGACGCCCGATGCACGTGGGAACTAGCGAAGAAACGGATTCGAAAGGTGCGGCGGACGAAAAGGAGCGTGAAAAATTCTTTTTATTTCTTTATCTCTGCGGAGTTGCTTTCCGCGAAAATAACGCGAGACGACCGGCTTGGCAACAGGTGATAACAGCCAGACTCTCTGTTGTCGAGTCTCTCAGTTTGAATCCGCGCACGTAACTTTCCTACAGACCTGTTCGACCTGAATCCTCGATGCCCTCGTACCAGCCTGCACGCCCCGTACGCGGTCTCGTAATTTTCGTCATGCTCTGGCTTTAGTGAATCCGATAACTTCATGAGATCACGTTCCCACTTACTCCGAACCTTTTCCCTCCAAGATACGAGCCAAAGTTGCTTTTTTCACTTTTCAAAAATAATTAAACGTTTCGTTATCACGAAGCACCATAAAACACACACAAACTTTGTCTCGATCTCTGGATGTGTAAACCCCATAGACACAAAACTTTAAGGGCTTCGAAGAAAATCAAGATTTGCAGACCAACAAAGATCGAAGCGAATGTTCTCTACGATCTCGAGATTTCAATTTCGCGTACACTGCAAATGAAATTTTGTTAAAAATCGTCGATATTCCGTTGAACACGGTAAACTAAATATTTTTTTATAATTTCAAAATTTTCGTTATTTTGGCAGTATATTTGGTTTCTAACGGAATCGTCAGCGAAATTTACAATTGGATCGACTAAAATTTTCTTCCGAAGAGACTTTCTAGAATATGTCTTGCTGCAATGACATTATTTTTGAGATATTTTCAAAAAAATGTTTAGTCAAACGTATCGAACGAAATATCAGTCTTTTCCAACAAAATTTTGTTTTCTGTTTTTCGAAAATGACATTCGTTGCTGCAAAATCTAGCTTGAAAATGGTTTTTCTCGAAACTATAAATTATTCAAGCGCATTGGCAACGACCCAAAAGATTTAACGATCCAACGACCTTAATGAAATCAAAATTTTGTAAAACAAAAATAAAGCCTCCCGGTAATGTACGCAACGCAGCAATTTCTTTATCGATCAAACTGACTCGATTTAATCGACTTTTCGTCGTAACCATGAAAATTCATCACAAGTTATTTGAATCGAGCAGCCTTAGCGCTTAATATCGTTGGATAAGTAGTTTATCCTGCGCACAGTTGCGTCACATGTGCAAGGAGCAGCGGCAGTTAAATCTTTGCCCCAAAGATGAAACACGTTCACAGCGAGGTTGTGAGGTAAGTTGAGCAAAAGCTCAAGGGCTTCGCGTTGCTTGTGAAACCGAACATGAGCACGTGCTCTCGTTGCTGTGAAAAAATTGGCAAAAAACTGCATGCTCAACACTCTCATGGGGAATCCCTTAAGATGTTGAGTGCTAAATTGCAAATGATAAGAAAATTCTGAAAATTTGGTATGTTTTTGTACGAAGTATTTAAGAGATCGTGTCAAAATTTCGGAATCATTAGGAAGCTCGTTATTGAACAATTGACATTAATAAATTAAATGTCGTCAAAATTAGTTTTATGGAAACTGGTACAACTTTGCGATAAGCTTTTTTTTTGACCTCTCAATTTTTAAATATCTAAAATAAACTGAAAGCAACGGAAACAAAACAAAGTTTATTGATTAATATTTTCTGTATTTGTTTAAAAAATTGTTCGTAACAAAATGTTCATTTTTTAATAACAAGCTTCCTAATCGTCGTGAAGTTTTTAAACGACCTCTTAAATACTTCGTACTAAAAAATACTAAATTTTCAGAATCTTCTCATCAATTTTTATTTCAACCCTTAAGGTGGTTAAAGTAACGATGATAGAGTTCTTAAAATTTGGTATGTTTTTACATGAAGTATTGCAGGAGGTCGTGTAAAAATTTCGCGACGATTAAGAAGCTATTTATCGAACAGTTAACTTTAACAAGTTTTATATGTACTCAACATTCTCAAAATGATTTGAAATTGATAATTCGTCATGAAAATGATTCGTTTCGATTTTATAGCATATTTACTTGCAAAAAGCACATTATTGCACTTGCTGAATCTTTTGCATAATTCGATCAAGTGCAGTTGCATATCGATTCGATAAATCGATAGTATAGACATATCTCGAGCAAGGTATGCTTCCAATATGCATGGCTCTTCATTGAATTATCGTTTGCATGCCTGTGCCTTGCGACAGGAGTCACGAGAGTCCGGATTGCACGATACGTATACATATTGGCTCTCGTGGTTACGATATATATGTGCATATATCCTTAAGAGGTGCATGCAGCGCAATTGAATTTCTCAAGACATCCATGAGTGGAGAGTCCTCTCGTGTCCTATCATGCGTATATGCACTGACTTTATTTTCCATGGTCCATTGAACATGGACGTACGAGTAAAAACAGTGATTGGAATATTTATATGCCTCGAGGAATCACCAAAGTGCGTGCAAATCCCAAAACTTCGATAATTTCAAAATTAGAACAAATATTCAATAAAAATGAGTGAAATTTATTAAAGCTCCGTAGGTACACTGCAATTAGAGCACGTCCCTAGACACACATGGGTCTGGGAGACCCTACCATTTTTTTTCTGTACTTGGACTCGTTAAAAAAATGTGAAAAAATT
Organism: Hyposoter dolosus; assembly: GCA_963921915.1. NCBI lineage: Eukaryota > Metazoa > Arthropoda > Insecta > Hymenoptera > Ichneumonidae > Hyposoter > Hyposoter dolosus. The sequence goes on from OY998140.1 coordinate 3,951,012, forward strand.
TAGGAAAATGGTTTTGGATCTATGGAAAGAGATGCTGCACCGGGTGATGGATAAAAATTCTTTTTTGTCATTGTTATTTAATGCGCACCTATGTGTGGCTACAGAGGGTTAAATGGAGAATTTTTCAATTTCATTATTTACTGTCAAGCATGTTGTCTGCTCGTCGGAGTTTTCATTCATTTTTATTACGAAAATGTGCAACAAATGAATTTTTTTGAAATCATCGCTTGTCTATCGGAGCTTGAGGGCGACTGGTGATGAAACATGAGTGAAATAAAATGAAATATCGAAGGCTTTTCCAACCACAACAGAAGCGTAATGCATTTGCAAGTCAATGATTAAAAGGACTTGCTTTGAATAAAGTTGGAGAATGGAGAGAGAAATAGGGACAACGGAGCGCAACGGAGGGCGAGAGAGAGGGAGAGAGAGAGAGAGAGTTCAGAGGAATTTCGTACATAGGGGCTAGGACACCCCGAGAGTGTAATGTAAACTAATTAGCAGGCGAGTCTACGGCAATTAAGGCAAGGCCGAGAGTGCTCTCGCTCTGACACTCAACCAACAATCTATTCCTATGCAGTGGCCTCTCCATGTCTCCTGAAGAAGCACAACCAGCTCCCAACAATAAAACAGTCTTATGGGTTAGCGTATGAAAATAATAGGAAAATTAGTTATTGAATCGTTTTTTTTTCATTAAGGAGAAGAAACTTGTTAAAAATGTTTAATAATCGAGATTTTTTCGACCCAAAATGACGCGAACGGTGATGGAAAAAGAAGGAACAAATTTTGAACCTTCAAATCTATTATTTCATTAAAATTATCTCCAGAATATAAATCGAATAATTAAAATTTATTCTCAATTAATTTCAAGGTACAAAAAAAAGGTTCACGTTGATTTTTTAAGAAAAATTTGGTGACCTCTCTGCTCTATTCCTGTTTTTTTTATTATAAAAAGACAAATTAACGTTTCTCGTGACACGTTCGTTAGCTCGACAGATTGAGCCCAAAGTGGCTAATAATAATTCATCGCTCAAGGGAAACCGCAGGATAGGAAAATTTTCGAGAGCGATGATGGAAATGTTATACTGTCGTAACTGGAGGACCGAGCAATTGAGCATTTCCGGGCATTCACGGAGAAAATGGGGTTAAGGGGGAGCAGAGAGCTCAAGCTAAATTACAGCGCGGCAAGAAAGGGAGGCTCGCAAAAACCTTGAGCTCGATGCCACGCAGATTATGTTTTTGAATTAACTCTCACTACTTTGCCAGCTGATGCGGAGCTTGCTCGAAGGATTAAGGGTGTCGAGCAGCGAGAGACGCGGAAAGGGAAGTCAAGAGCGAGGAGGCAAGAACGCGACTATTTCTTCTCTCTGTCCACCACTTCTTGCTTATTTCTCCACTGCTATTTCCTCCAGTTTCTCGTTTTCGTGTTAACGCTGTAGGGCATCAATGTCGAATAACCAACGAGCACGGACTGGGCACGGTTCAATCCGCATCAACTTAAGTTACAGGGCGGCAATGGAAAAAGCGTTAAAGAGCCAAGAGGACCGACCAAAACTCATGAAATGTAAAAAAAAAAAATAAAAAAACGATTTTCGCTTGATAAATTTTTAGTCGATTCTGTTTTTTTTTTTTTCTATCGAATTAAGTTGCCCGCCTGGAGTCATGCCAACTAAAACGAAATCTGTAGCTTCTAAAGAATATTTCGAATCCTCAGCTACATTTTTGCGAGATTTGATGAAAATATTATTTATAAACCGTTTTTATAACGTACAGTATGAAAAAATCATGCAACGATCTCACCGATTCCTTCTCTTGGCAATGGAGAAAAAAATAAGGACGAAAATAATGGCAGAAACGTTTTAGACTCGGCGCCGTGCATACGCCTGTTGATGAAAAACGTGTAAGTAGAAAAATCCGGTATAGTCAGACATCGGGGAACGCGAAGAGAAGGGAAGTTGGGAAACTGAAAAATGAAGCTACGAAGCGAGAAAAAAATATTATAAATTGATGAAAATTTATCACTTCCGACGTTGATACTACTCTTCCAAAGACAAATCTATTTTCATCAGCCGCGTTTGACCCCGAGAAACTTTTTAATTCATTGCGGCAAACACTCCAATTTATCCAAGTTTCATCATCAATTTGTGCCGAATGAGAGAGCCTCTCGTTATTCTACTCCGTATTCCCTCAGCTCCTAACTCGATAGACTTTCTCGTGGTCAGATATAACCTCGACAAAGTTTCCACGGAGTATATCTCCGCGCGTATACGGGATTTATTTTTCAAGTGGAAATTCATATATCTCCACGTTTCTCTTGTAGAAAATACATATCTCAAGAGCAGTGAGGCCTTCAGATCGAGAGAGAGAGAGAAGTTTGTAAGTCAACTATTTGTTTTCATTCGATTTCGTTCACGTTAAATTTGAGATTTGTACAATTTTAAGGTGATCTAGCAGTCGCGTGAGTGCGAGAGAGAAAACCAAAAAGTAGATACACGCTTTTCTCAGAGACCCTTCACATTTTGAGGAAACAAAAAGTTGCAACTTCTTCTCTGGTGAAACGGGAACAACGTGTTACTAATATTTTTCTTGAAATATTCAGTCTCTCCAATTAAAACGTGTAGGGGGATTTTTACCGACCGAGCAAGTGATAGATCGCCTTAAGGACGTTGCATGCAAAATTTTCTATCGATAGAATTCCTTTAAATTTGCACCAAACAAAGAGAATAGTGATGTCTAATAGCTCGCACAATTCTAAAAGGTTTCACCATGTAGAAGTCGAGATATTTATTTATAAAAATCACAATTTTCAGTAGTTTCCCATGAGAGCGTGTGTTAAAAGCTGCAATTTTCAACATTGAATATTTCAATTTCTAAATGGTGAAGCCTCTTAAAACTTTGCATACACTTTTGTGTAACATCGAAGAAGCTTTATTTATTTTTTCAAAAAAAATCGGTCGTAAAATTTTTTCGAAATTTTGTTTATTAGATAACAAATACCTCGGACAATCTTGGATTTAGAGTATGTTGTTCTTTAGTCAATTTGTAACAAATTTTTTCAATGAACTTAGGCGAGCAAACCATTTTGTATGTAAAAAAAACTGAAAACAAAAATTCAAATTTGACCGTCGCCATACAATGTCCTCAATCGAAAACGCTCAACTAATCGAGTCGAAAAACGCAAAGAAAAATCGACAAACGGAGAGAAAAATAAACTTTACCTCAAATTTAGGAAAAACTTTCAACACACGATGTCGCGTTATTGTTCCAGACTTTGAATCGCTAGCCGAACTCGCGGCTGCTCTCGAAATTATTTCATTAATTAAGAGACTCGTGGAAAAAGTATTTGCACTGTGTTTTATATTTCCCAGGGTCGCTTACGGATGTCAAAAAAAAAAAAAAAGGAAAGCCAAGTGGCAAGTCGAGGACAGAGAATTGAATGAAGGAGATCGGGCGAGTTCTCTCATTTACTTCTAACCGCGATTTTTCCCAGTAGTCAACGCTCCCGTCGTTGGTTCACTCGATCGAAAGGAAAAACGTCAAATAAAGCGGAAATATTTCAAGCGTTTCGTTTCATTCGAAGCCTGAATAAAAATAAAAATAAAAAATGGAAAACGTCAAACTGTACTCGTTCGCCGTTCTGTTCGTTAAATTAATCTCGCTCATGGAATATTTCGTTATTCGACGATTGAAGAGAGCAGAGAAATTATTCTTGTGAGAATATGCAGTAGCATGGCAAAAGGAATCAAGTTGGAACAAAGACTTGGCGATATTTATACCATTATGGAAATGTTGATTTTCTTCTTCCCTACGATTCTTCATCTTTATCCTTTTCTTTGAACAATTGTGAAAATACTATTAGCTAGTTTTTTACTCGCATACCAAAAAGCGTTTAAATCCTCGATCCTTCTTGTTCTCACGTTCCCTGCTTCGATGTTTCAAGGATTTCATTACAAAACCACTTTCCATTCTCTCTCTCTCTCTCTGTCTCCCTCCCCGTTGGAGCTTTTCCTTGATCCCTTCTGAAAGTGCGTCTCCCTCGTTCATCCGAGAGCGCTCTCAGTTTCCTCGAAGAAAAAGAAAAAGTACAAAGAGACCGGAAGGGCTTGTCATCTTATTCCTCGAGGAAGGCGAACGAGGGAGGGACAAACTATCGAGGAATTCTTTGCTGCAGGGCCAAGACGTCTAGCTCGGTCATATATATATATTAAGCTTCTGTGTAACAAGTGCGAAAAACAACGGATAACGACGGAGATCTATGTGTAACGTGGCAGCCGGAGGATCAAGGTGCATTCACACTATAAAAACAAGATGCACGATGCTCAAATCTGGGAAACAATATTTCCTCAGAAACAATATTTTTTATTTTGGTTTTCTCATAGAAAAAACTTCGAGCATCGTGCATCTTGAGGAATCAATTTGCAAATTTAAATTTGCAGCGTTTTTTCTATTTGCATTTAAATTATATAATTTGGACAACTTTTCTAGAAAGTAAAGAGGAATACACAATATTTTACAAAATTTGCAGAAATTGGGCGGTTGGACGATTTTTCATAAGACTGAGATTTTCGTAAAATTCTAAAACCCATAAAATTTAAACCGTTCATCCGATATTTTCCAAATTCAATACCAACCTTCCTATTATGATTCTCCATTTATAAAAAAAAAATTAATAATAAATCTTAGAATTTGTGGAAGCTAGAGCATTGACAACCTTTTTTTGAAAATTTAAAAATGCCTTAGAATTCGTATTTTTCTAGCAATTCCGACAAAATTCTTACAGAACGAAGAGCTGGTCTATATTAACATCTGTGCAAAACGGAAGCCCTGTAGCTCAAACCGTTCTCGAGTTATGAACGTTTAAATATTACAGTGCCAGAACATACACACACACACACATTCGGACATTTTTTCAAGATATGATTTTGGAATATTTTGAGACATTTTAAGCACATTGACATTGAAGACTGGAAAAAAAATGTCACCGTCAGATTGCTTCCTCTATATGAGGAAGCAAAAGAGAATGCATCGTGGGTCGAAGCGCGTACGTCGCGTATACAAAATTTCTCGGGTTTCGAGGGTGAAATTCAACGAAATTCATTTTTTTTTGAGATCGAATGCTCATCGTGAGAAATCGTCATAACGATTGCGAGGTTCCCATGGTTTTGGACACTTTTTTCTCCTCAGATTCGGTCAAGCATTGTGTTGACTTCGAAATTGTTGAAAAATAAGTCTTTCCTGAGAGAGTCTAGCCATAAAAAAATAAAAAAAAAAACAAACACAGTGGATGCGGCCGAGAACAAAACGAACTTTTGTTGAATGAGACTTTATGAAAGATTTTGCTCGAGTTCTTTGTTGGGCTGGAGCACGAGAAAACATCGCGAGCAGGTCGATAAGAGAGAAACAGAGAGAGTAAAAAAAAACAGAGGTACTCTCAATAACCGAAACTCGAGTTTCGAAAAACACGCGCGGACAAATCTCCAAGACTTTGAAGTCTGCATTTCCTTACGAATGAAATGCATAAGGTGTCCGCAGTGAGGATGTCCTTTTGTAAATTTTATCGTTCGATTTAGCTGTATCGGTTTGCACAGTTGGAAAATGTTTTGATCCTCGCATTTGGAGCTATAAATACGAAGAAAATAGTTTGTCGTATTACTTTCATGCAGTCGGGAAAAAAATTTCTCAGCCAAACGACACTCGGTCCATGGAAACTTTCGAACAGTTGGAAAAGCCATGGAAGGCTAACGTTTGTTTTTCTCGCCATGGAGTGTTCTCCAGGAACACCAATACGTCCAGCAGGTCGCTCTTTCTTTTGCTTCCTCATAGAGGAAGCTATGTGACGGCGAAATTTTATTTTCCTGTTTTCAATGCCAATATGCTCAAAATGTTCTAAAACATCGAAAAATCATATCTAGAAAAAATGTCCGGATGTGTGTGTGTATGTGTGTTCTGGCACTGTAAACTTCAAACGTTTATAACTCGAGAACGGTTTGAGCTACAGGGCTCCCGTTTTGCACAGATGTTAATCGATATTAGCTCTTCGTTCTCTGAGAATTTAGTCGGAATTGCTAGAAAAATACGAGATCTACGGGATTTTGAAATTTTCAAAAAAAGGGCAAACTTGAAGGTTTGTAATTAATTTTTTTTTTTATAAATAGATTATTATAATAAGAAGGTTAGTATTGAATTTTACGAAAATCTCAGTTTTTCGAAAAACTGTTTAACCGCTTCATTTTTTGCAAACGTTATTTGGTTGGCTTTGAGGAAATGATTTTCTTTTATTTTTGCGTCGTTCTTTATTTTCTGTTCCATTTTGATTTTACAATCTCGATGTCGTTCATTGAAACTTTTACCAACTCAGTAAATTGCAGCGTTAACCGTAACGCGAACGTTCTTTGCGCTGGTTCATTTTATAGAGCAAATAATTGCATTTACAGCGAGCGAGAGCAAGTTGTGACGAAAATCGAGTTTTCGACGACTCTTTCTCGCGTCAAAGTCCAGGAGGTTGCCAGCGAATCAAATTTGCAATATACTCAATAATCAAGTGCATAATACGATCGTCGGAAACGGCCACCACGTACAACACGTCGGCGGAGACTGGGACATTCGTGATGTTCGTCACAAAATAATCTTTACGCGGTAAATGTTGAAAATCGTATGAGAAGTTGCAACGAAAATGTTTGAAGCTTTCGACATTCGGGGGTTTAGACAGCAAATAAGTTTTCGTGGGAAGAAATGAAAAGGATACGATTTTATCGTCCACGATTTCACGAAATCGATGCCGAAGATTTATCATCATAAATAAAAAAACGCTGCAAATTGAAATTTTGAAATTGCATCCTCAAAATGCTCGATGCTCAAATCTTTCTCCATAAGGAACTATATTTTTAATTTCTGCTTCCTCATAAAGGAAGCTATGTGACGAAGAAATTTTTTTTTCCTGTTTTCACTGTCAATGAGCTTAAAATGTCTCAAAACATCATATCTAGAAAAAATGTACGGATGTGTGTGTTATGGCACTGTAAAATTGAAACCTTCATAACTCGAGAACGGTTTGAGCTACAGGGCTGCCGATTTGCACAGATGTTAATCTATACAAGTTCTTCATTCTCTGGGAATTTTGTTGAAATGGCTAGAAAAATACGAATTCTACGGGATTTTGAAATTTTCAAAAAAATGGTGTCGACGCTCTAACTTTCGCAAATTTTAAGATTAATTACTAATTTTTATTTTATAAATAAAGTATTATAATAGGAAGGTTGGTATTGAATTTGAGGAATATCGGTTGAACGGTTTAAATTTTATGATTGTTTCAAATTTTACGAAAATCAGAGTTTTTTGAAAAATCGTCCAACCGGTCTAATTTCTGTAAATTTTGTAAAATATTGTGTATAAGTCTGTACTTCCTCTTTAATCTTTTTTGTGTTGAATAAAAATAAAATTTGACACTAATCCTGACCGTTAATGATATTTCTTCGTTTATATAATTTCCACGATGATTTTTTGCACACACGATTCTCTCAGTGTTTCCAAAGGAATCGTGCAGCGAGAGAGAAGTCTGGAACATCTTAGCCAAGTACAAAGAGGTTCTCTTCATAAGCCTGGAAAGCAAAAGTTTGGCCAAAATTGTTAAGTAAGTCTCAACGATTCGTGCATCAAGCCAAGGCTTGATGTGCATGTGCTTGTGTGAATGGCGTGGTCTATATGCGAGAGTATGAAAGGTTATGAAGTTTTGGTCTGGCGGAGATGCAGAGCGTCTTGTAAACAGAGCTGCGCAAAAAAAAAATAAGAATTGAGAAGAATAAGATGAAGAGGACCTGGAGGAAGAAACGGATGAAGAAGAAGAAGAAGAAGGGGCAGCGAAAACGTAACTGGAAATGGAGCCAGGAAGCATGGATCGTGAAGACGAAAGTTGGGAATGCGAGAAGAGCAGGCCAGCCTATGAGTCGGTGCAACAGCGAGACGAAATATAAGAGTAAAAGAGAGAGAGAGAGGGAGAGAGAGGGAGAGGGAGAGAGGCTGACAGGCACGAAGAAGTCCGTCTCGTAGGGTCGAGGAGAGAGCGTTTGGATGCCGTCGTGGTTCTCGAGGAGGGTGGGCGTAATATTGATCATGGTGTAGGCGAGGGGGTAGTCTGCACCCCTTCTCTCCTTCCAGCTGGAAGCCCTCTTCCCCCGGCGCCCTCCTTGTTCTCTCCTCGTTCTATCGGGCTTTCTTGCTTGCTCTCTCATCTTCTCTCTTTCTCTGTCTCTCTGGCATCCTGCTTCGTAACCCACCACATCGCGGTGCACGCGAGCTTTATATACCAGCAGTTGAAGCGCGTTGCAGCCAGACATGGCATATATATATGCGCCCGATACGGGCAATTCCACGTGAAATTTCAAGTTTTTTTTTTCATGCGATTCATATTTCAACGATGCAGTAAAAATCGCAGTGGCAAAAATGTTGAAAAAATCGAAATACCGCTCTGGAAATGTTGCTTCATAGTGAGAAACGAATGATTCGATTTTTCTCATAGATACCGAGCAACCGCGACGTCGCTGCTTCATCGAATGACCGAGCAACATTTCGCAAAGACAAAATTTTCATTATAAAACATACGTGTACAGAATATCCCATGTAAATCGGAGTTTCCATGCTTTACAGGGCTCGCGAGAGCAACGTGTATGCAGCGACTGCATCAGCGTTTGCAAACACTCTTTCTCTTCGGCTGCTTTCGTAACTCCCGATTTTGCGAGATTGTGTGAGTGCTCGGGCATGCAACCGGGTGAAAAAAAGTGCATCAAAATGGGGACTATTTGGGGATGAGGCAAACCCGGAGAGAGCGAGTGAGAAGGCTTTCAAATTAAGAAAACTCATGCACGAGACAGAGAGAGAGAGAGAGAGAGAAAGAGAGAAATGTTTACGGGCGTACACATCGCCTGCTCGCCGATGGAGGGGAAACTCCTCCTCTCCTTCCCTGCGAGCTGCTCCTGTGTGTGCATGCAAGTTGCACTCACCTTGCCTGCTTCTCGGTGAGACACTCTGCTGCACCCTCGCACTCTCTTTCTACACTCTCGGTCCACCCTCTCTGGCAACATACAATACGGCGGGTTGCTGCTGTATGTTGAGACCATAGAAAAGCCTGTCTGGCTTAAAGGGGGTCGCGTTTCGAGCAAAAGCTCGCTATACAGTTGTACAAAATTTCCCAACGGCGCACACAGCTAGCGTCAATATACGTTCATATCGAGGAATTTAGCGAGTCGAAAAAAAAAACGAACCTCACACTGAAAACAAAATTTTGTTCGACTAAACGTTTTTTTTTTTTAATAACCCCAAAAATGGTGTAATCGCAGCAAGAAATATTCTAGACAGTCTCTTCGGAAGCTAATTTTTATCGTTGAAATCGCAAATTTTGCTGACGATTCCGTTGGAAACCAAATAAACTGTCGAAATAACGAAAATTTTGAAATTATCTAAAAATATTTAGTTTACCGTGTTCAACAAAATATCGACGATTTTTATCAAATTTTCATTTTCAATGTATACAGTTTTCCGATCCCCGACGCGAAATTCATACTTTTTTTTTCCATCGAACCAGATTTTCGGAATCACAAGCTTTGCAAAGTTTCGATCGCGAACTCAAAAGTTCGATAATACGAGAATGCGGAATAATATTGATGATCGCGTGGTTGCTGCGGAGGAAAAAAAAGAGTCGCGATAGAGAGAAAAAGCCGCGGAGACTAGAGAGAAAGAGAAAGGGAGACTAGAGATTAAGGGAGAAAGAGACCTCTCCAATTATCAACGCAGATCCCATGCCAGCCCGTGCATGTGTGCATGTGTGTCTCTTCGTACACATAGACGAGAGAGAGAGCATCAGTCACGAGGCGCGACTCTGCAGTCTCGACCGACGACAGCATTTCATTAATTTTAATTAAATATCCTTAATTTCAGCGAGATTCCAGGTCGTGGTGAGTTATCCAGCGGTCTCATTGGCAAGGCGCGCGAGGGGCGAGTGCGAGAAAAAAAACGCAGTGTGCCAAAAAAAAAAAAAAAAACATTAAATAAATTAAAACGCAACGAAAGACGAAAGCCCCGGAACGAAAACAGAACAGGAGCCTGGCAACGAAGCAGAGAGAGGAAGAGAGACTCGTACTTAGTTTAATGCGAACGTGCGAGTTGTGCAACAGCCGGATTATGATTTTTCAAATATCCCGAGTTTCCCTCCACCGAGGGAATGAGCTATTCATTTAATCGTTATCTTTTAATTAGCCTTCTCAGAAGAATCATCAAACTTTTGCGAATAGGATCCGAAAAAATAATCCACGCGATGAAATTCCTTCCAACTTTGCGAATAGGAAGCGATTCCAAGGTGAAAATACAAATGCGATTATTTAGCGCAGGGATATAGAACGAAAAAATCGAAAAGTGATATTCAGAGTGAGATTTGGAGCGAAAACTGGTCGCATGTGATCACTGGCACGTTAAGCGAGTACTTTATGCTCGAAAGACTCGATAATTCTCAACTCAAAATGCAGACAGTGTCGCCGGCAAGAGGAACTATACGAAAGAGTGAGAAAGAGGAAGAGAGGCGGATGGATGGAGCAGAGAAGAAGATAGATGTGCTCTTGCGTATGCCAAACACGTTGTATCGATACAACCGATTATCCTGTTTATGAACCGCGTTCCTCTCTTCCCAACCACGGAGCAAAATAGACTATCGCTATGGTGTGGCTATCAGGATCCATAAACTCGATTTACACAAGTTTGTAAATGACGCTCAAGTTCACAACGTCGCGGAATGCAGCGAAAAATATTTGACATTTTTTCTGAAGGAAAGAATTTCTTACGAACTCTGATATTTTCTACGATAAACCAAAAACGAACATCAGACAAAATACCGAAAAGGCTACAAAAAAAAAAAATTATCAGCCACAAAGAAACGGATGCTTGAGGGAAATCCTGCAAGAGTGAAAACACACAGTTTTACACAGTTGTTGAGAGATGAATGCTGGAAAGATGGTTCCGCGGAAGAGGCGAAGCTCCAGTTAATCACCCTCGGAACGGTGTTTTGGTAAAGACTCGCAAATAAGGCAGCAGAACGAAGATTTTTTGATGGTATGCACGAAGATTCGGAGTTGATATTTGTGTGAGATTCCCTCCAAGGAATTCCGTGAAAAAAGGGAACGAAGAAGAGACAGCGAGGTCCTCAGGGAATGGAGAACGCAATGGAGGAGACTGGCGTAAGTTTCTTAGTGAGTAGCACTCGGAAGAGGGCGCTGTCTTGCATTTGGTGAAAAGCATTTTGTGTGACGGGTCTCCACGGGGCTTGTGGACCACGGAGAGAACGAAAAAAGCGAGAGAGATATTCCTCGGAGCTGTTTGTATGTCGATACGACAGCCAGACGAGCTTTCAAAAGGACGAGAAGAATTCTCGTGAATCGTGTACATTGATTCCTCCATTTTCCAGCGACACACAAATCTGCTTGACGTTTAATACTTCGATGTAAAGAGCTCGATACAAATTGTTTAAAGTTGTTCGTCGAGTTATTAATTTTCTGTCGATAGAATTTCTTTAAATTTGCACCACACAAAGAGAATAATGATATCTAATAGCTCGCACAATTTTAAAACGTTTCACCATGTAGAAGTCGCGTTATTTATTTATAAAAAAATACAAAATTTTCAGCGATTTCTCACATTGGAAATAAAATTTGGTTAAAAACCGTCGACATTTTGTTGAACACGGTGAACTAAATATTTTTAAATAATTTCAAAATTTTCTTTATTTTGGCAGTATATTTGGTTTCTAATTAAATTTTCAGCAAAATTTACGATTGGAACTGACTAAAATTTGCTTCCGAAGAGACTTTCTAGAATTTTTCTTGCTGCGATGACACAATTTTCAGTGCACAAAGGCGTGGGTTAAAAGTTTCAATTTTCAACATTAAATATTTCGATTTCTAAATGGTGAAGCCTCTTAAAACTTTGCATACATTTTTATGTAACATCGAAGAAGCTTTATTTAGTTTTTCGAAAAAATCGTCCGTAAAATTTTTTCGAAATTCTGTTTATTATATAAAAAATACAGATTGACTCGGACAATCTTGGTTTTAGAGTATGTTGTTCTTTAGTCAATTTGTAACAACTTTTTACAATGAACTTAGGCTCGCAAACCATTTTGAATGTAAGAAAAACTGAAAACAAAAATTTAGATTTGACCGTCGTCATACAACGTCACTCGTCCTACGTCGATGATCAAGTTTTTTAAACTATTCACGAGCTCAAGGGAACAAAGTCGTGGCGTTATAGTTGGGGAAACACGAAAGCTCGTTCGAGCCTGGCGACTGTATCGGAAGTCTGTAGGAATCAGACGGCGATGGAGAAATAAGGGAAGAGCGCGAAAGAGAAAAAGTTGGAGAGGATTCGTGCGCGCTGCGTCACGCGAATTCGGCAGGATTTTCATTTCGTTCTTTCCTCGCACTTCGATACCTCACGAGCTCTGTTGTTCAACGGGGCACAAGAATATAGCAACTTGCCTGGAGGCTTCAAACCTGAAAGTCAAAGGGTGGAGCTGCCTCGCTATAAATTGAAAGCAGCTCGTACTTAAAAACGATTGCGGTTCCCGAATTTTCCAACGTTTTAACGAACAACTAGAAAAATTAAATATTCTTTCCATTTACGAAGAAACTTTTCCTTTAAAATATTCTCGATGCACGTCATCGTTGAGGGGATTAGCCACCCACAGCCGCAAACTTTCAAACTTTAAGGATGTTGAGTCCCAAATCCGCAAATGATAAAAAAATTCTGAAAATTTGGTATGTTTTTGTATGAAGTATTTAAAAGCTCGTTATTGAACAATTAACATTAATAAATTAAATGTAATAAAATTTAGTTTTATGGAAACTGGTACAACTTTGCGATAAGCTTTTTTTTTGACCTCTCAATTTTTAAATATCTACAATAAACTGAAAGCAACGGAAACAAAACGAAGTTTATTGATTAATATTTCCTGTATTTGTTTGAAAAATTGTTCGTAACAAAATGTTCATTTTTTAATAACAAGCTTCCTAATCGTCGTGAAATTTTTAAACGATCTCTTAAATACTTCGTACTAAAACATACTAAATTTTCAGAATCTTCTCATCATTTTTTATTTCAATCCTCAAGGAGGTTAAAGTAACGATGATAGAATTCTTAAAATTTGGTATCTTTTTACATAAAGCATTCAGGAGGTCGTGTACAAATTTTACGACGATTAAGAAGCTACTTATTGAAAAATTAACATTAACAAATTTCATGGGTACTCAACATGCTTAAACTTTCGCGAAACACCGATCGACAAATCCGAATGAAAAAAATATCGAGGCCATGCCAAAATGATATCTAGACAAAATTCACAAGACGTACGTATTTGCCTCGCGAGAATGTCATCAGGTATTTTTTCGTCTCGAACTCGATCGTATCCCGAAGATAGAGTACAAACGTAAGGCTTTCGTCATAGAGTCGATGATAAGGACGCCCTCGCACGCAGTAGTAGGAAAAAAAAACGGTCCGAGGGACGAGGAAAAAGGAATAAGAAGCTCGAATCGGATCCGGACCATCGAAAGAGGCACAAAAGGGTCGAAAAACGCGAAATGGAAACTAGAGAAGAACGCCGCGAGATCCGGACGCGAGGAGCAGCCAGCCTCTCGTCTTACGAAAACATTCGAACGTGTTTTCTCCAGCACTGCATAAAATTCAGAGCTCTCATTCACCGTCTTTACGAGGGTGACTTTACGAGACTATTGCGTTGGGCTTTGATTTTTTTTTCGATCCCTATTCCCTTTCGATTCGTCGCAATGTCCCGTGCGGACAATGCTCGTCTTTTAATATTTTTCACACGTTTTACGAGCCCCCCCAAAGGCCGCGATTTCCAAATACATTTTTGCTTTAAAAATTGGTTAATCAAATGGCAAGTTTGCGAACTCGAGAAATCTTTGTCCCGCAAACTACAGTGTTCGCCGCATCCGTGTCTTCGGGTAATGAGTACACATCGAAAAATTACAATCTTTCGGGTACGGAGTCAAAATTTCGAAATTCAAAACGACGAGAATGCGAAGATGTTGACGAGATGTTAAATTTTTTTAACCCTTAATAGTCACACCTCCAGATTGTGACGTAATAACCATTGGGGTCGTTACCAACCCCACTCACATTAAAAGGCGATAAATAGTTGAAAAATCGTAAAAAAAATTAAAAAAAAAAAATACTGCAATGTATTTTCAACCCTTGAGTAACGACCATGATGATTATATTTAATTCGTGCAATTTTTAATGAAAAAAAGTGTAAAAAAAAAAATTCTGCAAAAATGACTTTTTTTTTTTTTTACAAAAAATGATGCAGAATTTGTAATTTTCCATTGGAAAAAAAAATCGTTTCATAAATCCGAAATGGCATGCTTTCAGGTGGGACTGGTTAAATTAGCGACCGTTTCAAAAAGTATACCCCAGGTTTAGCACCGTCTGCTTCCTAGGGCTTCCAAAACTGAAGTAACGGGCCCTTTCAAATAATAACGACGAGGCTCCCTACTAAAAGGTGCAAACTACCGATAGACGGTGTCACGACTCCCATTTTCTCAAAATTTCTATTACGTATCGTCGATCAAAAACGACTTGGGTAAAATTAATCCCATGTAACCATTAAAGGTTAAAAAAAAACAAAAGGTAATGGGAAGGGACTCGTAAAAATTGGCAAGAAAATCGAGAGAAACAAAAAGAAAGTATATGTTAAAAAAAAATTCCATTAGTTTGATGTACTTTTTCGATAATGTTGATCGTTTGGTCATTGAAAAGAAATGTGGAAGGTTTCCGAGAGCTCGTACGTTGGGCGCGGATGCTGGACGCGGTCAGAGACCAAAAGGGATGAGGGCAGCAGTTGGTCGAGACGAAACTATTACATAATGTATATATTTATTGTGCACATAGTGGGTGGGAAAGGAAATAGAGTTTCGCTGGGAAGCCTGGAGGTTGTTTTATCACGTTTGAACGCGGTGTCGACATCAGAGGCTGGAAGAACTAGAAGGGGCTTTAGAAAAGAAGAACGAGAGGAACATGGCGAAGCGGTGAACGACAACGACAACACGTCCGCGACGAAATTATATCTCGTCTTTGCGCCCGACGTGAATGAAGGCTGGAAGAGCAAGCAGTTAAGTCCACAGAGCAAATGTCTCGTTAAGAAAGGAAGAAAAAAGAATAAAATAAACGAGGAGGAAACTGCTCGACTGGCTCGTTATTAACCCAGTTGTCGCGAGTCGATGGGGGGCAGGGAAGCAAGGGGCACAATCTCCTGTTAAACGTGTATATGCATTGCTAGAAGAATAATAACGAAAGAAGAAGAAATATAAAAACAGAATTAATCATGGAGGAAATAACAAAGTCACGCTTCCCTACATACACATACGTCGTTAGACAACGTGCAAGAACAACTTTGAACGCGAAAGACAAATGAGAACGACTAAAGAAGCAGAAAAAATAAAGGGGCGAGTATACGAAGAAAAAGAAATTGCTGCAATAATCTTCGCGATTCATTAGTTTCACGCTTTACACCGTAAACACCATTGAATCTCTTCCGCATTGATATGAAATAATAAATGCTTCCCTTCTCGTGCGAACGTCAATCGATGAGTAACCGGCGCAACGATTAGCAACGAGATTCTGTTTTTTCATGAGCAGGTTTCAAGATTCTTATTACAAATTTGTCCAGGACGACAAAACGATTTTTTTCGAGGATCCAAACCCAGAATCGTCATGATTTTCGAAATTGAACAGACTATTAATTTTTAAAAAATTAATAAAATTAAAAAAATCATCCATTATTGATAAAAAAAACATGTCACAAAAATTTGGAGCCATTTTTTGCAAAAACAAATCTCAAAAACGAATCTCAAACTTTCTGGCCTTGGAGTGTAATGTACTATCAGATAATTTCAAAATTTTCGTTATTTTGGAAGTACATTTGTCTTTTAACAGAATAGTCAGCAAAATTAACGATTGAAACGACAGAAATTGAAATTGAAATTGAAATTAGCTTCCGAAGAGACTTTCTACAAGATTTCTTGCTGCGATGACACAATTTTTCGAATTAAAAAAAAAAAACGTTTAGCCGAACGTATCGAACAAAATATCGATCTTTTCCAACGAAATTTTGTTTTCAGTGAACGAAGGAAGAAAGAGCGCGGTCCGTTTCGCGACCGCAGGTTACCGTTCCACGGTTAAAAAACCAACGGAAAAATAAACTCGAATCTCGATTATTTGCTATTCGTGAAAATTGGCACATTTTATACATCGAGTTAATTCCAAACGCTGATAATTATACGACAAAATAAATTCATGTCGACGAGCGCAGCAAAATGTACGATGGACTAAAGTTTCGCGATGTCTCCTGCTTGACAATCCATTATATTACACGCTTTGTCCCTCGCTGACAAAGTCGAAGCGAAAAGCTTGCATGTAACTCGCTTACAAACTTCTGCCTCAACCCACACGAAAATCTATATGAAAATATATATAAAATAAAAGCGTATACATAATTGTACGTTGGTGTTGCGAACAAATAAACAGACAAACGGGAATATTGACGAACGGACGTAACACCAAGTACAAAAGGGATTGGGAGTCGCGAGCAGAATGGATAGTCAGTATCGAAAATCCGTAGAGCAGTTCTCGGTGTCACTCTTGTTTTCGCGTCGATCGTAGGACGTGGCACTCGCGATTCAAGCTGCGCTTTATAAGGACGAGGAAGCGGAGCTCACCGCGAGAGAAAAGAGATAAAAATGCCTCAACGTCGCGCGCGCGGTGAAGCTTGTACAAATATCGTAGCGAGGTCTATGGAAAATGGAATTCGCATACCATGGCGACGTACGAATACGCTTCAACAAGTATTTTCGAAATGGCACAAAATTGCACGCAAACATGTCGCGGACAACGGAGAATTCACGAGCTCTGTCGCTTCTGCCGCGCGCGTGGTATCAGCGGAATCACCGAAAAGCAAAACTCGCAGAATTCCGATCTGCTGATACGTAAACTTCGAATAAACACTATTTCCCATTTTTCGCATCGATTTACCGATTCGAAACAGGGGCATCGATTTTTCATTCTAACTTTGGCTCCATTGACCATTGGCCTTTATGGGGTTGAGAAAAACTCTCGTTATTTCGTCTAATCAATTTCCATCGTTTTTACACGATCAAATTTGCAAGAACCGAGAGAAGAATTTTCAAAAATATCGAAATTAACCTCAGAATTCGTTTGCCATGCTCGCACTGACCCTTCACTCTCCGTTATCTAGTAGTATAGGGGTCAAAAAGACCCCAAGCGCAACTTTGAGCTACACTGAAAACAAAATTTCGTTGGAAAAGATCGATATTTTGTTGGATACGTTCGACTAAAGGTTTTTTTTTTTAATAATCCCAGAAATTGTGTCATCGCAGCAAGAAATATTCTAGAAAGTCTCTTCGGAAGCAAATTTTAGTCAGTCCAATCATAAATTTTGCTGAAAATTTAATTAGAAACCAAATGTACTGCGAAATAAATAAAATTTTGAAATTATCTAAAAATATTTAGTTCACGGTGTTGAACAAAATTTCGACGGGCTTTTAACCAAATTTTATTTCCAGTGTAGAATTATCACGAGTTATTGACGCTCGAGACGGTTGGCCTCCACTCCAACGGTGCCTTCGGGACCCGAAAATTTTTTTTTTTACAAATTGCTTCTTGGCTGATTTTTTTTTTGCCATTTTGAAAATTGGATAAAAAATGTTTTCCCTCGGTATTCTTATTCGGAAAGGTTCGAACTAAGATCCTGAATTTTTATGTGTCGTTCGGAACGATATTGCCAACGCGGCAAGCGTTTAAACATGGGTCATTCCGACCCCGTGTGACCAGCGCGTTATTCAATAAACAAAAAAAAACAATCTTTTTACATCGGTAATAACGTTGATTATTTTTGTATTGTTTCGCGTGAGACTGAGATCGAAACTCCGGTCTAAAAGTTGTTTAATTACTTGAACGTTTTATCGAGTGATTTGTAATCGTGCCAGCGAGTGAAGAATTTTCTAAAAGCATCGCGAAGGCCATCAAATGTTTGTAATTCTTGTTTCATGCTCTTTGAAAAGTATCAGGACACTGACAACTCTTTCGAGATGTGCGATGTTCGGTAACATCACCCAGCCAAACTTTCCCACGGAAAATCGACCGGATATAGCGTCACTTTCTGACTACCGACTGCAATGCATCTCCGATGCTCTCTCTCTCTGTCTCTGTCTCTGTATTCGACTCTATCAAAACTTATGGAGCATATACCGAGTCCGATCGACTCGTACGAGGCCGGCGAGTGAGATGCTGGGCTTGCTCTCACGTTGGAGCACTCTATTGAATTACAGCAGGGACTTTCTGGTGAATCTCGATTTCGAGGTCTAACCTTTTGCCCCTTTCCTGGATGTTGAGGCGATCTGGTTGATTTTTTAAAACGCATATAGGCTTCGTTTGTTACATGGCGAGATTCGAAGAATAACTCGCGCTAACAAAGTTATTGAGAGATATCACTGAGCCAATAAATAATCCCTCAAGAGCGTAATTAAACGCTAAATTTCGTGGATACAAATCGAGAAGCTCCAACGAAGAGAAATGCAGCAGTTTGTCGATAAAATTTTTTCGAAATGCAGAAACTCTGAATCGAAGGTAAAGAATGCGGAAAAATGGAAAATATTGAGTTTCTGCTGCTTCATTTCGATCCCTTGACGTTGAATCCGAAAATTGCGTTTTCTGCTTCCTCATAGAGGAAGCTATGTGACGGTGATTTTTTTTTTCCAGTTTTCAATGTCATTGCACTTCCCAAAACATCGAAATACCATATCTAGAAAAAATATCCGAATGTGTGTGTGTGTGTGTGTATGTTCTGGCACTGTAATATTTAAACGTTCATAACTCGAGAACGGTTTGAGCTACAGGGCTTCCGTTTTGCACAGATGTTAATATAGACCAGCTCTTCGTTCTGTAATAATTTTGTCGGAATTGCTAGAAAAATACGAATTCTACGGCATTTTGAAATTTTCAAAAAAAGTCTGTCACTGCTCTAACTTCCGCAAATTTCAAGATTTATTACTATTTTTTTTTTTATAAATAGAGTATCATAATAGAAAGGTTGGTATTGATGATTTTTTCGAATTTTACGAAAATCTGAGTTTTTCGAAAAGTCGTCTAACCGCTTTAATTTTTGCAAATTTTTTTTTAGACTAATTCTTAACTAGTCAATCCCCCGGAAGCCTCATTTAAATACAGTTGATAAAAAAAAAACTTTAAACACACAGAGGAAAGAAGATGAAAGAAAAAAAGGAAACAAATATGCAAATTTCTTCGCTGATTCGTCGTCAGCCTCTCACGAACCTCGTCGAGTGATCTCCGGATGAATATTTAAGCTTTTCTCATTCACCAAACGCTACCATCCATCGAGATTACAAAGCACGACATAACGAATGTTTTTTCCCCTAGCTCTCGCGCCACCCATCCTTTGTGTCTCTATCCGCTATCAATGGCTCCGGAACTGATAGTATAAACTCGACAACCCCGCCACCCCATCCTCTGCTCCCTCTTTCTCTTCACATCGTCGTTATTTTCAGTTAAATGAAATTTCACGATTAAAGCTCAACGAAATTCGGTTTGTCTGGCGTAACGGATAACCTGCTCATCGGACCACTTTCAAAATGATGGACAAACTTATTTAGCCCAATAATGTAAACGCCCAAAATATTCGCACGACGCATTACGTATGGATTTGTATGTCATCGTCGCTGTTTTGTTATCGACGCGTTGTCAAGTTTGGAAACTAAATTTTCCGTTCAAACTCAAAGTTCCAGTTGACAATGTATCTTTACACCTCGCTGTACACATTCTCCTGTGCATACGTGCGACATGTGTACACAAAGGTAATAATAAATTTTCTACGATATTCGGTAAACATGCAATTTTGACGATTCCAAAATTTGGGCAGTGTGGGCAAAGTCCTAATAATTATTACGACCTGCACCTGCGAGGGGCTTTGCAGCAAGAACGAGCATCGATCAGAGCAGCGAGTCGTAATTATCGGCGTTGGGACGAACGAAAATAAAGTAAACTTTTGTCCGGACGCTGGCGCACGACAAGGCGACTGCGGAATGAAAAAAAAAAAACATCGTTTCTGGTTGAGAAAATTCCGCGAGAGATAAAGGGTCGAGTTTGCTTATTGCAGGAAACGATTCGGGGACGAATTTATTTCAAGGTAGTCGATGGAGTCTCGAGCTTTTTTCAAAAATCTCTAGAATTTTTGTTGCAGAGATGGATGAAAAAAAAAATTGTACATTCTTTATTTGGACGATGTTTGCATCGTTGGAATGCAACGAAATTTTGTTTTTTTCTTGAACAAAGCTCATGATTCTAATGCAATATTTGGTCAGGACAATGAAACAATCTTTTTTGAGGATCCAAACATAAAATCGGTTCGAAAATTTCCATGGTTTTGGTAATTCAACAAACAATCAGTACAAAAAGGATTTTTCGTTGAATCCCAACGTTACGAACTTCCGGAATCTTTTCCTTAAGGAGGTTGGCTATATACGACGATGTGATAAGAATTTAATAAAATTTGGTGATAACATTCTTTAGCATCACATACGATGACACAATTTTTTTCAAATTTTTCGTCTACATAGTTGTCGAATAATTCGATTTTACAATATGCAAAAGATAGACCTATATATATCTAAATCCTATGCTTATGCATGTAAACTCTAGTGTTCAATAACTCGAAAACTATGTAGAAGAAAAATCTTTAAAAATTTGTATATTAATATTTAATACTAAAGAATATACTCACCAAATTTCATTAAATTCTAATCACTCGGAATGTTCCTATGCTTTTAACATATGGCAACATTATTGTGTGTAGCCACCCTCCTTAATGATTTGCTCAAGGTTAGATTACCTCGTATCATGGTCATCGTTCATTTCGTTAATCCAAATCGACGGCTGTCTCGAATTTGACGAATAACTCAATTTTTCCTCGTCGAGTTTTGAGTCGAAGCGCGAGGGACAGTGAAAGGGAACGCGGAGGGTCGGAGTCGGAGAGGGATGTGACGCGCGGCATCACGTGGGGCTATTGATCGTCCAGGACGGTAGAGAGTAAGAGCGAGAGACCGAGAGACCGAGAGAGAGAGAGAGAGAGAAGACGCGCGGAAGATTGCAAACAGCAGCATCCGAACGAGACCAATTTCTGGCAGGCAATTGCACATCGAGACGTAGGTAATTATCAGTAGATTCGTTTCTGCGTGATGTCGAGTGCAAGTTTTGACCGAGTCGAGTCGATTTTACTGCAAAGCGTACGTGTCGAGTTGTTTTTTCTACTTTTCTTCGTTATTTCTGGCGTAACGATTGTTTTGGTTCGGGAACCACGAAAAAATGGAATTTAAATGATGATTGAAGAAAATTAATAATACGCAAGGATTTCTGACCAAAATAAGCATTTTCAATGATCAAAATATTTCTCCAAATTGAAGATTTCATGAAAAAATTTCTCTCGCATCTTTTGATAAAAAAAAAAAACAAAAAATTCCAGTTGATCCAGATGTATTTCGATATTTCCACAAAGCAAAAAAAATTTGAAAAAATTAAAGAAAATGGAGCGATGAAAAAAGCGAAAAGTCGATATACCGTGGTCCGGGAACCCGCCAGAATTGCTTTACGCAAATCGGGGAAAAGGTTGGTAGATTTAAGCGAACCAGCACGCGATTCGTGGTATTAGCGAGTTTGATTAAAAATAGAACATTCATTCGGTTCGAATGAAAAATTGATGTAGGGGGTTTGACGATGGAAAAAGGCGAGTGAAAGAGAAAAAGATAACCAGGCCATGAGCGCGAAAGGGAGAAGCAGCCAGAGAACGAGAGAGAACAAAAATGAAAATCGTCAAAGATTAAACCTATGAATATTACGAGAGATGAAATTTAAAAGCTGGAAAGGTTAGCAGAGAGAAATTACGATGCCAAAGTTCGAGCATTGTTGAGAGCAATTCGAAAGCTCGATATAAATACGTAATGGTACTCGGCTGTGTCGCGATTACCTTCTGGGATGATTCGACAATTGGATTCGACCAACATTTCCTCGCTCTCCTTTGCACTGAGCCCCTCGATTTTTATTACCGATTTCATTACTTTTCATCGCACGATAATGCTTTTGCTTCCTCATAGAGGAAGCTGTGTAACGGTGAATATTTTTTTTCCCCCAGTTTTCAATCTCAATGTGCGTAAAATGTCCCAAAACATCAAAAAATCATATCTAGAAAAAATTTCCGGATGTGTGTGTGTGTGCATGTTATGAAACTGTAAAATTGAAACCTTCATAACTCGAGAACGGTTTGAGCTACAGGTCTTCCGCTTTGCACAGATGTTAATCTATCCAAGCTCTTCATTCTCTGGGATTTTTTTTTGGAATTGCTAAAAAAATACGAATTCTATGGCATTTTGAAATTTTCAAAAAAAGGGTGTCGACGCTCTAACCTCTGCAAATTTTAAGATTTATTACTATTTTTTTTTTTTTATAAATAGAGTATCATAATAGGAAGGTCGGTATTGAAATTGGGGAATATCGGTTGAACGGTTTAAATTTAATGGTTTTTCGAATTTTCACGAAAATCTGAGTTTTTTGATAAATCGTCGAACCGCTCTAATTTCTGTAAATTTTGTAAAATTACGTGTATAAGTGTACTTCCTCTTCACTTTCTAGAAAATTTGTCCAAATTATATAATTTAAAATGTAAATACAAAAAAATACAAAAAACGCTACAAATTGAAATTTGCAAATTGTTTTTTCTTTACACTTTCTTCTCTCTCCTCTCACGATCCTTCACTCGCCTTTTTCTCTTATCCATCGACTTTCCTTCTCTCGAGTTTGTCGTTGAGCGACGCAGGCGAGACGATTATTTATATTGGGAATGAAAAAAAACTGGGGAAAAGGGAAAAACTATGGTGGAGCACTCACGAAAGAAATTGAATGATTAGCGAACGAGACCCAATCATTAAAGTCATTTTGTGCGAATATATGCCTCGATCGCTCGCTCGGTTCGTGTGCGTTTATAAGCTCTTGGTACATGACTCGACGAGCGCATAGGCTCTCTAAATAGTAAATACCACTGGTGCGGCGTCACTGATGCGACAACGACCCATTTATTCTTAGAGTATAGCGGAGCCCCTCCCTTCCCTTTCCTTGTGGCCTGATCGGCTCTAATGTCTTGGATCCCTATGAGCGAAATTACGATTTTTCCTCTGTAAAGCCCTCAAAGGAAGGGATGTTACTTCCGGACAAAAAAAAAACCTCCAAAACAAGGCACGTCAGGTTTCTGGCAAAAGAGGATTTACCGGAGATGGGAATTATCAAATGGACGTTGGTTCGAAAATCATGATATTGAAGTTTGCATCGTTGGACTGTGCAACGAAAAATATATTTTTTATTCATTATTTCGATAATTGATGCACTTTGCTTCATTTTTTTTTTGTAAATTCGGTTTCCGGATTGCAAACAAGGCCTCCCCACTATTTCTACAAATACTGTAAGAACATGTTGTACTCTGCTTTATAAAGTAATCAGTTTTCGTTGCATTTCAACGATGCGAACTTCAAAACCGTCAACGACGTTGGTAATAAAAAAAAAAAATACGTTTTTCTATTAATTGTTTGTTCAATTTCAAAAATCCTTTTTTGAGGTTTCCGAGGTTTGGGTTTTGATCCTTAAAAAAATTGTTTTATCGTCCTGACCAAATATTGAACAAGAATCTTGAGTTCTGCTCAAGAAAATTACCAAATTCGTTGCATTCCGATGATCGAAACTGGAACATCGAGATTACTGAATGGAATTTTTTGTTTCTGGAGCTTTTGCTGTTCGTCTTGATAATTTTCCAAGGAACGAGCCTCGATCGATTCTATACCATTGCCATCTCAACGAGCTATTTATTTTTGGCTGCTGTATGTAGAAACTTCGAGGGACAGAGTTTCGAACAAGATTTTATTTGTTGTTTAGAGTATGCAGAGAGCCAAGTGCTCGAAGCTACACAATGGGTATCGGTAACTTCAGTGGATAGCGACAACCTTTTCCCGTCAATTTTGTGCCCAAATTCACGTTTTGCAGACAAAAATTCTGCCGGAATATGGATGGTGGGTGAAGTTAGAAAAACATATCAACGTTGTTTGCTCTACCGCCGAAAAAACAACGCCATATTTGCATTTTCTCTTCAATTGGTTTGCTTTATGGATATCGAGACTGAGCCCTGTGTGTGAAAAATTTTATATCCTCAGGCTGCTTTAATCTACTGCGAATCTACTCTCCATTTTTTTTTGCTGTTTGTTCGTCGTTACTTGTTTTTACGTCACTGGATCGCAATGGCAAATCTCGTGGAACTAAAATTCGTATTTCCAGTTTGAAAAAAAACATCATTCTCGCAATTCCGTCCATCAAGGAGTGACAAATATTTGAAAAATTGGCAGAACAGCTCTAGAAACAAGAAAGAAGCTCGTACTGAATTTTGGCGAAGCAAGGAGTAAATTTTGACAAATCGAAAACCAGAACCGCCGAGAAAATCAGCGAATCAGTTTGTCGTAAGGTTAAAAAAAATTTCTTTCACATTAGTCGTCGTCCTTTGGGTCGGTGTTTTGCAAGCGAAACGACATCTCATCGTTTGAAGTAAAATTTTCAAGGTTTTCTTCAAATTAAACTCTAACCGAGAGCTCAAACATTTATTTGCGTTAATGAGTAATCGATAAACTTGGAAATGCCGCAGCGAGAAGGAATTTGCATCGTTGAAGTTTGCAGTTGGAATGCAACGAAATTCCGTTTTTTCTTGAGCAGATTTTTCTTTGCCAACCAAAGAGAAAATTGGTACGAGAATTGTCATGATTTTTTTAAATTGAATAAACAATCAATATAGAAAAAAGTATTTTTCGTTGGACCCGAACGTTGCGAACTTCAGTATTTAGCATAATAACGTGTTGGAATGAATGTTTCGTGCCAATGCAGGAAAACAAAGAACAAAGGTACGCTCATAAATGAAGCCGTTGATTTGGAACATTTGAAACGTCCAGGGACGATTATCCGCAATAATGATTTCATCGGATATTGCATCGACGTGATCCTCTTCCTTCGATTTAGTCGATGAAATATAATATCTATGTATATATGTGCAGCGTGCACTATATAATCACGGGACTGCATTAACACACACACATACACGTGTAATCAAAAGTACACACTGGCTCGAAGTTGCTACAGCAGTCGAGAGCATACGTGCACCGTGTCCATTGCTCGATGTGTACATTACGCACGTGCTCCGAAACACAACGAGCATCCGTCGGCCCGCAACCACCTCCCAAACCGTTGGTGGAATCTCCTAATTGATCAATGACCGATCTAATCGACTCGAAAAGCCTGTTATGCCGAGAAGCTTCTCCGGATAATGCCGCAAATGTCTCGAACAGGAATCATGATATGAACTTCCATAGGGAAGTGTTTGAAGGAATGACACTGAACTTTGCAACGTTGGGATCCAACGAAAAATACGTTTTTCAATTAATTGTTTGTTCAATTTCAAAAAGCATGATAATTTTTGTACCGATTTTGTTTTTCGACCCGAAAAACGACCTTTTAATTTATAATTGAATAAATAATAAATAGAAATAATAATAAAATTAAGTAAATATTGAGCGAATGAATAAATAATGTAATAAATAAATCAATAATCAAATAAAATAAATAATTAAATAAGAATCATGAGCTCTGCTCAAGAAAAAACAGAATTTCGTTGCATTCCAACGATGCAAACTTTATCATCGTTTAAAGGGACGTTTCTGAAAGAATTGGAGCCGAAGAATTGCACGAAATCTTGAGATTTTTTTCAAGGATCTCAGAACCTTTTCCTTGCAGTGAAAAATCGAGATCGCCTACGTATGGAAAGTCATGGTGCGATGAATTATTTTATTCAAACGCCTTGATTTTATGGGAATAATGAAAATTACAGAGAAAGGACAATTGCAACGCGTTGTTATGGGGGTACATGGAGATATTATTTTCGTTCGCCTCCCGCGTGGAGTAATTAATTTACTGATTAATCATTCACGCTATTGATTTACTAGTCCGGGCCTCGTTACGACCCGTCTCTCGCATTGCAACGCGCGCATTTGGCGCGCGGCCGACGGTCCACGATGTGATGACATACGAAAACCGCGATCTATCGCGATTTGTGGGAAAAAAAGTTTGAAAATGACGAAAATCCTCGGAATTTCTCGTCAATTGGAGGATAAATTTTCATGACGAAGAATTTGATGGAAATAATGGAAAAACTCACCCCCTCAGACCAAAAGTCCTCTTTGCAAGCTCCAGCTTGAGGCTTCTGCGACGATCGTCTCTGCGGAATATCTCCAATCTTCTGTTCACTGGTCCTCGCGGTAAATCACTCAGTTGTGTGTAATGACGTTTGATCTGGACGAAGCACAAAAAACCGCGGGAAAAAGCACTTAAAAAAAAAATTCAACAACTTTTGCGTGTCTCGCACTTGGTTTTTTTTTTTTTTGGTTTTTTAATTTTCAGAATTAAAACAAAAACGCTTATTCGCGTCACGTTACCGATGATGCGGGGATGAGAGATTGAGGGGATTCGATGGTCGGGACGGGGGCTGGAAAATTTAGGATTTCACTGTTGTAACAATTTTCCGGTTGATCCTTGCGAATACGGTGACTCGAGTTTTTTCGGGTAGCGCGAAGCTTTTGCGTATAACAACGGTGTGCGCGCGAGAACGGCGAACAATCATTGAATCAAGAAACGATGAGGAGCCCTCTGGCGAACGTGTTCACAGTTTCGCGAAGCACACAAAGTGGAAGAAGCGAGAGAGAGAGAGAGAGAGAGAGAGTAGGAAAGGGACAAAAAAAAAGAAAATGGAAAGAGGAAGGCAAAGTGTCGAGCGTGAGGTTAGAATTTCCGTGCGGCCTCGAGAAGGTTTGTCTGTTGAGAGATGAAAAGGAGAGACAAAACTCGAAGGGCAAAAAGAAGGACTAAAAGAAGGAGAGAAAAAAAATGAGGAGATTGATGAGAAAAAAGTGGGAGAGATAAAGAGGGAAAGAGGGCGGTTAGATTTCGCTAAGACGCCAAAGTGGCGGGAGGCTGGGCCGTCAAAGTTTTCCTGTCCCTCACACCGGCCCCTTCGATTCTCGCCCTCGAGTCTAAGTTTAGAGAATGCTCGAAAAGAGAGAGAGAGAGAGAGAGAGAGAGAGAGGTATAGAGAGAAGATTTCGCCGGTGCATTCGGTCTCCGCGCGATAGCACACTATAGAGTGCAAAGCTTGAGTGACGTTCGGACTAAGTCAAGAAGAAAGCGATCCCAGCTAGCGAAAAAGAGGAATAAAAGAGCAAAGACAATACGCCAAGATCGCAGCAGAGAGTAAAAAGCGGTTGCAGCGCTCGGATCTTCTCGAGGCACGTGCCATTCGCGTATTACCACGTGCATGTGTGGATGCGCGTGTATATATACGAGGCGAGATACAAAACTGACAGACAGTCTCGGAAAAGCGAGGCTTATTCCATACCAAGCGACGAACGGATAAACGCGCGAAAAAAGGAGCAAACAGAAAATAAGAAATAAAATCGCACGAGGACGCGAGCAGCCTGAGAAACGATTATTTTGGATCCGATGCGGACAACGCGAGAGCCAGTGCTCCGAACAAGGGAGCAAAAAAAAATTTATAAACGCGCTCTGCCAAAGTTAAAAGTAGCCAATAGTCAAGCTGAGAATCAGCCTGTTCGGGCAACTCGCGCTCCAATCCTCTCTCGAGTTGTCTAATGACTGTCTTATTACATCGCACAAATACTCGTACAAAGTATCAAACTCTGTGTCACTCCAACCTTCTCCACTTGAGCGCTATTTTAAATACCGGCAAGCGATTCTCTTCGCAGCTTCTATCTATATAAAGCACATTGATAGGGTAAAACACCCGATAGTCAGCCAGAAACCAATAGTCGGCCTTACATGAGTGCGAAGAGTGGAAAATATATCTTTCGTACTCTTCCCACTCATACAAAGAATAGGCAGAGGCCGACTACAGGTTTCTGGCTGAGTACTGGGTGGTTTACCCTACACAGGAGTCAAATACAATAAAGTTCATGAACGACTAGATCGCGGTGGATATTAATTTTTTTCACTTTATCCAGAAAAAACATCCGGTTGATTCAGCAGCCTCTCCGGAACGATACAAAAATCGTGTTCTTTCGTACATAATGAACAAAAAGTAGCACCGATTCGATGAACGCAAATGAGCATCCAATAAAACGTCAATAACATTAATCAATGATACTGCATCGTTGGAATGCAACGAAAAATATATTTTTTCTCCATTATTTTGATAATTGATGCACGTACGAAAAAAGGGTGTGAAAAAATCGTTTCTTCATTGCCATACTATTAGGAATCAATCAACGATTAATCGTACCGTGGCACACGGAAAGATTGAAGCTTTTAACATCGTAGAGTGTCTAGGTGCAAAATACTTTCGATTTTAATGGCTGAAATCGATTTCCTTCTAAATACAGAAAATTATACAACATTCAACTGCAACTATCGATGTTTTTGTTTTCTATGATTATAAGCTAATGACAACAGAATGATACTAAAGTTTGCATCGTTGGAATACAAGGAAAATATATTTTTCTATTAATTATTTTGATAATTAATGCACTTGTTCGAATTTTTCGAGTTAAATCATTTTTCAAATGGCAAGAAGACTTTGTGCTCTGCTAGAAAAATTAATTAGTTTTCGTTGCATTGTTCAACGACTTTGGTTGTCGTTTCATAGACATCCGATGCTCAATTCGTACATAGGAAGTATCTCGTACAATGGAGCGTGAAGGAGGGAAGGGAAGAGTTCTAAAGTAACGTCAAAAGTTTCCGAACCGATAATCTTATGTCAGATTCTTCAATTCTCGAAACTTGCGCCAATTTGACGATCCAAAGAAAAGAAGAGATTGATTCTTCGTACAAAACTTGAAGCAGGAAACTAATTACGCTCTCGGCGAACATGGGTTCTCGGGAGTTACTTTGGTCGATGTATTTTTATGTACGTGTATGAATGAAAATACAGAATAACGAGGTTTTTACGTGCAGCATTCTTGTCTCGCCTCGTTTCGGCTAAATTCTGTGAAATTCTCTTCTACTGCCGGTAATTGAGCTACTCTTTCATTTGATTATTCCGCAAGAAGCGGCGTTCCTTATTTCTCACTGCCCGAAGAATACAAGTGACGAGATTTCAACGCGACGATATCGAGAACGAGGACAATGAGACGAATAGAGTAGACTCGCTCTTGGCGGTACAAAATGCAACAGGAAGGGAGCGACACGATTAATTGGACGTTGGATTTGTAAATTTATTTCCCCGAAAATCATCCAATTTTGACAACTTCTTATCCCCTGGATTTTCATGACTTTAACATTTTAGCGCATTAACCTTTTAAGGACGCTGTATGGCGACGGTCAAATCTAAATTTTTGTTTTCAGTTTTCCTTACATACAAATTGATTTGCGAATCTTTTGAGAATCGTAGGCGTTACACTGCCCTCCGGGCAGTGCAGAGTGAGAGCAAGTTTCATTGCTAATTCTTTTAATTATTGATTAGTAACGATGCAGTGAAGAGTTTAATAAGAATTTACCATAATTCATTGTAAAATACAATGAAAACTGAGATTTATCATAAAACTCAATGTTTATCATGAAACTACCAATACGAATATCTTTTTTCTGGTTCTCTGTAGCCTCTTGAAAATTTGACTGGATCTTTTTCTTATCGTAATCTACTACTGTACCAAATTTTATTAAATTCTGAACGGTAATTGTAAAACCGACAGTACTCCCTTAATCCACTGCGTATATAATATTATTTCACAACTCATTTCCAATGGTCCTTGTTCCTTGAACTCCGAGGACCTCGCGCGATGGAGAGTACGAAAAGCGAGGCACTGATGAGAGCGAATGAGGAGGTGAATTTCTTGAAACCAGAAAGAGCAGGACTGATGGATAGAAAAGGGAGAGACAGCAGGTCCCAGGACGAGGGGATTAAAGAGGCAATAACTGCATCGTAATCTCCGATTCGTGGCCCCCACGGGAAATACTCAGCGCGCAGTCTCACTTTTCCATCTTAAGAAAAGACAAGAGACTCGAGGATTCGTCTGTCTCTCTCGCTCTCTTTGCCTCCGTCACGTTCGTCCTGGAGGAAGGAATTTCATTGTGCCACATATGCGAATTACTACAAAAAAAAACTCGAAGCTCGAGCTGTGCTTTTTGATAAATTTGTAAATATTTCGCTATGCATATCGAATCGAAAGACAAACAGTCGATGTTTGGCTGCGAGGCGGAGATCAGCAGTCTCCAGTTTTTTCAGAGCTCCTGCTGCGATGCTAATCAAGGAAAAACACTCGAGGATGTCATAGGGGAACAGGATCAAGAACTATGAAGCGAGGAAAACGCAGGAAAAAAGTCCACGATAATTTCGCGTCTTTTTTAATCGATAATAATTGTGGAAGGGCGTAATTTGCATCCGCGCAAAGTCATTGAACCTTTAGCGACAGTAAAATAGTAAATACAATAACTTGACTAGGCGCGAGTGACTGGCATTTCCAAAAATACTCGAGATTTTACGAGAGAGTCTATATACATTTGGCAGTTTACGAGGTGATCCAAACGTATTACACGCCTGGAAATTGAACGAGCGAACTACGGAGGAATTAGCACGGACGCTTAGTTTCGAATATATTATAAGGGCATGGAAATCGGGAGAGTAAGCTGGATGGAGCAAAGTGAGAGAGCAAGGGAGACAGTAAAGAGGGCCGAAATATGTGAAGGGTCGTGTGTCCCTGACAAGATCGTTTCGAGGGTATGCAGCAGTTTATAGGAGCAGGCAACGTAAACAGCCTCCGCAATCTCCCTCCACTCCGTTCCTTGTTCACTTGCCACAAATCATTAGCCCTGTTGTTTTTAGTCAACCCTTAAGCACGTTGGATGGCGACGGTCAAATCTAAATTTTTATTTTCTGTTTTTCTTCCATACAAAATGGTTTGCGAGCCTAAGTTGATTGAAAAAAGTTGTTAGAAACTGAATAAAGAACAACATACTCTAAATCCAAGATTGACCGAGGAGATTGACTGTATTTGTTATAATATAATAAACAAAATTTCGAAAAAAATGTTACGACCGATTTTTTTGAAAAACTAAATAAAGCTTCTTCGATGTTACATAAAAGTGTATGCAAAGTTTTAAAAGGCTTCACCATTTAGAAATGGAAATATTTAATGTTGAAAATTGCAACTTTTAACACACGCTCTAATGAGAAAGTACTGAAAATTGTGATTTTTATAAATAAATATCTCGACTTCTACATGGCGAAACCTCTTAAAATTGTGCGAGCTATTAGATATCACTATTCTCTTTGTGTGGTGCAAATTTGAAGGAATTCTATCAATAGCGCGAAAAAATTCTGAAGCTTTACAAAGTTTTGATATTTTTTCACAATTTTTCTTGATATTATGAAAATTATGGAATGAAAGAATATCCTGGATCCACGTGAGCACGGCAGCGCGAAGGGAAGAATAATTTCGATCTCCGGCTTGACATGCTTTTCGCTATGAATGAACCAGAAGCCTGTTCGCTGTCAACTTAACATCAAGGAGTAATATTTCGCTCGAGGTAAAGTCGTTTAAATGTGTGCGCGTATAGAACGTGGAATATTGATTAATTAATCGAGACGAACGTTGACGTACGAGCTCGGCGAGAAACGTCACAAATTTTTCACCAAATTATTAAAATCTGTCCATCATTTAAAAAACGAAGCAATATCTCGTTGAAAAGGGCGAAACAATAATTTTAAATCCTGATGGTGGACGCGGACGGAATATTCAGGAGAAGGTACGAATTGCCAAAGAATACGGGATTAAAAATGGAGAAAAAGCCAGTCCGTCAAGTATTCGTGAACGATTCTCAAGAGAACGAGGAATCGGGGCTTTGGCCGACTAATTAATTAATTAATTAATTAATTCAGTCTCTACCGCGAGATTGAAACTCGACTATTATTCACTCGAAACGATCTTATCGAGAAAAAGAAAGCAGACAGACAAAAAAACGAGAAAGCGAGAGGGAAGCTGGCTCTTGTGGTGGAATTTGAATACTTGAAGCTTTGAAACGTCTGCAATTGAGTTGGAAACGGTGCTCAGGACGAAGCTTTCGACTACCCGATTTTCAGGACTGTTCGCGTAAACTTTACTCTCCTGGCTTTCGCAACCTTTCTCTCTCTCTCTCTCTCTCTCTCTCTCTTGCGAGCTTTCGTTTCTGTTTTTTTCAGACCGCCATTAGGGCGACACGTCAGTGCTTTTAGTCGCAGAGGGACGAGTCTCTTGTTGATAGCGAATGCGTGCAGCATTCGAACGGAGAGACAAGCGAGTGAACGGCGAGAGCAAGCGAGTGAAAAGTACATATTTGTAGGGCAAGTTCGTAAACGAAATAATCGAATACAGTCATTCGGCAGGTAAACAAAAAGTAGGCAGAGGAGAGACCTGAGATAATTTAATGATTCTCAAAGTTCGGAAAAACTGCGAGACGGTCGAGTGGCTTGATTTGAAAATTGTTTTTCGAACGAAAGCCAAAAACTTGGAGTCCGAATGTCGTGTAAAAAGGGAAAGAACTGGTAAACGGAGAAGATGGCCAATGAATATACAGGCAACAGGAGCTCAAAGCCTTTGAGGACACAATGACACGATCGCAAGTTAAGTTCCCAACCACTCTGTTGCATTAACGTTAACATGTTCGTGTCCGGACTCCAGCCGCTCCGACACTATATCTGCTAATGTTGTTTCCAACAATTACCAACTACGGACTGGTGTCTCTTACCGCAGCTCTCAGAGTCTGATAGGATCGCGATGTCTGAACTTTCGTAATTAATCAACACAAAAATAATATTCCATTTATTCGGTTTGTTTGGATTTTTAAGGAACTACCATTCCAAGCAGTAACGTTGCACGATGTTTAAGTTTGCATCGTTAGGATGCAACGAAATTCTGTTTTTTTGAGCAAATCTCAAGATTTTTATTTAATTATTTATTTCTTCAAATTTTATTTGTTTATTTATTAAATTATTTATTCATTTGATTTATATTTATTTACTGCTTCCTCATAGAGGAAGCTATGTGACGGTGAAATTTTTTTTTTCAGTATTTTTTTATTATTATTTATTATTATTACTATTCATTATTTATTATTTATTTAATTATAAATTAAAAGAACAATAAAACTATTTTTTTCGGATCGAAACACAAAAGCAGTAAAAAAATAGTCATGCTTTTTGAAATTAAAAAAACAATTAATAGAAAAAGACGTTGCGAACTTGACGGGGCTCAGCCTCGGTCTTCGACAGCCAAAAACTGTCGCGTTTACAAATTTGACGAGGTTCGAGGTAGAATTTCAAAAAACGCGAATAAAATGGAAAATTTTTTCAGATACGTTTTGCCATCATCGTCATAGCCAAGCTCTAGCGTCAAGGACGAAGCCTTCGGAGAGACAACGCTCTAAGTGAATACAGGCGACGTTGACATTGAGCAAACTGTGATATCCTCGCAACACGTGTGTCTGCCTGTATCGTTTGAGAGATTTTGGTGGAGACTTGCGTAAGGGAAGCGCGAGAGGGTGAATTGGTTCGTTAGTAGCCATGAGGTTATCCGCTCTTGGTGAACAGCAGAATTCACCGAACTAAACTTGATTTGTTGCTGGTAATTGAGGCTCCGTTACCTTCTATTCCTCTCGGCGGTACACACACACACAAGCACGTCAATTTAATTGTGTGTAGGCGCAGATGGTCATAAAAAAAAAAAACAAAAAGTAATTGGGAATCCGAAAATATCATCGCTAATAAAGTCGTCGGCCATATTTCGATATTTTAGTTTCGCAAACGTCGCTAAAACGACCTTAAAGTTGAAAGCAAAATGGGCAAATTTTTGGTCAATTGTGTTTATGTGTAAAAATTGGAGATCGAAGTACAAATCGCTAATGGAGACTGCGCCACTTTTCTTCAATGAGCCAACGATCGCAAAGAGTTGCAAAAACAAATAAACTGGAAGGAATTCAATTACGACGAAAAAACGATCGGTTTTTAACGGTTTTTAAACTAATCATCGTTGAGAAGAAATATTTTTCCTTGCATACTTCAGCGTCATGAGGAATAATCCCGAGTGCGAACAAACGATGATTTGTTCATCGAGGGGTAAAAAAATTGAAGAAATCGTCTGACTACTAGAATTGAATTTGGATACCAACACTTATACTGAAAGGTAGAGGAAATTTCAGTTTCTTTTTAACTCATTCAAATGCAAAGGGAGAGAGATGATGATGATGATGATGATGATGATGATGATGATGATGATGATGATGATGATGATGATGATGATGATGATGCTTTATTGTGCCTTAGTCCGCTGACTTTTAGACAATACGAAAGACATTGAGAAAATCATACAGCAAAATATATATAGAGAATCCAAGACAACGAGATAAAATAAAATTGTTGATGAAATGGACAAAGCGAAAGAGAGATTAATTGATTGATTGATATATATTTTCATGCCCTGGAATAATCCATAGGGCAAATAGTGACAAAATCAGATACAAATACCAAAAGGAAAAGAAAGAGCATAACACAGCATAATTAGAATCAAAGTAGAAAAAAGGATACAATTAAAAATGAAGAGAATACATAAAAATAAAAAGAATACATAAAAACAAAGAGGAAAAGCGCATCGCCAGAGAAAGAGAGAGAGAGAGAGAGAAAAGGAGGAACGGTCCATGTTCCAGGATCACGCCCCGAGACTTTGGCGAACGAGCGAGGATCCTTTTAGAGAATTAGGAAGTTATCGAGAAAGTTTTGAGGATATGAGCACCCGAGATATATAGAAGAAGCAAGAGCAAGTGAGAAGAAGGGGGAGGAAGAGTAGCTAGGATAGCAAAATATAGATAAAGAAAGGGGAAGAGGTGTGCAAGAAGCAAAGAGACATTCGCCTCCTGGCATTATATTTAATAACGTCCAATAAACGTTTCCTCGGGGTCCTCTTCGGTATTTCCAGGCTGGTGAGTCTGCCAGACACGAGAGAAGTCTGGAGAAATGAGGGAGGGGCAGGGAGGGGTGGAGGGTTAGTGGCGTGTCGACAATGTCGCAGGACGAGCAGCAGAGCTTTCTCGTCTAACGCTCTCGCTCCATTTACTCTTGCTCGTGTCGAGCCCGAGGCTTAACAGCACCAGGAACACGTTTTTTTTATTCCAGATTCTTTCCCTACTGCACTCGAGCTTGATCGGTCCATCGGTTGAGAATCTCGATTGGAAATCCGAAGCTGCACATTAGCAGCTTCGGTATAAAATCCGCAATACGATAAGCCACAAATCTGGTCGATAAAGCGAAGTAGCGTCGAGAACAAAAGAACATCGACGGGCAAGTACAAGAAGATGAAAAGAAAAGGAAGAAGAAAAACGTCGTTCGAGGCCGAGTCAATGTATCGCATCGGGGAAACGATGCTCTTGCTTTACATAGCGAACTGTATTTATAGTATGGATTGTGTCTGCTTGGCTACCAGCCAACAAACAGTTCTCGGACATCACACGATTTGTGATAAACGTATCGGTAGACTACTCGAGTATCAACGATTTGTAACTTTTAATGGAATCTCTAAACGACCAGGACCTATTGCACCAGAAAGCACAGAAAATATAGTCCAGAAGTCAACGCCTGTTTTTTTTTTTTTTTTTCAGTGAATCTTCATGAGCAGGTTCGGTTCTACGAGATGCCCAAATTTTTCCTCTGCGTGAAAATTCCCAATAGAGGTAGAGGTAATGAAGTGCGCAGCTGCGAAACATGTCGATTAGGTGGGCTATCGAAATTGTCTGACTAACAGTAAGTTTTTTTCATTGAAATGTTAAGATAATTGTATTATAAACTCGGAAGAACTACAAAATGGATGGCTTGTTTGTTTGTTAATACTAAACGTTCCCCGAGCCTCCGAGTCCGGATCCTCCAGAAGTATCAATGCAACGAATTTTCATTCTCTTCGCATTCACTTGCACTTGATGATTCATCATGTGGAAAAATGGCAGAACGAATTTTCATGGATGTGGATTCTGCATGTTGGGAGACTTGGAGTTTCTGCAAAGATCGTTAGACCCTGCGAGCAATCACGTGGCTTTAATTAGCCACCTTTTCTCGTTCGATAAATGTCGTACGTGAGTATCTGTTTGTGGGTATGTGGATACGCGACATCGAGAGGCGTGACGAGAGCGAAGCGAGTTGAACGTGAAGGAGACCAAGTGGAGAGACGAGTGAGAGGGATCACTGCCAAATTTGGATCGGATCCGAACACAATATGGCCGCCAAGCGTGGCTTTTGCTGATGATCGAGAAGGAAGAAGAAGGCAGAGAGGGGCAAGGGGGTAAACAGTGAACTTCTACAGAGAACAGCAGGAGAGAAAAGAATAGAGAAGAAAGATAGTGATCGCTGATGGTAGTCTCGATGACAAGATCCGAGCTATGTATCTCCTGCACTAGAGGAACGTCCGCATCGTCGACAAACAGAAATAGATTCTGCCTCTTCGTATCGGCATCAACGACCCAACAATCTCTCCTCTTGATCACTTTTTCCAGCAGATCTTCCAAGAAACTTGACTCAGTAAAAACTTGAAAAAATTAAACAACGAGTACGCCACCCAAGTTTGCAACGTTGGGATCCAACGAAAAATACTTTTTCTATTGATTGTTTGTTCAATTTCCAAAACCATGGAAATTTGCGTACCAATTTCCGGTTTGGATCCTCAAAAAATATCGTTTTAGTGTCCTGACCAAACATCAAATGATAATCTCGAGATGTAGTCAAGAAAAAACAAAATTTCGTTGCATTCCAACGATGCAAACTTCAACGTCGTCGGTTTCCTTAGTTTACCATGACGCTGAAGTTTCCAACGTTGGGGTCCAACGAAAAATACTTTTTCTTTTCATTGCTTGTTCAACTTATTCCAAAACCATGCAAATTTCTGTACCGATTTTATGTTTGGATCCTCTAAAAAAGATCGTTTTATTGTCCTGACGAAATATTGACTAAAAATCTTGAGATCTACTCAAGAAAAACAGAATTTCGTTGTATTTCAATTCCGATGCAAACATCGTGAACAGTTGGTAGACATTTGATTAACTTTGGGTCATTAAATTCGAGCGAAAAAACTATGTGGCAATGGTGACAACATCAACGGGGTACGAGCGGGTACGACGGCTGGTTGGAGGTGAGTAAAATTTCAAAGAAAATCCATATCTCTTCGGATTCATTTGCAATCGGCTCTAATGGTAGTGAAAGTTGTCATATGGATGCGTAATTACGGCGTTCAATTCGCGTTTTGTCAGGTACCACAGGTTGCCATTACTTTGGTATCATAACCGCACACGACTGACAAGAATGGACGTTGAAAGATTGTCTCGCTCTCTCGATCTCTCTATCGGGCTGACAAGTCTCGCTGACTGTGTCTCATCCTGCTCGCATGGAGAGACGATCACACTCTCTCTCTTTGGCCTCAATCCACGAAGGGCAATTTACGAGGACGTGAGAGAGCGGTGGTCATGAAGCTTGCGGTCGTTGCTGCAAGCTCGTCGGAAGCGAAATTACCTACTCACCACTTCTGTACTGACACGCGGGCCTCGCTCTGTGGCGGAGGGAAACTATCAGGGAAAATTTGATAGAGAACACAGTACGGTGCACCGTATGTGAAACATCGACCGAGAGCATCAGCAGAGGGAAAGGTGCGGCGCATCAGCAGGTAAAATGTACAAGGTGCAGCAACATCTTGTGGCTAGAGGCCATCCCATAATATCCATATTCGAGTTTTGTTCGTGTCTCGCGTTTGTGACTAAAATCAGATGGATGACACGACACCGCGCGAACAACGCTGGGATGATATGGAGCTAGGGATGAAGAAAGATCATCCGAGGGATCGAATTGTATGCGCGAGACGAAGAGACGCAAAGCCTAGTAATCCGACGAGAGCGGAAATGGAGTCTGTGCGTGTATATGTGCGGCAAATCGCGATGTATGGAAAGGGCAAGAAAGTGAAGGACACCTGGAGGATTTCGAATGCTGAATCAGCCGAGGGACATGATCCGCGTCCTTTGCTATTCATCATCACGGATTCGCATACGTGCAGCTCACCGTTAATAATGGCAATCCCTTAGGGAATCCTCCTATGAGACGCGGGCGCCGATTCAACGTTATACGGATATCCGATATCATCAACTAATTATTGTTCCAGTTCAAGGGAATCCAGGCCATCAACGACTCACACTATTCAACGGTCAATCACTTCGGTCCGCGATAATAACGCAAAATAGGGAAACAACATTTTCTGCGATTTTCATGAAATCTCGGACAATCGCAGTTTATAAAGTTTCTGCATTTTTTTCATTAAAATTTCTTTTTCCAAAATGGCATATCTTCAAGCCTCCGTAGACACACATGGGTCTGGGGTGTCCTTCCGTTTTTTACTGTCCTTAGAATCGTTTAAAAAATCGGAAAAAATTCAGGAAATTAGTTTTGGATCTCTAGAAAGAGAGCCTGTACTAGGTGATGGATAAAAATTCTTTTTTATTATTGTTATTTAATGGTAATCGATACGAAAAACGAAAAATTCACGCCATTCGCTGAATGGGCTGGACACCCCAGACCCATGTATGTATACTGAGTGTTAAGAATTTTTTGTCATCGTTCTGGAATGTAGTTGTCGATTTATTTGAGTAACTAACCGCACAAATGAACTGCACGAGAGGGCGAATGATGGTGTACAAATACTGCAGTTCCGGTGACAGCCTCGTTTGTATTTATGAACATCTGGTTGGTGAATGTGAAATTTGAATGATTGTGGAAATTACAGAGGGAGTAATAAAATAATGATGTAATATAATTTGAGGGAAATGTCAAAGTGCATCGTTTGAAGGAAAATTTGGATGAGAGTAATGAATTTAATCTTATAAACGTGCACCGCTTTCTGCTACTTAAATTCTCGAAATACATGAAAGGAACGCTGAAAAACGAAGAAAAGAGGATTTCATTCGTTGGGGGGTTTGAAGTTTAGCAAATTAATCAGAATATCCTGTTCCAACAACTCGAAAGGTATTCATACAAGTTGTTCTGCAACATTGAAAGTGCAGGCTGGTTCGTGGACGCGTCAGATTATCGTTATATCATAGACGTAGTGGCAATAAAGTTTAAAACCGAGAACATCTCATGAAAGTGCTCGAGCTTTCGAGAGTTCGCCTAAGAGACGGTGTAACGAGATGGAAGAGCTGCAGCGAGCTCGAGAGAGAGAGAGGGGGGGGGGGGGGGGAGGGAGAGAAAATGATTACGTGGGAGGGGCTTTCAAGATGCAGGCTGATCCCGACGGCTTTTGCTCTCTACTCTTGAACCGAGCGTATCGCCGAAATGCTTCGAAACGAGCGTTGGAGCGCCACAGAGTACATGAGTAACATTTCCTTTTCAATCTCTCTCTCTCTCTCTTTCTCTCTCTTTGCTCCTATAACTGTAGCCTATTGCCGAGAAACTTTTTGAAGCTCTCTACCGGTGAAGCTTGGCTCTCTGCGAAATCGTGGTTTTCAAGTCGACAATTTGACTTGCTCGATGATTTTTTTTCGCTTCTACTATATCTGAATCGCTTTATCGATTAACCGGACAGAGTTCGCGGTGCAAAGTTTAATTTCCCGAGCGGCTACTAGCCCAATATCCGGTATTAAATGCAGTTGGCTGGATGCAAATATCGTGGTCAGGTCAGAAGCTTCGGATTGTTGACCAAACTACTTTCGTAAAAACACCACCCCTCGGATTAAATCAACACTCCTTTTCGCCCATTTTTCTCTCGACTCTCTTCGCAAATAGTCGAAACATCGAGATCTATTGATTTTCCTAGATATCAGCAAAAAAAACGCAAGTTCCGACGTTTTTAACGTGCTCGATCCATTTCGTGTGTGTAG
This sequence comes from Hyposoter dolosus, assembly GCA_963921915.1. Taxonomy (NCBI): domain Eukaryota; kingdom Metazoa; phylum Arthropoda; class Insecta; order Hymenoptera; family Ichneumonidae; genus Hyposoter; species Hyposoter dolosus. The sequence continues at coordinate 3,991,101 of OY998140.1, forward strand.
AAGAAAAAAAACTCTTCAAGTTTCGAAAAAAAAAAGAATTTCCACGTCTGAATTTCTCGGAGGAACGGGCAACGATAATGAAAACAAAACTCTCAACACTTCCTCCTGTCGCGGTGACTCGGAAAATTGTAAATCGATATTTAATCATCCGCGGATCAAATGGGGTCTTTTTGACCCAGACGACAACTTTTTTACCAAAATTTTGTTTTTTTAAAACGTTTTTTTTTTAATAAAAGAAATGCAACGACCATGACAACTATGGAACCTCAAAAGAAAATCAATGGAGAGCATTCCAGAATGTTTTCAGATTTTTTCTCTCCAAATTCGTGAGATATAAGTGGCAGAGCGAAAAGGACCCATGTGGTCCGGGTTGCCATAAAGAATCACATGATCCGCGGAGGGTTAATGAATCAAAACGCTCGACGATGAGTAATTGACCATTTTGTGGCGGTAATTCGTTCTGCGCATCAAGAACAAAGTTCCGGACTAGAGATCGGAACGAAAAATCCCCTCGAAAAGTTCAAAGCGTTTGACTAAATAAAACTGACCTGGTTGTGAATGCAACGAACCAAAATGACTGCTATAACATGATTTTCGAAATTTGTGTTGATAAGGAAAACCAGGAGTCAAGGTGACTTCGACGGAAGCCAAGGTTTAGAATAACGAAAAACCGAGTTACATGATTTCTACATGTTTGGCAATGAATTCCTTTGATGTAAAAGACTTGAGCTAATTTTTCTCTATGCTGTACACGATCAATGCCTTCCAAGGTCTTTTGGAAGCTGCACTGGAAAGCTGGTGAAGCGGTTTATAGGTAGCCTAAAGGTTTGTCGAATATGATGTTCGTTTTTTGTGGCAGGTGGTTCGCGTAGGTGCATTCGCCAATATTGAATATGTCTATAAATCCTCATACCTTTCGATCCCTCAAAGCAACGAGATGAACTCACATTTGCGTTCTACTATCTGGATAGGTGGGCGGACACCTGCTCGTGCAAATATATTCCCATTGACATTCTATCGTTGGAATACAAGCAAAATATATTTCTTTGTTCGTTATTTTGATAAGTAATGCACTCGTTCGAATTTTTCTAGGAAATTCTGTTTTAAATGGCAAGGAAGACTGTCCCATTATCGTGGCCAAACACCGTATGCACATTTTGTCCTCTGCTATAAAAAACAATCAGTTTTCGTTTCATTCCAACGATGCAAACTTCAACATCGTTTCATGATCGTTGATAGACACCGGAGAATAAAACATTGATTCAAATTGCGCTGAAGTTCACAACGTTGAAATGCAACGAAAAATATTTGTTTTTATTGGTAATTCGTTCAATTTTCAAAATCTTTTAATTATCATTATATTTTTGCTATGAAAAACCATCAGTTTTCGAATGGCACTAAAGTTTTTATCGTTTTTTTTTTGTTAATTATTTTGATAATGATCGTTGAGAAATTTTGCATGAATATTTTTTGCTCTGAGCGAACTTCGACATGGTACGTGAAGGTTTATCCACAAAATCATGATAAAAATAGTTCGCTACTGCCAGTGAAAAATGATTTAAAAAGAAGGGACGAAATGAAAAAAAAATGAAATTGGCAGTTAGGAACCCCGAGCAATGAGGCACTCTCGTTAGTCATGAGTAAATGCGTAGCAGTGAAGGTGAAAAGGAGTTAGAGAGTTAGAGACTGCAGTATCCTCATAGGATTCCACATACGTCGGAAAATCCTAATGATCAGATGATACGGGAGTTTGCGTAATTTTGGCGTTGGATCTTGAGCCACTGAGGTACAATATTTAATGCATTAACCATAAGTTTTACGCTCCACATATGTGGAAACTGGTGTGTAACCGATTCATGTACTTTCGCATACATCTGGCGAGTATATAAGGAGAAAGAGAGAGAGAGAGAGAGAGAGAGAAAATGGCAGACTCGAGAGGACGCCCGCCACTAGTTACACACTGCGATGGGCACGATAAATTCTGCAGGCCAAGTGTATCCAGAGCACTTCAAAGAGCTATAACCTACCCCTGTGTATATTCAAGCCGACATGCAGCAGTATATTATTTATATACATACATAAGAGTAACTACGCGAAGAGGTACATAGATATATATATACAACAAGGTTGTTCTTACGTGTTTGGCTGATGTACTTTCAGCTCGGTATATATGCGGCATTGTACCGAGTCTATGGATGAACGTGCATGGAGCTACTCCGTGGTATAGAAATCGGATCGTATGAAAAAGCTTGTTATGTGAGTTTAGCGAGATACGAAGCAGTTCGCGTCGTTTGGCGATGGAGACCGCGGCAAAAGCAGAACGGAGAGAGCGAGCGAGAGAGAGAGAGAGAGAGAGAGAAAAAGGGGAAAAGTGGGATGTAGAGTTAAAATGAGAGAGATAAAAGATGCAGGGAGATGAGCACATACGGTCACCTTCGAGCACGCATGAACGCTCGCCCACCGAACAAACACGCAAAGGAGATTTTATTTTTAGTTCAATTTGTCGCTCGAATAAAATCATAAAGCCTATATGACGCTGACAACATTGGATATTAATACAGATACACGAGTTTTGCTCGCATATATGTACATACACGTGGCTATAGATTTTCGCATACGTATATCTACATTGTTCCAACTGGGATTGTCGCCCCGGGGGCAAAGTCGTCCGAACGCCCGAGTGAACGAGGCAACAAACGCCCGTTGCCCGCCGAACCGCCTCTCCTGCTATGCCCTTTCCGCCCATTCAACTACAAGAAACACACGTGCATGTGCTGCTATCTCTCTATGTGTTGAGCAGGCTAGAGCCAGAGGAATCAGGCCATGCGAAGATTTTGCGATAGTTGCGCCACCCCATGTGAAACTATGTACTGCGGAGTCGATAGTCTCGTCGCCAACCGAGAGGGCGTCGAGCCTATTTTATCCCGACCATCCGCAAGCCTTTCTGCTTTCCAGCAAAAACTCCACATGTACGCGTCAATTTGTCTACGTCGTCGTAGCTCGCTGGCTGATATTCAAAACCAGGCAGGACCGATATCGAACCCGGACCCATCATTCTACCCAGAGATCTCCGTATCAACGAATTTTCATGCCGCACATACGCGACTTATCTATGCATCTATCCCATATCGTACACATGTTGGTACACATCCCACGAATCTCCGATTCCCGAGGATTCCATCAAATTGACCGGGCAACGTGCGAATCGATGAGCTATCGTCACAACGCGCCCTGATTTTTCAACCTACCACGTGGCATGGCTCACAATAGTCCGAACGTAAGCTTCCTCTCGATTCCAGCTTCGACGACAAAATATTCTTTTTATTTTCCTTCTTTTTTTTTCCTTTATACGGGACAACGCCATTTTTCGCGTGGCACGCCAGACTTTCAAAAGACACAATATCATCTGATTTTTCCTTTTGTTCGCTCTGTCTGTTTCTGATTTTCTTTCGATCTGACAAAATTAATGAGCCGGACAACCGAGAAGTTTGCAACCTTTTATATTTTCTTTTTTTTTTTTATTGAGAATTCGAATTAATTTGATTATCGTATCGAACAAAATATCAATCTTTTCCAACAAAATTTCGTTTTCAGTGTACATATAAATATATTCTAGTAAAAATTAACAGAATATTGGTTCGATGTCCATTGAATCGACGAATCATTTAATTTGCAATGCGCAAACAGAAATTTCAATATTTCAAGCGAATCGAATTGGGAAAGAGTCGCAGATCAATTTATTTTCCAGGATTTATTAATATTTTTGTATTAGGAATTATAAAATCATCTGTATCGCGAATGCGGTTGTCTAATCTCTTGGAATGTCTCGTACAGAGACACGGAAGCATAGTGAGTGAACGCATAATATGGGTTAGAATACGAGCACCGAGGCGTGGCATTCGATAACAACGTTTGCCAATCCGACGATTCAGGATTATTCACGCAGGGACAATAATAGCGAAGGGTTGAATATTTAAAGCGGTATTTTAAAGGCAGGCACAGACTGCGGATTGAAACAAGCAAAAATTAAATCGGGTCAACGAATCACCGAGCATTATAGTAGAGTTCATCAGTGATAAAATATTATTCCTCATTTGTGAGAATTGTTAACAAGTTGAAACATCGATGTAATCAATGTACACGATGTTTAATTGTCAACTCCGGTTTACAGATTCTTGTTTCTTCGATAATCGTGTCATTTCATGGACCTACGGATTTTCAACTTTAAAACCACTACACGGAAATAAAATGATATAAAAAATTAATTTTTCATCTAAAATTGAGGGAAAAATGTCAAAGATTCATGATGTTGAAATTAGCATCGTTAAAATGCAACAAAATCCATTATTGTATTTTATTTTTTCAAAGCAGATCCAAAAAATCACATGCTGTGTCCGTCCATGACAATTATTTGCTAACGAAAAAGTGAATGTCAAAGAAAAATTGAGGCGATTCCGAAAAACTGAAAATGGTGGATAAAATATTTTTCGTTGGACTCCAACGATCAATGTCGTTAAGTTCCTGCTATTTTCTCATTAGAATATCAATGAAAAAGTACTACAGTAGGTACAAAAAGTATTTGCACACTTTAAATACAATTTTCCATTTAAAATGTGCAAATACTTTTTGTAGCCACTGCATGTCTTTGCTGGAATTCTTTAGAGCGGCGATATGGTACCAGAAAACTATGATGTCATGATAATTTTTCATATTATTTTCTCGCTGTGTACGAAGGACGTAAATTTCCATGGTTTCAAAGTCAAAATTGTTCTGGATTGGAATAATGACGTTTACGTGTATGTGTGTCCATTCACATGGGCCATAATTAAGCCTAAAGTGGATATTGGAGGACTTGGTATCCTGGATGATATAAATATATATTGACACGCCATATAATTAGTCCACTCGAGTATTTACATACGTTTTATCCCGAACGATCTGCCTTTTGCACAGCATGGACGCACATATGCATTTCCATGTGATACAATGATTATTTCAAAAGAATATTCATCAAACTGGTGGTCCCCAGGCTGGATTAATCAAAGAGATAAATTAATGAACTGGGTTACGATCATGCGATATAAACGCAGATCGCTCTGCGATTTTGGGAGCTCTCCACCATTTCAATAGAATTCTCGTTGGAATGTGGCTTTCCCTGATACGCAATCATTGTGAAATCGTTGCTAAACGCGGAAACGTATGGACTGATTTTTTGTTTTTTTTTTTTTTTTTAATTCAAGATCACGAGCATTTTTCCAAAATTCCGAATTCGTTTGTTTTTTCATTCAATAAAAAAAAGCGCGGTCGCAAAACTGTTGCTTATCGAATGAGTGTTTTTAATAAAAGTCGAAAAATGCATTTTTCCCGTGACGTTGAAATTTGCAGCGTTGGAATACAACGAAAAATATTTGTTTTTGTTGATGATTCGTTCAATTTCCAAAATCGTCCACATTTTTCGAGAGGATTTACTTTCCTGATCGGAAAACGTGATCGGTTTATCGTCGTAATTATATTCTGCATTTGGATAATGAGCTTTGCTAAAGAAAAAAAAGAATTTCGTTGCATTACAACGTTGAAAACTTGGGCGTCATTTTTTTCTATTCGTTTTTATTTACATGCACACGTTCCTCTTTGTCCTGGGCAACGAAAAATTGTGAATAACAATCGAACGGGCTTTTCTCTCGTATCGCTCGCTGCCTCAAAGGGTTTTCCTGACTTGAGTTTTTGTTTGGCAGGAATGAGTAGAAGGCTGAGGCTTTTTTGTATGGTGAAAAAAATCTTACGACACGATGCAGAATCAGAATTTTCATTGATGTCTATTACTGGATTTTATAAATTCGCGTTGGGTGTATGCGCGTGACGTCTGGATTCACGAAGCGCAAATTGAAATCAATAAGCCGATTATTATTGGCACTGTGTGTCGTGCGCGTTGAACAGAGACTACACTGCTCCGACTCGATACGCTCTGACGGCTGGAATGAGTTTTCCTCGATAACTCTATGTACCAACACACACCGGAGAATAATGTCCTACATAAACACAACCCTCCAACTGTAAACACGGTTAGCAACCATATTAGATTGTGCCCTTTGAAGAGAACCGAGTCTAATGGATGGAAAATAAGACACAATCAACTCTACGATTGTTTCCAACTTGCTTTCAGTTTTATAAACAATTTATTCCATTCTAACCCTTAACACTTTGTCTGTAAAAGTTTTTTCCACACCTTTCGTCTGTCAATCTGAACACACCGTTCTTTTAGCCTGTTATTACATTTCAAAAATTCTGAAAAAATGCAGGCTACTGTTCGAAATCTTCGACTTGAAATTTCAATTATAAAATTGTTGAAAAATAAATTATTACATAAATGTTTGATCGAATAAATAGATTTTCCCGGGTACGAATGACCCCGGTTTACAGACAAAGTGTTTATTCCGTGAACCGGGGTCTTCGCGCCATCACACCCACATTTTAACGATGTTGAAGTTTGCATCGTTGAAATGCAACGAATTTCTGTTCTTTTTTCAGTAGAGCTCATAATTATTATTCAATATTTGGTCCGGGCAATAAAACGATCCTCTCTGGCGACCTAAAAACTCAATCGACACGAAAAAATGCCATGATTTTTAAAATTCAATAAATAATAAATATACAAAATATTTATTCTTTGAATCTCAACGTTGCAAACTTCAGAGTCGTCACAATTTATATGAATCAAGAAATCTGAATAATTTCATGGTAAATCTTTGGACTGTACTTTAGAAACGAGACTGAACATTTTTTTCTTATTTTTGAAACTTTTTTCCATCAAATATCAAGTAATGTGCGAAAAATTTTGTCCAAAGGATTCATTTTTTCGTTTGTTTTTTTATTTTATTTTTCAATTTAATCACCTCATCGACTCTGTTGGTTTTTAGGCGAAAAAAACAATGAAAAATGAAAACTGCAATGTGTGTATCGAAGAAATGGGAAATATATTTCGAACCTCGCTGCTGGTAAAAAAGCGAATTGCAAAAAATAGTTACGTGCAGGAAGAGAATAAAAATCGAAATGAAAATTATTGGAGATTTTCGAAAATGTATTTCTTTGAAAATTTTCCATTGGCCATGTAAATACTGTTCAAGATTCAAAATTGTCCTGTTCCCTAACAACTATTCCCTAAAGGCCATTTTTCCACTTGAATTCTGTACGTGTGGCAAAATACAAATTGTACAAAGGCCTGTGGTGTTTGGAGAGAGAAAGACAAATTGGTCGACAGCGCGACCATGAGCATTGCCAAGTCGAAGAGCGTCGACAGTTTGTAAACAGTAACCGATATATATCGGGCCGAGAATCCAGCGTTATTGAAACACGTTCCACGTGCCAGTTGACAACTTTACGAGAATTATTGAAACAGGTAGGAAGCCACCATTATTTTTGTTCATTTGTGTTTGCCAATTTGCTACTAAAATTTAAAAAAAATCAAACGCAATGAATTTTACTAAACTGAAAATCACAGACGACGATATTTTAAGGAGGCTGGCTACAATGTTGCCATGTTAAAGGCATAGGAAAATTCGAAATGATTCATGAAATTTGGTGAGTATATTCTTTAGTACCTATTAAATCATTAATATACAAATTTTTAGTTTTCACCCCGTAAGCCCTGCTGGGTCTTGCGTTGTTTCATCTTTTTCGTTGTTTTTGCTATATTTTGATTATTAAGGAGTTTCGGTAGAAAAATCTAAATATTGAGAAATTAATAATTTGGTCATAACGTTCTTCAGCATCAAGAGGAAAAACACAAATCTTTTCAAATTTTTCGTCTGTCTAGGTATCGAGTAATTCAGCATTGAAGCAGAATTCTTATGTCCGGAATGTATATTTATATATATGAAAACACGTGAACTTCACTGCTCAATTATCCGAGAACTGGTTAGAAGAAAAATTCGAAAAAATTTGTATTGTCATGTATAATACTAAAAAATCACAAAATTTTATTGAATTCTAATTATTTTCAATTTTTAAAATGTTTTTAAGGAGGTTGGCTACACACAAAAATGTTCCCACGTTAAAAGCGTAGGAAAATTCGAAATGATTAGAATTTAATGAAATTTGGTGAGTATATTCTTTAGTATTAAATCATTAATATACAAATTTTTAAAGATTTTTCTTCTACATAGTTTTCGAGTTATTTAACACTAGAGTTTACATGCATAAGCATAAGATTCTGATATATATAGGTATATCTTTTGCATATTGTAAACTCCAATTATTTGACAACTATGTAGACGAAAAATTTGAAAAAAATTGTGTCATCGTATTTGATGCTAAAGCATGTTATCACCAATTTTAATTAAATTCTTATTATATTGTCGTATGTAGCCAACCTCCTTAATTCGTCGTTTCAGAGACGAACTTCCGGGCGAAAATAATTGAAAATTTGTCAATAGTTTTGATTGAAAAAATACAATGGGATGGATGAAAAATGGAAAATAAAAAGTTTGGCACTGTGTAGGTTGTAGGAAATAAACGATAATCGAATCTCATTGGAGTGACAGTCCATCGATATGAAGGAAAAAAAAATGTTTTTGTTTTTTGTGTTTTCTTGCTGCTAACCAAAGTTTTCATATGCTCGGAATATGAGACTTTGTTGGCTATCTCGAAGTAATGCTTGTGTTGGCTCGTGCAAAATACAAAAATGGGACAAAAAATGGGACGTTTGCCGGATACGTGGAACGAATTGATAGAAGAGAAAAATCGTGTTTTGCACTGGAGTTCAGAGATACTCGCTAGAGTCGACGACAATATCAAGAGCGAGGATATTTTTTTGATGGACTATGACAATGCCAGAATCGATGCCAAAGTTGATCGATGGATTGGAAATCAAAAGCGCCAATGGGACGATGCACAATCCAAGTTTTTGTCCAAAAACACAAGGAACTCTCTAGAGAGTGAAGTTGCCGAGGTAAAAATGTGGCAAATCCGTCAATGAAAGTTGACACCGACTTTTTTCCCTCGAATTTTTTTTTCACGCACAATTTTATAATATTTCATTAGCAGCAGATCAATACGATCGAAATGCAACGAAATTCCGTTTTTTTTTTGGTTTATTGAATTTAAACAAACAAGGAATAAAATATTTGGACAACTTTTCTAGAAAGTAAAGAGGAAGTACAGACTTATACACAATATTTTACAGAATTTCCAGAAATTAGAGCGGTTGGACGATTTTTCAAAAAACTCAGATTTTCGTAAAATTCGAAAAATCATAAAATTTAAACCGTTCAACCAATATTCCCCAAATTCAATACCAACCTGCCTATTATGAAACTCTATTTATTAAACAAAAAAATGAATAATAAATCTTAATATTTGCGGAAGTTAGAGCGTCGACACCCTGTTTTTGAAAATTTCAAAATGCCGTAGAATTTGTATTTTTCCAGTAATTTCGACAAAATTGCCAGAGAATGAAGAGCTCGTATAGATTAACATTCGTGCAAAACAGTGACAGAACACACACACTCACACATTTCCGAAAAAATTTTCTAGATATGATTTTTCGATGTTTTTGGACATTTTAAGCACATTGACATTGAAAAATGAAAAAAAAAATATTTTACCGTCACGTAGCTTCCTCTATGAGGAAGCAAAAAGTATTTTTCGTTGGACTCGAACGTTGCGAACTTGTCATTTATAATTTCGATTATTCCGAATGAATTTTTCTTTATTTACGAACATGGAAATGATGAGTTTCCCTTTTATTTCCAGGTTGCCGACGACATCCGACACAAAATGAGAAAAGACTATCAAAGCGCGTACGCGGAAATGAAAAAATTTACAAAGATAGTCGACGCGATGGGGATCGAAGAGCGAGAAATACACTCGGAGTTACAGAGTCTTGAAATCGTCTGTGCGAATGATTCAAAATTATTAATCACCAAACTTGAACCGTTGAGAAAAAAAGTATTCGCAAATCTTGTTCAATCGGAAAAAATGGGCATCCGGGAGAAGAAGCTGAGGACGTCATTCACGAGAAAGGTCAAAAAAGTTTTCATTTCCATCGAACTTAACGACAAAAGAGATTTTAAAAAAATCATTGAATCGGTGGCTCGGTGAATTTTGTCAAATTCAAATTTTTCCTTGCCCTTTCCTAAGAATTTTCACAACAGTCGCGAATTTTTGAAAAAATTTGTCATCGTCAAGCTCGTCGATTTTTTCGCATAAGAATTTTCGTATTTTTAGATTTACGACGTCGATCGAAAATACATCGAAGAATGTGCCACCAGAATCGACAAACTGGTGAAAAATTTTCAGGAATCTAACAGCAGCCCCGGACGTTGAAAAAAAAAAGGAGAAAAAAAAACTACACGATCTTTATTTATCGTAAAAGTGTTTGATTTGTGAATAGTATTATTTATTTAATTAACTTAAGTCTCGAGATAAATGATGAGAAGCGGAGAAAAGGAGGAAAACTAAAATCAAGGCGAAACGACAATGCTTCGAGAAAATTTCGCGCGCCGATGAGAAACCGTGAATTTACATTAATCGAGCGCGAGTATCAGGAGAGCAGAGCTCCAACGTTCTCCAAGTACGAACTTCGCACAAGTAGTTCGTAAAGGCGAACGTAAAGAAATTGCTGGTTCGAAGGACTGCGACAATTTCAACAGAAGCAACGTTCCTTCTAATTTTTCTCTTCGCCCTAATTAACGAAGCCATACCAAATGAACTTTTCCACGAAAATATTGTGTATTGTCTGATTAATTATAAAACTAATGACTCTCGAGAGTCTATATTATTACGAATCGAATCGATATATAAAAAAAAAACTGTTACAAAGAAAGAAATTGATTGAAATTTCAAATAAACTTTTTCAATCAAATTTTCGTTGCTTTAATTTTTATAGGAAAATAATTCGTTCCAAAACCACAAGGACGACAACTCGAAGTGGGAAAAAATGAATCTCGTGTTAAAACTTGAGTCTCACAAGTCCGCGAGGAATTTCTTGTCCGTGATTTACTTTCGATCACGGAAAGGAGCGAATGTTTAAAAAGTATAATGTCCTGATTATTCAGGCTGAAGGAAATTCAATGTTTGCCATTTAAGGTGATCCGACAGTCCGCACGTTTTTACACGTTGTTCTTCGTTCGTCAGACAAAAGAGATTGATATTTTCTCGTTCCTAAAATAACAACTTTTTGTTCAATTCACAAAATCCTTGTTTTTCGAAAGGAAAAATAATAAAAAAAACTTTAATTTTATTTAAATAGCAAAAAAAAAAAGATTTTCACTTTTTTTATTGCGTCACGACGATGCGAACTTTGATACAATTTTAAGGAACTTTTCAATCGAACTCAATTCAATTACTTAAAAAAAAATTAATTGTCTGAATTAAATTTCATTCGGTTCAGGATTATATTCACGATGTTCAAAATCCTGGACGCGTAACTCGCAAGTTTTCTCTTCAAATTTCACATTTTTTTCAATTTTTTGCGTTTTTCTCAATCAAGTAAATTCCGTTAACTTTTTCAAGCGCAAATAATCGCATCAATCAACTTTTTTTCGCTCAATAGACCAAACCCAAGAAAATGTCAAGTTTTAACGATCATTGATGTATTATGGAAGTTGCCATGCTGGGAATATATCGAAATTCTGAATTTTCCTTCCGGAGAGTCCAGAGAGTGTTGTAAATATACCTTGGAATTTGCTCTCATAGTTCGAAAATCCATTTATCGAGGCCGGGAGTGCAAAATCACGAAAAAAAAAATAGCGAAGGTTGAAAAAAGTAAAAAAAAAAAAAAATAATAAAATAAATTGAACGTTGCGTTCCAACGACCCGAGTTGGAAAGTCATTTCACCGATTTTCTGTGTTTTGAAATAATAAAAAAAAGCCGGAAACTACGTTTTCGAAATTGGGGAAAAAAAAAGGAAAAAGAATTCGAGGATCGAATCGTTTTGAATCAGTCAAAAAAAAAAAAACATTTTTACGAAAAGAAATTCTGTAAAAACACAGAAAAGAAGAGAGAGACTCGGGTCTGTTTACATAAAAGTCGTGCGAGAACGGAGAACGTAGACATGACACGGTGCTGTATCGCTTTCTGGAGATTCACGTGTACACACATATCGAAGTGTTTTCTTTACAACGCGACGAGTCTCGCGAATCTCTCGTCTCCCCCCACCATGTAATACGGCAAAGTATAACGCTCTGCTCGTACGTAAACGTCTCGGCCACGTTGTTGGGGTAGGCTCTCTCGGAGACTCCTATCATCAGGAGTTCAGGAGATGGCAAGAATATCAAGAGCACTCTCGCTCGCGCCGTCTCGCGTACCACCAGCTACGTCGGGCGTACGCGCCAAATACCGCCAGAATTTCCATTTCCCGCTAACCCTGTAGCCCCACCATTTTAACTCTTTTTTCCTATCGAATTTACGTTCCATCGAGTATTTACTGATAATTTTCTGGATATTTATCTCAATTGAATCAAAAACAGTCTATGTGACGGAGAAAATTTGTTTTTCCAGTTTTCAATGTCGATGTGCAAAAATATCCGGATGTGTGTGTGTGTTCTGTCACTGTAAAATTCAAACTTTCAAAACTCGAGAACGGTTTGAACTACAGGGCTCCCGTTTTGCACACGAAAAATACGAATTCTAACGGCATTTTCAAATTTTCGAAAAAAGGGTATCGACGCTCTAACTTCTGCAAATTTTAAGATTTATTATTAATTTTTTTTATAAATAGAGAATCATAATAGGAAGGTTGGTATTGAATTTGGAAAATATCGGTTGAACGGTTTTTATTTCATGGCTTTTCGAATTTTACGAAAATCTTATAGTTTTCCGAAAAACCGTTTAACAGCTTCATTTTTTTTTGCAGACGTTGTAAGCTTTTTTGTATAAGTCTGACTTCGACTTTTCTTTCTAGTTTGAGCTTAAAACATCGAAGCAATGTCCATCGAATAATCGAAAATCGAAAAGACTGTTTAGCAGTCGTAATCGTATTGTATCGAATCGACAATATCACGATTTTTCAGTGTCCCGCAATTAAAAAAAAAATGAGACCAATCTTTTGATTGGTTTGACGAAGTAAAAAAACGTCTGATTTCGAGTGTGCTCCGTGCGAATTTCTCGAATTTTGACGATTCATGCGCAAGTGTGAAAGCCTCGCGGGCGACGAACAACGTGCTATCGAAAAAAAGGGAGAGCGTCTCAAGCGATAGCAACGGCGTTCGTAACCGCCTTGTCGATACTAGGAGCTCAGAACTTGCGAGAAACAGAAGCTCCCAAAACATCAACACAGGCTGACCCGGTTAAAGTCGCGACTACCCAACGGCCCTTGCAATTACGAATTGTAAACACAAACGAAAATATCGCTGACTACGAAAAGTATAACCTCGAAAAATCCTCGTGTTTCTTCGTTGACACGCATAAAACTCTGCGAGTATTGCAGAGAATAATTCGAAACTGATTTTATATTTTCCGAGAAAACAAACGCAATGTGGCGGTTGTTTTGTCTCGTCGTTGGAAAAACACTCGAAAGCCTAACTCGTTCGAGTTGTCAGATTTTAAACAATGACGACGAACGGCGTCACTACTCAGTCGTTCGATTTTCGTCGACAGTATCGTTTTTTTTCTGGCAACTCGAGATTTTCTACTTTTGTTGCTATTTTTCTTGGCCCCCAAGCTCGATATCGTGATAACGCAAGAATAAGACGGAATTTTGGGTTTTTAAGAACTGGGAAACATCGAAATTGCATCACGTGACCAAGGTGACGCGAAGCCTGCGTGGAAACATGTTCGGTAAAGGGATTTTGGAAATAATTTACCTGATCTTCGTCGAAAGGAATCCGCGCGTTGTTACTCTTGCAGATGGAATCGTTCATAAGCTTCTGAACATGTGGGAGAGGCTTGGGACAGGATTTGCTTGAAAAAACGACCAAAAAAATGGTCGTACTGTTGCGCAGCCGAGCGGGATGCTGCGAGCTGCGAAAATCAAGCAGGAATGCCGAGTCGAATGGACGCCGGATGTAGAAGGCCGGCAAGTGGCAGTGCGCAGGCGCGGGTGCGCGCGCCGATCGGAGCGCCGTAGGTCGGTGGAAAGTGGAACTTTCTCCAGACACACAGACATATATAAATATATGTTACCGAAGCGATGAAAAATATGAAAACAAAAAATGGCACGAAATTATTAACAAAATACGAAAGCAAAACAAGCATTTTGTTAGCAATTTTCCCGAGCATCTCCATTTCGATAACTCTTTGCGTTGAAAATTCAATTTTTCATTTTCATCGCCACTCGAAATCTCGTTATTCTTCAAATCTTACAATTCAATTATTCCAATTTAATCTTTTGCAGTTTATTAATCGCGGGACAATAGTTATTTTCATTTTCTACGGAAAATTATCAGAATCACTGACTCCAAAATGACAGATAAAAATTTAAAGCTTTATTTCGTATCTCCTTCAATAGCCGTGATCGTCTAGTGGTTAGGACCCTACGTTGTGGCCGTAGTAACCCAGGTTCGAATCCTGGTCACGGCAATGTGAAAACATTGTCACGGTGAAGGATTTTTTTTTAATTTCCTGACCAAAAAAAAAATTGCATAGCCAATATTTTTAAAGTTTTGTATTTTCCAATCGATTATCAAGTTTCAAAATAATAAATTGAAATTTAATTAAGGCGTTACGCTACTCCGGGGCTGAACGAAATTGACATACTTTTTAGGCTGGCCCAGCGACTCAGTAAATTCCATGCAAACGTACGTTCTCATGTTCCCATTTAACGATTTTAGGAAATGAAATTAATTCGAAAATTCAACAGCTTTGCTGAATAAATCGACATCAGCAAAATCAGTAATTTCTGCATTAATTGTTCCGAAGCGATGTGTGCGATTTTGTTGACAAATTTCAATCACTCTTCACTTTTGTAATTTAATTGCGTCAGTACGTGAACAACGATCGGCTCGATAGTCAGCAAATTCCTCGCAGCTTTCAGCTATAAATCCCAATCGCATCTTCAACCGCGAGCCAGTGCATTTCGTTTCTTATTACAAAACACAAGTTTCTAATAATCGAGGAAATTCATTATTGATCGAAGAAAAGTTTGAACAACATTTCCAAGTTTTTTGTTTGTTTTGTTTTTGATGAATTAAATCGACGCGATTCTCAATGAAAATGTTTGGGGGTATAGAGTTTTTATTGTTTACAGGTCTTCTCGCAAAAGCAGGTGAATGTGAAAATTTTGATTTGAAATAATCTTCTCGATTATCAATATTAACCAAAAAATGTTGAATTTTCAGTAAATCCGGAGATTATAAGTGCCAGCGATGTCCAAATCTGCGAAGATCTCTGCGCCAGCTGCGGAGCAAAATCAAGCGTCGAGGAGCAAGTTTGCCGTTGTCGTATCCCGGACAACGATGCAAAAGCCTCCGAGTGCATGAAACACGTGCAAAAGCAACAAAACGAAAAATTGAAACTCGGACTATTGGACGACCGAGAAATAACTAACCGAGGTCCACGATGCTGTCCGTTCAAGTCGAAAAAACAGATGAGATCAAGTAAGTTAATGCATATTACTCAATTCATTGAAATAACGACAACGACAAATCTTATCAACAAGAATAACGATCCGTTAACAATTTTTCACAAAAGACTAAACCAAATTATTTGCCATCGTCGGAATGCGACGAAAACTCATTATTTTTTATAGCAGAGCACAATATTTTCATACAATATTTATCAACGATAATCGGACAGGCCTCTTTGCCTTTCGGAAACTGAATTTACTAGAAAATTATCAAATTATCAAATATTATCGAAATAACAAAAAATATATTTTTCGTTGTATTCGAACAATGGAAGCTTCGGTGTTATTTTCATTTCCTGTGTAATTATGACGACGTTGAATTTCCCATCGTTGGAATGCAACGAAAATTCATTATTTTTTATAGCAGAGCACATTTTCATACAGAAATTTATCAACGATAAGTCTTCTTTGCCATTTGGAAACTGATTTTACTCGAAACATTTGAACGAGTGCATTAATTATCAAAATAATGAATAAAAAATATATTTTTCGTTGCACTCCAAAGATGCAGTATCATTGATTTATGTCATGACGTTTTATTGGATGCTCATGTGCGTTCGTTGCCCTACTCGTTGATTGATTCCTAATCGTATTGAGACGATTTTTTCACCTTTTTTGCCTGTGAATTTTTTTTTTACAGCTGACGTAGACCGAGTGATAAAGTATTTCGTGAATGGTGGCCCTACCCGCGGAATACCAATCGTCAGTAACGCGCGAAAGGATTGTGAAAAGAATGGAACGACGAGTCCAGAAACAAGTGGATCGCGACCTGCATCTCTGCCTGAGAAAAGAGTCGAGCCAGCCACAGATGCGTCTGGAGAAGGAAACGTTGAACCCGATGAGATGAGTGAAGTGAAAATTACTACGACGCCCAGAAGCTTCGAAGAAATTGACGATCGTCATGCCATTGAACCTCGACCTTTTGTGCGTTATCAAAATCGACTGCTGAGCACTTTGCCTCAAGTTTTTATCGCGATTCCACAAGCACTGACCACTTCTGCTGTTGCTTCTTTCGACGGAGCACAGTACTCTCTTCCAAGCGTCTCACAACGTCCAAACGTTTTTGTCAGATCCCAGTATCCGTATTTACTGAGAGTTGCTCCTTCGCTACCTTATGGGCTTCGTTCCGAAGAGACAATCCAGATTCAAGTCCCTGTGAATAATCAAGAAGATTTTGTGAGTGCATACCAACCGTTATTGTCAAAATAAAAACTAAATTTTTCATTCGGTATTAACCCTTCGTGATCAGACTTCCGCCACCGATCTCGGTGGTCACACTGGGTTGATTCTACCCAGTCTATTTTTGAAGCCGCATTGTGACCAGTCTATCGGCCCGAAAATTCTCAAAAAATTACTGAACATCCTTTAGACATTCCAGTTTAGATACGAAAAATTTTTCTGGAAGAAATCGAAGGCAAATATATTTATTAAAATGCAGAATAAAGAAAATAAACGGGAAAAGAAAGTTTTTTCGCTAAAATAATCGCCACTTCGTGGATTTTCAATATTTTCAATATGTGTGGATTCTACCCACAGTGACCACGAAGGGTTAAAAATCGTCAGAGAGTTAAAATTTTCAAAATATTCACGGGTACGAATATTAGTTGAAAAAAACAAAAAGACAAATGGAATGAAACGTGAGATTGACGAGTAAATAACGTTCAGTTCGATTTTTCCAATCAATCACTTTGTTTATATTTTTGATGTGTTTTTTTTCAAATGTATTAAGAATTTTTTTTCAGGATGCTGTCAAGCAGGGTCAGCTAATAAATTCATACCTAGGAATCCCGAATGCGTTGCTGGCTCGAGCTCCAACACCATTTCCTTATGAAAGCTTGTTAAGAGCTCCGCAATATGATGCTGTGTTCGGATCTGTCGAGCCTCGAATTGACGATGTACATGGTGATGCATCAAAAACGGCAAGTTGACGAAGAATTTTTTTAGATCGCCGTTTCATCAGCCCTCTAGAAAAATACTAAAAAATCTGCTGGCCATTCAGTCTATGCTCATGCCATGGACGAATGTCGTTTTTCCGAAGCATCGCTAATTACCAAATCCCATTAGGATAAAAATTCATGTCTCCCTCATAGCTTCGTGGTAAAACGAAAATAAGATCCATGGGTGAATTACTTTTCCTGCAAAAATGACGTGTTCTCGAAAATTGAAAAAATCCAAAATTCACTATTTTTTTCCATTTTTTCGATTGTTCCAATTTTGTTTGCATGTTTGTTTGCACGCGCTCGTCACACGAACGACACATAAAAATGCAGGATATTAGTTGGAACGTTTCCGAATAAGAATATCGAGAAAAAATTTTTTTTCCAATTTTCAAAATGGCGGAAAAAAATCAGCAACGAGGCATGGAGTAAAAAAAAAGGATGCAAACCGTCTCGGGCGCCAATAACTTGTAATAATTCTAGCTCAAAGTTGAGCCTGGGGTCATTTTGACCCCTGGCCACCACGGAGGGTTAAAATCCTGAAAAATGTATTTGGAACTTTCACGATGAAGCACTGCATGTTTATCGGTCGAACTCGATAAAGAAAAATGAAAAATTTCATTGCGTTTCGATGATGCAAACTTTCAGATTTCCAAATCAATTTTTTGACTCGAAATTCCGTCTCTGGATACTCAAATGTTCGTTATCACAGACAGATGAAAAAATAACGCCTCCAGAAGCGCCGACATCCGAAGAAACACCGACTCCTCTGCACAAAGTCATTGCCCAACAAAATCTGCTTCTCCACACACTGAGCGAACGCTTGCACGATTATGCGTCCGCCCTCGAAGCTTCTCAGTCCGAACAGTCCAGGAATCCTATGCCCGAAGCGCCGAGACCCATAAATCAATTTTACTGCAGTGACGAAGATCCGAAGCTCGGAACAACGAAAGATCAAAGCTTGGCAGGCGTTTGATTGAGTTACGAGAAGCCTAAACAAAGGTCCTGCATCTGCAGAAACAAGTACATCCGCCTTCGGAACGAAAATCAACGCAACCGATACTGGAACAAAAACCAAGCAGACCTGAGAGACTAACGACAAGGGCACTCATCAAAAAACCGAAAGAAAACTCGACTCTGAAAATGACAACAATGGGCGACAAAGTTTCAACAGTTTATCAACGATCGGTGATGGGCAATGAAGAATATCGTTGGCAATTTTCGCCTCGATACTTAGAAAAAAGAGCAACATTGTGAGAGAAGGAGATTAGTGACTGACAACAAGTTTCAACTTGAAAAACTGAAACGTACAAATTTTTCAATATTTCGTGACGAATATATTTTTAGGATTTTTTTTTTTATCCCAGCTTTTTTACCTTTGTTCGTAAATATTAATGAATAAAAATGATTTTTTACTTTTAAGACGTATTTCCTTTTTGCATTTGTGGATCATTCGTTATTTATACTTTCGACGACGTCTCGGTTGCTTTTATTTGCAACGTCGAAATGCACAAAAAATATTTTTATTTATTGACTTTTTCATTAATTTTTTCTAATTAATTAGAAATCATTAATTCCCAATCAAATAATTGAATGAAATGAATTTAAAAAAATTAATTAGAAATTAAATATGAAAATTAGAAAAATGATAATTATTCTAATTCTCATAAAGAAATTTCTTATGTATTCAAGAATAGAAAAAACATTCCATGGTTAAAATTAATATTGTTTATTTATTTCATCGCCTCCCTTTGCCTTTTCCTTTTTTGCTGGACGAGCTGGAAGGTTGTTGCGTCGATTGCTCCGCCGTCGACTGTTTTCCTTGACGAGTCTTCAGATTGGGAATGGTTGTGCCGAGGTGCAGAAGAACGGAGTCTCTCGTGGGGAAGGAGGGATGGACCGGCGTGCCGTCGTCATTTTTCAATTGGACTCTTATCCGGCCTCTGTAAAGAACTTCTTTGCTTCTCTCCTTTGGGTGCAGTTTGTTTTCTACGCCAACTTTGAGACCGGCGGCTATAAGAACGTCACGGATCTCCTGATGCGTGGGGTTTTCCACGCACTTGTCCTTACTCAGTTTTCTTCCTTCTGCCAAAGTTCTTTTGCTGTTTAAATATATCGGGTAAATGGAAATCCATCTGGAGAGGAAATGAAAAACAGGCACGTCAGTTTCGATTTTTCTGAATTCCGCTTCTCGCGAAAATGCTTCGCGAAACAAATTATATCGATTGAGCAAGATTGGAGGAAAGATTTCGTTTACGTAGGAAAAGCAGCGACACACAAAAGTTATTTGACGATTCTGATTCATTTTCATGGACGGAAAATGCTTTTTTTAAATTGCTACGTGTCAACGATTCCATTTCGATTTCGAGTCACTCCCTTCTCGATACAACTCGTGTCAACAAACACAGTGGCGATGACAGATTTGAGGTTATATTGCCATATGGAGCACGAATATACGAATGTAATGTTTTTTTTTGTGCAATTTTTATGGCAATTGAATATTCGAACGTAAAGGGAATTATTTCGCTTTGATTAACTTTTTAAATCGCGATTAATAGTTATGAATTTACCTTTCTCTGTCGCTGTGCTTCTTTGATGGATTCCACGCGAGCGCCATGACTACGACAATGCAATGTACTGACTGAATCAATTCAATGTTCCTAATCAAGTAATTCAATCAAACTCAGGCTTGTTTTTCTAAAAGTTTGTCATTCGTATGATCGAAAAAAGAATCAATCCAATAAAACAATCAAATGATTACAACACTCGCTCGAAGAATCGTTGAAATCGAATTCAGCGTTATTTGGATTCCTGTTGATAAAGTTGGCGAGATACGGCGTTGAACGAAAAAAAATGTTTACGTGGGCTCGTCCGGGATTTGAACCCGGGACCTCTCGCACCCGAAGCGAGAATCATACCCCTAGACCAACGAGCCAGATGACTAATAAGCCGGACATGTTTAACAAATCGAAAGTGTCAAATTCGTAGCCAAACAATCAACTATAAACAATAATAATTCACTCACGGTTACGAGTTTGTACCAAATAGTCAATAATAACGAAATCACAAAGTTAATCACGATTCCCACACGACTTTTTGACAATCAATGTCTTCACGTTTGATCGATCGATCCCTCTCAATTTTTCTCAATAATTCAAATTCAAAAAACTTTTCCTTTAAAAAGTCGATGCGTTGACACTTATTTGGTTTGTGTTGTTTGAAGAATTATTAAAAATTTGAACAATCGTAAAATGGAGCATTGCACTAAAAAAAAAAGAAAACAATTTTGCTATATATTCGAGATTGAAAACCGAAAACGTATTTCCAGAATTGCGCAATTGCTAAAACTAGCCTTTTCCTCGGCTAGGACGAAAAATGTTTGAAAAAATGAATTCAGGCAACTTTGGATTTGGCTTGAGGAATTATAAAACGTACACAATGGAATATACTTCAATATATTTCACTTTATTATTCAATCGGCAAGGAAGGACCGTCTCTATTGCTCGACGATCTCAGAGGGACTGAAAGAAAAGGTCGCGTGGAAAAAAAGACCGTTGAAGCCCTTGCGTCATCTCATGCGAAGAAAGAACTCTCTGTTTCTTTTCTGTGCATTGTTTATATTGACCCGTGGCCTCGCTCGGTTTTGAATGGTAATCTCGTATGTAAACAAACTGTTCTCAACGATCGAAAACGTTTAGGCACGTTTCTTTTTAATATACTCGACGTCGAGACACGCCGAGTCTCATTTAATATTTCCTGCATGGACTTGGAACGTAAAAATCTTCGAAATTTGCTTCCAAATCAAGTTCCTCGTGTGTACGAAATTTTCCTCCAGCTGTTAATTCCTTATTGGCCATTTTTTTCGTCCATTGTAACAAAGCGATGGTCTTACGAGACTGCAAATAGGATTCGCTGACCTTGAGAAAAAGTTTGTCAAGATTTTGTTGTGAAAATACAAGATCGAAGAATGATGCACATCGGAAGAGAGTTTACAAGCATTCACTATACAGCAGCCAGTTAATTCCTTTTTGTTAGACAATTCTTCGCATTACGTTTAACGATAAGAATAAGCAGTTAATAGTTTCACTATGGAAACTCATTACAGGTGAATAATCTCAAGATTCGACATGTTAATAAGAAAATCGAGCTACAATAGCTCATACAAGCTGCACTGTAACGAAGCGATACGATAAGGGAAATTAAACACAAATTCAATGAGCGAATGGTACCAACTTGTAGCTTGGCTAGTGTTTATTTCTCCAGACAGGCAGTTGTCGTTTCGGTATATATCGAGTCAAAAATCAGTCATTTCTTCGTGTACTATTGGAAAAAAATAATAATAATAATAATTCAGTAGAGAATCACACAAAAAGTGGGTGAAAATTTTGTCCGTTTTTCTCATTGACTGATTTATGTCGAGTTCAGATTATTCTATCGCGAAATCGTGTCAATTACCTTTTGTTAAGGAGGTTGGCTACATACGACAATATGATAACAAGTTAATAAAATTTGGTGATAACATTCTTTAGCATAAAATACGATGATACAAATTTTTTCAAGTTTTTCGTCTACATAGTTGTCGAATAATTGGAATTTACAATATGCAAAAGATATATCTATATATATTTGAATCCTATGCTTTTGTATGTAAACTCTAGTGTTCAATTACTCGAAAACTATGTACGAAAAAAATCTTAAAAAATGTGTATATTCATTTTTAATATTAAAGAATCTGCTCACGAAATTTCATTAAATTCTAATCATTTCGAATTTCCACATGCTTTTAACATGGCAACATTGTTGGGTGTAGCCAAGCTCCTTAACACTTCGTCTGTAAACCTGGGTCATTCGTGTCCTGCATACGACGGATCGGTCCATTTATTGGATCAAAAATGGGTGAAAAAATTCATTTTCCTACAATTTTATAATTGAAATTTCTAGTTGAAGATCTCGAACAGTAGCCTGAATTATTTCAGAATTTTTTGAATGTAATAAACAGGCTGAAAGAGGACACGGTGTGTCCAGGTTTACAGACGGAAGGTGCGGAAAAAACGTTTGCAGACCAAGTGTTAAGAATTATTATTACATCGAGTTTCACGCAAAGTTTGGGTTTGTTGTTCTGAAAAAAATGCTTCAGCATCTAAAAAAAAAAAAAAAAAAAAAAAACATTTTATAGCATGTACTTATTTTCTGTTCATGAGGCCTGTAAAAATCGAGTTTAGAACGTGGCAAACGTGCTCATTATTTTCAACGAGCGCGATAACAATTGCATCCTATATTTTTATGGCTATGCTGATTTTTTTATGAGTGTGATAATGCAGACTTTGCGTTGGATGCATTGACTTTATGGGGCGTGCTCGAATAATATCGATTTTCGAGTTTTGTACAAAAACAACAGACAGTCATTCGGAAAACGCCAAAATATCGCTGTCCCACGTTTTTTAATGGTAATTTTTTTCGTTCGGGATGTCTGAGCATAAAATTGGAGAAAAAATTTCCGCGTGAAGCTTGTGGTTGACAAAAATTTCAAAATTTCTTTCAAATAATTCATTTCGACATCGAATCGTTTTATTTCTCCAAAAAAAAAAACACGAAAATTCATTTCTTCCATGTCAGATAATTGATCGGCAGAGAGTGCGTTGAAAATCATGATTCTCAATATCGTTTTCATCTTCTTCGTTATTTTATTCTGGAACGTTGACGCTGGAGCTTCTCACGCGAAAAATGTATCCGCATCGAATCGCCCATCCAGGAGAATCGGTAATATAAAAGTCGAGGTCGCGAGCAGGTAAAAAAAAAAACATAGATCGATACGAAAACATTATTTTTCACAGATTCAAAAAAAAAAAAAAAAAAAAATAGCTTGAAAATAATATTAAGGACGTTTCTAGGTGGGGACATAATTCGCACAGCTGGCACTTTGGATATAGGAATGTGCCGGAATGGGGACAACATTATCCCGAATGCAATGGCTGGAAACAGTCTCCCATTGATCTTCATTTGGACTCGATGAACCAGCTCAGAGTCGAGAGGCCTTTCACGTGGGCCGGATATGATAGGATACCTAATCACATGACAATTGTCAATAACGGTCATACTGGTAAAGTCTCGAGAAGTAAAAATGGTTTTCGTCGCAAAAGCGATCGATTAACATTTTTTTTAAACCATTAGTAGACACACATGGGTCTGGGGGGCCCCATTCAGCGAATGGCGTGATTTTTTCGTTTTTCGTATCGATTACCATTAAATGACGATAATAAAAAATCATTTTTATCCATCACCCAGTGCAGGCTCTCTTTCTAAAGATCCAAAACTATCTTCCTCAAATTTTTTCCATTTTTTAAACGAGTCCAATAAAAAATGGTAGGGTCTCCCAGACCCATGTGTGTCTAGGAAAGAGCACTAATCTGTCTACGGAGGGTTAACGATACTTGGTAAGTTTTTCCCGAAGTCTACGACTGTTTTTAGTATCTCGCCGTTACAGTGCAGCTGGCTGGCTATTGGGAAAATCAAAATGCACCGTATCTGTTTGGGGGTAACCTCAGGGATGCTTACGTATTCGAACAGCTCCATTTTCATTGGGGACCCGATGACAGTATCGGGAGTGAGCACACCATAAACAACTATAATCTGCCCCTCGAAATGCACATGGTCCATTACAAAAAAAGTTATGGATCTTTCAATGAAGCGATGAAATACGAAGACGGTTTAGCTGTCATAGGAATTTTTTTCAAAGTAACGAAAATATCCAAATTCCCAGTTCGATAATTTTTCATCGTTTTTTTTTCTTCTGCTTAAGGATGTTGAGTAACTATGAAACTTTTTCATGTTAATTGTTCAATAAATAGCTTCTTAATCGTCGTGAAATTTTTACACGACTTCCTGAATACTTCAGGTAAAAACTTACCAAATTTTAAAAATTTTATCATCATTACTTCAACCATCTTGAGGGTTGAAAAAAAAATGATGAGAAAATTCAGAAAATTTAGTATGTTTTTGTATCAAATATTTAAAAGGACGTGTAAAAATTTCACGACGATTAGAAAGCTTGTTATTAAAAAATGAACATTTTGTTGAAAACAATTTTTCAAACAAATACAAAAAATATTTATCAATAAACTTGGTTTTGTTTCCGTTGCTTTCAGTGCATTATAGATATTCAAAAATTAAGAGGTTTAAAAAAAAAAAGTATCGCAAAGTTATATCATGAGACTACATTTGACGACATTCAATTTATTAATGTTTTGTTCGATAACGAGCTTCCTCATGGTCGTAAAATTTTCACACCATCTTTTAAATACTTCGTACAAAAACGTACCGAGTTTTCAGAATTTTCTCATCATTTGCGATTTGGGACTCAACATCCTTAAGGTATCGCCATCACGAAACGACTTGATTTAGGGTTCTTTCAAAATTTTGTACAAACGTTCTTAGCACCAAAACTAACAGTTTTCTCCTCTGAAGAAAAATTTTCTGACGTTTAGAATTTGAGATATTTCATTTCCAATTGTTCCCATCTAAACGCATGTAAATTGAAGTAACGTTTCGTCAAAAAGTTGCAAGAAAAAAACAAAAGAAAAGCGTTTATAGAAAATTTTGAAAGAATCCTAAATAAAGTCGTTTTGTCGTAGTAATAAGTTTAGGAGAATTATGTTGACGATTTTTGCAGGTTCAGAATTCGTGGAATAGCGGAATTCAACAGGTGCACAACTATCACCAGGCGATAAGAAATCCAGGGGAACCGATCACGATCCAACCATTTCCATTGTCCGAATTTCAGTTGAACTTTCCGGGACAATATTATTCCTATTTTGGCTCATTGACTACTCCACCGTGCAGGGAAATTGTCACTTGGATCATTCCAGCGATTCCACAAATAATAAATCGCAATCAGGTCCGTGCAGCGGCATCGAATAATCGATTGTAATCGATTAATTAGTTAATCAATCCCTGAGAGAAGTTTTCTCGAACTTTGGTACCATTTTTCTATTTATAGATGGATATTTTTCGAAGAATCAATCTCTCGGGAGGAGATAATCGGAATAATCGTCCAGTAATGCCACTGAATCGTCGTGTGGTCTACCGCATAGAGTACTGATGAAAAAACCCTTTTGCACGACGATTAGAAGCTGAAAAATTTATTCACGCATTTGTTTGTCTCTCAAAACGCTAAACCGGCTTCCTCGTACGTCTTGAATATTTTTTCGATCGCGTAACAGTACGCAGCCTTCCTCACGTCCAGGCAAAGGTCATACTTCTCCGCAGTCTCCATGATGCACTAAAAAATATAAAACAAAACAAGATTGTTGGTTGGAAGGAAAGAAAAAATTTGTAAAGACGTTGTTAATAAAAATTGGAACTAACTGTTGCTGCCTTTTCCATTGAATGGTCGAGACTGCTGTTTACAATGTCACGTTCCGTTGCGTTGCAAATTCTTTTTTGGAAAGCGTCGGTTGGTCGTATTCTCACGTCGTCGAATTGATGTCTCAGGGATTCTTCGACCGAATCTGCATTCGCGAAACATTGACTTTTCATTATTTTTCTCCTTAAATTAATTTCATGTCTCAGGCTGAGAGATGAGTGAAAATGTAAAAATTATCGTTACAGAATAGAAACGGGGAACGAGCTCGGACATTGGTCAATTTTCATTGAGCAGAATGTTAATTTCCACGAAGATAAACGAAAATTTCTTTTATAGAAAATAAAATACTTCATCCCCCGTTTATTACGGTAATTATTAACCCTCCGTAGACACACATGGGTCTGGGGTACCCATTCAGCGGATGGCGTTCATTTCTCATTTTTTGTAACGATTACCATTAAATAAAAATTATAAATAAGAATTTTTATCCATCACCGAGTGCAGGCTCTGTTTCTATAGATTCAAAACTACTTTCCTGAATTTTTTTCGATTTTTTTAACGAACCCGACTACAGCAAAAAACAGTAGGACACCCCAGACCCATGTGTGTCTTGGGAGGTGCGCTAATTGTCGTGTGTCTACGGAGGGTTCATTTTTAATTCTCTTTGTGCAACAACTACGATTAACCGTTGTTTTTTTCCTTTACCCAATAAATGATAATTCGATTCTTTCTCATATTTGAAATGGAGTCTCCCGTAAGAAACGTGACTTATGTTCTTGACCCATTCGAAATAAGAAACCGTCACTCCACCACCGCTCATGTACAAATCTGGTATCACGAGGATATTTCTTTTCAGAAAAACTGCATCTGCTCCAGGAGTGCATGGTCCGTTTGCTCCTTCGGCTATTATCTGTCACAGGTTTGGAAATGATATTGTAACTCGAGCTTTGTCGACCAACTTGCATTGCGTCCCTGCAGTTATTTACAGGTTTTTTCCAAATTTTGTAACTGCTAAATTTCCGCAATAATTTTATACCCAGTTGGATGGAAAAATCGATGAAAAATCGATGACATTGAAGTTCGCAACGTTGGGGTCCAAAGAAAAATACGTTTTTTTTTGCTGATTGTTTAATTTCAAAATCCATGACAATTTTAGCAGCGATTTTGACTTTCGATGGTAAAAACGATCGTTTTATTGTCCTGACCAAATAATGAATAAGAATCTCGGGCTCTGCTCAGAAAAAAATGGAATTTCGTTGCATTCCAACGATGCAAACTTCAAGATCGTGAAAAATGTTTGTCTAAAAATTCGTAGCTCGTTGGAATTGTGAAAAGTTGATTTATTCGATTCTGTTGGACGCAACTGTCGAGAGTTTCGACGAAATCAATGAGAAATACGAAGATCGTAAGAAAAAGCGAAAATACCTTTGCCTGAATATTTTCAGCGTTCGTCTTTTTCACGGTTTTTTCAGCTGCGGCTGGCACGAAAATGTCACATTGCTCGTACATGAGATTGGGTCCTTTGTACTCTTCCGCGCCTTGGAAACCTTTGGAGCTTCCCGTCTCGTTGATATGGTTGACGAGGGCCTTGAACGAGACACAAGTGGGAAAAAGGCCACAGAAGAAATCTGACAGGCGAATAATTTTTTATACAAATGATTAATATTCCATTTAGTTATCGATTTTTTTTTTTAGAATTCGCGAAATTGATTTCCTGGCATGAAATTATCGTTTTTTTTTATTGAACCTCAGGGTCGATGCCGTTCTTGTTGTAGATCGAGGTATCGCGTTCAATCACCCCGATGCATTTCGCACCGGCCTTCGTAAAGTACAAACAAGCAAAGCGACCGACGTTACCGAAGCCCTGAAGAAATAATTATTTCAGAAATTCGCTTGAAAAATCCCCAAGGATCGTTGACAAAAAAATCGTAGTGCAAAAAATTGTCACGTTCAAAAGTATGAACCAAAGAATTTCTTCAGTGAAAAAAACTCCATGATCACTCTTTAGAAACATTTACAAGGTCAAGTTACCTGGACGATGAAACTCTTGTCTCTGAATCCCGTCGACAGTCCAATTTTCGACATCCATTTTTCATCGGATAAAAAATTATCTACTGCGTGATAAATTCCTCGTCCAGTGGCTTCCGTTCTGCCTTGAACACCGCCCTGATTAATTGGCTTTCCTGTGACCACGGCATGAGCATTTATGTCACTCATTCCTGCATCGAAGTTCAACAATTGGTTGAGTAATTATTTTTTAAGAATTTTCAAAATAATTTCGTTGTGACGAAAATTTCAAGATTTACGCGTCTCGCTGACAAACTGGGTCATTCTGACCCGGACTCAATTCTTGGCGTCTATTATTCCTACGGTCCAACAATCCGATAAAGTACGGTCTGGGTCAAATTGACCCAGTGTGTATACGACGGGTTAAAATTGTTTCTAATCGTTTCTGGGTCATTTTGACCCACTCTCAGTTTTTGGCGTCAATTATTCCTATGGCTCGATAGGCGGATAAAGTACGGTCCGGATCAAATTGACCCAGTGTGTATACGAAATTTTTTCTTGTTTCTGCTTCAGAAGTACAGTCTCAGGATTGACCCTGAATTTTTTTGAATTTTTTCTTTCATAATTGCGGGCTCGCTAGCGCCAAATCGCAAACGACTCCGGTTCACGAAATTATCAAAAAAAATGTTCACCCATTGGACGAAGACTAATTGGAGAAACTTTTATACCCAACGTTTTTGCATAAGTATCAGCCATCCACGACATTTCCCTGGCGCCGGTGTTGACATCCGGAGCAGGAACGTGTATCGCCGGGCCAATCATATTTTTTTTCGCCATTTCGAGGGTGAAGCGTCTCGTGATTTTCTGCAGCTCGTGGGACGAGTATTTTCGGGGATCTATCGTGACGCCTCCTTTTCCACCGCCGAATGGGACATTGCAACAGGCGCACTTGAAGGTCATTAGTGACGCGAGAGCTCGTACTTCGTCCCTCGTTACATCGGGACCAAAACGAACGCCCCCTTTACACGGAGCTCTGAAAAATAATGGTTACAGTAAAATAAATCTCTAACCGGAAATGAACGACTTGAAAAAAAAAAAAGACAAAAAAATGCGCGTCTCGAGAAAAGCAATTTCTACGACACAGAGTTTGTTTAATTTTTTCTTTCGATATTGAGAAATTTTTTATAAAATCGAGTGTCACGAGGCCCTTCGATTTACCGGTGAGTATTGTGATGGGCCAAAAATCCATGAATCATTTCGTAATCCCCGTTATCTCGTCTTATGGGAAACGTAACTTCCATGGTGTTTTGACAAACGGACATAACCGCGATGATCCCTTTGACCCTTCGGAGTCTCGATTCCTCAGTCATGTTACGATATTTTTCCATGTGCTTGACGAAAGTTTCTTCGCTGGTAGCGACAGCTCGATGATAATGATACTCGACCATTTCGAAGAAATTGGGATCGTCGGTGTTCTCGATGTCCCTCAAATGCTTCGGCATTTCGTGAACACTTCGAGCCCACAAACGCATCGTTTCTTTCTTGCGTCCAGGTCTGGTGAATAAATAGCCAACGGTTTTGACGATCGACCGAAAATTTTCCATTGCATCGACTTGCGAAGAAAAATTCTCGACAAATTAGCCGATTGAAAATGTAAATTACAAAAAGTACGAAAGAACGATTTTCGCTTGTTTCGATTGAACGGGAAAGGGCTGAGGTTCGACGAACTCTCTAAGAGAAAAAACGTTCAGTCTTTTTCCTTTTTTTTTTTTTTTTCACTTTTTAATCCACGCAATTTCAGAGTAACATTTGAAATCGTGCAGCAACGCTGCCAACAGTTCAACTGCGATAGTTTTTACAATACATTGCGCCCTCGAAGCGTACTGTAGAAATGTTTAATCCTGTGTTTATTATTTAATAGCTGTTTATTTATTTTTACCTTTTGAGAATAAAATTACGTTGCTCTCGCGAGTACGTCGAGAAGTGAAACGATTCGAACGGTAAGTTACTGACGGTGCCGCGAGCTCATAGTCATCCAAAGTTAATGAAAATGTACAAGTTACATATTCCCTATTACTCGATCGTCGTCCCAGGCAATTGAGCAGAACCCAACGATCAATTCGTTGGTCTTTAGGTTTTCGGATAAAAATTGAAATATAAAAAATTCTTCTGCGGCGGTTGCTTAGCTCGCACGATATCGTATAATCTCGACAGTCAATATCAGCGATGTGGACATAATTGTGTTTACAATTATAATATGAGCGATTGGGATACGTTTCCAAAGATAAAAGTCTCGATGGACGCAGTCTACTTTCTTGCCGTTTATCGCTCGTTATATAAATTCACATGCACCGGACGAGGCGCGAAATGATAACAATAATTACATGATCGATCGGTTTACCGTGTACGCGGGTTGCGTCGACTTTACGGGCTTCCGAAATACTGGCTCAACGACATTCACACTTGGACACACACCCTCATCATCCACACTATTCTTTCTTGTCGATTAGAATGTATGGCTTTTTTGTGATTTCTAGATTCTCGTGATTTATATTTTTCCGCTTGCAGCAGCATCAAATTTTTTATCTTTCAATTAAATTAAAACGCTAAACCAGCCTCGGAATAGGTCGTGAAGATTTTTTCGATCGAGTTGGCGTATGCTGCGGTTCTCAGATCCAATCCAAGATTGAACTTCATAGCAGTTTTCATGATGGCCTGTAATGACAAAGGTTCGTGTTATCGATCGGGGAAGCCGAGAGAATTATCGCCTAAAAATCATTTTCACGCTATTTTACGAGAATAATTAACATTGCACAGTGTTCTTCTTGGTCTGGAGGAAAAGGTGTCATTTTTATTCGTTTTGATTCCTCATAGAGGAAGCTATGAGACGGTGACATTTTTTTTTTTCCAGTTTTCAATGTCAAAGTGCTTGAAATGTCCCAAAACATCGAAAAATCATATCTAGACAAAATATCCGGATGTGTGTATGTTATGGCACTGTAAAATTGAAACCTTCATAACTCGAGAACGGTTTGAGCTACAGGGCTCCCGTTTTGCACAGATGTTAATCGACACAAGCTCTTCGTTCTCTGGGAATTTTGTTGGAATTTCTAGAAAAATACGAATTCTATGGCATTTTGAAATTTTCAAAAAAAGGGAGTCGACGCTCTAACTTCCGCAAATTTAAAGATTTATGACTAATGTTTTTTTTATAAACAGAGTATCATAATAGGAAGGTTGGTATTGAATTTGGAGAATATCGGTTGAACGGTTTAAATTTTATGATTTTTCGAATTTTACGAAAATCTGAGTTTTTTGAAAAATCGTCCAACCGTTCTGATTTCTGCAAATCTTGTAAAATATTGTGTATAAGTCTGTACTTCCTCTTTACTTTCTAGAAAAGTTGTCCAAATTATATCATTTTAAATGTAAATACAAAAAACGCTGCAAATTGGAATTTACAAATTGCTTCCTCAAGCTGCTCAAGATGCACGATGCTCAAAGCTTCCTCTACGAGGAAGCCAATTAAATTAAAAATATAACTTCCTCATAGAGATTTGAGCATCGTGCATCTTGAGCATCTTGTTTTTTGTTTTTTTCGAAATATCGCGGATTTTCTTACCCTGGCTGATCGTTCCATGGTGTAATCCAGACCAGAGTGTACAATGTCCTTCTCCGAAGCACCGGAAATACGCTTTTGGAAAGCTTCGGACGCAGTCACCGGAATCCTACCGCCGACACGTCCGAACCGACGCTCGAGCGACTCTTGCACAGACTCCAGAAGATGGTAGTTCGATTCTCTCTCGTACTTGAATGTCAGTCGACCGTATGACACGTGATTGAGGTTCTTCAACCACTCGAAGAACGAAACGGTCACACCACCGGCGTTTATGTACAGATCGGGAATAACGAGGATATTTCTTTCTATGAGAATCTTGTCGGCGGCTGGAGTTGTTGGCCCATTAGCAGCCTCCGCGATGATCTTGGCCTGCGATCCAAAATTGAAAACGTTTTAAAATCCAAGATTTTCAAAAGAAAAAAAAAAAAAAAAACTGTCGCCTGGGTCAAAAAGACCCATATGGTCCGCGCAACGTTAATTCACGTATTTTGAGGGAAAAAAATCTGAAAAAATTCTGGAATACTCTCCATTGATTTTACTTTAAGGTTCCATAGTCGTTACAGTCGCTGCATTTGTTTTATTTTAAATGAAACGGTTTAAAAACCCAAGATTTTTTGGAAAAAAGTTGTTGCCTGGGTCAAAAAGACCCATATGATCCGCGGAGGGTTAATTCGATTATAAAAATGTTTTTAAACTGTCCTTTTCGTCCTTCCACTTATATCTCACGTATTTTGAGGGGAAAAAATGTGAAA
The DNA here is from genome assembly GCA_963921915.1 of Hyposoter dolosus. Taxonomy (NCBI): domain Eukaryota; kingdom Metazoa; phylum Arthropoda; class Insecta; order Hymenoptera; family Ichneumonidae; genus Hyposoter; species Hyposoter dolosus. Next base: position 4,023,341 of record OY998140.1, read on the forward strand.
AAATTCTGGAATACTCTCCATCGATTCTACTTTAAGGTTCCATAGTTATTATGGTCGTTGCATTTGTTTTATTTGAAATAAAACGTTTTAAAATCCAAGATTTGCGAAAAAAAGTTGTCGCCTGCATCAAAAGTCATCTTTTCAAATTTCTTGCATCACTTTTTGAATAAAAACGTTTTTCCTTCGCTCTCAAATAATTCAGCGGTAAATTACCTGAATACGTCCGGCGTTCTCCTTGTTTATGACCTTCTCGATAGCAGCAGGGATGAATATGTCGCAAGGCTCGTACATAAGATTCTCACCGGTGTACGGTTTGGCGCCTGGGAAACCGACGATCGTGCCGTTCTCGATACGATAATCTTCCAAGAGTTTCGGGTCGATACCTTCGGGGTTGACGATCGAACCGTCGTGCTCAATCACTCCAACGCAAACTGCTCCGGCCCGGTGAAGATAACGCATCGAGTGGAGACCGACATTACCGAAACCTTGGACGATGAACGTTTTGCCGCCCCAGCCCGGTGTAGTGCCTGCACAATTCAGTTGAATATTCTTGTTACTTGTTCGAGATTTTGCTTCGATGTGAAAAACAAGGAGAAGCAATCAACTTACCAATCATACTCATGTAATTTGCTTCGTTTATGAAATTTTCCAGCCCGTGGAAAACTCCACGACCTGTCGCTGAGATACGTCCGTGAATACCGCCCTGGTTTATCGGCTTTCCGGTTACGCAAGCATGCGCGTTTATGTCCAAATGACCAATCGTCTTTGCATAAGTATCGGCGATCCAGGACATTTCACGTTCACCGGTTCCCATGTCGGGCGCAGGAACATCCACGCCAGGTCCTGCATTCAAAAAATCTCATTAAAACTCTGCACTTGGACTTTGACCATGTGGAAGTTCGCATATTGTTGGAATGCAACGAAAACTGCATTATTTTTTATAGTTTTCTTAGTTTATAGTTAAAATTAGTTTTCCTTGTCATTCGAAAACTGATTTTACAAACAAAATTGCAACGAGTGCATTTAGTTGACAAAATAATGAATGGAAAATATATTTTTCGTTTTATTCCAACGATGCAAATTTCGAAACCATTGAAATTTATTGGATTTCGACGAATCGAGATAGTTGAATGGGTTTTTTTGTTTTATTCCAACGAGTGCATTTAGTTGACAAAATAATGAATGGAAAATATATTTTTCGTTTTATTCCAACGATGCAAATTTCGAAACCATTGGAATTTATTGGATTTCGACGAATCGAGATAGTTGAATGGATTTTTTTGACGGCTGGCGATCAGATAAAAAAAAATGATCGTGATAATAACGAGATAATCGGCCGCAAGCCTCGAAGTTGTTCTCTTGAAAATTTATCTATATTCATAATTAAAATTTATTTATAAATTGATAAATAAATTAAAAAACTTATACAACTATTTTAAAAGTCATAAATTGAAATTCAATTAAATTTAAATATGTAATTAAAATTGAATATTTAAATAAATTAAAAAATTTATTGATAAAATTTTAATAAAACTCAATTTGAAAACTTGAGCACAGTGTTTGTCTAATTTTTTTAAAAATCCTTGAACGAATATTTCGAAAATATTGTAAAGAATTCCGTAGTGAATGAAAACGTGATTGTAATTATTTCGAAACGCCTTAGCTGTTCGAATTTTTGAGTGAAATTGCAAGTCCTCACCGATGAAGCCTTTCTTGGCAAGCTCGAGAGTAAATCTACGAGTTATTTTCTCGAGTTCGTGTTCGGAATACATTTTCGGATTGATCTTGATGCCGGCTTTAGCTCCACCGAATGGAACATCAACGCAGGCGCACTTGAAGGTCATCAGAGCTGACAAGGCCTTTACTTCATCACGGCAAACGTCCATGGAGAATCGTATACCTGTTAAATAAATTGATCGAATAAAATAAACTGGAAAGAGAAATTATGGAACGGAAAAGAGAATTTTCTCGCTCAGGGAGAATCATGACGAGAGGTAAGTTGGAGAAGCGCCTCGTAACTTTGTGGAGATCTCGTCGACTTTCGACAAACTATTTTAAGAACTTGGTCCTGGTGGTCGGACTACGCGAAACATGGTTTTGTTTTTGACTCAAAAAACATGCGAAATATTTGTCTATCTAAAATTTAAAAGGGAAACATGGAAGAGCAAAGATAACGGGCAAGCGGAATGTTTTTTTCTTTGCCTATGTGGATAGAAAAAATTATCATCTCCCTGCTAACAGTACGAGCTGTACGATAATATTTCTTGTTTTAATTTTCAGTCGAAAATAGCACTGCCATGGCCTTTAATCTCTGTATTATTTGTTCTTCATCACAATACATCGATTTCTAAATCAGGCAAGGGGGATGATCGATTAGTCAATTCTTGGCAGCTAATCGGAATCGAAGAGTCACGCGGGGATAGACCAACATAGGACAGACAGCATGGCACCGATAAATCGTGCGTAATCGATCCGGTCAGGAGATTCATTTTGTTTTTTTTCTTTGTTAGTGCCACGCAACGCCAACATCACGAGGTTCCTGACCCTCGATTTCGTTCTTTTTCGACTTTATGCTTCATACACTTCAGGGTCGAACCGAGGATTATCGATTCCGTGTTTCTATTCGTTCTTTCGACCATTCGACCATAAAAAATGAAGAATTTTGACGTTTCTGGTCACGATATCCAGTCATGAGTGATTTTTAAACGTCAAAATATTTCTGAATAATCTTTCATCGTTAAGGACGTTGTATGCAAATTTTTCTATCGATAGAATTCCTCTAATAGCTCGCGCAATTTTAAAAAGTTTCACCATGTAGAAGTCGAGCTATTTATTTATCAAAATCATCATTTTCAGTAGTTTCTCATAAGAGCGTGTATTAAAAGTTGCAATTTTTAACATTAAATATTTCGATTTCTGAATGGTGAAGCCTCTTAAAACTTTGCATAAACTTTTATGTAACATCGAAGAAGCTTTATGTAATTTTCCAAAAAAATCGGTCGTTAAATTTTTTTTCGAAATTTTGTTTATTATATAACAATAACAGATTACCTCGGAGAATCTTGGATTTAGAGTATGTTGTTCTTTAGTCAATTTGTAACAACTTTTTTCAATCAACTTGGGCTCGCAACTCAATTTTTATGTAAGAAAAAGTGAAAAGAAAAATTTAGATTTGAACGTCGTCATACAACGTCCTTAAACACAAAACCTGAAACAGTGGTTTATTTTTGGTAAGAAAAAAATGTCGACAAACGAACATGAATTTATTCGTTCCTTCATTGTTAATTCATGTTTCAGAATGTGGAGAAAATGGTTTATATTTCTCTATAGAGTAACGCAACAAGGCTTGTCGTTGCCAAGAAAATACGAAGGGATCGAACGTTATTTCTAGCCGGCAAATTATTTTTACCTCCACTCGTTTTCACATATTCTTTTCATGTCTTTTTTTTTCTTCGTTTTTCTCCTCGTCAATAATTAGAAAGAAAAATTTTGTTGATGTCTATCGAATGCTTGCAATTAGAGTCTGGCGTTACAATTATTACGTGATTCTAATATGTATATGCTGTCTTTTAAACCTCTTACGATGCACTGGGATTTCTGTTCGACCTCGTTTACCGCTTCGCGACTTGGTTTCTTCTTCGCTCGGGTTATATGGTCCAACACAGGGCAACGCCTTCAGTTTCTTCTGACTCGCTTTAAATCTGACCATTCTAGAACGTATTGAAAATAATGGACGATGTAACACACTCGAAAATCTTTGGAACGTCTAACTCAACTTTCAACATTTTTTTTTAAATTCTTCATTTTTTCGACGAACGAAAATACTTTTATTTTCGATTCCAAACTTTTTCTATGATCGTGCAACGAATAATTAATTTTTTGTGTTTCACAATAAAGTAACTGTCAATGAATTTCGTCGTTTTAAAAAATATCGTGACCTCAGAGCCTTTGTGAAGAATCCTACAAAGTGCCTAACTCGACAATCGTATTTAAAAAACCTTATTTAGCTTCGATTTTTGCGAATCCTCTCTGGGAGCTTTTAAAGGTCGTTAAATATATATTTTAAGTGACAAAATTGTGGCTTTTCAATCCGTGCCGTAGAAAATGATGAGATTAAAGGGAACAGGGATACAAATTGACAAAGAATCTTGGTGAAATAAACCTCGAGGTAAAAGTTGTGCTGATCGCAAAGCCACTCGATAAAATGGCACTGAAGTTCGCAACGTTGAGATGTAACGAATAATGACAGCATGCCATGAAAATATTGGTCAGAGGACAACGTAAAAGGGAGAGATAAAGAGATATGTGTTAGAATAAGATGCGGGAATATAGGAAGAGAGCAGGGAAGAAAGGAGAGTCCGCGATTGGATGTGCAGAATATACACCGAAAACAAAATTTTGTTGAAAAAGATCGACTAAACGTTTTTTTGAATAAACCCAAAAATTGTATCATTGCAGCAAGAAATATTTTATAAAGGCTCTTCGAAAGCAAATTTTGGTTGTTCCACTCGTGAATTTCGCTGACAATTCCGTTATAAACCAAATGTACTGTCAAAATAACGAAAATTTTGTAATTATCAAAAAATATTTAGTTTATCGTATTCAACAAAATATCTTTTCCAGTGTACAAAGAGCACGATGAGACGTTTTAACATATGCTGTTGTGTAAAAAAAAGCATGGTGACTAAAAAAACAAGGGAAGGTGTGGAAGAGTGGCTGGAAGGAATTGAGGAAGAGGCGATTGGTGGAGAGGTGATAAATATATTAGGAAGAAAAGTGCAAAAAGAAATATGTGCATGTGTTAGGGAAATCGAAGAAGGATGGAATAAAAGGAGTAGAGAAACACGAATGAAAAAAAAAGGACGATTAAAAAAGTAGATTAGGGAGAGACAAATTAGTTGTAAGGATTATATAGGCTTAAGGAAATGGATGAAGAGTGGCAGTGTGTAAGAAATGTAAATAGTGTTGGAAATTTATAAGCTTTGTAAAAAACTTTGTCAAGTTATACAAATAAAACTCTATTGATTGATATAAACGATGTTGAAGTTTGCATCGATGTAATGCAACGAAATTTCGTTTTTTATTAAGAAAATCTTGAAATTCTTATTCAATATTTTGTCTGGACAATAAAACCAACTTTTTTTTTGATCCAAAGATAAAATCGGTAGGAAAATTGTCACGGTTTTTTATATTGAACAAACAATTAATGGAAATAGTGTTTTTCGTTCCATCGCATCGATGCAAACTTCAACATCGTTTGATATAAATATATTTGTTTTAAAAATGGCCAACGTTTTTTATCTTTTTGGTACCGACGTCTCAAAATCCGAAATAGGAAAAAGATGAAAGTTTTCTCTCGGCGAAACTGTTCGATTTTCTCGGTCGCGGTAACAATTCGTTTGCTCAATTTTTTTTCACCAGCAATATTGGATGAGCACCGCTTCGGATTTTTACTGACGCCGATCTTTCTATCATTTTTGACCTTTTTCGGTAGACACAAATGGGCGTTTATGAGTTTCGTCATATTTCTCCTCCTCTCTCTCTCTCTCTTTTTCTATCTCTCGCTCTCTCTTCCTCTCTCTGTGGAAATTTAGTAGTAAAGAAAAAATTGTACAGCATAACCAGTTTCGAGCAGAGCGACGGGCGACACTATCACGTGTTTTGCGCGTGATTTAAATGAATGGAATGAATCTTCCGAGGCATCGATGAAGAATTGCTCGATCGCTGCATTGTTTTTACTTCACGATACCGAATTTAATCGACTCACTATATTTTAGATTTTCATAATCTCTTCAATTGTTTTTTAATATTCAGTTTTTCATTTGCAAATAATTGTCCCGACGGAAACTACATCTTAATTTTTGACTTTGAAAAAATAAATTAAAATCATGGATTCCGTTGCATTCCAACGATGCAAACTTCAACATTATATTGTTTCGCATGTTTCTTCGAATATCTTACTATTGAGATCCGTTATCTTTGTTGTTGCTTGATCGGTTAAGGTATTACTATCACGAAACAACTTTATTTAGTTTTCTTTCAAAATTTTGCATAAACGTTCTTGGCACCAAAACTAACAGTTTTCTCTTATGAAGAAAAATTTTCTGACGTTTAGAATTTGAGATATTTCATTTGCAATTTTTTATTTTTCCCATCGAAACGCGTGTAAATTGAATTCACGTTTCGTTAAAAAGTTGCAAGAAAAAAACAAAAGAAACGCGACTTGAATTTACACGCGTTTAGATGAGAATAAAAAATTGAAAATTAAATATCTCGAATTCTAAACGTCAGAAAATTTTTCTGCAGAGGAGAAAACTGTTAGTTTTGATGCCAAGAACGTTTATACAAAATTTTGAAAGAATCCTAAACAAAGTCGTTTTGCGATAGTAATACGTTAATCACTTATAAATATGATTTTAATCTTTTTGTCGTTGATATCGTTGTCACAGGAATATTATGGAGAAAAAGATAAAACGTGGCTAAGATGTTTCGAAATAATATTTGTCCGAGTACGTTGTTGACGATGGTTCGGTCGATTTATGGCGCGATAATGAAAACGTGGAAATTCCTCATTGTTTTTTCTCCTTCTTCCGTCCTCTCGTTGCTCGCTCTCAATAGGGAGAGACGAGAATAGCGAGAAAAATAACGTCATTCGCAACTCTAGAGAAGTAAACATTTCAATCGAGCCGGAGCCGCGTTCACCTCGACTGAGCGAAACTTTATATTTGAGAGAGAATATTCACAGAGGACGTTGGGGTCATTTCGAATACGTTTGTATCGCAAACTTGACGAAAAATTATCACCGGAGGATGAAATATGAGAAAACCCTTCAAACCATACATTTTTCCTCGCATGCCATTGAGGGTTAGGAATCTGAACTCGAAATTTAAAAATTCAACATTATTTTCGTTTGTATTTTTTTTTTTAACAAAAACTGGCATGCAAAAAATTTGGGAAAAAAATCTCTGGAATCCTTCAAAGCGTACTGAGTGTGTGAAAAAATTTTCTTTGCGGTCTTCGACGTAATTTGGTACGAGATTAATTTTTCCATGGAAAAGTACGAAATTCGACTATTTATTTATTTATGGTGTTTCTGCAATTAGCAAATAACGACTGTTCATTTGTTTATTTTTATATGAACGACTCAGTGACAATACAAAACCCCAAAAATCTGCGTACACTGTTGAAATACTGATTTAACGGGTTTCGTTACCGGCGATACAATGTTTCCATGCTAAACCATGTTAAGGAGGTTGGCTACATACGACAATATGATAAGAATTTAATAAAATTTGGTGATGACATTCTTTAGCATCAAATACGATGCCACAATTTTTTTCAAATTTTTCGTCTACATAGTTGTCGAATAATTCGAGTTTACAATATGCAAAAGATATTCCTATAAATATCTGAATCCTATGCTGATGCTCTAGTGTTGAATTACTCGATAACTATGTAGAAGAAAAATCTTAAAAAATGTGTATATTCATTATTAATACTAAAGAATATACTCACCAAATTTCATTAAGGAGGTTGGCTACATACGACAATATGATAAGAATTTAATTAGATTTGGGGATGACATTCTTTAGCATCAAATACGATGCCACAATTTTTTTCAAATTTTTTGTCTACATAGTTGTCGAATAATTGGAATTTACAACATGCAAAAGAAATACCTATATATATCTGAATCCTATGCTTATGCATGTAAACTCTAGTGTTCAATAACTCGAAAACTATGTAGAAGAAAAATCTTTAAAAATTTGTATATTCGTGTTTAATACTAAAGAATATACTCACCAAATTTCATTAAATTCTAATCATTTCGAATTTTCCTACGCTTTTAACGTGGGAACATTTTTGTGTGTAGCCAACCTCCTTAAAAACATTTTAAAAATTGAATATAATTAGAATTCAATAAAATTTTGTGATTCTTTAGTATTATACATGACAATAAAAATTTTTTCGAATTTTTCTTCTAACCAGTTCTCGGATAATTGAGCAGTGAAGTTCACGTGTTTTCATATATATAAATATACATTCCGGACATAAGAATTCTGCTTCAATGCTGAATTACTCGATAACTAGACAAATGAAAAATTTGAAAAGATTTGTGTTTTCCCTCTTGATGCTGAAGAACGTTATGACCAAATTATCAATTTCTCAATATTTAGATTTTCCTACCGAAACTCCTTAATAATAAAAATATAGCAAAAACAACGAAAAGGATGAAACAACGCAAATCCCAGCAGGGCTTACGGGATGAAAACTGTTTATGAATATTTTGGCATTTCGGGTTGAAATAATCGAAAAAAAATCTTTAGTTTGCTGGATGTTTATACATGTAGCAGAATATTTCCTAAAATAGAGTGTCAGTGGAGAAGAGCTCATTAGACCCTTTGGGAGAGCTCGAGAATTTACACGTTGGTTTTTGTGCTGAAAATACGTTGCTGGGAAATGTTGACCTGGAAAAAGCTGTAAAGGTGTTGGTTGGGACAGAGACGACGAGCAGAGAGCACTTGGGAACGATTAATGCACCATCCATCTCGTTTTCAGGCTTTTAATCTCAATGAACTTTGCTACGGTCACGTCTATGGGAACGTTGTTCGTATGAGCTCGAGAACACGACACGTTTTCATTTTTCTAATAGAAAAAATGACACTGAAGTTCGAAACGTTGGGGTCCAACGAAAAATACGACTCTGAAGTTTGCAACGTTGGTATTCAACGAACAATATTTTATCTGTTAATTATTTATTGAATTTTGAAAATTGTGACAATTTTTCATGTCAATTGAGTTTTTGGGCGGCAAGGGAGGATCGTTTTATTGTCCAGACCAAATATTTAACAATAATTACGAGTTCTGCTCAAGGAAAAACAGAATTTCGTTGCATTCCAACGATGCAAACTTCAGCATCATCAAAAAATACGTTTTTCTATTAATTGTTTGTTCAATTTCAAAATTCATGACAATTTTCGTATCGATTTTGGATTTGAATCCTAAAAAAGGTCGTTTTATTGTCCTGGACAAATATCGAATAATTGAGCTCTGCTCAGATAAAAATAGAATTTCGTTGCATTCCAACGATGCAAACTTCAACATCGTATAGAAAAAGCCGAGTGTATGTGTCGCTGGAAAAATTCTTCACATTGTATCATATTTTTCAAACACAAGAGATTTAATGTTAAAAATTCGTTTTACTGATTAGATACGCTGTAAATACGTAACGAACGAGATTCCGAAAGAGCTTGGAAAAAATTAAGTTTGCCTCGTTGAAATACAACGAAAAATATATGTCTCATTCATTATTTTGATAATTGATGCACTCGTTCGAATTTTGATGGTAAATTCAGTCGTCGAATGGCAAAAAATACAGTTTCAATATTTCTTTGTATTTCAAAGATGCAAGACACTCACGAGAATATTTTTGTTTATTTTTCACTAGAATATCGAAAATGTCAGTTTTTAAAAATGAAAGAAAAAACATGCGAAACCAATTTTTCTTGGACTCTCGTCTCTCAGGACTGACGAATGTCTCAAATTTTTATTGGATTTCTTGTTTAGGATGCCGAGAGATTTTCCGAAGGTAAAAGTTCGAATAGCACGGTCGTGTCATTCCGTATACAGGAAATTTGAACAGTTCCACGAAATCTTTTGAAAAAACATCGTAAAAATGTTAAAATCCAACCGGTTGTCAAATCTTATGGATTAGGTATTATAAAAAATAAAATAAACCTCATTCAGTTGTACAAATACAACGTCACAAGACTCCGAGCAAGTTTAATTTCATAGAGGAATTTGAGTCGGCGACTTTTAACAGCTGATGCGCGTGCCCCAAGAAACTCGATCTTATCTCCACCGAAATCGAGTGAAATCCATTAAAATGAAGATAAACGAAAAAACAGGGAAAAATGTTAAAAAAAAATTATCTACCAGTTGGAAAACATCGACACCGAAATGTCAGCATCTACACTTCATAACGATCGGTTAGAATCAGAGAGTTTAGAAATGACACGTGGTACGTCATCTTCCGATTTATTGAGCGCCAAATCTGTGGAAAATCTTCCACAAATTATAAATAAGCCAGAAAGAAAGCCAGAAATCATTTTAACTGAGTTCTAATAATTATTTTCACTGTTAATTACTAATTATGAATTATTTCTGGTATTAATTTCAATTATTATCTCCCTTTCAATTTTTGTCATAATTTAAAAAAATTTTATCAACGTTATTTTCATAATTTCAATTTTTTTTCATAATTTTAATTTCTTTTAAATAATAACTGAACACAACATGTAAATTTTAATCAATTTTAATCTCCATTTTTGTCGACGCCAAAGAATAAAAACAGGCACTGGACTAAAATTTTGAGCAAATGTGAATTTTCATGAAAACGAAATCGAGCTTTGAAGTATTACACATAACAAAAAGTTATTTCATTTCAGGAACATTTTCGATCGCCCAGTAAGAAGTGCATGAAATAGATTCAAGGTCGTCGACTAGGACGACAAGAGCGTTTATCTGAATAATCCATTTCAAGTGGCTCACTAAGTGGATTGACGAAATATGAAAATTTCATAGGCGTAAAGATTACTGGCAAGTTCTTTGACCGAACTCGCGACCGAACGTTTCGAAGCCATCGGCTGTTTTGCCCAACGATCAAACATTCTTATGTCCGTTTCGATAGTACAAAGAGACTCGTCGTAACTTCACGATGTTGAGGTTTGCAACGATGTTGAAGTTTGCATCGTTGGAATGCAAGGAAATTCCGTTTCTTCTCGAGCAGATCTCAAGATTCTTATTCAATATTTGGTCAGGACAATAAAACGATCTTTTGTGAGGATCCAAAGACACAATGAGTATGAGAATTGCCTTGGTGTTTAAAAATGAACAAACAATTAATGGAAAAAGGATTTTTCGTTGGACGTTGCGAACTGCAATCTCGTGCAATTTCCATAAACAATACTTTGACAAAAGCCACTATTTTATTTCCAACGAAAATCGTATTCGTAAATGTTCTAATCTCACGCCGTTTACACGAAAACTTGTTTTTTCGTTTCAAGTGTCACAAGCTGCCGAGAAAAGCACAAAACGTTGAGGAAATAAATGGAGCTTCGTCGCCCACATTCCTTGTTTCGGAATAAAGTAAATAAAAACTTCCGAATAGTTTAAAAAATAGTTTCACGTTTCAAAGTTTTTTAAATCTCAGAATAATCCATCATTCTTCAGCACACGTTGTGTGAAACGTCGCTACACGAGATTTACGCTATTTTTCCATGTTTTTCTAATAAAACAGGAACGAATAGCGAGCAGATTCGTTTGGGCATCGATAAATTTTGTAAATCGTCGTCAAGAACCTGCACGATCGTTATCCACGTTTTATTTCGACGAAAAACAAGTCCTAATTATCGACATGAATTAAATCAAACGATTGGACTAGCGGAGCTCGAAAAAAAAGCCTCCACGACGATTCGGCGCCATTTTAAGGAAGTTGGCTACGCACAACAATGTTGCCATGTTAAAAGCATAGGAAAATTCGAAATGATTAGAATTTAATGAAATTTGGTGGGTATATTCTTTAGTAGTAATAAACGTGAATATACAAATTTTTTAAGATTTTTTTTCTACATAGTTTTCGAGTTATTGAACACTAGAGTTTACATGCATAAGCATAGGATTCAGATATATATAGGTATATTTTTTGCATATTGTAAACTCGAATTATTCGACAACTAAGTAGACGAAGAATGTGAAAAAAATGGTGTCATCGTATTTGATGCCAAAGGATGTAGTTACCAAATTTTATTAAATTCTTATCATATTATCGTGTGTAGCCAACTTCCTTAATTGACTCGACGTTTCTCTCGAATTTGGGAATATTGAAAAAATCAGTCGAACTCTTCGAATTTGGATAGATGCTCGAACATATGCGTCAAATTATAAAGGAACGGAATGAAGTCTGATTTGTAAAATAAAACTGATAAAATTCCTTGGACTCCTGCGCCGAAGTATTTCGATGCGATAAGCAAGCTCGATCGTGTCCAATTATCAAATTTCGTTTTATATTCGAGCGAGAGGGAAGAGGAGGGAGTTTCTAAAGAATGAAGGAGCGAGACATGTGGGTGCGGATGTCGAAGAATACTGACCTCCCTTGCAGGGTGTGCGATGGGTCGAATGTTGAGCCCGATAGCCGGTTATCATCTCGTAGTCACCGGAGTCACGTCGAAGCGGAAAACATGTTTCGAGAATATGATCGCAGGGCTCCATCAGCATGAGTATACCCTTGACCTTTTTTTTGCGTTCTTCGATGGTCATACGCGACCGATGGCCTACGTCCTCGACGAGTTTGTCTTCGACAACTTGACAAGCACGATGGAAAAAGTATTCGACCATGTTGAAGAATTTGGGATTTTCGGCGACGGGGATGTCTTGGAGCCTCTCCGGTATTTGGTGATCGGCATAGCCACGATTCGATTGTAAATTGGTCGCTGTCGCGGATGGCAATGCACGCGAAAGTAAAACACCCTGAATTTCCGTAGCCGGTACTTGCTTCAAAGAGCCCGACAATCTCTTTACGTGAAACATCTCGAGTTTATTTATTGTTAACAATCGAGCGAGTTCTTTCTCAACTTTCAAACGCGACTCGAGCCGCCTGACAATCCGAAACGACTGGATAATTCGATTGAACCGGCGACAGTGAGAACGATACCCCTCCGTGCGCAGTAATCGCAAATTGCACACTGAGCCCCGCGCGCGCCAACGATCGAACACCAACTTGTTCCCCTCGCTCTTTATATCCCACACAACACACGCTTTACTTTTCCTTGTGTTGAATTCCGACCCGGAAAGAAGCTCGAACGTCTGGTGCAACGGAAGAAAAATAAGTTGCTCCGATAGTGCTGCCACCGTGAGAGAAACCCGCCAAGCGAATCAACGCCATATATGGCGAGTCGGAGATTCGACGTAAAAAGCGCGGGAAATATTTCGATATTTGAATTTTCAGAAATCCTCTGCCAAGTTGGGCACTTCAGCGACTATTATTCTATGCATTGTTCATTAGAGTTTTGCGATTTTTTAAGGTGATCTAGCAGTCGCGTGAATGCGAGAGAGATAACCAAAAAGTAGATACACGTTTTTTTCAGAGACCCTTCATATTTTGAGAAAAAGAAAAGTTAGAACTCCTTTCTCTGGTGAAATGAGAACAACGTGTAACTATTTCTCTGTAGGGGGATTTTTACCGACCGAGCAAGTTTTAGAACGTCTTAAGGAGGTTGGCAAAGCATAGGAAAATTCGAAATGATTAGAATTTAATGAAATTTGGTGAGTATATTCTTTAGAATTAAATATGAATGTACAAATTTTTTACGATTTTTCTTCAACATAATTTTCAAGTAATTGAACACTAGAGTTTACATGCATAGGCGTAGAATTCAGATATATATAGGTATATCTTTTGCATATTGTAAACTCCAATTATTCGAAAACTATGTAGACGAAAAATTTGAAAAAAATTGTGTCATCGTATTTGATGCTAAAGAATGCCATCAACAAATACTATTGAATTCTTATCATATTGTCGTATGTAGCCAACCTCCTTAAATCCCTACGAATTTGTCTGCTAATCGAATTTCCGGCATCGCAGTCGAGAGGCTGCTACACCGGGCGACAGATGTCACTACGTAAAAGCGCGGGAACTTCTCTCTGTTAGAACACATGCCGAAAAATAACAATTACAATAGACTCGAAAAACCTTTGTCTAAGAAAGTGAACGTTTCAAATTTCTCGTCTCACACATTCCTCTCATTTATCGATAATTGTTAAACTACGAACAAGGATATTTCGGTGGATTGTGAAAGAGCAGAGAATTTACAAATCATCGCGCGGCTGTCAAGACGCATTGACGCACGCACACTCGCAACTTTCGGGAATCGGGAGACAGATGATCGTGTGTGCACACTCGCGAGAAATTAACGTCAGTCGAGATTCGCTGAGTAGAAATAACTCGATCGCGTCACAAAGTTGTGTACATATGAAGAAATTTATATTTTTTTGTAGACATATCTCTATCTATGTAAAAGAAAGTTGAATCGATAAGAAAATATGAAAACGTGGAAAAATAAACTATGAACGCGAGTGTCTAATTGTCATTTCATTACGTAAAAAATAAACATTTTCTCGGCATCCTGTCGAAGCAGCAAGTCTGTGCGAGTGCTTTGTTACAAAAATATCCTTCTGTTCCTCGTCCATGCGTCCCGACACAGCTCCTGATCATCCTGTTTCTAACGAAAAATCTCCCCTCTCTCGTCCTCTCTCTTTCTCTCTTTTTCGGTAGAGACTCTCTGCCACTTGATATCCCAACAAGTAACAATCCGCCTTTCCTCTCAACTAGTCTCAACAGCTGGCAATAGCCAACATGTCCGTTGTGGATAAGATTCAACATTATCAACGAAGTTTAGAAAGATGTACGGACAACAGAACGAGGGTGTGTAAATGTCAAAAAAAAAAAATCTAAACTAAATTCCCTTGGATAGCGAACGAAAATTGAGACGATCTGCCTAACGCTCGATGTTTAACGAACGAAAAAAATTTCCGACCGTTGACAACTAGTAGAAAAAAGGGGGTTATAACCTCTTCGATTGTTCCAACCGTTTTCGAACTCTCGTACAACTTTTCCGCAGCTTCAACTTTTATTTTTCATTCCAAAGCTATAGATATACTGTCCTTGCAATAACCAACGTTCGCTTTCCAAACGAAACATACGGCTTCACTCCGAATAATTATAAAATACGGTTTCTACATCCGTTACTAATTCGAGCCTTTTCACTTTCCCCAAAAATCGGTTTACAGCAGAAAAAATACTTTTGGTAACTCAAAAATAAATAACAACTTTTTCGCCGCGTTATTTTTACTCCCTGCGTGTACTTTAAGAAATGTCTGACGATGGTTAATTATTGGTAAGCGACGAATGTTGTTCCGCAGACTCTCCACTGCATAGAAAAGCTGTACAGACTGCCGGTGACTGTTCAGCATCTCCAGGAGACTGGAGTCGGCAGAACGGTCAATGCGTTAAGAAAGTACGACGGAAGTATCGGAGACGCGGCTAAAGCGCTTGTCGCCAAGTGGAAAACCATGGTCGTCGACGAAGACACGAGCGAGTGCGACGACGAGGACGAAGCCTGCGTGCCCGACGCGCCGGAGAGCTACAGCGATCATTCTAATTCGTCTAAATCCGATAAGAACGACAAAGATCAATCGTCCAGAAATTCCTCAAAGTACAAAATCAATTTTCACTCTACAGTAATAAATTAAGCTTCGTAGCCAATTTGAATAATGTATTATTTTTAGAATTATTTGTACGCATCTGAATCTTTGCTCCTATCCAGAGAATTCCTGCTTTTCGTAATTTCTCACATTTCTGCATTTTTAACTCGTTTTCGAACGTAATTTTGGAAGAAAAACTCAGAAAGTTTGTTAATTTCGGATTCCTTAAGTTTGCCGAGTAGTTGATTATCGAAAGCATGGTTTTTCGCAGCGATGCCTTTTTATTTTCGAATTTCTTGTTCGCCGGCCAAATTATTTTGTTGCAGCATGCTTTTTTTTTTCATTGGACGCACAAAAAAGAAACGTTTTTTCCTGTAAAATATGTAGTTGGTTTAGATATTTCGACCTCTTGATAAAATCATTGAATTTGGAGTGAATTTTGACCGTGAGAATAATTCATTCGCCTCACAAACATTCCAAGCGCAAATACAATTTTTAAAAAGTATTTACTCATCTCCGGTATAAACAAATGGATTGACCGTCCGTAGACACACATGGGTCTGGGCTGTCCAGCCCATTTAGCGAATGGCGTGAATTTCTCGTTTTTCGTATCGATTACCATTGAATAACAATGATAAAAAAGAATTTTTATTCATCAACCGGTACAGGCTCTCTTTCTATGGATCCAAAACTACTTTCCTGAATTTTGTCCGATTTTTTAAACGCGTCCAAGTACAGTAAAAAACGGTAGGACACTCCAGACCCATGTGTGTCTACGGAGGGTTAATAATGGCAGATATTCTGTTAGGGCGATCGAAGTAGTAACGAAAAAATGATGTTGCAGACACCGGAGCAGCGAGTCTCGCGACAAGAGTCGGAACAGTGAAAAGCACGAATCTCGACACGGCACGAAGAACTCGTCGTCGGAAAACTCCAAGCCCCGTGAAAACGAGACGAAATCATCGAAAGATAACGAGGAAAGACACAAAAGTACGAAGAACGGTTCAGACAAGAAACAGACAAAAAGCGAAGAGAAAAGTTCGAAAAGTACCGAGCGAGAATCGAAGCATGAGACGAGCAAACGCGAGTCGATGAGAGAAGACAGATCGCATCGCAGCTCATCGTCAACGAGCAGTGCGACTGTCAAAGTAAAGTCGGAAGAAGAACGTAAAAGTTCTGGCAGAGTGTCGAGCAGCAGTGGCAACGGGCACCACAGCGGAGCGAACAAAAATCGATCGAAAAGTCGTGATTCCCAAAGAAAACGAAAGCTCGATAGTTCCTCGAGCGAAAGAGAAACTAGCAAGAAAAACAAAAACTCCCCGGACGACGCGGACAACGACATTGATGACAACAGAGTGGACGACGATGACGACGACAGACCGACTCAGATATTATTAAGAGATTCGGACAACGAGTCTGGAAAGAATCAGCCCGACACTTGTTTCGATTCCGACTCCGATGATCAAACATTAAAGAAAAAAATAAAACGTGAAATGCTCGATTCACCGTCGTCGAGCGAGCGCGGCGGTATCGATTCGAGAAATGCTCAAAAAACTGAAAAATCCTCGAAACTAAAGAGCCGCGAAAACACTGATAAATCTTCGTCGAACACTTCCGGAAAATCGAGACGCGATGACGAGAAACGCGAGAGATCAAAAACCGAGGGAGAAACATCGGGACATCGAAAAAACGAGAAACGAAAAGACGATACGGCTCGTGAACAGGCTAAAGAATCTTCTTCGAAATCGAAAAGTCACAGTAAAAGTTCCTCTAGCTCTAAGGATCACCATCACACCGGCAAAGACAAGGAAGACGTTCGCAAATCCTCGAAAACCAAGAGAGACGATAAATCTGATCGCGCTGACAAAGATTCGACAGAAAAATTCAAAGAACCCAAGGACAAAAAAGTTAAGAAGAAAAAAATTAACGAGGACGATGGAATCGATTGCAACTCGGGTACGTTTTTTATTCTCAATTGCATCGAAATTCTGTTTTTTCTTATTTTTATAGAGATATTCGATCAGGACGACAAAACGATTTTTTTGTAGGACCGAATCGCAAAATCGATCCGAAAATTCTCATGGTTTTTGAAATTGAAAAAAAACGTACTTTTCGAAAAAAAATTGAATTTCTTCATTTTCCACAGGAGCGAGTTTCGCAGAAGCCCTTGGTATGTGCCTCGACCGTCCGTCGTCTCGAAAGAAAAATCCAGTTTCGCCAACCTCGCCATTGATAAAAACAATAAAATCGGAACCAGGCACTTCTTCGTCGTCTGCGATGCCATCGAGCAGTAAGAGCTCGCTTCCGATTAAATCGGAATTTTCATCCAGCAATGATTCTCAGGTGAAACGTCATAAAAAATAACATTTTTTTCAACCGCTCTGTCAATCATCCTGTTCATTTTTCAAGACAAATAAAACTTTTACGTTCTCATACATTCTTTTGGTTCTGCACAACTCCTGAAACATTGATAACCATGAAAAAAAAAAAACAAAATCTCGTTATTCGTTGCGAAAGCATAAATTCCGAAATGACATTTTTCTCACAAACTCAATCCACTCCAAAGAATTATAAAGAATCTTTACAAACTCCTCCGTACGGTAGTAAAAAAAAAAATAACAAGAAAAATAAATTTGTCTGGGTTCGTTTTTTTTTTTGGAAAATAGTTTCCGCTAAATTGACCAACGAAATTGATGTGTTTTCAGGCATTGTCCCTATTAGCTCCAAACGTTAAACTAGAACCACTGAACGTTGATTTAGCCTCAACTCTACCTGAAATAAGCCCCAATTACAAACCGTTGCCTGCTCATTACGTGAATCCTCTCCATCGTAAACAAGACGAAGACAAAGCTCTGAGTGATGTTATCTACGCCAAGGGCCAAAGGTAATTGGTGGATACGTGATTTTGTGCGATTTATTAATCACGAAAAAATGATGATTAATTTAAATTTTAGTGAATTATTTTAATTACTTTTTGTTTTGACTGACTTGACGTGTTATTTTTCCAGAACAAAAGTCTATTCCGGTAATAAATCCGGTTACACGTCCGTGCCCTCGCTGTGCGAAGTTTGTATCCGTGTCCTCATTCAACACATGGATGGTGAGCTGTGTTTTTGTTTTTTTTTTTTTCTCCGACAGTGTACGAATAATTTTGCTATGAAGATGTTTACACTCGAATTTATTGGCAGCTCTCGGTTTTACCGGCGGTATTCCGTACGATATTTTGAAACCTGTGCTGGAACGTGCCATGCCCGATCAGTTGTTCACGTTGGAAAATTATAATCCGTATTTGATCGAAGACACCGACTCGCTCTGGCAATTTCATTGCAATCGAGAATTCCGGGAGAAACAACGCGAGGAAATGGAGAGTTGGCGCGACATGTATATGGTAAATAAAAATCCCTTGGTTCGGTCGCCAGTTATCTTACTGAATTGATATTTCAACGACGAAAAACTAGTTGGCTGGGGACAAAAATGGCTCGTTATTCATTTCCATCTAAAAATCGCGCCAACTTACGAAATCGAATCTTTCAATTCTTTTCCTCCGAAAGTCTGTACGCGGAGAAAAAATATCATCGCTCTGAGAGATTTTCGACAATACGCAGTCACTTTTCATATGAAATTCCGCGAAAAATTTTCAAATTTGGCAAAAATGTCCAATTGCTTAATTAATTATTAATTATTAAAAATTATTAATTGGTAATTATTAATAATTACTCATTATTAATAACTATTAATTACTAATTAGTCATTATTAAAAATTATTCATCAGTAATTATTAATAATTATTAATTAGTAATTGTTAATTACGAAATTAATTTATTCAAATTATTAAATTTATTATTAAAAATTAGAATTAGTTAATATTGCTTTAGAGAAGCGACAGGAAACTATGACGTCATAATAATTATTGGTATTATTTTCTTTCCGCGTACGTAGTTTTGAGTCAAACAAATGTCTGAAACGTGCGAGAACAAAAAACTCGTAGGGTCTCGAAAGCGATTTCAGAAATTTCCTACGGAAGCTGAAAAAATGCAATTGAGCGACGATGACAATTTGTTGAATTTTCTTGCAGCGTTGTCGCGACGAGCGGGAAGTAAAATTAAAGGCTCTGACAGCGAATATAAAAGAATCGATCGACAAGTCAGTGCCAGTTCGATCAACGAAAATGGCTTACGTCGACAACTTCGTAAAACCTCCTCGTAACGTATTACGCAATCAGGCAAGATACGGGACCGCAAAATCTTCGACTTCGTCGTCGGATTTGAAGAAAAAATTGATACTAAGCGGCAGCGGAAATTCTGCGACCAATATTGCTGTACCTCCACCGCCAATGTCACGAATGAAAACGTCTTGTAAGTATTTCTCTTAAAATTATTCAAAAAAATACTGCTCATCGATTTAGGCAATAAATTCCGATCGAAAAGTTCACATTTCCCCTTGAAATTCGTCGATTTGCGATAAAAAACCCCAATCGCGCCGGAAAATTGTGTGATACATTTTTAAATATCAAACTCCACGTAATTTTATTCGCAAAATTCTTTGTTTACGAAATTAGCATCTACCGATGAAAATCGATATTTCGTAATGTTGCAAATGTGAATTTTTGAACCGGCGTTTATTTTTTCCAATGTTGCCAACACGAAATGTCATTTTTTTAAATTTTCTAATGATTTTGTCGTTTCTTTTAATTGAAGCTTCGAGCAATGGGAAGAAGAACAAGGCACCACTAATGGCGAAAGCATTACAATTGATTAAATCCCGATACAAGCGATAGTTTAAAAAACCAAAATCTCCGAAGTTTCCGAAAGACGGATTGTCGATGGTCAATGATGTGTACAATGTCTATACGTGATGTTTTTTTTTTTTTTTTTTTAATTATTTTTCTTCCTCCCGAACTTGCCCCACAGTTGTTCCGTACGAGTTGAACGTCAAAAAGTGATATCCATGTTTGTTTGTGTATGTTTTTGTTTTCGAACGTATAACGCACGTATAATGAATTTATTATACGAACTTGGAAAATCGAATAGCAAAAAAGTGTGAACCGAGGGCCGCGAATGCCCCAATTTTTTTTCTTTCACCTTTATGAATTACGACCAATTATAATTAACAATACGTGTTCGTGTCTGTCGCGAAATGATCCATGTCGAGGGGCTGTTGTCAAAAAAGAAAAAAAAGAAAAAAGAAAATGAAGAATATATGTTTGAGCGCCGGTAATATAACACGAAACGTCGGGTATGTCGATACAACTTCCATTCCTCTTTAATCACTATATTTTTTTCACTTAACAGTACAACAAACAAACAAAAAACAAACAAAACATTTGTTGACCCATTATCCGTTGAAATATTCTTAAAGTATTTTGTTCGTTGCATTGGATTATTTAAAAGAAAAAATAAAATGAAACAAAAGTGAGAATGACTCGTAAGGATTGGTAACCCCCACGTATTTTTTTTCTTCTTTTTATTAAAATTATTGTTTTTCATTAATTAACGAGATTTTGATTGAATGAAAAAGTAAACCAGACTTCTTTTTTTTCGTCGTTCGTAATCACGAGCTTTACCGAGTGTTATTCGATCGAACAAACGCCTATTTTGTACCACTGTTGTATGTCCAACAGGCTGCATAAAGAGTGCTTGAAAAAATGCAATCTTTATATTTTTATTCTCTTATAACTTTCCTTAGCTTAATCCTCTTCTTACTCTTTATCAAACCATTTTTTACGAATCAACCTGTGTTTTTTGTTTTTCTTTTTCTTTCTTTTTTTAAAGAGGTTCTATCGTTTATCGTGCCTTAGATAAATTCCAAGTTGAATTATTCAAAATTCGTATGAGCCTTCTTAAGGTATTACTATCACGAAACGACTTTATTCAGGGTTCTATCAAAATTTTGTATAAACGTTCTCGGCACCAAAACAAACAGTTTTCTCCTCGGAAGAAAAATTTCCGACGTTTAGTATTCGAGATATTCAATTTCCAATTTTTTATTTTTCCCATGTAAACGCATGTAATTTGAAGTCGCGTTTCGTTAAAAAGTTGCAAGAAAAAAAACAAAAGAAACGCGATTTGAATTTACACGCGTTTAGATGAGAATAAAAAATTGGAAATTAAATATCTCGAATTCTAAACGTCAGAAAATTTTTCTTCAGAGGAGAAAACTGTTAGTTTTGGTGCCAAGAACGTTTATAATAAGTTTTGAAAGAATCATGAATAAAGTCGTTTCGTGATAGTAATACGTCAACAATCATATTCAACTGTGGCCGAACTTTGAGAAAGTTTGTCCGTCTAGAAACCGAGTTTTTTAATATAAAATATCGTCTTTTTTCGAAACTTCCCATAAGACCTCATGTTAAAATTGCGATTTTAAACACTGAATATCTCGATGATTACCAGACGGTGAAACCTTCTCAAATTTTTTACACATTATAATACGACGCTCCGGAAGATTCACGAGAAATGTCAAAACTTTTTCTTGGAAAAATTGTCTTGGAAAAATTGTATCTGATGATTCTGCCGTTACTTTGCATATGCTATTATGATTATGGCGATAGAACCCTTTTAATCGAATTTTTATATTGCGAGGATCGATCCAGTTTATACAATTTTTCGTATACAATCCTGACAAGTGGATCACTACACATTTATCCTTCTGTAACTTCAAGTGCGAAAATGATATTCACTTAAGTATATGGAAGAATATTACACACGATCTTAGGTAATGAGGTAGATTCAGCATTAATCGAAAAAAAAAAAAAAATATCATTACCACCATTAATATCATGCTACGTAACCCAAGTGAATGAATCTTCGTGAAAATTCGTTTGAAATCTCATTAACGTTACGAGATAAATGAAAGCGTAATAAAGTTTATTTTCTAACGAATTGGTCTCTGCCAAGTTGAAAATGGTATTCGTGGACGAAATTTAATGAGAAAATCGCCGTGCGTTGTTCACTCCGGTTTTTTTTGCTCTTTCCAATCAGAGGTTTTTACACTTTGTTTCACTTTTTGCATTAATAATTATTGCCAATCGATACTGTGACGTTTGTCGAATTTGAGCGTCTAATTTCACTCGGTCATCGTACTTTTCTTTCGTTTCTTTGTCTTGTCTCATTATTCTAATGTCATTCAGTTTTCATACATTACGAATGAGGAATCTAACTACTAATTCATCTCGCTTTTCATATCTTCGCATTCGGACAGGTGTGACAATATGTTTTTTTTTTTTTTATCTTCACGTTTCTTATGTTTTTTTCGAGTTTTTCATAATTTTCAAATTTTTCCACGTGAAAATAGGGAAGAATACTATGCTTTTCCACAGCCAGCACGATAGTTTGGATTCATCACTACCCCAACTATTAGTATGCAGTTTTAGCAATAGTTTTTTTTTTTAATTTTTCTTTTGTCGTCATTTGTTTTCTCTCTCGCGCTCGAGCTCTCGAAGACCATTGATTTATAAATAACGCTTGACCCTTCGGCTGCATACCGACGCGGTCTGTGCTGCTAATTTTGTATTTTTCTGGTTTTCCTGCGAACGATAAATGAAGCGTGAAAAAACGTCACGATTTGGGCCGAAGAAACGAAGGAACGCGTGCAGCCGGAGGATCAACATTTCCATTCGCGTCCATGTTTCGTAATTTATTCGTAAACGCAATTGCGTATTGACAACAAAATTACGAATATTATTTTCTTTTTCTCTTGCGAATCTCACGACGCTCCATCGTTATTTTCAATGGAAAGATTCGACAAGTTTCGAGTTTGCAGTGCACTTTAAGCTCATGTTGTGGCAGTGGCTCTCAAAATTTTCTACGGCCTAACGTATAATACGATCATAAAGAAATTTCGTAGTTAAGCGTTTTTTTTTTCTTTTATTTGATGAGGCAAGAAAAACGCGATGGGGAAGGATCGCGATCGGTCGGGAGGATTCCGACCTTTTTTCAAAGCCAAAGGGCAAATTCGTCGATGCAAATTATCGCGAAAGTCAATCGCAATTATTAGAAACCTCGAGCAGCAAATTTGTAATTGGAATAAAAAGAGAACTGCGAAATTTTGGTGGCCTGAAAAAAAAAAAATAGGAACAATGGTGACAAAGTTCGATAATTGATTCATTTTGTGTTTGATGGAACTTGAAAAACTCTCTCAATTGGTCATTCCGAAGAATGTGAGCGCGGAGACCAGGTCGGAACATGATTTGCTATTCTGTTTTTTCAATATCTCTATCAAAGGATATTTCGCTTGGTTCTTGGCCCACAATTTGGCACGTCTTTTTCGAAAATGCCCCGTGAAATAATAAAACGATTAAAATCGGCCATCGAAAATATGTGCTTGGGTTCTTCGTATGTACACCCTCGAAACCTATCGTGAAAAAATTCTTATCTTCTTCGGTAGGTCCTGGCAATTGTTCTCATACAGTGCCGATGCATACCAGAGAATTGTTCTTGCGGTAATATTGTAGAGAGAGGATACTTGAGCAATTTGTTGAGTATACTTGAGGACTATTAACTTCCGCAGTCGAATTATTTGATCCACTGAAAAGAAAATGTAAATTCGTTTAAATTCCACGTTGAAATGTTCCATGTTGAGGTTCGCATCGATAGAATGCAGCGGAAACTTATTATTTTTCATAACGGAGCACAGACAGTCTTTTCTGCCATGGAAAACTGATTTTACTAGAAAAATTGGAACGAGTGCCATTTATTATCAAAATAATGAATGAAAAATATATTTTTCGTAGTATTTCAACGATGCGAGCTTCAAGATTTATTGCATTCCGAGAAATCGAAATATTTGAATGAATTTCGCAGCTGGTGATGAGATAAAGAGAACGATTGTGACAGTGACTAGATAATCGACCAAGACCCAAAGTTGTTCTCTTGAAAAATTATCTATATTCATGAAACTTATTTATTTATAAATTTTTTTATTATTTTGTTTATAAATTTATGGATAAATAAAAAAAAAGTATTTATAAATTTATAAATAAATTCGAAAACACACAATCAAGGTTTTCAATTTTTTCCAATTGTTTTGAAAATCTGAATTTACTAGAAAAATTGGAACGCTAATCCCCAAGCGGTCAAGACCCAAAGTTGTTCTCTTGAAAAATTATCTATATTTATGAAATTAATTTATTTATAAATTTATAAATAAATTCAAAAACACACAATCAATGTTCTAAATTTGTTCCAATTGTGTTTTGAAATGATGAATTTACTTGAAAAAATGGAACGAGTGCCATTTATTATCAAAATAATGAATGAAAAATATATTTTTCGTAGTATTTCAACGATGGAAACTTCAGTATCACAAAATTTAGCCAACTGAGGTTTTGCAACGAATGGAATAATTCCGCCAAGGTAATACTCACCTGCTACTGTTGCTAATGTGTTCCTGAGTTGACCAGAGACGAACGACGCCGTCCATACTAGCGCTCGCTATGTATTGGCCATCGGCGCTCCAGTCCAGATTCATAACAGTGTCCTGATGACCTTTCAGTTCCGTTAGCAAACCATCCGTTGCCAAATCATATATCGAAATACATTTGTCATCGCCTATTGAGAAAAATCGTGTGTTCTGATGAATATATATTTAAAAATGAAAAATTCAAAAATATTGATGTTCCTCGGAGCAAAAGAATTGACCGAGTTGCGAAAAAATATAAACACGTACCGGCTGCTGCGAGATACTTTCCATCGGGACTAAAGACCAAACTGTAAATCGCCGATTGAGGTCCTACGTAAAGTCTCAAAAGACTACCGTCGTCTTTGTTCCACAGCCTGATAGTTTTATCCGCTGAACCAGTTGCCAAGTACCGAGCGTTTGGATGAAATTTTATACACTGGAAAAACATTAATTCTCTTTTTTTCGCGCCATTGTCGTGTGAAGGAAAAGCGTAAATGAAAAACTAAAAACAATCAACTCACGTTGACGTCTAAAAAATGCCCTGCGAATATTCTCAATGGAAACTTCCGATCGAGCGACCAGAGCTTCGCAGTTCTGTCGTGAGAGCCCGTCGCTATATATAAATTGAATACACTCGTGTCCATACACCAGATCGGATAATTGTGACCGCTGGAAACAAAATCATTCGACGATTAGAACTTTCAACGATACTAGCGAAAGATTTCAAATCAATAATCGACAAGAAAATTGCTCAACAACTTCTGATCATTAACTTTTTTCTTGTTCAAAATTTCGTCTCTAAAAAATCTATTTTTTGGTTTTTTATTCAAAGGAATCGAATAGTTGGTGAATGTGGAATTTAAATAATTGATTTTATCTGTAAATAGCTGCACAAGAATAATCGTTGAGTCAAAAAAAAAAAAAACAGTTAATCGTTGGCTCTAGAAAATTCCTCAACAACTTCTGTTCGTCAACTTTTTTCTTGTTCAAAATTTCGTCTCTAAAAAATCTGTTTTTTGGTTTTTTATTCAAAGGAATCGAATAGTTGGTGAATGTGGAATTTAAATAATTGATTTTATCTGTAAATAGCTGCACAAGAATAATCGTTGAGTCAAAAAAAAAAAAACAGTTAATCGTTGGCTCTAGAAAATTCCTCAACAACTTCTGTTCGTCAACTTTTTACTTGTCCAAAATATCGTCTCTAAAAAATCTGTTTTTTGGTTTTTTATTTACAGGAATGAAATATTTGGTAAATGGGGAATGTAAATAATTGATTTTACTTGTAAATAGCTGCGCAAGAATAATCGTTGAGTCGCCATGCTCGCATATCTTTGTCACTCGAAACCGAGAGAAGTATTTCCGATTCGGATACGAATCTCAAGTCGTGAACGACGTCTGTGTGTCCCCGTAATACTACAGCCCCTGCTTCTTCTCTGTGGAAAAATAGAAGAAGAAAATTGCAAGATTATTCGAGTTTTATGGGAAAAAATGATTTTTGTATAAACGTAAAAAATATTATTCACGAACATGTCTATGTTCGGTTCCGGCGATCCGCTCGTGGAAGGTGCGTCGCAGGCAAAAGTAACGGAAGGCTGCCGAGATTTCGGCATCATTAAAACCGTGTCCCCGATACCCCAAAGTCTTATCTCTGCTGTACTAAATCCCGAAGCTAATTTGTCCATGTTCGGTGTTATTCTTCCACAACTAGCGCTGCAAAAATGTGCCAAAGTTTTAAGCTTCGTATCCACGAAAATTGAATTTTTGGGTTTTTTTTTCAATAGGAACAATAAGATTCAATAAAAATCGAAGACTCATGGGCTTTTCAACGATATTTGAGACTAAAATCGTACGTTTTGTAGTACAGCGCCCAAAATTTCAAGAGCCAGAATTTTGATCAACAAAAATATTCGTCTGCGGTTGTCGATTTTGTGATTTGAGAAAAAAATACCATATTGTTCGGCCACCGTGTCGGGCTCCGTGACGCTCAGTCATTTTCGACGTCGGACGTCGTAGCAACAATTTGAAATATCGGAAAATCTTTTGTTTTTTTTTTTTTTTTTCTTTTGCGTGCTTGAATGATTGGAGGACGATGAGCGATATGAAAAGATGAAAGCATTTTTTTTTTTGAAATTTTATAACCCCATATGTTGTGAACCTGGAATGAGGATTATATTTACTTTTCAATGGCGTTGTTAACGGTCATTATTCTCAGAGGTTGGTGAGCATTGTTACGTATCAATCGTATGGCTTCCTGCAGTTCACGCATTTCGCGATCTACCCCTGTGCCGGAAGCTTGTTCGACGTGCCCGTTGATGCTCATTTCGTTCTTTTGACTTCTATCACTAGTTTCCTCATCCATTGAGTTCGTGTCAACTATTTTTCTAATTATCGTCAAATGTATATTTATGACCTGGAACACGAACGATTATTATTAAATATTAGTTCATCAATTAACCATTATGTTAATTATATTATGTTAATTAATAACTATTAATAATTATCATTATTATTAATAATAATTAATGAATGATTATTTATTTATTATTTATTCTTTTATATTATAAATTATATTAATTATTATAATATAGAAATTATTTTTACTGATAATTATAAAATTGTTAATTAACATCGGAATTTTGCAAGTTTTCTCGATAAACTTAGAAAATTCGAGATTGTGCGAGTCTTCTAATTACCTGCATTATAATAATATGTCCGTGTTTAGTGAGAAATTTCTGTAAACAGACGTGAGACTCGTCGGACATATCGACTTTGTACTTTCTGGTTCTGAAGGCGTTAACCAGTGGCCTTAATTCTATGTCGTGAATAGAAAATACACTTGACAATTCCTCCAGAAAATCTCTCTCCGTATCGCTGAGGAAATCGCTCTGATGACACTTGAGAAATTGGAGCGCGGCTTGCCTGTTGCCGGCATGTAGCATCTCCAAATAGAGATGACAAAACACAGGATACAGCAGACCCATTAGCTCCAATCTCATTTTCTCATTTACGATATTGTTGATCCAATTTTTTAGCCTGCAATATTGGAAGAATTTGAAATTTCAGAATTTTTCATAAAACCGACTTTTCTGCGAGAATCACAGCTCTGGGATTCGCAGCTTTATTCGCATCGGAAGATTTCGTCGTTCAATTCCAGAAAAAAAAAGGATTTTTGGGGCTTTTTTGATTAACGATCATGATTGATTGGAGTTACGGGATTTTTTAGGAACCAGAATCATTCGCCTCTAACGGAGCTGCTCCGTTGCTCTCTTTTCAACTGTTTGTTTACTCTCTGAACAAGGATTTATATCTTCCGTATGCGATCAACATCGAGGGATAACAATTGGGAGAAAGTATTGACGTTGATGGTAACAGAAATGATAAAGAAAATGGCAAACCTCTGATATGCTTGATCAGCAGCTGCAACGTCGTTTATAATAGCGCTGAAGACGATGGAATTGTCGCGCGATGTGCCGCATTCGGCGGTCGCATTTAACGTCATTTCCTCGCTCGATCGGCAGCCGATTCTCTCACTTTTGTGATACAAATCGCCGTCCTGTAATGCAAAACAAACTTTCGGAAAAGAACGCGATGCAACAATGGGAAAAACCGAAGAATAATTCGCGAGAAACGAATTTTTTGAATTGAGGTTATGTCGCGAAAGATAGTCAGTATTTCCCACGATTTTCCCTTTTCTTCTTGCAAAACTTTTTTTTTTACAATTACTAGGAACAGTCAGCGTTTTCTGACTTACTTGATAACGCCGTCTCTTCAAATAGGATTCGACAGTCGCATTTATCACGTCGAGTTTCGAGCGTTTCATCTTCATCTGGTCACACTTTGTTTACAACGTTTTGTATTTTTCAAACACACAACTTTCCGTCGAGCGTGAGAAGATTTTGACGCCATGTCACCGAAACATCTTGATTTATTTCGGTGCCGCTGCACGAAAAAATACAAATGCGAAATAAAAATTTAATATTTAACTGAAAACCAGCGAGGAACGCCACGAAGTATTGTCGCGTTTTGTTTTTAGTTGTAACGTTTGTAACGTGCGCGCAAACCACCGCGAGGAACAAGAATTTCTTTCTGACAGCAGTGTAGCGTTTGTAAGACTTCTAGGTTTGTTTTTTCCCTCGATTTCCTTCTTCCTCTTCGCCGTCTTGTGTTTTTCAGAACTGGCGGGGACAAACGCGAATTACGCGTGTGTGTATTTTCGAGTCAGGAAATTTCGTTCTCTTTTAGTTACGTGAGGATGGAACGTTTGTTTACGTATATATATATGGGAATCGAGAAAACATGCGATATTGTCGGCAGTGCAATTCCCTGCCAAATGACAATTTGTAGAATTTTGAAATTCTGCCGCATGCTTGTGTGAAACGTCACGCTAAAAGCCGCGATACTCTAGATTCAACAATGATGCGAATTGCACGATGGACTCGGAGTAACAATCAACGTTGTTTTCTGTTCATGAACAAACAATATTTAAATGTTCTGCAATATTAATAAAATAATTTTTGGGGCACGCTGTTTATCACGTTCCACTAACACTACGATCGACGACTTGATAGTTTCGTGCATTGACACCACGTGAAAGCGCTACATATAAATAAGTTTTCATGAGTAAACATTTGGTGAAAAAGTGACAAAATATTCCATCAGAAAAAACATTCGTGCGACACAAAATTACAAAACGTCATGTTTCTTTTTCGTTTTACCGAAAAGTAAGGTTATGTCACAGTCGACGATTATTATTCTTTTTAGGAAAAGTTTTCTCCTTCGCTTCTCCCACCTACGCTCATTGTGAAACGACGATGATTGTTGTAACTTCATTGAAAAGCCAACACATATGTTTTACGGAATCAGTGAACAATAAGGATGTTTATAAATTCTCTATTCGACGGAGTATTAAATTGTGAAAAAGCGTGAGAAATTATTAAGCTGTGTGCAAACAGTGCAAACTGATTTGTGTATGATTTGACATCGACAAAATTTTAAGAATCTGATCAAAGTTTAACTTCACGAAGAACCAGCTGAGTGTGTTACAGTCTCGTGATACGATTTTTCGAGTAATTCACGGGAAAATTCTCCCAACGACTGTTTCAAATGGAGGAACGACAGAGAAAATTATTAAAAGATGACAACCCTACGATATTCACGAGGTCCAGGAAAAGCAGTGCAATCAGTGACAAATCAACAGGTTCGTGCGTCGCATTACGAAAGGAAAACTGTCTTCACGATCGCGTCAAAAATTAATTATCTTCTCGAAATTGTCGTTGCTTCTTTTTTCACAAATCAAAAATACAAAAATAACGAATATATAAGAAAAAAATACATTTTTAATTCATTATTTCGATAACTAATGCAAAATAATGAGTTTTCGTTGCGTTCCAACGATGCGCACTTCAATGTCACAATTTTTTCAAATTCTTGATGATGCGAGCTCAAAAAGTTATAAATTCTCAAAATTTTTTTCGTAGATGCCCAAAGTATGCCGTGTCCCGGAAGAACACAGGGCGACGGCATGGAAAACGTTATTTCCGAAAAAGTAGAAATGAAACAGAAGAAAACGCGACTCGGAGAGACTCTCATCTATCATCCGACTAATCTGAAACAAGTTACATGCACGCCACCCGTTACGCCCACCGGGACGATAGTCAATCTTGTTCCCAAAGGGGTGACGCACAGCAAAAAGAATATTTTGCATTCTCTCAAGTCCAAAGAGCCCAAATTTGTTCCCTATGAACCTTACAAGGCTGCGGTCAATCCTATTGTACCCAACGAGAAAGGGAGATTCAAAAAATCGTGTAAAAACAATCTGGACATAAACACGATGGTGGCACAAATGGCGATACACAAATCGATGGAGGTTCCGAGGCGGACACATGGGAAAGAGGAGACCGGAGAAAAGGTGGAAATGATCAACGACGAACACAAACAATGGGACATTCAAAAAAAAGCTTACGAAGCTGAAATTCAAAATCTGAAGAGTGAGAACGGGCAGCTTGAGAATCAGCTCAAATTTCAAGCTCAGGTTAATATTTATTCACCGACCAAGTTAACCCTTCGTAGACACGCGTGGGTCTGGGGTGTTCAGCCCGTTCGGCGAACCGCGTGAATTTCTCGTTTTTAGTATCGATTACCAGTAAATCACAATGATAAAGAAGAATTTTTATCCATTGTCCAGTGCAGGCTCCCTTTCTGGTCAAAAACTACTTTCCTGAATTTTTTCAGATTTTTTAAACGGGTCTAAGTACAGTAAAAAACGATAGGACACCCCAGACCCATGTGTGTCTAGGGAGGTGCGCTCATTGTAGTAGGTCTAATTTTCAAATCATGAATTGCAATTCAAAATTTTCAAATTTATTGAATTAAAATTTAAAAAATTCGGAATTCATTCAATTAAAATGCAGAATTTTCAAATTTATCGAATTAGAATTGGGAAATACCAACTTTATTGAATTGCAATTCGAA
Source organism: Hyposoter dolosus (assembly GCA_963921915.1). Classification (NCBI taxonomy): domain Eukaryota; kingdom Metazoa; phylum Arthropoda; class Insecta; order Hymenoptera; family Ichneumonidae; genus Hyposoter; species Hyposoter dolosus. Next base: position 4,054,475 of record OY998140.1, read on the forward strand.
ATTTTCAAATTTGTTGAATGCAATTCAAAATTTTCAAATTTATTGAATTAAAATGCAGAATTTTCAAAGTTATCGAATTAAAATAGGGAAATTCCAAATTTATTGAATTGCAATTCAAAATTTTCAAATTTATTGAATTAAAATAAAAAATTTCGGAATTCATTGCATTGCAATGCAGAATTTTCGAATTTATCGAATTGAAATTGGAAAATTCCAACTTTATTGAATTGCAATTCGAAATTTTCAAATTTATTGAATAGCGATTCAAAGTTATCAAATTTATTGAATTGCCATTCAAAATTTTCAAATCCTCGATTACGGAGGGTTAAGAAAATTTAAATTGGGAGATCGATACAATGTTGGAGTTTGCAGCTTGGAAAGCAACGAAATTCTGTTTTTTCTTCCCTCATGATTCTTATTAAATATTTAGTCAGGACAATAAAATGATTTTTTTTAGGATCCAAAGACAAAATCTCTACGAAAATTGTCATGGTTTTCCAAATTGAACAAACAATTAGTAGAAAAACTATTCTCAGTTAGACGCCAACGTTGCGAACCGATTGATTGACTTTACAGTTTCTATTTTCGTCGGAAATTAAGGGATCGATTGGTTTCACAGGTGAACGGCGAATTGAAAAATCTCTTAGTGGCAGCTGTGGGTGAAGATCTCCAGACAAAGGTCCACCTGTTAACCGAAGACAAATTGCAGCTTGCTCGTGCTTTGTTAAACTCAGCACAACACTTGAGCACTCATCAGGAACAGACAGAGTGGCTAGCTGGACAGTGCGAAGTCTGGAGAAGCAAATTTTTGGCGAGCAGTCTCATGGTCGAGGAGCTCGCAAAGTGGAAAGCTGCACTTTGTCAGCGAACGACCGACCTTCAGGAAGGGATCAAGAGATTGCTCGAAGAACGCAGTAAAGTCAGGGACACGGCCCTGCGAACGTACCGGTAAATTTGCGTTTTATTTTCTTGCTCAAGAAAAACAAGTAGAAAAATTATAATAGGCATTTTAAAGTTGATCCTTTTTAGATTTAGAGAAAAACTTTAACTGGATTTTCAATGTTTTTGCTTTATAGAACCCTGAGCGTTCTTCGCCAAAACTTTGACCCAGTCGGGTCAATGTCTTTCAAAAGACACGAATTACCGAGCACAAATATCGTCGATTTGGTTGAGGGTTCTTGCCAATTAGCCGAGGTCCTCAAAGTTCAACTTCTCAGTGGAATGGACAACGTGCTTCCTCAGAGAGAAATAAACGTTACGGGCCTAGAAATGAAAACTCTAGTTGAAAAGAGTGCAGAGGAGGTAACGATTTTAACTTTTAACTTTTTAAACTTTTTTCAATTTAATTTTTTTTCATTTCAACTTTTAACAAAAACTACCCCCAGACGATTTTAAATCCCGCACCCTTTCTCCCTTCGTTCTCTCGTTTTTATCGTTTTACCGCATTTTTCACTAATTTTTTGACTTCAAGCTAAATTGCCCCAGGCTCACGTGATCCTGCCTCTAAAAACAAAAAGAACGAGCCCAAGTTGAATCCTTTTTGTTAAATTTTACCGGAGATATGAATTTTTCAAAGGTTACCGGAATAGATAAAAAAAAAAACATAAGGTTACCGTGCTAGAATTGTTGCAATTAAAAAACTTCGATTTTTGTGAATGATTCATTTTTATTGGACGTTTTCCATAAGGATTTTCGGTCTTGAACTTTTTGTCTAAAATATTTTAATCGTCACCCCCATTAAGGATGAATTGACTAGTTTTTTCCGAGTGGAATCAACACTTTGAAGCAGTCGGCAATAGTAATTCAAGTTTTTCTAAACCATTATTGATATTCGTTGTAATTACATTTAATTTAAATGATCGCTATCCAATATTTCATACTGATTGTCATCGATAGAATTTAAAAAAAATAGTTACTGAGTATAAAAATAATAAAAACCGTAGAATCAACAGATTTTTGCTTTTCAGTTGTTGATGAGTCCAAATCTTCTGATGTCTGGACGACAGGACGCAGCGTGCAGCGCGGTAATGGGAGCAGCTGTTGCGGTAGGAGGAAAAATGTTTTTGCCTTCGAGAGTCAGTGATTCCTACATGACTTGTTGTCCTCACTGTAGCGGGGAGGTCAAGCAGGTATGACGCAACTTTGCTTTTTCTACATTCATCATACACGGAATTGAATGGTACCGTTGCACCGAGTCAATACGCTGCTGAATAGATCGTTGCAACGCAACGAAGCTTTGCGTTTTCGTCGGTTTGTTTATTTTTTAGTTCTAATCGTTTTTTATCAACTGCGATTTGAAAAAAATGAAACGAAACGGAAAAAAGCCGGCTCTATATAGTTAAGTTATTGTTTCTCCAATACATTTTGAATTAAAAATCAAAATTTTCAAACTTACTGAGTTGCAAATCAAAATCTTCAAATCTATTGAATTAGAATTTACAATCTTCGAATTTATTGAATTGCAATTTGAAATTTTTCAATTTATGGAATTAATATTCAAAATATTCGAATTTATTGAATTAGAATTCAAAATATTCGAATTTATTAATTTACAATTCAGGTTTTTCAAATTTATTGAATTAAAATTCATAATTTTCACATTTATTGAATTAAAATTCGAAATTTTGAATTAAAATGAAAATCGATACGATTCAGTATCGAGAGTACGAATCGTTATCATTGGTTTTTTGTTTCTTGACGAAGTTGCAAAGAGCATGAGTAAAAAGCTACGGACAATAAGATTCTACACGCAATAGTCTTCCTCCTTGATAGCAGGGGAAAAAATATAAATATTCGAATATGAAAAACTTGTAAATTTGATCGATTTTATAAGTTATGGGAATAGACTTTAAAAATTTGTTTGTACAATATTCTTTGGTACGGATAATGGAACTTCGGCGATGTTCGATCCTGACAAGTCCGATTTTCCTCCTGGAGCTTCGATTACCTGTTCGTCAGAATAACACGAATTGTTCATTATTAAAATATCATGAGAATTTGGAAAAAAATTCTTGTTGTTTTCTCCCTTGCTTACCTTCCCATCTTCGAGGGAATACGTTTTTGTCGCGTAACGCACTTTACGACTAGACAAAACAATTATTGTGTAATCCGCAAAGACATCGAGCAGCACGTTCTCAACGATATCCTCTTCCGAACTGAGCTGCTCTATCGATTCTTCTATTATTAATATCTGCAACGAATCAGTGTTGCAAGAGGTTATCAACAAGAAAGTACAAAGTGGCTGAACGATACGTCGTTACCTTTGATTCATAAACGTCATTTTTCTTTTTTTTTTGAGAATGCAAACGAGGAAACGTGACAATGTTGAAATTTGCATCGTTGCAATGCAACGAAAACTGATTGCATTGCTTAGCAGAGCAAAAAATATTCTTACACAACTTGTCAACGATAATGGGACAGTCTTCGCTGCCATTGGAAAACTGAATTAACTAGAAAAATGGGAACCAGTGCATTAGTTATCAAAATAATGAATAAAAAATAAATTTTTCGTTGTATTTAAAATCATTGTGATTTATTGAATTCCGAGGAATCGAGATAGTTGAATGAATTTCTTTTGCAGCTGGTGAAGAGATAAAAAGATCGATTGTGTTAAGGACCAAATAATCGACCAAAACCCAAAGTTGTTCTCTTGAAAAATTGACTCAATTTATAAACTTGAGCAAGGAGTTTATCCAAAAACACTCAACGAAGGATCTCAATATTTTCCAATTGTTTTGAAAATGTGAATTTACAAATTTAAAAATTTAAAAATTTTTCGTTGTATTCAAAATCATTGGGATTTATTGGATTCCGAGGAATCGAAATAGTTGAATGAATTTCTTTCACAGCTGGTTATTAGATAAAAAGAACGATTGTGCCAAAAGTTGTTCTCTTGAAAAATTGACTCAATTTATAAACTTGAGCACGGAGTTTATCCAAAAACACTCAACGAAGGATCTCAATATTTTCCAATTGTTTTGAAAATGTGAATTTAGTAGAAAAATGGGAACGAGTGTATTAATTATCAAAGTAATTAATAAAAAATATATTTTTCGTTGTATTGCAACGATGCAAACTTGAGTAACCGTTGAACCGATTTTTTAAACTCTAAGCGAAAGCATCGAGGCACGAGCTCGTCCTGTTATTTGAATTTTCGTTCCTCAAAATCACAAAAAAGTTTTTTAAAAACTTACTTTACTGGAATTGTTGAGCAGAGCCCTAGCAAGAAACAACAATTTCTTTTCCCACAATTTGAAGGTAACATTCGCCGAGCTTTCTAATTTATTCGGCAACTTGGAGATTTTCTCCCAGAGACAAACTTTTTGCAATGACATCATGAGAGTCTTGTCTGTGCTTTCGTTATTCGGATCCAAATTGTACTTTATACTGCCGTCGAAGAGAAATGGGTCGCTCGGTAAAAAATTAATGCTTTTTCGAAGTTTTTCCGTAGGGACTCCGTCGATATTGGTATTGCTCAAGTATATGTTGCCCGATGTGATGTCCACGAATCTGTAGAGCGATGTGACGAACGAAGACTTCAACGTCGGTTCCGTTCCCATTAAAGCTGCAAATGACAAAATTTCATTTTTCTTCTTCGTCGAAAATCGTACAAAATAATTCAAACAGCGAAAAATTTGCTGAATCCACATAATTTTCAACAAATCTTTTCCAAAAATTTTTTCCAACAAATTTCAAAAAAACAAAGGACAATACGTCGGACTTGAAAGGCAAGTCAAAAAGCAAAATTGCATCTACGATTGCTGATGAAATACTTGCCAACTTTTTCGCCTGTTCCAATATTTATATTGATGGGTTCTTGGAGCGATTTCGTGTTGAGAGTGACATTTTCGAATTTGATAGAGTGCTCGTGAGGCCAGTCGTTGGGTAGGTCGATGGTGCAACTTTTTTCTTTGGGTAAACTCTGCAGAATGAATAAAAAAGAAAAGATACTCGATACAACGTGCAGCTAAATTTTTAATAGAATTTTCCTCGTCGCTTTTTTTACCTCGACGAAATTATTGACTGCGTTGATCGCCAGAAGACTGGCGTATGCTCCTGAGAAAGCTCCGGTTAAGTGGACAATACTCAGAGTCAATTGAAGAGTACAAATGAAAGCGAGTCCAAGAATCTCGTATTGATCGCGTATATCGCTCAGTGAGGCACACATCAATACAATTATTCCAACATTCAGTGCTGGAATAATGAATGCACAAAGAAAATTAACATTTCGTCTGTAAACGTTTTTTCCGCACTTTCCGTTTGTAAACCAGGACACACCGTTATTTCAACGTGTTATTACATTCCAAAAATTCTGAAATAATTCTGAAATAATTCAATTTGAAATTTCAATTATGAAATTGGGTAAATATTTACAATTGCGGCTTTTGGGAAAAATTGGAAAAAATACCTAAAATTGTAGGAAAATGAATTTTTTCATCCATTTTTGATCCAATAAATCCGTCGTATTTGCCAGGACACGCATGACCCAGGTTTACAAACGAAGTGTTAACATAAACAAAATTTTCCATTTAATCGTTTATAATTTCCTTGAACCGTTCGGTTTCCCTCACCTGACCACATTTTTATTCTGTACTCGATCCACAATTTAATCGCATGAAGCATGAAATCAAAAGTAGAATTATTGTCACAATGTTTGTAGAATTTCTTCGTAAAGTCTCGTTCTTTGTGATAGGCCTGGATAACAGCTCGTCCAGCGATGGTATTTACAGAGTGATTGTAAATTGGAACAACCGAGTCCGTTTGTACAATTTCGTGCAAATTCAAAGTCAGTCCCCTGGAGAAAAATGATGAAAGTGTGACTCTTGTTTCTATTACTTTGAGGAATTTCACACATTCGTGGAATAAAATGATTTCGACACGTTCGGGGAAAGAGAATTTTCACGTTCGAGTATGCGTCTGATCGAGATGGTTCTCAGGGCTGCAATATTTTATCGATTCGTTCACGTTCTCCCGAAAGTGTAGATCAGGGATGAGACTGTGAAATTAAATACTCGATTTTTTTTCTCTCTCTAGGTGTATTTAAACCCTCACGAATCGGAATGACGGAAATTCTTCTTAACCAGTCAATAATTTTCATGATTCTGAAGTTTACATCGTTGGAACACAACGAAAAATTATTTCTCATTCATTATTTTGATAGTGAATGCACTCGTTTTAATTTTTGTAGTAAATTCAGTTTTCGAATGTCAAAGAAGACTGTCGCATTAGCGTTAACAAATACTGCATCAAAATCTTGTGCTTTGCTATAAAAAATATCAGTTTTCGTTGCATTCGAACAATGCAAGCTTCAACATCGTCACAGTTACTAAAAATTCAAATGACACGAAGTTTGCATCGTTGAAATTCAACGAAAAATCGATTTTTTATTCATGAATTTAATAATTAATGGAACTCGTTCAAATTTTTTTAGTGAATTCAGTTTTCGAATGGCAAAGAAGATTCTGCCATTATCGTTGAGAAATATTGTAAGAAAATGTTGTGCTCTGCTATAAAAAATATCGGTTTTCGTTGCATCCCAACGATGCGAACTTCAAGATCGTATGATTTATTTTGTTGAGAATTTATAGAATTGAAAGTGGGAAACTAAAGAAAAATTGTCTTTACCTCGCGTAAAGAACGTATGAAATCGAAACCAAGATGAAGAGTATCGTTGGTACGAGAAGCCAGAAAGAAAGGTAGCCAATGATGATGACACTGAACACAATAATTCCCGAGTGCATCAGAACGGTTGTCATTAATCTCGGTAAAACGGAATCAACTGCGAAAAGAATAACGAAATGATGAAGGAAATATTTGGAACAACTTTTATTAGTGATCGAGGAGTTTCCTCCGAGCTAACCTTCTTGCAAATTTAAGCTGCAAACGTTCAAGAGTATCGACTGTGGTATCGTTGCAAAAATCGACATTTGTGCTCTGTACAGTTCATGCAACCATTTCGCGTGTATCCTCCTGGCAGCTGCGAATACCATCTGTAAATTTGTCAATGAATCTCTTAATGAATTATTTTGTTATTCGAACAATCGGTACGTAGTGAGAATTAAATCGTCAAGGGCTTACTTTGTTGTACGTGGCCAGTAAGACGATCAAAGAGAAAACGAGGAATCCGACCATCGCCGATATTATTACAGCGATTGTTGTGAGGTCGCTGATCGTTTTCTGTCAAAAATGAAATTTCATTGCTCAGCATTTTTTCCCATTCTTCACGATTTCAATTCTTTTTTTTTTAAATTGGTTACTACGGACGAGGAATCAAAGTTTCTCTACTCGTAAAGTCGTCGCAATTATTTCTTCATTTTTGCAAAATTTGTTTTTCTATCGTGAGGAAAATGACTTCGAAGCAGAGCATTGTCTTCGAGTCCCAAGAAAAAGGGAAATTTTGTTGTTTTCAAAAGATGCAAATTTGATTATCATTCGATAAATCATTTTTACCTGTCCTATGTATATGAAGACGAGAGGTGAAGCAGCAATGGGAAACGAGAACAACGTCGACATGATAACGACCAGGATTCCCAGATACGAACCGCCACCGTTTTGTACGTAAAAATTTTCTTTCATTCGCAATCCATCATCGTAAATAGAGTTTTTTGTCGGCGTGTCAAAGTCCTCGTTGGTATCGATGGTAATCATTTCTTCCTGGAACATGGAAAAAGAGTTTGTCTTAAATGAGTGACGTGAAATTTATTATTTTTCAATAGATGGCAAAAAGAAAAAAAAAATGTGGCTCACGTCGGTGTCAAGACCGCACGAAGCCGCGGTACTGGTACTCGACAGAATTCCTCTTGGTCCTGGGGTCGTGAGTAATTGACTCATTGAGGTATTTATTTGCTCCCCCGATCTAAATTTAACAACGGAAAAAATTTATTGTTATTTTTACCAAGTCTCTGAACGTACGATGTTGAAGTTCGCATCGTTGCAACGAAAATTGAGAATTTTTTATAGCAGCAGAGCACAAAATGTTCATACAGTATTTTCCAACGATACTGGGAAAGTCTTTTTTGCTATTCGAAAACTGAATTTACCAGAAAAATTTGAACGAGTGTATTAATTATCAAAATAATTAATAAAAATATATATTTTTCGTTGTATTCCAACGATGCAAACTTCAGTGTCGTTTGAATTTTCTGCAATTATGACGACGGTGAAGTTTGCGTCGTTGGAATGCACGAAAAGTGATTATTTTTCATAGCAGAGCACAACATTTTCATACAGTATTTTCCAACGATACTGGCAAAGTCTTTTTTGCCATTCGAAAAGTGAATTTACCAGAAAAATTGGAACGAGTGTCATTAATTATCAAAATAATAAATAAAAAACTTATATTTCGTTGTATTTTAACGATGAAAAGTTCTTTATCATCTGAATGTTTGAAATATCAGTAAATATGATGAATGGAACGGGAAAAATCGGATCTTATAATTTGAATTACCTGCAGTATTTTTTCTTGTATTTTTTCATATACGAATTAAGCAAATTTGTGTATTCGCTGTTCCACTGCAATAACTCTTCGTGAGTGCCCTGCTCGACGATGGTTCCTTCTTTCATAACGTATATCACGTCGCATCGATTGAGAAACTGAAAATGATAGAATTTTTTGAATTTTTCATTTGCTATGATTTTTTATAAAAATAGCAGCAAGTGAATTTTTTTTTCTTCAAAGTACCTGCACTCTGTCCGATATCATGATGACAGTTTTGGTTCCAAGAGCTTGTAGAATGGACTTTTCAAAAATGTCTTTACTTTCCTCAGGTTCAACGTCGGCCAATGGATTGTCGAGGAGATTAATGTCTCTCTGAGTGTAAACAGCACGAGCGAGTACAATTTTTTGTTTCTGGGCGAGAGTCAAATTGACAGTGGTCAAAATAGTGTCATCGGAGCCAGGCAAAAGCGCCAAGTCTCCGGTCAAATTGCAGGAACGAATGGTTTTGTAATACCATGATGAGTCGAGGTTGTCACCGAAGGAAATATTTTCCTTCAAGGTCCCTTCGAAAAGCCAGGGGACTTGTGAAACGTACGAACATGTTCCATCGATGGTAACGCGCCCACTGACGATCTTCAAATGTCCCATCAACGAGAGCAAAAGCGAAGTTTTTCCTGAACCGCAAGATCCACAAATTCCGATTAATTTTGATTTCGGGGCGTACAAATTAATGTCCACCAAAGATTCGGGCGAATGTGAATCGACGGAACGTGCAGGTTGGTTGTCGTAGCTGTCCAAAAAGAAACTGCAACGTCAAAAAAGTTATTTATTGAAAATTCCCAATTATTTTATTTCCATTTGATCGAAAAATTCTATTTTTATCGCTATCATTTTTGCCATTACTGAGCAGAATTAAACTTTTTGGCTTTTTCGGATACACACTTATCTCTCTCCCACGTGAAATATCCATGATTTATCGTAACTGCCAGATTTTTATCGATCGGTCGATCCGTGAAACGATCAGTGTCTTTCAATGTCAGTACAGTCTAAAAATAACGAGATATTAATGAATGGGCACTAGTTTTTTACTCGCTTAATCCTCCGTAGACAATATGATAAGAATTTAATAAAATTTCGTGATAACATTCTTTAGCATCAAATACGATGACACCATTTTTTTCAAATTTTTCCTCCACATAGTTGTCGAATAATTCGAGTTTACAATATGCAAAATATATACCTATATATATCTGAATCCTGTGCTTATGCATGTAAACTCTAGTGTTGAATGATTCGGAAACTATGTAGAAGAAAAATCTTACAAAAATTTGTATATTCATATTTAATACTAAAGAATATGCTCACCAAATTTCATAAAATTCTAATCATTTCGAATTTTCCTAAGGCAACGTTGTTCGGTGTAGCGAACCTCCTTAAAAGTTACCTTCAATTTGTTGAGAGAAATAACGCCTCGTGAAATACTGCTCATTGCTAGCCAGCTGTTGCGAATGCAGTATTTGAGATTAATCAAAATCAGCACGAGACAGGGGATGTACTGAAAAAAGTAAAAAGCATTAACAATTTCTTAAAAATATTCATGCAAATGTTTGCTCACATTTGCGTTAACGAAGTGTTGATTCGCGAGGATGCAGGCCATCAATGCAGCGCCGATCGTTCCAATAGGAATTATATGGACCATTCCGAGACTCCAACCTTCGCTCAATCCCCCCAAATGCATTATCGCAAGTTCCTTTTTTCTCACGTCTGTCAAAAGAAAAACAATAAGTAAAGAAAAGTGTTGCTACATTAAGCTGAGAAAACTGAAATTTAATTCGACTGATTTTTTTTATTCGCCACGTACGAATGTCGAGGACAGACGTACCTTGAATCTTTCTCAGGAAATAGTTGTCCCAGAGAGTAACTTTTGCCAGAAATATGTTGTCCATGAATTCTTGCATCAACGACATCCTTTGGAGCGAGTAATTCATTGCCTTTGTACCGAAAATCTTTGTCAAATAAGCAGTTGGTACCTGAAAGAAAGTTTGTCCTTCGTTTGATCGTACAATTTGAGAAATTTGCTCACTGAATATATTTTGTAATGAAAAACGATTTTCTTTCGTTGCTTGCGAGTGATTTGTCGTCGCTGCAGAAATAATTACTATTTTTCAATTAATTTCTTCAATAGTGTTTGATTTGATTTTTTGATTTTTTTTTTTTTATGGAAAGGAACTTCTCGAGCTGATAAAGTTGGAGGAAAAATTTACCAGACACAGGTACAGAGTGACGAGAACGATAGTTCCTATCAAAGCCCAGTGACCCATCGAGTACCACATGAAAAGAGACCAAAGCACGAGAATCAAAGGCCCCGAAAAAATGAGAGGGCCGTTGGCTATCAATTCGTAAAGTGTTTTACTGCTCGGTACGAAATACGTCATGATCTGTATAAATGAGAAGGAAACAATTACAAAAATGTGAATAACGAAGTTTCGGAGCATTTTTCGTGAGGAACTGACCTGGTGAGCCGAAGCCTCGTAACGAATCGACGAACGCACGAGCTTTTTATAGGCAAAGGCAAGACAAGCTGATCGCAGTCGAGTCGCGGTGCTAAATTCACAAAGAATAATGCCAAAATAAATAAATTTTCGTCATTTAAACCCTTCGCGGGTCTTTCCGACCCGAACAACTTTTTTTTTTCGAAAATCTTGGTTTTTAAAACGTATTATTTATAATAAAACGAATGCAGCGACTATAAAAACTATGAAACCTCAAAGTGGAATCAATGGAAAGTATTCCAGAATTTTTTCAGACGTTTTTCTTTCCAAATACGTGAGATTCAAGTGACAGGACGATAAGGACCCATATAATCCGGTTAATAGTTTTCATACGATCGATCGTAATATGAACGGATTGAGATCTTACCGCAGGTTCATCGAAGCGCTCCAAGAGTACAGAAAATGTGAAACTATTTCTGCAATAATTAATACAGCGATATTGCTGAATATAATGATCTCATCGAATAACATCGAGACGGCGAGACTGTCTGGAACTTGTTCAATGGGTCGATTATACGGTGAGCTTCTTGTTGGTGTGCTCGTGACGTTCTCAACGCCCATATCCGTCGCATTTATCAGGCTCGTGTCGTTGAACGGATTTATGGAAGTTCCGTTGCTACTCAGTGTGAAATTTTCCGGGACGTATGGGCCGTGGTATTTGTTGTACGTCGTCACCCTGTTTTCCGTTGTAGTGATGATTCGTTGCAGAAGGATCATCTGGAAACGAGAAAACATTTTATTTCGATTTGAAAAATCGATTTTCTCGCCATCGCTGATTCGAGCAACGCTTAGAAGGAAAACGTTCAGGAAAAGTTAATCTCCCTCAATTCCCTGTTGCAGTTCATAAAATAAAGCAACGAAAGCAACGAAATTCCGTTCTTTCTTGAGCATATCTCAAAATTCTTATTCAGCATTTAGTCAGGACAACAAAACGATATTTTTTTAGTAACCAACCACAAAATCGGTACAAGAATTTTCATGGTTTTTGAAATTTAACAAACAGTCAAGAGGAAAAGAATTTTGATTCCAACGATGCGAAATTTAGTGTCGTCCATGCTCGAGATTTCATTTATAAAGAAATCAATGAATTACCGGGCTGCAGAACGAGATGATCATTCCCACGAGGTAAATAAACGAAGCGACCAGTACTCGTGTCCTTACAAATTGCCACGCTATCCTCGGGACCGATGCACCAGCCTGGCCACACTTGACAACATGCGTATGCCACAATCCTTCTATTCTACGAATCAACATTTTCATGAGTAAATTCGTTCCTCCGTCACACAATCAATAATCCATCTTTTTGGGTCTTGAAATTTCTTCAGTAGGATTTACCTCGTGCCATTGACTTGACAGGAATCGAGCCTCGCTAAAGTTGGCATTATTTTATCTTTGGCTCCATTTTTATAACCAGCTGAAATGTACTCGTTCAGCCAGTTAAAGGCCACGCTCGAACACAGGCCTATTTTGTCCAAAGGCATTTCCGACCCTGGAACCCTAATGACAAAAAAAAAAAATTAATAAAATTCTCATGCAAATCTCCAATTTATTCAGAAACCGTGTAATAAATTTCTATCGTCTCGACGATGAATTATTTTCCGTGGATTTTCTGGTCCCGCAGTCTCGTTGAGTTTGGTTTCTGCTCCAGAATGTGGTTTCCACAATTAATTTTCTGTTCGGCATGAGATTCAAATTTTTGGAGTCTCGAACGATTTATTTTGAACGTGACTCTATGGTTGGTTCGAAAAAAAAAAATTCTTTACTTTTTAAGCGTTTACGAGTCGCGAAACAAAAAACAACAATCACTTCGAATCGATTGACCGCCAATTGGCCAAGTTAGCACGTTTAAACAAACATGATTTTGGAAAAACTTTTCTAAAGTCGATTCTTCATTTTTTATTCTCGAAAATATTATTTCAAACGGTAATAAGGCCTCGAGGTAAAAAACTAAACTACAGATTAATGTGTGAAAATCGATTCTGTGAAATTTCAACGTTTCCAAAAAAAATATTTCTTTCCATCTATAATTTTGTAACAAGCGTTATCTTTTATGATTTTTCAGAAAGATTGATAAAGATGAGACATTACCTGGTGAACCTAACAGGAACTAAATTAACCAGAGCAGTGGCATATCTGGATAAACGATTATGGGGGACATAAGCAGAGCTGTGCTGATTTCTCGAAAGATCGTTACTTTTACGAGGGTAAAGTTGTCCTTGACTGCCGGATTCCATGCTGTGATGAAAGAGAAAGAATCACCATGACAAATGAGTAATTTCAGCAGAAAAAGCAACTCCCATGGGGATAGCAATGGGAAAAAAATAATTGATGAATTTGTTGTTACCTTGCTGCACCGCTGATGGAACCATCAACGCGGCTGTAGCTGTAGGACGAGCTGGACATTTTCAGAGGACGTGAAAAGAAACTGCGAAGAAATAGTCGTGCGAGATCTCACGGTGAATTTTTTTCTACAATGATCGATAGGTCGGTAGTTTCCATTTCAGAAGAGTGTCGTTAGATCCAGGTGGCAATGAATCTGTAGAATAAAGTCTATGATTATCAAACGAATAATGACGTCTTACCGAGAATTATCAACAGAGATTCGAATGACTCCGAGTGCGGAGTTTTAAAAAACTATGAAAAACACACCATGACGATATTCTCTACGCAAGGATTAATAAGATTAGAGTGAATCCAAGACGAGTGTATTCGAGACTCGTGTACTAATTATGAATAACCACAGGGAGATCCGAACATTTGATGCGAGATAAGCTTCGTCGTTGCTGGCTATGTAGGGAATATCCCGCCTGTTTAAATTGAGCTGATGAATCATTTTTTTCTTTTTCTTATTTCTTATTCGTTGAGTCGAGGCATTGACAAAGCTTGATTCACGACTCTGCTTTTTTAAACAAACATTTTCTTTGGTTACAGGACGGTGGCAGCGTCTATTAAACTCCTTGTACGTGGGTGCCTCGAGTGAATAAATGGACAAATAGAAATTGACACATCGGTCAAGAAAAATGTGAATTGAACGTGAAATTCTTACCTCGCAAGCGAAAAATCTATTAAATTCTTTTTTTCTTGCACAGATTCTCACTCTCGACATAAAAGCGCACAACAACTTTTCGTACAACAATTTTTTCGGCTCTCTCGCGACATTCTGGTGTCATAAGTCGATATCCCTTATCAGAGGCACTCCTGAACGTATATCAGCCGAGATATCTATCTGATAAAAATCTTGCCAATGTTGGCTGCACGATTTTTCGTCGCTGGAATCGAACCTCGATGTGCGTAACAATTTTTTTATTCTTTTCCTTTTAAAACTTGAAGCTAAAACAGTGAAAAACATTCGTGGATAATCGAAGAAATAACACGAGCAACGTCATTCTTGGATCTCGCTCTCCGAACGAAACAATTGACCCGTTTCTCATCGCTGCGAGATAGTCGATAACTGCTTACGTTTCTCCGATTCCTCGAGTTTATCATTTCCAACAAAATACCTACCTCCTTTCCCTTATCTTTACAGCTGAAAAAAAAAACGTTCGATTCCGCTTGAGAAATAAAATTCAATTCTAATCACGTTCGATGTTATTATTGTCATTTTTTCTCTGTGTATATTTTCTCATCTTTCGAAAACTGCCCCCCCAGTTTTTTTTTCACAAATCGTTTACAAGATTATTCCGGTGGGAAAAACACACATTTTTACCCACTTCCGGCGGAACATTATATTCTTTCTTTCGTCTGCATGATATTTTTCCTTGTACGTAAAATATATTTGTGAGTTTGTGTGAATATTTTTATTTAAATGCAATAAAATGTTTATTCAAGTATCTCGATAATTTCTTAGTTCGGAAGGCACATATTTCCGGTTTACAAGGCATTTGATGACAAAGTCGAGGTTCGTTCGTAAAATTTAACTTTTCGCTCAGTGCTGGAAAGCTTAAAAATTATTTCTAGAGATTCTTCTAAACTGCGAGACTAAATTTTTTGAAAAGAATCGATCTTGCATGGCTGTGCAACGAAAATTCATTATTTTTTATAGCAGAACACGAAATTTTCATTCGGTGTTTGTCAACGATAATGGCAGAGTCTTCTTTGCCATTGGAAAAGTGAATTTACTCGAAAAATTCGAACGAGTGCATTGGTTAGCAAAATAATGAATTAAAAATATATTTTTCGTTGCATTGCAACGATGCAAACTTCAGATTCTATGGCTGTGCTGGGTTCAAGGCGCCCGAGTTCGAAAAAGGCAACAGAAAAGTTGATACACGTTTTTTCTCGGGAGGCTCAATATTCCGAGAGAAAATAGAGAGTTCAACTCTTTTCTCTGACGAAAGGAGAAGAACGTGAAACTCTCATTTTTCGTGTAATATTGAGCCTCCGCAAGAAAAACGTTCAACAGGATTCGAACTTCTCAGGATGAAACTCAAGTTCGCAACGTCGGGGTCCAACGAAAAATCCGTTTTCTATTTATTGTTTGTTAAATTTCAAAAACCATGACAATTTTCGTACCGATTTTGTGATTGGATCGTATAAAAAAAATCGTTTTATTATCCTGACCAAATATCGAATAAAAATCTCGAAATCTGCGCAAGAAAAAACAGAATTTCGTTGCTTTCCAATGCTGCAAACGAAAAACGAAAACGAAAGTTTTTAATGGCAATTCAATAAATTTGAAAATTTTGAATTTTAATTCTACAATTTAGAAATTTTCAAACTGCAATTCAATAAAGTTGGAATTTCCCAATTCTAATTCGTACCTTAAAGCACTATTAGAAATATTGAGAGGTAGCGATTGGCTTTGCAGCTCAGCAGTATCCGTTCTTGTTGCACCATTAAAATCAACAATATGTAATTGTTTACATACATAAATACACGTTATTATGAAAGTTGTTAAAACAAAAATACGGAAATAATAGCAAAACAAGAATAATGATTTGTTACTTTGGTTAAGATAATGCTAAAAATTCCTCGGCGTCGCAGACAGTTGGATGGCCTCGGTTCGTCGTAGTTTATGAGGCTGGAAGGCGTTTGGGGTTGAGATCGTACATCCGACGCATTCGCTTTTTCAGCTCCTGTGGAAACTTCTCGTAACACTTTTTGCAGGCGGGTTTTAGATCGAACTCGAAAAATTTCGTCTTCTGGTTCATTTTTTGGTCACAAAAAGCGCAGGCAAAATGATGCACGCACCAGGCTTTGTTGAGTGCGGTGAAAACTGTAAAAAGTTGAAAAAAAATCGATTATGTACAGAATTTTGAAACAACCTCCATTTTTTCATGTTCGAAACGTTGGTTTTAACAATTTGAGAAACTCGTACCATCGCCAGCGATAACTTGATTGCATACGAAGCATAAATTGCCGAAAAGTTGATGATAGTGAGTCTCGCAATAGGCCATTCCTTTCTTCTCGTAATGGCGATGACCGAGGAACGGTTTCTCGCATTTCGCGCACACGAAATGCTCCACGTGCCAGTGTTTTCCCAACGCCGTAACCACGCGTTCCTCGATCGGACGACGACAAGCTCCGCAGATCGGAATGCCCATTTTATCGTGGCAGCGCAGACAGTAGAGCTCGTTCTGTAAACGATTTTGCAAAAATTCATAAAGTTCAAAAATCGGTATGCAATAGCAAAGGAAATAGCAACTGTGCATTTTCATTTTTCACTTAAAATGCTTACCAGCTCGTTGGCAGCGTATCCTGGTCTTGATCGAACTTCCCTCGCGTCCGAGTTCAATTCAATTCCGCAAGCGGTACAATTAAAGTGATAAGGATGGTACACCTCGCCCCGGAAACGAAGTGGTTTGTCGTCGATTACTCCACTGTAATGGCATTTATTTAATTTGAATACTTTGAAAGTTGAAAAATTGGGCGAGAAACCCTTGAATGCATACTGGGTCTTTTTGACCCCAACAATTTTCCGTCACCGATTCTTTGCCTTTTGTTTTCGTCAAATTATAAATTTTGCTAGAGAAAACGTCTGTACAAAAAAAAAGAAACAAAAAATTCATATTTGACGGAATACGACGATTCGAAAAACGCCTTTGGGTCAGATTGACCCAATATGCACTTATACGCTGTGTGCACTCGAAGGGTCAACTCTAAGTTGATAATCTCTGTTCTTAAATATCTCATTTTTTAAATAACTCTCTTTGGAATTATTTGGTTTGTAATAAACTCTGTTTGTGAAAAACTTAATTTAAAAGTGATTCACGGAAAATGTTGGAGGTTTTGAGAATTGTTTAATACACAAAGAGTTATTTAACCCTTCGTGGTCAGTCGTTGTGGAAATAACGCGCTGGTCACAGGGGTCGGATTGACCCCAGCCATGTTTGAACGCTTGCCACGTTGCCAGTGTCGTTTCGAACGACACATAAAAATTTAGGATATTAGTTTGAAGCTTTCCGAATAAGAATATCGAGGGAAAACATTTTTATCCAATTTTCAAAATCCCGAAAAAAAATCAACAAGGAGGCAATGTGTAAGAAACAAAAATTCCTTCAGGCAACCCAAAGAACCGTTGCAAAGAGGCCAACCGTCTCGAGCGCCAACAACTTGTAATAATTTCAGCTCAAAGTAGCGCTTGGGGTCATTTTGACCCCTGGTGATGACCACGGAGGGTTAAGAATAGAGAAAAGGAAAAGAACGTTAAAATGATTGACGTACTGGCATTGATGGCAAATGTGCTTTCCGAGTGCTCCAGCTTTGACATGCGCGTTGCAAGTGTGACAAAGTGCTCTTCCCTGGCACTTGATGAAACCAGCGTCAGCCAATTCGCCGTTGCACTCTTCGCACCTGAAGCATCCTGGATGCCAATTTGCGTTCATCGCTTTGATCACACGACCGATCACGAATTCACCTGAAATTATTAAAGTAAACAGAAAAAACCATTTAATTGATAATTTCGTTCTTAACATCGACCTTGTCGATGTTGGTGAGATAAATTGCGAATTATTTTGACAATTTTTTGAATAAATTCCATCATTTTTCGTAGCCCGAGTAAATTTCCATTCTCTCCGAACAGGAAATTCTTTGCTCACCGCATTTTCCGCAGCACGGTGCAAAGAGGACATGAAAATCATGTTCGCAGTATTTTCGTCCTTCGAACTCGTAGAAAATCCCCTCGGGGAAGGGACGAAAACATTGCGCGCAAACAAAGCACTGCGGGTGCCACAATTCGCCGTTCGAATTGACGATTTTCTCGTGCGCTTCGAATCCTTCCCTGCATCGCGAACAGAACATGTGATCCAGCGACATTCCTGTAACCCTGTAGAAACACCATAGTGTGAGACAAATAATGATTTTATAAAAAAGGAAAAACAAAGTAATTTGCTATTGTTGCTTATTTTTGCAAATACCGAGATGCGAATGTGTTTTGAATTTCATTGTTTTGCTCGACATAAACATTTGGAAGATTTCTAGGAGGTAACGACGGGGGTCTGCGCCACTCTTCCAATTCCTCGTACACGCCGCGATTATCCTCGAGCGTCAAAGTCTCGAGCGAACATTGAGGAGAATTTTCCCGCGAGTTATTTCTCGAGTTTGCTTTCCGTCGCAAATAAAGTTCGCTGCTAGTGAGTGAAAACTGAGAAAGCGACATTGGAAATGGACCGATTGTCTTTTTCATCATGTTTTCCGAGTTTTTACTCCGAGCAAATTAAAACTGCAAGGAAAATTCTATGTCACTGAGTTTTTTCGTTTTTTGTAGGCGATTCGCGCCCTTTTCTGTGTTCGACTAATTTCAACAGGCTCACGATTACCGCTGGCCGATAAGCTATCAGTCTTTGTGTGTACAAAAGCAGAGAGATAACGCCCGCGGCCAAAAAGATAAGGATGAAAAATTGGTTCTGGAAATTCCGATCGTATTGTCATAAAACTTGCTCACTTGCAGTTACAATTCTCTGCGGACGCGAAGATCCGCACGATACCACAGTTTGCATCGTTGGAATCCAACGAAAAATCGATTTTTTAATTCATTATTTTGATAATTAACGCAATCGTTCCAATTTTTCTAGTAAATAAAGTTTTCAAATGTCAAAGAAGACTTTTCCAGTATCGTTGACAATTACTGTATGACAACTTTGTGCTCCGCTACAAAAAATCATCACTTTTCGTTGCATTCCAACAACGCAAACTCCCAGATTGCGTGAGTCGATTTTTGTACACCAAATACTGTACATTCTTTCATCCATCTGGGTAAAAAATATTCAGTCCCTGGTAAAACTTCATTTCTCAGGTAAAAAAACCGAAAAACTCAATATCCGAACGAAAAAATAAAATCATTAGTGTTCGCAAAAGAAATTTTCAATAACCCCGTGAATCGTACTTTCAGGCAGCAAAGAAACTGTTTAAAATGTGAGAGACTCGAAAAAATGGCTGAGAGTGCGAAAAAACGAAGAAGAATCAACGATTGTTTGCCATTTGTTTTTGTTGTCGAATTTACGAAATAGTCAGAATTCAGATTTTCCGTTTTGTGGGTCGTTTGACTGAAATCTAATCACTTGGGGACTGAAGGACCAATTATTCATGAAATTTCGTATGAAATTCAGCACGAAGTTAGTTTTATTGCATTAGACACTCTACTTACCTAAATAATTCGAAAGTTCAGGGTTAGAGGCAAGGAAAGCGAGGAATTCAAATTTTAGAAAGATTATTCGAACGAACAAATTACGAAAATCTGTCATTAAAATAAGGATCGACGCTGAAAACGATATCGCAGTGGTATCAACAAAAAAGACATTTTGAGGTTAGAATTTAGGCACGAGAGACGATTGTAACAATTAACAAATAATTATTTACCGTTTAGTCCAAATATTTCGTTAATGCTGAATGGAAAAAAAATAGTAAACAAGAAAAGAAAGGCGTCAACGAATTAAGCAACAGGAAGTTACACGAAGGGCGTTACTTGTGCAGTCATTTCCAAAAATAGAGTGAGAGAAATCGTCATCGCTTACCCCGGCATATTTACGTTGAACTAAATACGGATTTTTCTTGCAGTTCGATAGTGGAAGAAGAGTAAGAAGAATTATAGTCCCTAAAATCTTGGAGGAATGTGCATTTGTTTATTTAATGTTCGCGCGATTCTTTCTGCTTCGCAAAATACACTTGTTTCTTCAACGTTCTTCGCTGCACTCGTTTTCTGTATTTAGAACGATCCGTACACTGTAAAGATTGCAACAACGAGACTCGTGTGTTTCGATCTTCTCTGCGAAACCTTCGAGCAGTTTACACTCGACCGCACCGTTCTTTCGCCCACTAACCTTTCGCTCGTATATGGGCACGCCTCAAGGATAAATACTTAATATAGCCATGACTCCGTTAACCGGAGAATTAAAAAATGCCAACAGTCTCGTTGACTAGGAAAACAAATACTTTGACCAATTTCCAAACTTTCGACGTTACCTTCCGTTTTCTCCTGAAAAAAATGATTTCTTCGGTATCAGCTCGTCCACATAATTCTTTCAATTCCTACGGATGCCTAACCCACGCCTATGCACCAGAGCAATGAATGAATAAATAAATAAGATAAATGCGCGCACGCGACTTTGCTGGTATATTTATTTGCTTTATTTTCTTGCATTCGATTCTTTCGTCGATGATCTGACCGGAAACGGCAGCCATTTTGGATTTTTTCGATTCCAGAGCCTTGCTGCAGAGGACGCCGCGAGACATCAAAACTGACTTCCGCTTTGTGAATACTTTTCTGCGGGGTCTCTATTTTTTAATTATAATAAATTCTCTTGCTTTTTTCCGAATGAAGAAAACTGCTGGTGATAAAGTCACATTTGCTGAATATTTGATGCAAGAACTTTCAACTTTCAAAATTTGTAAAGCTAGTTTGTCGATAGTTTGTGATTGTTTGATCAATTAAAACTTTTTGTTAGATCGTAATCATTATCAAAAAAACGGAACAAAAAAAAGTGTAAAGTTAGTCGCCACTTTTAAAAATTTGGTCCAATTTGATTTTTTCGGGTGCCAAAATCGATTCGGAAACGTTCGATCGAAACAAATAATATTGTTTGAACGTTATTTTACCAAAGAAACGAATAAATAAAATATTGGATTAATCGACGTTAGACGTTTCATCATAAAATGCATCGACAAATATGAATCCATCGAATATTTTGATAGACAAATAACTAAGGCAATGGATTTTTGAACGAATGAGATTTTATCAATCGATTTCTGCTGGCGTTTATTTTAAATATATTTCATTGAATATTTATTGAATATCTTGGAGTAAATTTATTCGGTGTAAATCGTTTGTTTTGTTCACGTTCTACTGGTTCTACACGTTTCCGTTCGGTTTGTTTACATTCTCTGCGGTCTGGGGTATTCGACGCGATCGCTAGCACTCTGTATGGTGAAGGAGGGAGGGGGGCGAAGGCTGGACTGGTGCACCGCTCGCGGGAAGCGCGATGGTGGGGTGGGCTGGTGCCGCGGCAGAGAGGGGCGATGGTGGGGTGGGCTGGTGCCGCGGCAGAGAGGGGCGAACGGAAGGGACAGGGCTTATCGCTTATCAGGATGTTCAGTACGGCGCGGGGCCGCCGGCCCGCATGCAGAGCGCCACGTGCGCGTCGGTTGGCCAGCTCGCGGCGTCACTTTATCGTTCGTCGACGCGCAGCTGCTGACTGCACGGAATGCTTAAAATGAGAAGAATTCCACTTGATCTTTAGTGAATAATACAGCGAAACTAAATAATCTTTCTTTCGGATTCAATTAATTCTTCGATCGAATAAAAATTAAATGATAAATATTCATACTGAAGATTTATATTAAATCGGTAAATGAAAACTCTAAATACATATATAAACATTACGCAATAATAATCAGTAATATTGATATTATTATTATTTCTTGAACGGCGATAAACTTTATTTCGTCTGCAACAGAATGATATAGAAAAACGATTTAAAAAAACAATTAAATACATTTTTTTTCTCGGGAAAATGTTGAATCGTTGTCCATGATTTGTCGCACAGATAAATATGGCTAAACCGATAATTAGTAACGGGCAGTTTAGTGACTCTTTGTATCATATTTTCGAGAATCGTGTGTCCACTCGCACGTACGCGTGTACGCAAGCACGCCGGGTTCGCCCTTGATGCAACTTTACCCCGAGCAAACGCAAGCTCTTCCTCTCCTACAGTAACTCGCGGCGTCCTATGCAGGTATGTCGGCAAGAATATGTGGGAAAAATGCTATAAATCTACTCTGTAGTTTGCAAGTTCCCGCACGCATATGCGAATCGAAGTCGAACCGGCAACCACATCATACGCATTTGCATCACGTTCGTAGCGACTAAGTGTGCTGGAAGCTTGCACCGCGAGGCGTATAAGCGCAGTCTATGTTAACATATTGAATGCTAACATACGTAAGGCAAGCACGCAAGCACGCGTGCACTCACGCGAGCATGCATGGTTCTCCGTGACGATGTTTTACAGAAGTCGCTTCACTGGCTGTCGCTTAGAATCGGTCTATGTCCATTTTATTTTGTGCGAAGACTTTTTTTTCGCAAAAAAACAATTTTGGTTGCCTGAGAGCAGCAATATCGATCGTTTTTCTATGGATTTTTTGATTAAACCCTTAATATCGAATGAATCTTGCTATCGCAATAAAATTCATGGGCATAAATTGTAAAATTCATTTTCCAAAATAACGTTTATGGTGCCAGTCTCCATAGTTGACTGTTGATGATATAAACAAGTGCGTGAAACGAATTAATGAGCTCTTCGTGTAGAAATGTTAAATGAAAAATTGAATTTCCGGTGTTAATGTCAAAGCTAAATCTCAGCGAATCTAATAAAACGAAGTGAAAAGTGATTGAGTGATTGTTCTGTGGTGGCAGTCGGTTCAAAAAATGCAGTCTCGAGAGGTTTCGCAACGAATGACGATGGACTATGCTGAATCATCGAAACGAGCATCCAAAAGTGAGTAAACGAATCAAATTTATTTGGCTTTGTTTGGGTATATCAAAACGTTGTTTGTTTTCTACTGTTCCATCCTAAAAACAATCACAGCCAACTTTTCCATTGTAACGTTTAGTCGTTCAATGTTGCAAGGAAAGCATAAGTGTCGTGTAGTTTTATTTTCAATCCACAACAGAAAGCGGAACCGTCGACGAAATAATTGAATAATAAATCTCCTCCGATCGTACAACTGCATAGGAAATATGAAAAAATGAATGTTTTTGCTCCTGATTCATTGGTTTCTTTTAAGTCAATGTAAATTACTTCAAAAGAGTTATTTCGAAGTTATCGTGTCGTGGAACTCGGTGTAAAAAACAACCAACATCACACTGTAACTTAACAATTTTTTACAGATTTGATTTTTTTAAATTTGTTGTATGAACTTGGATACAATAATTTTACACGAATACAGCTGTATCAAATTGGTAAAATAACGTTGAAACAAACGTTTAAACAATATTATTTGTTTCAATCAAACGATCCCGAATCGATTGGCTCTCGAAAAAATCAAATTGCATCAAATTTTTAAAAGCAACGGCTAACTTTACACTTTTTTTGTTTCTTTTGTTTGATAATAAATATTATCAAATGAATAATTTAATTAATCAAACGATCACAAACTATCGACAAGCAATCATGACAAATTTGAAAAAATGGCAAAAGTCAAAGTCGGTGGGCCAATTTTATATAGCTGAACTTCTCGTCTCGGGTCGATGAAAATATCTTCTTCCGGGTTTGAAGAAATATGAACAATAGCAAATATACTTGAGGAAAATACGTATCAAAGTATTTTAAACATTATGCATTGTTTTCTTCGAATTGTAAGATTCGGTCATTGCATTTTTAAACGATATTGCATATTTATTTTTTGAATTGGCTCGAAATTATTGTTAACATCAGGACTCGTCACAGTGATATGAAAAAAATAAACAAAATTCTGAAAAACCTCAAAAAAGTAGAATTCTCTTAAACTCTCCGTGGTGATCAGGGGTCAAAATGACCCCAAACGCTACTTTGAGCTGCACTTCCTACAAGTTATTGACGCTCGAGACGGTTGGCTTCCTTTCCAACGGTTCTTTGGGCGCCCGAAAAAAAATTCTTTTCTTACACACTGATTTTTTGCTGATTTTTTTTCCGCTATTTTGAAAATTGCACAAAAAATGTTTTCCCTCGATATTCTTATTCGAAAAGGTTCAAACTAATATCCTGAATTTTTATGTGTCGTTCGGAACGATACTGGCAACGCGGTAAGCGTTTAAACATGGCTGGGGTCATTCCGACCCCGTGAGACCAGCGCGCTATTTCTAGAACGTGTGACCATGGAGGGTTAATAATCGTTATCACCGGAAATCAACGTTTGTGTTGCAAAAAAACAAAGCTCATTTTTTCAGATTATTGTCCAATTCTCAAGATTCGAAATTCTCACCAACAAAAAAATTCTCGGCTGCGTTGACTCGATAAAAATCTTGCTAACGTTTATTTTCTCTTTCGCACTCGATGAGCATCTAATGAATATTCTCAAGAAGCAGAACACTCGTATCTACCGCATCTGGGAAAATAATTAGGTGGCTTGATCATTTCTTCGTCGTTTCCGACTTTGAGCACAAAACCCATTCCCATTTCCACGTGATTAGCGATGTGACAATGGAAAAACCAATATCCTGGGTTGGTAGCGATTAATCGAACGATAGTGAAGCCTCTCGTCGGGACACCGACGGTATCTTTGATCGGACCGTTGTCCAGTTTCTTCGATATCATTCCAGCTTCGTTGGCTCTTTTGACCGTCTCTAAAGAACAATTTGAACCTATGGTTTCCATGGACACAACGCGAAAATCGTGGCCGTGCAAATGCATCGGATGATCCTGGTCTCTGTTCGTACCTGAACAATTAATAAAATTGAGTAATTATTATTATAACAATTATTAAATTATAATTAATAAAATAAAATTAATAAATAAATTAATTTCTTTTTTTTGCAATTGCAGAAACCTCGAGCAAACAGAAATGGCCAATTGTTATTTTCCAAAAAACACAACCAGAGCTCCAATGTTTGCTTCAAAGAAACTTGCAACGTCCATGGCCAATCTCACATTTTTTCACGACGCTCAAGTTTCCAACGTTGGAATGCAACGGAATATTTTTTTTTATTGATGACTCATTTATTTTGTAAAATCCTTCTAATTTTTCGAGCTCGTAATAACATTTTGCATTTGGATAATGAGCTTAGCTAAAGAGATAAAATAATTTCGTTGCATTCCAACGTTGCAAACTTCAGCGTCATGCTTTTTTCGTGGAAAATGGCTACCGAGCCCTTGAATGAATTTTTTTCCAAACGTTGTAGTTACGATTCTTTGGGAACTGGCGAAAGTTCTTGCGACAGTTTAATCAACGAATAATAATAATAGCGCTTACTCGTATCGATGAAAACTATTTCCACCAGACTATCCTTTTTGACTCGATAGATTATCGGACACGAGCAAAATCCGTCGACGCATTGTTTACTCGAGTCGTCAGTCTCAGTGCAATACATATCGCTCGTTAAATATTCGTGTTCCGTTAGTAGAGGATGAGCAGGATACTCGAAGCTGAGATTATTGATTTGTGGATAGGGCCCCGGCAGGATATACGAATCTGCAAAAAACGAGAGAGCCAGAAACTTTTTTTTTTTTGGGAAACCTAAAAATCAGTTTTCGATGGAATTTCCCTGTGGAAATGCTGAGGCGGAACTCACCGTACTGGTTGAAAGAAAAGGCGAAGTAAAAAGTGTGGTTTGGTGTACCCAAAACCTCTTGACTTCCGGGACTTCCGGTGTTGTTCAAATCTACGATCTTGACGATTGTGTTGTTCGTATAATCGTAAGTATCGATTTGTACGGGATTTAAAAGCTGAAATAACAAATTTCATCATGATTTTTAACGTTGTGATTTTTTTCGAGTAGCTTTTTTACCCTCCGCGGATCCTACGGGTCTTTTCGATCCGAGCGACAACTTTTTTCGAAAATCTTGTTTTTTGAAACGTTTTAATTAGTTTAAAAAAAATACAACGACTGAAAAAACTATGAAACCTTAAAGTAGAACCAATGCAGAGTTTTCCAGAATTTTTTTTCTCTCCAAATACGTGAGATACAAGTGGCAGGACGAAAAGCGTAGCTTAACAACATTTTTATAATCGAATTAACCCTGCGCGGATTATATGGGTCTTTGGGACCCAAGCATCAACTTTTTTTTCGAAAATCTTGTTTTTTAAAACGTTTTGTTTGATAATAAAAAAATGCAGAGACTAAATCAACTATGAAACCTTAAAGAAAAATCAATGGAGAGTTTCCAGAATTTTTTCAGACGTTTTTCTCTCCAAATACGTGAGAGATACGTGGCAGGACGACAAGAACCCAGTTTGCCCTAAAAAATCAGATGATTCGTGGAGGGTTGAAAGAGAATGCTGAAAAATTTGGAGATTTTCATATCCTGAAACGTTTTTCAATCCATTTCCTTCTAAATTGTTTAGCAACGAACAAAAGCTTGAGCTTAATTTTTACGAGTTTTTATGATTTTTCACTTTATAAATTTCTCTCACCACTCCGGATCTCATGGCATCCTCGTAATCAGTCTCACCCTGAGGCTCTCCAAGCCCAGAGTTTTTATATCGAAGAATAGCCAGTTCCGAAACTTGAACAGCTTGATTTTGACAGTCGCCCAGTCCGCGATATCGTATCCAATAATTTGCAGGCTTTTCCTCAGTCTTCAGTACAAAATCGTATCGCTCACCACCATTTATGATGAAAGAATCGACCAGAAGAGGCGCGAAGGTGCCAGTTTCGGAAGCGATCATCAAAAGCTTGTGATTGTCTATTGAAATCTGCACCGGACAATACACAGCGCTGTTGAATATGACGCGGAACCGATATCGTCGTCCCTGAAACGTTTCTTCCATCAATTTGCAAATCAAAATAACGAGAGAAAAGAGATTCTCAATTTTTCTTCGTTGCAAAAATTCCTTGTTTTTAATTCCCGAAATTTTTCATTGTAAAATATTCGCGAAACGAAACTTTCTCATGCATCGTTTTGTTTTTTACGAAAAAAATAAGAGCAATCGAGTGTAAATCAAGTTCATTATCGCAGAAAAGGAATATTTTATGCCGAACGTAAGATTAGGGTCATTTTGACCCCACTGTGGAATTTAATTGAATTGTCAATTTTACAATTTATAAAAAAAATAATTTAATCGATTTATTTAAAAAAAACTTGATTTATTTTAATTTTGCGGCAAACGAATTTTCGGAGTTTGGGAACAATTTTGGAAATTTTCAAGACTGTAGCTACGTTTCAAAATTTTTTTCAATTGCCACTTCAGTCAAATATATTCGCAGTGTGATTACGATTTATAAAAACGTGATCAAAATATTTTTATCCAGTTTTTTTTTTTATCAAGTTTCTCTGTTATTGAGAGAAACATGAAAATTCGATTTTGGGGTGACGAGTTTTGTCTGTAAACTTGATTCTTACCGCATCAACCTCGAATACTTTTCTTGGCGTTTTGTATATCGTACGATTGAATTCTATTGGAGCTCCGGAGGCTAAGCCATTGATGAGCAAACCGTAACCCGAGACATTGGAACTTCTATGCAAAGCAGTTTCCAGTCGAAATGCTGTTGATGAATCGTACCAATGCCAGACAATCATCACGTGTTCGGCGAGATCGTAATCGTAGTATTTCGATAAGGGATCACTGGCTTTACGGACAATCAAACTCCCGTACAGACCATCCGATTCCTGGAAGCCTAGGAGATAAAATTCAAGGTGAAAAGATACGAGGAATCAACAAACGCGATAACTCGAATTTTTCAATTTTCCATTTGCGATAATTACGCAAAATCGAGTTCCGATTGATCCGTTTCGACAAGATACGACTTTGTCAAAATTGCAAGGCTTCTTAAAGGAAAGCTGACTGTCTTCAAGTTTATTCGATAGTGCTCGCTCTCGGGACTCACTGAACCATACGACGAGCCGAACTAATAAATCACTTTTTTTTCTTTTCCATTATCTCCATGTGACGAAAACATTTCAAACCGTAGCAAAAACAAAATTATCGTACAGAACTTGTCAATGATAATGGGAGAGTTTTCTTTGCCATTCGGAAACTGAATTTACTAGAAAAATTTGAACGAGTGCATTAATTATCAAAATAATGAATTAAAAATATTTTTTTTAAGAAAATTTTTGAAGAAAAAATTTAGGCTCATAATATATAATTTCCGTTGTGTTCCAACGATGCAAACTTCGTGTCATTTGAATTTCCTGTAATTATGACAATGTTGAAGTTCCCATCGTTGGAATGCAACGAAAACTGATTATTTTTTATAGCAGAGCACAAAATTTTCATACAGTATTTGTCAACGATGATGGGACAGTCTTCTTTGCCATTCGGAAACTGAATTTACTAGAAAAATTGGAACGAGTGCATCAATTATCAAAATAATGAATAAAAAATATTTTTTTCCGTTGTATTCGAACGATGCAGACTTACCAATGTGAGAATGCCAGATATGTGTACCAGCAGGCGATGCGACAAAGTCGTAGGTGAATGTATTATGCGGTGGGATAGGACATTGAGTAACGAAAGGCGTGCCATCCATGAACGGAGAGTCAACTTGATGAATACCGTGCCAGTGGATCGTGGCACTTGAACTAGCAAATGCGTTGACAACTTTAACGCGAATTGTGTCATTTTCGCAAACTTGGATACTCGGTCCAGGCAACATCCTGTTGGCCACGGTTATTGGGCGTACATAGCCACCGGCAGAGACGCAACCTTCGCGAAAGCAATCGTCTGGGTTGATGGGACAATCGCGACAAGCGAAGCTCATTGCGGTGTAATGCGTCAGAGTGAAGCTATAGTTGCACGTCAAACTTTCTCCAGTTTCACAATTTCGATAGCAAGGATGCGAGATTCCGCCTGAAAAAAAAAAAACAAAAAAAATCAAATTTTCAAGATTTTTTTCACAATTTTCTAAAAAAATGCATAAAATTTTTTCATCAAATTGTGCCGAAAAAATAAAATCCAACAAGTTTCCCAAAAATTGATAAATTAAAAAATAAGCTTTCCAAAAATTTTTACTTCCGATTAAAAAAATGTTTCAAAAAATCAACAACTCACCGACCAGTTCTGGATTTCCATAATTTCCTACCATCGATTTAAGGCGAAAAGATTGAAAGGATTCGGCCACATGGACCAACAAGCAAATTCCGACAATAACGACAACCCTGACGATTTTCATCTTGAAGCAGTTTCGCTTCTATTTCGTTATAGCGTTACAAAAGCTTAGAGGTTTGTGGAAAACAATGAGACTCCGGTGCATCGGTTCGAACGTATCGTAATCTATATTTTTATCCACCCACTCCGAGTGACGTACATTTGTTGTTGCTGTAGTTTCCTATCGTTTTTTTTTTTTACATGTGTTCCAAGTGCCAACGAACCAATAATATTGTACGATCTCCCAAGACGATAATCGCGTGGTACATAATTCTACAGACTCGACAGTTATACAGCTCTCGAACATGATTGCCATAAATATTTTTACCATCACTTGACCATCGAGCCTATTCGAACGTCTGTCGAAGGAATTTCTTGGATTTTTAGCATTCACACTAATACGTGCACCCTCGAGCTCCCGAGGAGCCGATCGATTTTCTAATAAATTATACTCCGAGTGTTCGACACATTGAGTGAATATGGGATTTACAATTTTTAACGTAAATAATCTATACAACGGTTGGTAATATTATGGATTTATGTACAGGATTTATTTATTGTTTTTATTTTCCAAAGTCGTACGTTTGATCCACCGGACAGGCAAGATTTGAGTTTTAGGGAAAATCGTGAAAATTGCGAAATATTCAGTGGTCAGTTATCTGGCACTGGAAATTCTTGAGAAATCGATTCCGCAATTGTGTCTCGATGAGTGTTTTTTAATTAACGACTTTCCGCTCATCAAGTGCCCATCCGTTTGCTCAATACGTAGCGCGAACGACTCTTTCAAATCCTCTTTCAATTTAGGCGACCGATTATTATTGACTTAAGATTCTAAAAAATTACACACAGGAAAATGCGAGCAGGTTATCGAAGTTGTGCATTTTGCTGCTGACAAATATGTTCGTCGCGTCAAGAAAACGACGATATGAACGAGAACAGCCTCGCGTGAGTCTCGCGACCAACCAATTGGAATAATTTGAGGAAAATGAAAAAGGAGATGAATTATCAACTCGGAATGATCGACGAGTTGAAAATTCGATATTTACTCAGTTGTCTTTCTTCATGCGAGTCGATGTCATTCTGTAGATAATGGAATCGCGACCGGGGTCCATGTCGGCGATGGTAACTGCGAAAATAAATAAAAAACGCTCAAAAGTCTCGCTAAATCAGCGGATTCGACGTCAAGGCGTTTTATTTATCAAAATCCCAGATTGTAAGAAAATGCAATAAGAAAAAATGGAATTTTTCAAGTTTCCAGACACGGTAATACCCCCTTGAAGTATTTTCAATGCTGTACTTACTGCAAATTGCCAATAGAGAGAAAAAGAAGACAACGCCGAACCACAGGAAGATATTGAAGATGACTGGATAATTTTCGTTGTACCTCTTGGCAAGATTGAGATCGTCCATCTGAAAAATCATTCAAAGTTTTTTTCACACTCACGACAAGAAAATTGACGCAAGCCCCAAAATCTCGAGACTCTCACAATACTTACTATGTAATCGACACTAGCCATCTACGGTATTTTCAATGCTCAAGAAAGATAGATTCACGGTGAACCCTAGAACGGTAATCGGGGGTCAAAAACGACCCCAGACCACTTTAAATCCCGCGCTCTGTCTCCCTTCGCTCTCCCGTTTTTTTTTTTTACCGAATTTTTTACTAATTTTTTTACTTCGAGCAAAATTGCCCCAGGCTCACGTGGTCCTGCATTAAGCTAAATACTGTGCTGCATACTAGTCGAATGATTGCTAAATTTTCAAGACGCTTTTGGACCAAGTTTAACGTAACAATTAAATGTACTGTTAGTGGATTTGTGCTACAGCATTTCTTAGTAATGTGGAAAAATATTAAAAACGATAGTTCTGCAAAACCATTAACTGATAAATCAAAATTTCCATGTTGACACATTTTCGCAAGAATAATCTGTATTTTTCAACCGATTTTGATGCACCACGTCGCATTTTGTTCCTCAACTGACCCTCTACGAATTCACCACGTAGATTTTTTTTAAGCTTAACCGTTTCACTATTGCAGCTTATTGTTTATTAAGCGAAAAAAATTTTTTCATAACTAATTTCTGAACGAATGAACTTGAAAAAAATGTACTTGGTGGATTCGTAGATGATCACCCGAGGAACAAAGTGAGACGTGGTGCATCAAAATCGGTTAAAAAAATAAAGATAATTCTTTGAAAAAACGTAGTGAAAATGTGTCACTATGGAAATTTTGATTTATCAGTTAATGGTTTTGCAA
The DNA here is from genome assembly GCA_963921915.1 of Hyposoter dolosus. Taxonomy (NCBI): domain Eukaryota; kingdom Metazoa; phylum Arthropoda; class Insecta; order Hymenoptera; family Ichneumonidae; genus Hyposoter; species Hyposoter dolosus. Next base: position 4,085,937 of record OY998140.1, read on the forward strand.
AACTATCGTTTTTAATATTTTTCCATTTTACTAAGGCATGCTGTAATACAAATCCACTAACAATACATTTAATTGTTACGTCAAACTTGGTCTAAAAGCGTTTTTAAAATTTAGCACTCATTCGACTAGTATGCAGCACAGTATTTACCGTAAAAGACGAAAAAAAATGAGCCCAAGTTGAACGCTTTTCGTGCAATTTTACCGGAGACATGAATTTTTCAAAATTGGGGTCTTTGTGATCCCAGGAATAGGTAAAAAAAAAAATAAGGTTACCGTTCTAGGGTTAAATATACGACAGAAAGAAAACAAGCTCCAAAATAATCGATAATTGTAAAATATAAATCCTAAAAGTCGATCATGGCGAAGTTTGCATCGTTGGAATGCAACGATGATCCGTTTTTCATTGAACATAGTCCATGATATTTTTTTAGGATCCAAGGACAAAATCGGTACGACAATTGTCATGGTTTTGAAAATTCAACAATGAATAAAAAACGTTTTTTTTTTTCGGTGGAGCCCAACGTTGCGAACTTCAGTTTCATAAAAGTCAAAGACAATGATAAACGGACGGAAAATCATTTTCGTTAGGGTTCCATGCTTCGAGAGTTCTTCCACGAGAATCACTGAGTATCGGAATTTTCAAGCGATGGGATTCTCAACACAAATTTATACATGATTCTCCTGCAAAGTCCTACTAGCTGCAAGGAAGAATCGCGGATGCTAGGAACTTTCGAGGAGCTTCCTGCGTCACAGAAAAAAGGAAAAATTACGAAATGTATTATTTTTGACAATTTCTACCGCATATTTATGTTTCCAAGGAGAATATCGAGTTTTTTGGGAGTTTATGTAAATTTTGATATTTAGAAATGCTCGGGAACGACGTTGGAACTTCACGAGTTAAGTTTCGTTTAAACTTGTCGCAAGTAACTCCTCTCCGTGTTAATCCATTTTAATTTCGTAGCAGACCGAAGAAAATTGGAGGCACGCAAAACGAAACCAAGTTTTCGACGATGTTGAAGTTTGCATCGGAGAAATCCAACGAAATTCTGTTTTTTCTTGAGCAGAGTTCATGATTTTCATTCAATATTTAGTCAACCCATGAAAATTGTCAGAGTTTTTGAAATTGAACAAAAAATGAATAGAAAAAGTGTTTTTCGTTGGACCCCAACGTTGCGAACTCCAGTGTCTTAATTTTCGAGACTACTGAGAAGAATAGAAATTTAAATAAATGAAGAATAAAGGTCATGCGAGCAAAAGCGCATGCAGAAACCGAGTTGGAAGAGAAAAATCGATAGATGCTACAGAAAAAAAAGAATTGTGCTGACAAGAAATTAAACCAGTAGATTTCGTCTGGTTGTAGAAAATAAAAAAGCCTTTTGCATAGAAATGGCTAAGCTTTGGAGCTACTTCTAATAGTATTCGAATCACTTAACAGAGAGTATCGGGCATTAATGGGACAAACAAGAGTACAGAGTACACGTGAAGTCTGTAGCATATTTTATCAATTTACGTTCGTTTTTTTTTTTTTATCGTTTTTTCAAGTGTTTTTTTTTTTTTTTCTTTAACGATACCTTAAATGGTCTGTTTGTGTTCTCTGTATTAGATTGTTCATTGTTACGTGTCGTAGTATCCAGTTCGAGACTAGATTGAACGGTACTACTTTCCCTAGCCTCGTTAGCCTCGTCGCCTGTATTTTCACTTTTCTCCTTGTCGTTCTCGGCTATCGAGGGGCTCTCGTCCGATTTTTTTAAACTACTACCCTCGTCGATCGTCCTCGTCTTCTCTTCTTCATCCTCATTTTTCTCAATTTCTTCTTCATCATTCTACAAAATATTCGGATCGATTGTTTTCGTGTTGTTTCATATTATTTTCAATAAAATTCTGTTTTTCGTGTGTCGACAGAGTTGGTGGCAACTATAATGCAGAATTAAAGATTAGGCCCGACGACTATTGCAAGATCCTTCGAGACACCGCCTTGAACTTGTTCTCCATTTTATTTTCTCACACCAATTTACTTCCTCGTTTACTATTGGACAATCGTTGGATTGTGTGCTCTTTATAACATGCACAAAAACTACTTCCATACTTAAAACATTGGGGACAATTGAATAATTTTTTTTTTTTTTTTTTTTTTTTTTTTTTCATCGAAGGGATTTTTGAAATTTTTAAAGCCAATCGGCAAGCATGCGGTGTTAGTAATACCTTAATGCTGTCAATGACAGGTGTCGACGATGTATTCTCGGTTGCTTTTACATTCTTATCGCTATCGTCCTATAAAAATTTTATCGATAAATCTTCCAAACGCTTTTTTCAAACATTTAAGCGAACTGATGCCTCGACGCTTTTCGCAAACTACTCTCTTTTCATCGATTGTAAAAATACGATTTTATACATTTTCTTTGGAACTTTTATTTCAATAATACTGACCAGTTTCGCATCTTCTCGTCGCTGTCTCGAGTGCTCAATTGCTCGGGTATTACGGACTTTACTCGCATCGTTGGTGAAAGCTGCGATCACCGTCTGCAATTTTTTCAACACATGAAAAACACTATTTTCAAGGCTTGTGTTCGGAACAGAAAATTTAACGTATCGCTATCACGAAACGACTTTATTTAGGATTCTTTTAAAATTTTTTATAAACGTTCTTGGCACCAAAACTAACAGTTTTCTCCTCTGAAGAAAAATTTTCTGACGATTTTTTTGTCGAGTTTATTTGTGTTGGGGATAATAATTTAATTATCGATCGCGTATTTTTGGTTTCGAAAATGGAAACGAGAGTTGGAATGGATTTTGTTTTTTCGTACCTTGTTTTTGTAACCCTTCATAAAGGCTTCGCCAATGTTGCTGATTGCGTGGTTGAGAAGATTCAGGGCTTCTTTTACAGCGTGCGAATCCTTGCCGTGAGAATCTATCAGTGGCCGCATGCCAGAAACAACCAGCCAGTAAACATCGGATTTTCCATTTGCTGATACGTCCGAAGGAACGTTTTTGGCGATGGCGTTAAGCAACATTATTTCCTCAAGAATATGACGATCCTCGTCGTTCTTTAGACTCAACCCCCTCAGAGTGGCCTCGTCGATCGGTGTCGGTTTCAACGTACCAAGAGCCGATTCGCCGAGCTGTCCCATTCCAAATTCATTAGTTTGCATCGATGGCATGCAGCGAAATTTTGTTTATTCTTGAGCAAATCCCAAGATTCTTATTCAGTATTTGATAAGGACAATAAAAACATCTTTTTTTAGGATCCATGGTTTTTGAAATTGAACAAACAACGGATAGAAAAAGTATTTTGTTTTTTTAAGTTGATTTCGTAAATTTGTTTTTTCTTGAGCAAATCCCAAGATTCTTATTCAGTATTTGATGAGGACAATAAAAAGATGTTTTTTGAGGATCCATGGTTTTCGAAATTGAACAAACAACGAATAGAAAAAGTATTTTGTTTTTCAATTTAATTTTGTAATTATTATTATTTTTTTTTTGAGCATATCTCACGATTCTTATTCAATATTTGATCAGGACAATAAAAAGATCAGTTTTTAGGATCCATGGTTTTTCAAATTGAACAAACAAAACGAAAAATGTTAATATTTGAAAAATCGTGATTCTCTTCAGTTTCATCTTGGTTGAGAATTTTGTATTATTTGGGTCTCCGAAGTTCTCGATACGTTGATCTCCAAAAAGAATCTCTCTCTCGCTAAAAACTAGAGCTTCCGAACTTACCGCGTCGAGTCCGTCGGCCATGCGCATTCTGACGAGCTCGTTATCCTTGCCGCGTTCGACCAAAGTTCCACTGACGGCTTGCCAAGTAATCTCCTCGACCTCGTCATCGTTGAGCTTGAAAACTTTGCCTACTTGGGAATCGAGATGTTGAATGCCTTCGATAGCAATGACGACGACGGCTTCGGGAAGATTGAAAGGAGGCTCGATTCGCAGCCCGGACCAAGGTGTCGACTACTCGAAATAAAAGAGTCGCGATAACGACGAAAAAAGCTCGAAACGAAGTATTTTTGGGTGGAAATCGATTTTGAACTTACGGGCGTGATGGTAAAACCAAGAATCGACGTGAAGACGTCTTTCAAAAGACTTTGGTCGACGGGCTCCTTTCCCGAGAACACGACGTTATCGGGACTGTAGAGAACGTTGAATTCACCAGTAGCAAAAACTGGAATAAACAATGAAAAGACTGTCAAGTTGTGTGTTAACTTGGAAAGCAGAAAAAAAAAAACACTGTTGCAATGATTTTTAAAAAACGCCACACCCCCTCGACACAGGAAAATGACAAAAACAATAGAAATATTGACTGGAGTTATGAATCACGAGGGAGCGATAATCGAACGATTAATTACCAGTCGTTATTGCTAACGTTGCCCACAATACCGGACGTAACATGATCGCGCTTTATTCTCTTTTCTTTCGTTACAGATTAAACGAGAACTCGCGGATTGCAAATCGAAGTCTCCCCTAACCCAAGAAGAGAAACCCGTGTACACCTCTGATCATATGACACGAGAATTGTCAAACTTGACACCAGATGTCTCTGTGGTCGAGCTGAAAAGTCTAAGCATTCCGGGAATTCCTCGGTAAATAGTGTTTTTGTTTGATTATTAATCGGCTCAGCGATAATTTTGAGCAAATGATTCGTTAGTTTATTCTTCCTTTTCATATAAATTGATACTCGCTCGAAATTTGTATCGTGCTTCCTACAAATATTTGTAGCGCACCTCCCAGTCATATGACCACGAAGGGAGTTCCGCGAAATTGCAGATGGCGCTGTTGTAACCTTAAAATAATCTCGTGATACGTTTTTCTCTATCGATTATGTTTGCCAGTATAATATACCAATGTATATTTAGTTTCACACACAGCTTCGTTGCTGTGTGACGTTTTTGCGTGAGTGTTTGTATGTGTGTGTCGAAGTAGCGAGGCCCTGTGAGACTCGAAACAGTTTTCTCGAGCAAAAGTCGCAGGAGCGAGCGTTATCTCCTTCGTGTCTCCGTCGAAAAACTTTTCCGCAATATCGTTTTCGTCTCTATTTCTTTTAAAGAGGCGAATTTTCTAAACTCGTTTTCGCGATTAAAAGCGAGAGCAGTTCGAAAGGTTGAGTCGTGAGATGATAATCGGGAACGTTTGATCGCAACATCCCATTTCGACGAAAAGTTAATCCGCCTAAACGGCGACAGAAAGAAAAATGGGTTCCCTGTTCAGGAGCGAAGAGATGACCTTGTGTCAACTCTTCCTGCAAAGTGAAGCTGCTTATGCCTGTGTCTCCGAGCTCGGAGAACTCGGCCTTGTACAATTTCGAGACGTAAGTCCTCGATATTTCATCCTTTTTTTTCAATCAAGGTTATATCGTCTACGTGACATTTTAACGAAAATGGGCGTTATTGACATCTCACTTCAACAACTGACACATTTCAATTGCCATACGAAACGGTTGTTACTACTCGCGGCACGAAATTATATTTCCCCATAAAATTTTAAGCAACAAATCGATAAATTGATCGATATATATATATACATTGATCGATTAATCGATATAACTGATTAAAATTTCATTATTTTTATATTTCGATCGAAAAAAAAACGTCGATGATAATTCGATCGCCAAAATGACATATACTTTCGTCTTATCAATATGCAGCGACCTAATTTTTATTTTTCAAGCCATTTCACCAAAAAACAAATAAAACACATTGCTTTTAGAAAATTCATTGATTTCCCGTTCTTCCGACTGATTATTTGAGAATTCTAATGAAAAATTCCAGTTTTTGGTCCAAACTCAATTCCTAGGAAATGACGAACCAAACGAAACACATTGTTTTTCGCAAATTTATTGATTTCTCGTTCTCCCGACTGATTACTTGAGAATTCTAATGAAAAATTCCAGTTTTTGGTCCAAACTCGATTCCTACGAAACGACGAAGCAAAACGAATCGAAATGCCGCTCGGAGGGCAATTAATTTTTGAATAAATTTGATCGCAGCTCAACCCGGACGTAAATGCCTTCCAAAGAAAATTCGTCAACGAGGTGCGTCGCTGCGACGAGATGGAGCGCAAGCTGCGCTACCTCGAGAAGGAGATCAAAAAGGACGGAATTCCGATGCTGGACACGGGGGAAAATCCAGAAGCTCCGCAACCCAGGGAAATGATAGACCTTGAAGCGACGTTTGAAAAGTTGGAGAACGAGCTTCGCGAAGTTAATCAAAACGCGGAAGCGTTGAAGCGGAATTTTCTGGAACTGACGGAGCTCAAGCACATCCTGAGAAAGACTCAGGTTTTCTTTGACGAGGTAAAAAAGCGTCGGACTGAAAAGTTTGCGTGGAAATTCGTGAATAATGGCATTTTCAATTGTTTTTTTTTTCCAAACTTAACAGGACCATGATATTTGTTAACAATATTTTAAACTAATTGATTTGCTGACAAGAGTTTTGAAGCGCAATAATTGGTTGCAGAGCACTGGTAATGTATTTCTAACAAAAAACCGAGTTTATCGGTGAAAAAATTAATTTACGAATCAAGGAGAAAAGCTTGACGACGATATAATCGGTGAAAGTTTGTTTCGTCGAGTCGCGGTGAAAACTACCTTACGGAATGATTTTTGCAATGATTTTCTGCATTTATCTTTGCCTGTTTGGCCGCTGAGACAAAAAAATAAGCAAAAATCGATACATTCACATTTTTTCATTCCAAAGTGCATGATCATTGGAAATACGTTTCCAAAGCGCTTGATTCTCAATCATTTCTTCCCATTTGCTTTGAAATTTATTGCGCTCATGATAATCAGCACTTTTCACCAAAAATTCCATTTCATCAATTCGACCCAGAGTGCAAAGACGAAATTCAATTTTTTCCCCATTTTTATCTCGCTCCTGAAAAACGTAACAAAAGACAATTTTTATTTTATTTAAAAATTTTTTTTTAAAATAAATTCGTGATTTATTAATTTAACCAAATAAACACAATATGTTGAGTGATTTTTTTATAGGAAGTTGTCTACTTAATGTGTTAGTGTTGCCGACTAACGAAAGACGTTGCGGTTATATGCAACGAACACAAGTCACTCGCTGTGCTCTGTCTCTCCCTCTTACATCTCTCTCACCGCTTTTCCTCGTGAAAAGTTTGATCCTTTCGTTCGAAAATACACTGAAGAGACCTCCGACGTAAGTACATACCGTACATCAGCAGCTTTCAATTCTCAGGCTTTAAAAACTTAAACATTTCGAATATCTCAGTCGAAACACGACCTTTTAGTTACGATTCTTTAGTTTTTTTTCTTCCTTCCCTCCTTCCTTTCGTACGCATGTGCATGTTTCTCTTGAAAAATTCATTAGAGTGTTTTTTTCTCGTCTTTTTTCTTCGGTGTCGAAATTTGGAGACTCCAACTTTTAGTAACTAGCGTCCCGTAGCCACTGCATGGGTGCAAATTTATACCCACGAAAGCTTCAGCTCTGCGTGACCGAGCGACTTTCCTAGTTATGATTGCGCATTATTTTTTTTCTTAAAATATGACTCGTTATCTTCAATTCCGCGCAAATTAAATGTCGTTACCTTGATTAGTATTGAAATGGCGTTAAAAACAAAACAAAAAAACAGATTTTCAAAATTTATTTTTTCAATTTGGGCATTTTTTGTGGAATTTTTCATTTTCTAATCGTTGTAATCGATTGCCACGAGTTTCCAATCCGTACAAATTTCGATGGGCCAGAACGTTTTGAAAACTCCAAGTGCAAAGTTGCATTTCTACAAATTCTTAAAAACATTGATAACGCTCGTTTTATCGTGCAAATCATTTCTCAGACTTTTTCTTCCCTTTAAAGCCGGTATTGTCATTGCACGTTGACGCACGTATGATAATCATTGATCGGACAGTACTCGCGACGGTTTTGTCTTATCAGAAACGTAAACACTACTTTCCAATTATCGGAATGAATCAACGCGATATTTATATCTGTACGTATCAGTTTTTTCGTCCAAGGAAAATATGATGATCCGTGTTTGATGTTTTTTTTTTGTTATTTTTCATATTTTTATTTTTATTTTTTCTTTACATTTCCTCAGAGTTGTCCGAACGTGTATTTACGGTTCGCATCTCCAAAAGCTTTTTATGGACGTAAAATTAATTTCGCTCTTTCCTTCGTAGAGGAAATTTTCCTCCTGTCGAAACTCGTTTTTCAATTATTTTATGACACGTCGTAAAGATATTTGTCGTTCTTCGTATAGCGTCAAAATTGTGCAAATCCACCGGAAATGTTTCGTTCGATTAGCGAGTTTGAGGCTTTTCAAAATTTGTTTGCATTTTTCAACTCCGAGGGTCATAAAAAATTTCGTACGCTTTGCATTTTGTGGCTTTTCGGATTTGCTCACTTGGGAACTGAAAATTTCGAAATTTATAATTCGATGGATTTTGTTTTTGAAGATTAAATCCTCAGGTTGAAAAAGTTTTGAAGAATATAAACCTGACAAAAAACATTTTCATTACTTTTTCGAATAAAGTTTGTTCGGAATTAGTGAAAAAAAACGTTATTGAGAGTTGGATCGAAAGAAATGAAAAAATGCAGGCCTCGTTGGAAACTCACGAACCTACGACGAGTTGGCAATGAATGTCCGATACAAAAGTTGGTCATTGCGTAATGTTAACACATCCGTTTAGTCTGCTGAGAAGAGAGAGAGAGAGAGAGAGAAAAGAGGCTATGCGAGTAGAATTGAAAAGATGGTGTGTGCCAAATATTGCTCGCAGCTGTGAGTCCAGAGTCTTTTTCTTTGGCACTTGGCTAAATTTACGTAACTCAATGACGAGCGATGACAGCTTGGGAACATGTTGGTAAATCGAATTAACCCTGCGCTCATCATATGGGTCTTTTTGACCCAGGCGACAACTTTTTTTTTCGAAAATCTTCGTTTATAAAACGTTTTATTTGAAATAAAACAAATGCAGCGTCTGTAACAACTATGGAACCTCAAAGTAGAATCAATGAAGAGTATTCCAGAATTTTTTCACATTTTTTTCTCTCCAAATACGAGAGATATAAGTGGCAGGAAAAAAAGGACCCATATGATCCGGGACGCCATAAAAAATAACACGATCCGCAAAGGGTTAACCCTACGAATGTGATGATGTTGAAGTTTGCATCGTTGGAACGCAACGAAATTCTTTTCTTTCTTTAGCAGAGCTCATTATAATTATTTAATATTTGGTCTGGACAATAAAACGATCCTCTCTTGCTACCGAAAAACTTAATCGATAAAAAAAATTGCCATGATTTTTAAAATTCAATAAATAATTAATTTTTTAAATATTTTTCGTTGAAGCTCAACGTTGCAAACTTCAGAGTCGTACGAATGTGTAGTTTGCATGAATTAACATTGGTTTATGATTTTCTCTGTAATACTGGCTGCATTGATTCTCAACTAACAAAAATGATAAGAATCTTTTTTTCTAGCCTATTTGTACGATTTTATTTATTGTTTTTATTTTTTATTTTTCCTCTAATGCAATTTTCTTTCCTGTAGCTCAATGTTGTAGCTGAGATTTGTACACTTAATAAAAATTCCTCTCAGAAACACGAAAAAACAAGCCACAGACATTGAAGCTAACGAATGAAGAGACTGCGATTTTGAAACTCAATGTTTCTTTTATAAATTACTTGAAAAAACGTTCATCGCTGGTGGACAATTTTCAAAATTTTGGAAAAAAGAGAGAGAGAGAGAGATCGAGAGAGAAAGACAGAGCGAATCGAGGGGTGACATGTGTTTGTTGCCAGGCTGAGCATGGAGGTGTCGTGTCGCAGATGGCAGACCCAAGCCGTGAGGAAGAGCAAGTCACTCTGTTGGGTGAGGAGGGCCTCCGCGCTGGCGGCCAGGCTCTTAAGCTCGGGTAATTAATTGTGGAGTTTCTCTGACCAACAAGAAGAAAAATAAAAACGAAAATCACAGTGCAGAAAGCAACAGAGTTTGTTGATGAATTTTCAAAATTACTGCAAAATCAATTTTACGAAATATTGAAAAAAAAAACATTCAAAGATTCATTGGTTTCGTATCAATGAATTTTTGGCGTGTTTTTTTTTTTGTCAAACCCCATAGAAAGAATCACTAAAATCAACACGTGGATTGGGACGTCAAAGTAGTCTGGAAAAATGATTTTCTCGCCATTTGTAAACACGATTTCTTCGACCACTGCACTCTGCACTGTTACGGGAAAAAAAGTGCCCGATCGAGAATCGCAATTACGATAAAAAAATAATTGTGCATGTTTCTAGACTTAATTACTCGAACCACCAAAAAGCACAAACGTGATGATACCGAAGTCTGCATCGTTGAAATCCAACGAAAAACGTATTATTAATTAATTATTTCGATAATTAATCGACTTGTTCCAATTTTTCCAGTAAATTAAGTTTTCGAATTGCAAAGAAGACTGTCCCATTATCTTTGACAAAGACTCCATGAAAATGTTGTGCTCTGCTATAAAAAATATAGAGATTTCGTTGCACTCGAACGATGCGAACTTGAACATCGTAAAAACGTGACTTTCGATCAAAAAAATGGGATTCTCGATCGTGGATACTTGGAGAAATCTTAATAATACCAAAGTCTTTGGGCTTTGGAAATGCATTGATCAGCTAGGCCATTCCAGCAGGACATCGCGATGTGCTTTGTACGACCACTTTGCCCGTCAGAAAAAAAAAACATTGCACCAAACGTAATCGAGAAAAAAAGTCATTTTGTTTTTTGTAAACTTGCTAGCAGCTCCGGGCTAGTTTTTTTTTGTTTTTTTTTTTTTTTTTCAATTATTTCACGTTCGTAAAATATTCATTAGGAGGTGCACCGAGCCGCTTTTGTTGTATGTTAACGTTTTTTATCATTTCGTTAAAACATAAAATTAGAAGGCACGATAAGTCAGTGTTTTCTATGGTTTACAGCACCTCTACACTGCAGCAGACACCATAGGAGCTCACTATAGGAATCCCCTAAGGCAAGGCTGTGTTACGAAAAGTTATTTTCAGTTTGCGCCATTTTATCTGTTTTTTCTTTTATCATTTTATTTTTTAAATTACATTTTTTTTTTTCAATGCTCGATGTGATTTGCCTGTAGCTGTTACGCGAGCTCTTACGCATATGTACGTAGCTGCGCCCGGAGTGTCCCATAGATACCAGAGCAATATTTATCTCGCTGTAGTTTTAACGAGCAGAAACGTTCTCGCTGATAAACAAATTTTTTAGATTTTTAATGAAAATTTGAGCACGTTTCTAAGAACGACAAATTCGAATGAATCTTTTTGTGAAATAACATTTTTTTCGTCAACTCGTCTTAGCCTTTATTCGTATAATGATTTAATTAATTTTTCAAATTATTCATTAATAATTAATAATTATGTAATAATTAATTGAATATATTGATTAATTTTTCATTGATTTGTTCGAATAATTATTCAATTACCAAGAACTTTGAGGTCGCGGTCGAAAGGATTTCTCTGAAAATTTGTATCGAGCAACTAAATCATCAAAATAAATTGCCGAAAAGTAGCTGCACTGTTTTTTGCAGCCGGGTCAAAAACTTGAATCTAGTTTTATCGTAAAAGGTACTTAATGTATAGACACGTGTCGTGTAAATAACACAAATGATGATGGTGTGGCCATGGGTATGTATACTACGAAACAAATGTTCTTCTATTAACATTTAATTCCTGTACAGCACGCAGCTTTTGTCCTCGAAAGAAAAACGACGGTTTTTCGAACGTTGCTCAATTTTCAAAAGGCCTTTGAAACTTGAAAAAAGTTTCTTTTTTTTTTTTCTTCTTTTTTTACGGCAATTCGAGAATAATCGTTTTTCTTTTTTCGCATTTTGGTCTGCCTATAAATTCGCTTTCTCGCTTCAGTTGTTTGTGTGTGTTTTTTTTTTTTTTTCTGTGCGTTTGCATATTTTGTTTCTTTTTTTTTTTTTTTTTTTTTCAACACCGTTGAGCACACACTTTCCTTCGAGAAGAACTCGACACATTGGAATACAATACGTCAATGGAAAAAGCTATGATTCGTAAATAATTTAGAATATTATTGATTAAGAGTATCAAATAATTTACTGCTGCCTGTGGTGGAGCAAAAATTCGTTACGACGTTAGGAAACGAAGAAATTTTTTTTGCTCACCAGGAACGATCATTTTTGTTTTATTTCCCCCCTTGAGAAGATCTATGAAATCAACTGCAGAACCTGTCGTCGTATACGTAGAAATGTAGCGATTAAGGACGTTGTATGGCGAGGGTCAAATCTAAATTTTTGTTTGCAGTTTTTCTTACACACAAAATGGCTTGCTAGCCCAAGTTGATTAAAAAAAAGTTGTTACAAATTGACTAAAGAACAACGTACTCTAAATCCAAGATTTTCCGAGGTATTCGTTATATAATAAACAAAATTTTCAAAAAATTTGACGACCGATTTTTTTTGAAAAACTAAATAAAGCTTCTTCGATGTTACATAAAAGTGTATGCAAAGTTTTAAGAGGCTTCAGCATTTAGAAATCGAAATATTTATGGTGGAAAATTGCAACTTTTAACACAGCCTCTAATGAGAAACTACTGAAAATTGTGATTTTTATAAATAAATATCTAGACTTCTGCATGTTGAAATCTCTTAAAATAGTTATCACTATTCTCTTTGTGTGGTGGAAATCTGAAGGAATTCTATCGATAGAAAATTGTCCATACAACGTCCTTAACGTGTCCCGATATCGTTATTTTTTTCTTTTTGTACCCACCCGTAAATCTTGAAATTTTTTCATTCCATTAGCCCCTCGTAACAACTTTATTTTCAGAACGATAGAAAAAAAAAAAAAAACAGCATTTGATAAATAAGAATTGCCATTATTATCGTGAATTTCTTTCGAATCGCACGCGATCGATTATTATTGTTATTATTATTATTATTATTTCTATTATTATTATTATTACTACACATGCAAAAACAACAGCAACAACAAACAACAGAAATAATGTTTCGGGAATTTCGTTGGATGTAAACGTCGAGCTAAATAATGAAAAAAATAAAACTCAATGGACTGAGAGTAGTCGCGCATTAACCGTTTTGGCAATTCGTATTTAGAGTGTGATGAAATGAAAAAAAGAAAAAAAAAAAACGTCATTCGGAATTCAGAAATGGCTGGAAAATTCGTCATTTGGCTCTCTGAATTTTAGTGATTTGTTTTTTTTTTTTAAATTTTTTTTTATTTGTATCTGCACGCTCTTTCGAAATGAAGTAATAATTGACATAACAATCAAGAGCGCACCCGTTGCAGAGTGTGGCAGTTTTTTTGTTCCCTCGATTTTTGAGCATTGTGGTACGTCGTCTAGTGTTGCTAATGTTGGTTGTGTCTTGTCTGTTGTGTCGTCAGCAAGAGCACGCAGGCTTGAACCCCACCGAGTCCATGACACGCGCGTTGATTAGTGACGATAATATCGCTCGCCAGTCTGCCCTTGGTCCTGTCCAATTGGGGTACGTACCTAGAGTGACCTCCTTCACTAGCTACACCTTCGAGCCCATCCTCTCCACGACATAAAAACCAAAAACGCCAAAACCCCTTTTTCCCTTCTTCGCCCTTTCTTTTTAGCAACTGCTTCAACAACTTTCTCTGACTAACAAAATGGTTTGCCAAATGACAAACAAAAAAAACGTAAACTAAATTCTTTTTTATTTTGCAACAATATTTCGAGGGATTATTTTTCGATTAATTCAAATTTTCGACCTCTTTTTACTTTGCATTTCTATATTTTTGTCTGTGACCAACAATACGAGTGGCAACTTTACGAAACAAACATTTTCAATGCACCGGTCAGACCTTGGGTTGGGAGGTGAATTTTTTGCATTTTGGTCACTCAACATCCACCAAATGATTCAAACAGAATTTCAATTTTCGTCTAAATAATTGGAACTCGAATCGACGATACGAAATTAATAAATTTTTATTTAAATATCAATTTTTTTTTTTTTACGTAAATAAAATCTCAGCAATCGATGAAGAATGAATTTTTATTTCATTCGATGAATTATTTTTCGCGATTTACAAGATAATTGTAAATTTTGCATTTCTCGACAAAGATTCAAAAATATTTAGATCAGACTTCGTGCAAACCTAACAGACGGTATCGTAATTCTTGTAGTTAATTTGATATGTAATTTGCAAACTCGTGTGGCGTCTTATGTAACGTTTGGAATGCTGCATCAAAACACCCATCCTTTCACAATCTATACTCGAATAAAATAACGTTGAGAATATAGTTAGAAACGAATTAGAAACATTTTTCACGAGATACTCGCCCAATGTATATTACACGAAAACAACATGAAAATTCTCTACAATAATGACGTCAAATCGTTTATCCATCTTTCTGAACTCACAAAATCACTCGTTATACAGTATTTTTCCTTTTTTTTCCATTCACATCTTTAAATATTATTTTGCAAAAAAAAATTGTTTTTTTTTCACAAATTTTGGGCAGTTCTAACAATCAATTTTTTTCCATCATATCTGTGACACTCCGAACAGCAATTTTTTCCAACAAACTCGTCACAAATCCGTTTACCTGCATCCGTTTAAATCCGTAGTTAAAATCTGTTTTCTCAGAGACATACAATTACACACACACGTTACATATGCATTAATAAATATATGAGAATATGCAGTGACGTAGGAAATTCGCGACGATTTTTTTTCCAACTGAATTTATTTAAAAATTTTTTAAAATTAATTAATTTTTTTTTTATTGAAAAAATAGTGATCAAGTTCGAAATTTCAGGCAGTCATGAAAGAAAACGATCTGCTCGACAGCTGCTGAAAAAAATTGATCGATTTGAAAAAAAAAAAAAAATGGGAAAAAAAAAAATTGGCAGCGAAAAAAAATCGGTCACGTTTATGTCACTTCGTACGTTGCTGTATATTTATAATATATTTTGACATGTATATTTTGAGCAGTAAATGTTTGGTTCGCTGTTGTTGATTGTGAAAAAAGCAGGAAAAATCCCTCGCTCTCTTTAATTTGACTCTTTTATATAATTTTTCCATTTGAGCTATTTTCACAATACAGAGTGGTACACTGAGTCGCAATAATAAATATCTCAATGACATTAAAAAGGTATGTAAATGACCATGGCTACAGAAATCATCATTCTTTTCTCGCAGCGAATATTTCTTGTTTGTGTTTATAAACCTCTTGTTATTTTTATTTCGACAGTAGCGAGAGCATCTCTCTCATCGAGCTTTCGTCCATCTGCGGAACGAAAGAGATTTTCAAAAAAACGAGATAAAGAAAACAACAAGATTCGGCTTTTGTTTGTCGGGTTCGATCGATACAGATTGAAAGAGAATAAAGGCGAAAGTTTTTTTTTTTTTTTTTTTTTGTTTCTTTGTTGAATAGAAAATGTAGGCTTTGATGGAGTGTGTTTGCGAGTTTAGAGGAGAGAAAAACAAAATAAGAGTTTAAACATATTATTTCGTGTCCGTTTAACGAGGTGCTGATTTTTTTTCAACG
This sequence comes from Hyposoter dolosus, assembly GCA_963921915.1. Taxonomy (NCBI): domain Eukaryota; kingdom Metazoa; phylum Arthropoda; class Insecta; order Hymenoptera; family Ichneumonidae; genus Hyposoter; species Hyposoter dolosus. Next base: position 4,101,453 of record OY998140.1, read on the forward strand.
TTATTAACTGTGTTAATACCCCGTTCCCGCCCCTCAATAATAAGATGGACAAAAAATATGTGAAAAGAAAAACTTAGCTAGGGTTTTTGTATGTTTGAATATTGGCGGCTTTACACTACGAATTCTAATGGAATTTCTCAATAGCTTCGTCGCTGGAGTTATACTGAGGGAAAGGATCCCAGCCTTCGAACGGATGCTCTGGCGAGCGTGCAGAGGAAATGTATTCCTTCGTCAAGCCGAGATTGAAACACCTTTGGAAGATCCATCCACGGTATCGATATTTAATACAAATATTCTTTCTGCTAAAAAAAACCACCATGTGGTGAAGTTCTCATCGTTGGAAAGCAACGAAAAATCATTATTTTTTATAGCAGAGCACTACATTTTCATACATTTTTTGTCAACGATAATGGGGCCATTTGAAAATTGTATTTACTAGAAATATCGGTCCATTAATTATCTAAATAATTTATTAAAAATATATTTTTCGTTGTATTCCAACGATGCAAACTTCAGGGTCATTTAAATTTCCTGTAATTATGAAATAATTAAGTTTCCATCCTTGAAATGCAACGAAAATTCATTTCTAATGAAAGAGCACTAAATTTTCATACAGTATTTATCAACGATAATGGGAAAGTCTTTTTTGCCATTCAAAAAGTAAATTTACTAGAAAAATTGGAACGAGTTCATTAATTATCAAAATGATGAATTGAAAATATATTTTTCGCTGTATTCCAACTATGCAAACTTCAGGGTCATTTGAATTTCCTGTAATTATGAAATAATTAAGTTTCCATCCTTGAAATGCAACGAAAATTCATTTCTTATAGAAGAGCACCAAATTTTCATAGAGTATTTATCAACGATAATGGGAAAGTCTTTTTTGCCATTCAAAAAGTGAATTTACTAGAAAAATTGGAACGAGTGCATTAATTATCAAAATGATGAATAAATAATATATTTTTCGTTGTCGATGGAAACTTCAGTATCACTGAAAAAGCTGGTTAAAAAAAAAAGTTTAAAAATTGAATTATTATGTTTCCTTCGCAGGGGGATCAAGTCTTCAAATCCGTATTCATAATTTTCTTCCAAGGTGATCAACTGAAGACTCGGGTGAAGAAAATTTGCGAAGGTTTCAGGGCGACTCTTTATCCTTGCCCGGAGGCACCTGCTGATCGTCGTGAAATGTCAATGGGCGTGATGACACGCATCGAGGACCTCAACACCGTCCTCGGCCAGACTCAGGATCATCGACATCGCGTACTTGTTGCCGCTGCCAAAAACATCAAGAATTGGTTCGTCAAAGTTCGCAAGATCAAGGCTATTTATCACACGCTCAACTTGTTCAACTTGGACGTCACCCAGAAGTGTCTCATTGCTGAATGCTGGGTTCCTGTCTTGGACATCGAAACCATACAGTTGGCTCTTCGACGTGGAACCGTAAGAACCATTTTTTCACTCTTAATTCCATTAATTATTCAATTTTTTTTCTGTCTAAATTTTCTCTCCATTTTTCATGAAAAAACTTTGTAACTTTTGTTCTCTATGTTCCATTTTTCACCACCTGGAATGTTATTTGACCTCGAGATCCTTTTACACTGTTCCGATTCAGAAAAGTTGCTTTTTTTTAAATTATTAATTTTTTTTATCTCAACTTTCTGCTGATTATTCAATCGATAAATTGAAAACACAATAAAAGATTTTTTTTTATATTGAGAAAAAAATGTAACGACAAAAAATACGCTGCAAATTGAAAGAAGCCAAAATTAAAAATTAAAAAAAAAGGCAAAAAGAGGAAGGTGTGAGCGTAGTGTTGAATCTTGAAAGAGCAATTTGCAACTTTCAATTTGCAGCATACTTAATAAAATTTGCACTCATTTATCAATTTAAAATTTTTTTTTTTTAAATAATTTTGACAACTTTTCCAGAAAGTAAAGAGAAAATACAGACTGATACACAATACCTTAGAAAATTTGCAAAATTTGAAGCGGCAAGACGATTTTACGAAAAACTCAGATTTTCGTAAAATTCGAAAAATCATAAAAATTAAAACGTTCAACCGATATTTTCCAAATTCAATACCAACCCTGCTATTATGATACTCTATTTATAAACAAAAAAAAATTAGTAATAAATCTTTCAATTTGCGGAATTTAGAGCAGTGACAGACTTTTTTTGAAAATTTCAAAAGGTCGTAAAATTCGTATTTTTCTAGCAATTCCGACAAAATTCTCAGAGAATTAAGAGCTTGTAAAAAACTGTGCAGAACGGGAGCTCCGTAGCTCAAACCGTTCTCGACTTATAAACGTTTGAATTTTACAATTCCATAACATACACACACACACACATGCGGTCATTTTTTCTAAATATGATTTTTCGATGTTTTGGGACATTTTAAGCACATTGACAAAAAAAAAGAAAAAAAAAATTTCACCCTCACAAAGCTTCCTGCATGAGGAAGCAAAATAGTACTTGACGTCGTTTTTTATCTTTTTCTTTAGGAACGCAGTGGCAGTTCAGTTCCGCCGATTCTGAATCGTATGCAAACGTTCGAGGATCCACCGACGTACAATCGTACGAATAAATTTACGAAAGGTTTCCAGGCGCTGATCGACGCGTACGGTGTGGCTTCTTATCGCGAAATGAATCCAGCGCCCTACACGATTATAACTTTTCCGTTTCTCTTCGCCGTTATGTTCGGAGATACGGGTCACGGGCTGATAATGTTCCTTTTCGGGGCGTGGATGGTCCTGAAGGAAAAACCATTGGCCGCTCAGAAATCGGACAACGAGATTTGGAATATATTCTTCGGTGGTCGTTACATCGTTTTCCTCATGGGCCTTTTCTCAATGTACACTGGCCTCATTTACAACGACGTATTTTCCAAGTCGCTCAACATCTTCGGCTCCTATTGGTCGGTCAAAGGCGACTGGGCAACTATACACGGAAACAAAAATCTTCAGTTGGATCCAAACACAACGTCCTACCTTGGTCATCCGTACCCAATCGGCATGGACCCGGTTTGGCAATTGGCCGAGAACAAGATCATTTTTTTGAATTCTTACAAAATGAAAATCTCCATTATTTTCGGCGTCATTCACATGTTGTTTGGCGTCACCGTTGGCCTCTGGAATCACATGAACTTCAAACGATCCATGAACATCATTTGCGAGTTTATTCCTCAAGTTATTTTCCTCAGTTTCTTGTTCCTCTACATGGTTATTCTCATGTTCATCAAGTGGATCAAATTCGACCCGAAAGCAGAAGGTCAGTTCCCATTTTTTTCGAATTCCCTGACAATTTTCAAAAATATATTTAGAAATATCATTCGATGACGTTTTGCACGTATTGTCTCTGGATATTGCACGAGCCTGAGCGAATATGCGAAACTCTGCATTCGATTTTTTCGGGATGCAAATTGTACAGTGAGGCAGGAAAACTTGGTCGTATGCGTTGATGAAATTTTATTCGCGTCAGTCTCTTCTTTTTTTGATAACGAAATAAATGACGTACGCTAAAGTCGCATCTGGTCAAAATTTCATTATGAAATTTCTAAAAAACGATAACAAATCGTCATTTTCGTCCTGCCACTTGTATCTCGCGTATTTGGAGGGAAAAAAATTTGAAAAAATCCTGGAATACTCTTCGTTGATTCTACTTTGAGGTTTCATAGTTTTTACAGTCGCTGCATTTGTTTTATTTTGAATGAAACGTTTTTAAATGCAAATTTTTGAAAAAAAATTGTCGCTTGGGTCAAAAAGACCCATATGATTCGCAAAGGGTTAAGAATAGAAAAAATTTTAAATCCTCGGAGTTGCAAGATTGAAAGTACGAGATTTATTTATTTTTCAGAGGTCGCGTATGGCCCGTACTGCGCTCCATCGATTCTCGTTACGTTCATCAACATGGTATTGATGAATGAATCAAAAACATTTTCTGGCTGCAACGAATGGATGTACGCCGGTCAGGGCGTTTTCCAGAGAATGCTTCTCGTTCTCGCACTCCTTTGCATCCCATGGATGTTGCTGGCCAAGCCGATAATGATGATGCGTAGTCGACGAGCCCGTCACGTTCAGGTAACGAAGAAAATCATGATACTGAAGTTTGCATCGCTGTAAAAAAACGAAAAATGAATTTTTTATTCATTATTTCGATAATTAATGGCACTCGTCCCAATTTTTCTAGTAAATTCAGTTTCCAAATGGCAAAGAAGAAAATCACGATACTGAAGTTTACGTCGTTGGAAAAAACGAAAAATGAATTTTTTATTCATTATTTCGATAATTAATGGCACTCGTCCCATTTTTTCTAGTAAATTTAGTTTTCAAATGGCAAAGAAGAAAATCATGATTCTGAAGTTTGCATCGCTGGAAAAAAACGAAAAATGAATTTTTTATTCATTATTTCGATAATTAATGGCACTCGTCCCATTTTTTTCTAGTGAATTTAGTTTTCAAATGGCAAAGAAGAAAATCATGATTCTGAAGTTTGCATCGTTGTAAAAAAACGAAAAACGAATTTTTTATTCATTATTTCGATAATTAATGGCACTCGTCCCAATTTTTCTAGTAAATTCAGTTTTCAAATGACAAAGAATATGTCTCATGATCGTTGACAAATACTGTATGAAAATTTTGTGCTCTGCTACAAAAAATAATCAGTTTTCGTCGCATTCCAACGACGCGAACTCCAAAATCGTAGAAAAAAAACATTTTCTCAAATGAATATCGATTTCAAAAGCCCAATCGAACAGCCGAACGGTGTAAAGCTCTCGTTGGGTTTGCCCGATCTCTTCATTTTTGTCTGACTGCTGAAACGCTTTGAAATATTTATTTTTTAGTTGAACAATCATGGAACCGAAAACGGCGATGTCGAGGGTGGTCCAGGAGCCATCCAGCAAAACCCAGACGCGCCGGTCGCTCATAAAGAGGAAGAAATTGAAATGAGCGAAGTTTTTATTCACCAAGGTATTCACACGATTGAATATGTTCTGGGAAGCGTTTCTCACACGGCCTCTTACCTGCGTCTCTGGGCCTTGTCCCTCGCCCATGCGCGTGAGTTTCAATTTTTTTTCCCGCACAAAAAATCGCTCGGTAGCTGCAAAGAATGTTTTTTTTTTTTTTTTTTTCTTTTTTTTTTGCGAAAACGACGCAATACGTGGCTTCGATATATTTCAGAGCTGTCGGAGGTGTTGTGGAACATGGTGATGCGAAATGGCCTGACCCGAGAGGGTGCGGTCGGAGGAATCGTTCTCTGGGCGATCTTCGGCTTCTGGGCTGTGCTGACTGTCGGGATTCTCGTTCTTATGGAAGGTCTCTCCGCGTTCCTGCACACCCTGCGTCTGCACTGGTAAACAAAGAGCAAAAAATTCAATTTCAACCCTTCGAGTGCACACTGGGTCGTTTTGACCCCAACAATTTTCTGTCACCGATTTTTCGCCATTTAATCGTAACGAATGTTTTTGCATTGAATTTTCGTTTTCGTCAAAAAATAAATTTAGGCCCATTAAATATGGAAAATTTACTACAAACAGAAAAAAAACAAAAAATGCATATTTACCAGAATACAACGATTTGAAAAACGCCTTGGGTCAGATTGACCCAATATGCACTTTTTTAATTTATTAATTTGTTAAACTTTTGATTACTTTTTAAATTTTTTTTATGACCCATTTATTATTTCTAATTAATTAATGTTAATTAAAGAATTTTTTATTTTTAAAAATAACGTTTTTCATGGGTTTTTACAGGGTGGAGTTCCAGAGCAAATTTTACGGTGGTTTGGGCTACGGATTCACTCCGTTCTCCTTTGAAATAATTCTCGAATCGGCTCAGGCCACTCCCGAGGATTAAGCACTCTTGGAGCTCCGAAAGAAGATACCGCGTTCACGAAATGGCTGAAAATAATAAAATATTCACTTAATTAGTCTCTCAGCTGGTAGGATATCTTTCGAAATTCGTGAGTTTCTCTCTGCCAGACGCGAATGTTTTTTTCATCTCTCGAACTGAAACAATCCTCCGTCTTAATCCTTAATTCCTTCAAAAGTTTTTCTTAGCCACTCCGTTGAATCGTATTGTTCGTTGAAAAATAAATCTGTAACGCGTCTCGTTAAAACGGCAGGTGCTTTTTTTACTCGTTTCATTCCGGATTTTCGATTTGGAGAGTAAACGATGATAAAAACTCTCTATTAAGTCTAATAGCTACGTGTATTTTGTTTGTCCGTTTGTTATTCATAAAAAAAATAGAAAGAGGGAGATAAAGCAAAGAGAATTATGAAAAGTCACGGGTTTTTATTTAAATCTATAAAATCAACTGTGCACGAAGCCGTAGTCACTTTATTCGCGTCGACAAAGGACCAGAAAAAACGACGAAACGTTGTCAAGCTTGCTGCGTAAAGGGCGAAGAAGCCTCTTCCTCGGACGAACATTTTCCAATTCTACGGAAAAGGAAACGTAAGCTTTGTACAAACAAACGCTACGTCGAGACTCTTGAAAAGAAAAAAAGAAAAAAATTATAAACAATTGTTAAGGTATCACGAAACGACTTTATTTAGGGTTCTTTCAAAATTTTGCATAAACGTTCTTGGCACCAAAACTAACAGTTTTCTCCGGTGAAGAAAATTTTTCTGACGTTAAGAATTTGAGATATTTAATTTCCCATTTTTTTATTTTTCCCATCTAAACCCATGTAAATCGGAGTCGCGTTTCTTTTTTTTGTTTTTACATGGAAAACGTTTAGATGGGAAAAATAAACAAATTGGAAATGAAATATCTCAAATTCTTAACGTCAGAAAATTTTTCTTCACAGGAGAAAACTGTTAGTTTTGGTGCCAAGAACGTTTGTACTAAATTTTGAAAGAACCCTAAATAAAGTTGTTTTGATATAGTAATACGTTAAAACGAAAGAAAACTTTAGGTTTTCGAATAAACAGGATTCTTCACTCGATCGCTATAGATCTGATGTTTTAGTGACTAGAAATGCTTAGAAAACGTATATCGAGAATCCTGATCTATGAATATTTGCATAGATGCTTCATTTGTCTCTCGTCAAACTCCATGGCACTCTGTACTGCTATATATATATATATACATAAAATACATAAATATCTACATTATATTATTCCGAAGGCATTAAAAGAAGAAAAAAAATGGAACGCTCATTGGTGAAAGTTTTTCATAACGAGTTTCCCGATGCACACACGAGTTTTTCGAACCTGGGAACCATTCCCCATGCTATCTCAAGGAAAGGAGGTTTGGAGAACGTTTTTTTGGAGGCTCCCAGCAAAATCGTCATCACCTCGGGATTCATTCAACCCTCTCTCTCTCTCTGCGGCGTCCGTTTTCCTTTTTTTCGGATTATCAAGAATCTTGAAAAGCGATGCGTTTTTGCTTTCGAATTATTCGTCGCACTCGCGCAAATAATGGGGCAATTTGAATGAGAGGCAAAAAAACTCGGTTTGGTAAAAAAAAACTCGTGTTCGATTTTTCTGTGTAAAGATCGAGGAGTCTTGACTCGAATCATTCATTTTTGCTATGGCGCTCGGTGCACAGTCGAGATCTTGGTGCAATGGAAAATCGTTCAACATATTGGGTCAATCTGACCAGAAGCGTTTTTCAAATCGTTGTATTTCGGTGAGTATGCATTTTTTTGTTTTGTTTTTTTTTTTTTTTTGTAGGAAATTATCCATATTTTGTGACCCTGAATTTATTTTCTGGCGAAAAACAAAATTTAATGCCCAAAGGTTCGTTGCCAATGAATGCCAAAGGATTTGGGGTCAAAACGACCCAGTATATCGCTCGAGAAACCGCAGTCGTGAGGTTGTGTGTGTTTATCTTCATTTCGTTCGATTCGTAACATTCACTTTAATCGTGTTTCCAGGTTTTTTACTCTGGCATGATTTTCTTTTTACAATCGAATGAAAAAATCGTTAGGGGAATAATCTGCCTAAGAAATATACGAAAAATGGTTAACGTATTACTATCACAAAACGACTTTATTTAGGGCTCTTTTAAAATTTTGTGTAAACGTTCTTGGCACCGAAACTAAGTTTTCTCCTATGAAGAAGAATTTTCTGACGTTTAGAATTTGAGATATTTCATTTCCAATTTTTTATTTCTTCTAAACGCGTGTAAATTCAAGTCGCGTTTCTTTTGTTTTTTTTTCTTGCAACTTTTTAACGAAACGTACGGGAAAAATGAACAAATTGGAAATTAAATAGGTATGTCAAATTCTAAACGTCAGAAAATTTTTCTTCATAGGAGAAAACTGGTAGTTTTGGTCCCAAGAACGTTTATGCAAAATTTTGAAAGAACCCTAAATAAAGTCGTTTCGTAATAGTAATACCTTAAGGAGGTTGGCTACACACAACAATGTTGCCATGTTAAAAGCATAGGAGAATTCGAAATGATTAGAATTTAATGAAATTTTTCTTCTACATAGTTTTCGAGTTATTGGGAACACTAGAGTTTACATGCATAAGCATAGGATTCAGAAATATATAGGTATATCTTTTGCATATTGTAAACTCCAATTATTCGACAACTATGTTGACGAAAAATATGAAAAAAATTGTGTCATCGTATTTGATGCTAAAGAATGTCATCACCAAATTTTATTAAATTCTTATCATATTGTCGCATGTAGCCAACCTCCATAAGCTGGAGCGTGCGCATTCGTGTCCGTAGAAACATATGGGACGTCCAGAAGCACGAACATGGACGACGCAAATGCGGGTAAAAGCTCTCCCCCCTCTCGTCAGTCTTCGGGACGCCTTATCGCTCGCACGAGTGTCGCAGTCTTGTCCTGTCCGTTGATCAGGAAAAGCAGACCGTCCACCATTTTTAACTCCAGCTTGTTCGGCTGTTCGTTGGGCTGTGTTATTCAGTAGATCGCAGTCCGCGAAACTGTAAGCATCGTGTCCACAGTATTCTTCGTTTCGATCTTTTAAGAAAATCCAGAAAACAACAATGGCTGGAAAACTACGAGTGTGCATCGTTGGATCTGGCAATTGGTAAGAAATACACATTGTTATGTTTTTGCATTAACGCGTATTTTAATCTCAACCAAATTCTCACGATTATCGTGCATCAATATTTTGGTTTCGCGTATTATAATTGAACGTTAAAAAAAAACGTGACGAGCTCGATAATACGCGCAGACGAGTCGTGGAAAATTTCGCGTTATCTCGAAAACAATAGCGAGTTCGAAATATTATTGAAATCTTACAAGGTCACGTGTGGATATGAAATGTTTTTTCGAATTCTCTTCGGTGTACCCATTGGTTTGTATTTTTAACTAACCGATGGAAAGGTTTTGAGTGTAAAAATGTAAACTGCCGCGAGGAACAAACGTCACATCAGCTTTAAGCTCGAAGTTATTCATTATGGAAATGTGTCTGCGCCATTGTTTTTCTATCCTGAGACATTTTTTCAACCGTTTGCCTATCTCATCTGGCGCAATGTTGTTATCTCATTCACGTGGCTTCGAAATATTTTTATCTCTCGCTCTCTGCCTCGTTCTCCAAAAACCTTTGGGTTTTTTAGTTCGACCTTTAAACTACTCTTTCTCGTCTGTATCGTCACGACTCTCAGATACATTTTTTTTTATCTCTCGAGATTTCTAGTATTTCGAAAGCAAATAACGTCACATCAGCCATCTTTTTTTTTATATTTTGAGAAGCAGCACCTTGTCGAAATGATATTTCCGAAACTTTCCCTCGTCGCAAAAATCTGTGGATGGAAAAAAAATTTTCGTTTCTTCAAAATAACAGAAAATCAGAGCAACGGAAACTTTTTTCAAAAACCATCGAGAAACCGATGTTCAATTTTGAAAATACGCCAAAATTCAAAAAATTTGAATAAAAAAAAGATAAAAAATAAAAAATCTGTGGATGGAATTTCAAAACAACGGAAACGAAAAATCAAAACAACGGAAACTTTTTTTAAAAAACATGGAGAAATCGATATTCAATTTCGAAAATACGTCGGAATTCAAAAAAATTGAATGAAAAAAAGATGAAAAATAAAATTAACGTCCTGACGATGATTATTTATTCAAAGCCGAATTAAAAAAAAAAAACGCCTGGACTTTTGACTCTTCGTACAATAGACACGAAAGTTTTCTCGCACAGGCTTTTCGGGTCGATGGTTACGAAGATAAACTAAAAATTCGAAAACATGCCAAAACTTCCGAAAAATACGATCCGTTCGTTCCAATTTTGTACAAAACCGATTGCATTTCAATTTTTATTTTTCCGATAAATTACAGTTTTGCATATTTCGAAATAATTCTGAACGAAAAATCACGATGTTTGTTTGTGCATAAATAGGAAAATGCATTTTCCTTCGAAAAAGTAAAAATTCTGACTTTTTAAAAATACAAAATTCAAAAAAACTTTGCGCAATCAAATTTGCACAGCCATATCTCAAAAAATTACATCGATGCAGTATAAAAGGTGCAACAATTTTTACAGACAAAAAAATTTCAGCAATTTTCAATATTTTCTGTCAAAAATCATCCCAGGCCTGTATTTGATAATTCATTGTGAGAATTTCTAATAATTTCGAAATACTTGTTCGACTTGAGATGAAAAGTAATATTTGGTTGGAAAAATTCTTCGAGCATCTAATGACAACGTTCAGATTGCGTAACAGTAAAGTGGATACAGTAATGATTACAGCCAGAGAACTAATATGAATATCTATAGATTGATTCGTGTCTATGAAAGTCAATAACGATGTCGAAGTTCGCATCGTTGGAATGCAACGAAAACTCATTACTTTTTATAGCAGAGCACAATATTTCCATCCAGTATTTGTCAATGACAATGGGACAATTTTCTTTGCCATTCGAAAACTGAATTTACTAGAAAAATTGGAACGAGTGTATTAATTATCAAAATAATTAATTAAAAATATATTTTTCGTTGTATTCCAACGATGTAAACTTCTGCCATTTGAATTTCTTGTAATTATGACGATTTTGAAGTTTAAATCGTTGAAATGCAACGAAAATTCATTATTTTTTATAATAGAGCACAAAATTTTCATACAGTATTTGTCAAAAATAATGAGACAGTCTTTTATGCCATTGAAAAACTGAATTAACCAAAAAAATTGCAACGAGTGCATCGATTATCAAAATAATGAATAAGAAATATATTTTTCAATGTATTCCAACGATACAAACTTCAGTATCGTGAGTCAATAAGTTTCGTATCTGCAACAGAAAACAAATTCGACTGAATTTTTTCACACCCGTATAAAAAATGCATTTTTCTATAGTCGAGTCTCTCAGGGTCTTGGATGAAATGTATCGATTCGTATAAAATCTTGGACTTGTCGATCGAAGAATCATATGATACGGACTTTCTCCTCCATGATGCCTGGGGCGTTGGAGACCTTGACCTAGGGAGAACATTCGTGACGATATTTCCCAGGATTTCGGGTTTTCAGACCCACGAGAAATCGATAGAAAAGGATAATCGCGTTTGGGTCACTCGTCAATTATTTTTTTCACGTTATTCAACCTTTTTCGTGAAGATTACGAAAAAATAGTTTTTCGTATCGATTACCATTAAAAAACAATAATGAAAAACAATTTTTATCCATCACTCAGTGCAGGCTTTCTTTCTATAGATCAAAAACTACTTTCCTGAATATTTTCCGATTTTTTAAACGAGTCCAAGTACAGTAAATAACGGTAGGACGCCCCAGACCCATGTGTGTCTAGGGAGGGTAAAAAAAAAAAACAGAAACGAAATTTGTCTCGGAATAAAAATAAGAAGTTTGATACGAAAATTCATCGTACGTTTGCTGAAGAATTTATGACGTTTGCCAACGCTATCAACGAACGAATTTCTCACTCAACGCTACCAGTTACTTTTTTAATTTCTGTCATTTTTACAGTGCGGCGTAAAAAAAAACGCGAGCGTTGTATTTATTTTTGAATCGTAAAATTTCAGGGGCTCGGCAATCGCCAAAATAGTTGGCGCCAATGCGAAACGTTTGGACAATTTTGAGGATCGTGTGACGATGTACGTTTACGAGGAGATTATCGAAGGGAAAAAACTAACGGAAATAATAAACGAAACACACGAGAACGTGAAATATCTGCCAGGACACGTTTTACCTGAGAATGTGGTAAGTTTTATTTCACCGGGCTCGAGAGCAGGAAGAAAAAAAATGAAACACAAAGCCAAAAAAACTTTCCACTCAAAAATAGAATAGCGAACGCACAGAACGTGAATTACACAATCTTTTCGGTTGAATGTTCTCCCACAAATTACACAACGACAAGAAACTTTTCCTTTTCCAACATTCTCCATATTTTCTTCTCGATTTTTACAACCAAGTTCATCCTTTTAATCTCAAAAGTTTCGTTCACTCAATCGTATCTTTCCAGAAAAATGATTAAGAGAGAATCTTGTCTTGTTATTTATTGCTCGTATCAAAAGAATTTTCGATACGATAAAAAATCTTGTTTATTTACTTCTCGAGATACCGCAAACGATTTTTTTTTTTTTTTTTAATCGAAAGGAATTTATGGATTACTTCATTATCTACGTGAATGTTTATCGGTATCAGCTACGAATGCACTCACTCGAAGCGTCTCTGTCATAAATTGGCTTGACAGACGTTTTGAACTTTTATATTTGTTGCCACATTGGAAATGCAACGAAATTTGGTTTTTCCTTGAGCAGATCTCAAGATTCTTATTCGATATTCACTTAAAACGATATTTTTACCCCTCCGTTGACACACATGGGTCTGGGGTGCCCATTGAGCGAATGGCGTGAATTTCTCGTTTCTCGTATCGATTACCATTAAATAACAATAATAAAAAATAATTTTTATCCATCACTCAGTGCAGGCTCTCTTTCTATAGATCCAAAAATACTTTTCTGAATTTTTTCCGATTTTTTAAACGAGTCCAAGTACAGTCAAAACGTTAGGGTACCCCAGACCCATGTGTGTCTAGGGAGGTGTGCTAATTGTTGCAACGTTGCAAACTTGAACGTTATTCCAAAAATAAATAATGAAATTGTTCAATTTTCGAGAAAAAAAATCAAAGCCTTTTGATAAAAAGTTTCTGTCGTTCGACAGTGTACGAAGTAAGCGATATTTTTGCTTACTTCACATCTTTGACGCTTGAGAACCGAGCGTTTATATTGATTTAACGCTGCCAAGCATTTCGTACCTTTTCCTAGGGATAGCAAGCTTTAAAAGTTTGTATTAGTCATTCAGTTTGCACGTGTAGCTGAAGCATGTTTCGAGAAAAAGTGAAGAGACATAAAAGTCTTTTTAGAATCGATCAATGTCTAGCAGTCCGGAGTTCATTGAATGAAAAGATTTTCTTTTATTATGAGAATTCATTGCTCGTTTAAATGTCGATGCATTGATCGTGCACGTTTCTGCTCGACACGTCAGACTCGCATGGGCTGTGATCGAAACGACGTGTAACTTGTTTTATCCGCCACAAGGCCGTGGCAATAATGACTCCGGAAAAACGTTCGCGTCTAGTTGATTACACGCTTCGAGCACGAGAAAACATGCTTCTCGTTAAATAAGCTTGATCCAAAGATCAATGGATCCAAAGTGCACCAATCGAGAGTAAAAACATTGAAAATTATCTTAAAAAACGTCCCAGTCGAGTTTTCGTTGATTTTTCAAATGTCGATCATTTGGACTGCGAAAAAAACTTATTTTAGAAAATTAATCGCACGTTACTACGATTTGCCATTGGAAAAGGGATCATCATCGTAATTACAGAAAAATTATCCATGTCGCTGATGCTCATTCATATTTATAACACAAAAAAAAAATTGTTTTTTTGGCCTAGAATTTTCGCATAACTTTTTCGACCTTGTCAATGATAATCGTGACATTTTTTTCACGTTTCATTTCAGGTCGCTGTACCTGACGTTACCGACGCTGCCAGAGACGCTGATATTTTGATATTCGTTGTTCCACATCAATTTATACGACGGATATGCAAAACCCTTTTGGGCAACATAAAACCTACGGCGGTTGGACTTTCTCTCATTAAAGGATTCGACAAGAAAGAGGGCGGTGGCATAGAGCTCATATCACACATTATTACCGAACAACTTAATATTCCAGTCTGCGTTTTAATGGGTGCAAATCTCGCGTCGGAGGTTGCCGACGAAATGTTCTGCGAGACGACAATAGGTACGGAATAAAAACGTTCAAACACAAATCTTAACTTTACGCGGATCACGTCGATCCTTTTCGTCCTGTCACGTAAATCTCATGAATTTGGGGCGAAAAAAAAATTGAAAAAATTCTTAAATACTCTCCATTGGTTCTACTTTAACGATTCATCGTTATTACAGTCGTTGCATTTGTTTTGTTTCAAATCGAAACGTTTCAAAAACAAGATTTTCGAAAAAAACGTTTTCGCTTGGGTCAAAAAGACCCAAATGATCCAGGGAGGGTTAATTCGATTATAAAAATGTTCTTATGCTGTCCTTTTCGTCTTGCCACGTAAATCTCATGAATTTGGGGCGAAAAAAATCTGAAAAAATTCTGAAATACTCTCCATCGATTCTACTTTCACGATTCATAATTATTACAGTCGTTGAATTTGTTTTATTCCGAATTGAAACGTTTTAAAAATAAGATTCTCGAAGAAAAGTTGTCGCTGGGGTCAAAAAGACCCAAATGATCCGCGGAGAGTTAATTCGATCATAAAAATGTTCTTCAGCTGTCCTTTTCGTCCTGCAACTTGAATCTCACATATTTGCGGAAAGAAAAAAATGTTTAAAAAGTCTGGAATACTCTCCTTTGATTCTATTAAAATTTCATAGTTATTATAATGTAAGAATTTTGTTTCTCTCAAGGTTGCAAAGACAAAGCGATGGCTCCGATTCTTAGGGATATAATTCAGACTTCTTTCTTCCGGGTCGTCGTCGTCGACGACGTTGACTCTGTCGAATGCTGTGGTGCCCTTAAGGTATGTCAATTTCAAAATAAATTAAAAAATAGACATTCAAAAATTCCATCTCATAGTTTTGTACGATTGAGCAAAACTGCGCGGTGCAAAAATCTTCCAATTGCCAAGTAAATTAAACTATAAATCTAAACGCGCATCCTTAATGATTGAATTTGAAAAATAATTTTTGAGGAAAACTCTTCGGAGTTCTGAACGAAATTTTAGGGAGAAAATCGTCCAGTTGGAAATTTATTCTGTCCTGAAAATTCTCACTCATAAAAATAGAACGCCAGACAACAATGGGACTTTTGACACACACGGATATATAATCCAAGGCGATAAAAAATTTCTCTAATCTCATAATATTTTTGATCCCTGAAGTTTTACGAGCTGGCGATCATCGACAATTACGTCTTTATCCTCGTACCACGATGATCCTCGCATTTTTATTATTTCTAATCTTCCACGATCGTTGAATCGTTGGAAAGCAACGAAATGCCATTTTTTCTTGAGCAGAGCTCAAGATTCTTATGGATTATTTGATCAGGACGATGAAACAATATTTTTTGAGGATCGAAACACAAAATCGATACGAAAATTTTCATGGATTTTGAAATTGAACGAACGATGAATGGGAAAAGTATTTTTCCTTTTTGTCAATCTTAATTATTGTCAATAATATTTTGCAGAATATTGTCGCATGTGGTGCGGGATTCGTGGACGGTCTTGGACTCGGTGACAACACAAAAGCCGCAGTCATAAGGCTCGGGCTTATGGAAATGATCAAGTTCGTAGACGTATTTTTCCCTGGTGGCAAGCTCGCTACTTTCTTTGAAAGCTGTGGCGTTGCTGATCTCATCACGACTTGTTACGGTGGCAGAAATCGCAAAGTCTCCGAGGCTTTCGTTAAAACTGGCAAGGTAAAGAGATTACAAACAATAAAATGATTTAGCGATCAGTCAGGCAATAGAAACGTACACAAAGCAGTGAAATCCAAATTCCACGTTTTTGAGACCACCCAATGATTTTTTTTTTTTCAAGAAATTCAAAATCATGGCCAATCTCTTTCACGAGGAAAAAAACCCGATAAACAAATGTTTGTTAATTGCACGTTTGCCTTTTGTTTAGAAAACGTTTCTCGGATATTTGCCTTTCGGGAAGTCGGCCGTTTTGCTTCCTCATAGAGGAAGCTTTGTAACAATAAAAAAATATTTTTTTTTCCAGTTTTCAATATCAATGTGCTTAAAATGTCCCAAAACATCGAATAATCATATCTAGAAAAAATATCCGGATGTGTGTGTGTGTGTATATTTTGCAACTGTAAAATCAAAACGTTTTATAACTCGAGAACTATTTGAGCTACGGGGCTCCCGTTCTGCACAGATGTTAATCTTTATAAGCTCTTAATTCTCTGAGAATTTTGTTGGAATTGATAGAAAAAAAATGCGAATTTTACGGCATTTTGAAATTTTCAAAAAAGTCACTGCTCCAACTTCCGCAAATTTCAAGATTTATAAATAGAGTATCATAATAGGAAGGTTGGTATTGAATTTGGGAAATATCTGTTGAACGGTTTAAATTTCAGAATTTTTCGAATTTTACGAAAATCTGTGTTTTTTGATAAATTATCCAACCGCTCTAATTTCTGCAAATTTTGTAAGATATTGTGTACAAGTCTGTACTTCCTCTTTACTCTCTAGAAAAGTTGTCAAAATTATATAATTTATATGCAAATACAAAAAACGCTGCAAATTTAAATTTGCAAATTGTGTTTTTAAGATCCTTCAATTTTTCGGAGCTCAATCGAAGGGCATTCGTTTGTCAGTTACGAATTTCGTCAAATGTACTTGTCCCGAGACTCTACCAAGTCTCTGGATGCTTCCAATGTTTTCGAAACCAAAAAAAAAGTCTCATTTCCTCGTTATTTGAAAAATATCAAAATTCTGCAAGAATTTATTCTCGTTGACAGTCGATCATCGAGCTCGAGAAGGAAATGCTCAACGGGCAGAAGCTGCAGGGCCCTTTTACAGCGGAGGAAGTGAATTACATGTTAAAATTGAAAAACATGGAGGACAAATTTCCGCTTTTCACGGCGATCCATCGAATCTGCATCGGAGAGCTCAAGCCGAAAGATATGATCGACTGTATTCGCAGCCACCCTGAACACATGTAAGCAAGCCGAAATCTCCACGCAACAAAATGTGAGAGTAAATAATACAAATTTCCAAAATTTCAATCGGTCAAAAGTTGACAAAATTAGGAAGAAAACAAAAAATGATATTCGCCATAGGAGCGAAGACGAAATCCAGGAAAAATATTTTCACGTTTTCGATTATAAACGCGGAGCCAGGTAAATGCCTCAGGCGACAGGGACTTGGGACTATATTTTTAAATATAGTACAAAAATTACACCAAAGGAAGATTCCAAAATCAACGCTGCGTCCAGGTTGGACGAACTGCGAAATAAATGAGACACACTTTATGTGTACATAGTAATTTTAAATGAATGAAAAATATCAAAGTTTTTATTAAGGAGATTGGCTACACACAACAATGTTGGCATGTTAAAAACATAGGGAAATTCGAAATGATTAAAATTTAATGAAAATTGGTGAGCACATTCTTTAGTATTAAAAATCTCAATAAAATAACTTTGCAAAAGTAAAAAAAAGAACGCCAAGTATTAAAAAAGAATTGAAATCATTTTTTTTAAGCCAAGAAAAATAAACCAGCGACAACAAAAACTTGGGGTGCATGGTTAAGAAAATAAGCATGTATCAGGCATAGGATTATGTCCATGTTAAATCTTCCCGGACTTATTTGAATGATGAATATACAAATTTTTAAAGATTTTTCTTCTACATAGTTTTCGAATAATTAAACACTAGAGTTTACATGCATAAGCATAGGATTCAAATATATATATGTATATCTTTTGCATAGTGTAAACTCGAATTATTCGACAACTATGTAGAGAAAAAATTTGAAAAAATTTGTGTCATCGTATTTGATGCTGAAGAATGTTATCACAAAATTTTATAAACTTCTTATCATATTGTCGTATGTAGCCAACCTCCTTGACTTGTTGAATTGGAAAGAAAAACCGTTCGTGAGAAGCTTGGAAAGGCAAGCGACGAGCACATGAAATTTCTATGTTTTAAAAAAACGATAATCATGATTATTTAATCGATTAATCTCTAGGAGGAAAAATTTCGGCAAGCGATCGAAAAATTTCGATCGTCACAGATACGTTATCTCAACTTTTTGGTAGTTATCGAAATCACGTATCATTTCTCTTTCTCGGCACTATATTTTTTCGTCGGCGATAACTGTCGATAGTCAAAAAGCTTGTCGGAAGAGATTAACCCTCCGTGGTCGCACGTTCTAGAAATACCGCGCTGATCACACGGGGTCGAAATGACCCCAGCCACGTTTAAACGCTTGCCCCGTGGGCCAGTATCGTTCCGAACGACACATAAAAATTCAGGATATCAGTTTGAACCTTTCAGAATGAGAATATCATGCCAAAAAATTTTTATCCAATTTTCAAAATGGCGAAAAAAAATGAGCAAGAAGGCAATGTGTAAAAAAAAAATTCTTCGGCCACCACGAAGCACCGTTGGAGAGGAGGCCAACCGTCTCGGACGCCAATAACTTGTAGTAATTCTAGCTCAAAGTTGCACTTCGGGTCATTTTGACCCCTGGTCACCACGGAGGGTTAAAAAATTGCCGTTCGTCTAGTCGCCAAAAAAGTTGTGATTTCTTCTGAATTTTGAGTTTTAGTCCAGTAGTTAATTGTTGGCGTTGATTATAGAGTTTTAATAGCAGACCAAATCGCACAATTAATCCGCGCGAGCGTGAATACAGCGTGCCTTTATCCCAGTGGTCGCACGATCTTCTTTTATTTATTAACCTCGAGAAAATTGTTGGTACAAATTTAATTGTATAGAAAAATGTTATGACTAAATTCCAAATCGACTAAGAAAAAGAGAAAATATATACGAACCGGTGCAACTATTGTTAACGAGTGTTAGTCCATGGAAAAAAAAAAAAAACGCAGAAAACTGTAGACGCGAAGGAAGTAAATACACTGAAACGACTGTCTGTCAAATCTTCCGGAATAAGTTTTCTTTTCCACTGATCCAAAGCCATGAGACTGAAGTTTCCATCGTTGAAAACCGACGAAAAATATTTTTTTTTATTCATTATTTTAATAATTAATGGGACTCGTTGCAATTTTTCTAGTAAATTGAGTTTTCCAATGGCAAAGAAGACTCTCCCATTATCGTTGACAATTGCTGTGTGAAAATTTTACGCTCTGCTATAAAAAATAATCAGTTTTCGTCGCATTCCAACGATGCGAACTTCAACATCGTCCAGAAACCTTGTTCATGTCGTATCGCAATCTCGTTCTCACTCATGCCAAAATTTCATCTAATTTTTTTTTTTGTTTTTTTTTTCAACCATACCTCGACTTTAGGTTCGACATCGATAACGGCAACATTGCACAAGCTCTAACATCTCCACTGTGTCATCTTTGAAGCTTGCCTGGAATAGGAGAAACGGAAAACGGGGCATGGGGGAAAATAGGACGAAGGAACGACGCAAGAAATACAATTATTTTGTTATTACGATCGCCCATTTCGGTATGCAATACATCGTGCAATTTTATAACTTAATTCAAATTTATACAAACGAATATATATATGTAAATAGATGGGTCGATGAAACACACATGAAGGATCGAAAAATTGTAACATAAAACAATTTGTTCAAGATAAATTTTATTTTTCAATATAACGTCCCGATCGACCAAATCTTTTTCCTCTTCGCACGACTAAAAATTTATTTTCAAGCACGTGTTCCTGGAGGAAATTGATTCTTCTGCAAACTTTGAATTTGTAAGTTTTTTAAACTTGCAAATAAATTTTTGAAATATCTTTTCTGCATAATTTGTCGAATTAATGAATTTATATTCGGTGGGAACTCGCGGGGAGAAAATTTATTTACATATTTTGAAAATTGACGAAAAATAATTGAACTGACTTTCCGGAGCCATTATGCAGGCTGGAAAAAAGGGTTTATTCTCGAAAATCATTTTCTTTTTTCATTGTTTTCATGTCATTCATAACATTTTTCATCAATCATTGCCAACTCAACGTTTTTCGTGCTTCCTACTCAATAATCTGTATGTTAAGATTTTTTGTTTGTTTGTTTAATCGACAGTGAACGTGAGCGATGTTCGCTGTGCATTATTATTCGCAATGCTCGATATTATCATACCTATGCTAAAATTAACCAGGCCAAGAAATCGCTGGGCTTGAAGTCTCTTCGAATAGTTTAGTTGTCGCGGCGAGTCTGGCCATCCTCCAAGACTTGCGCGAGAGAAAACGTTAGCGAGGCTTGGAAAATGCCCTCGCGACATCGACGCCGACGCCGTCGACGATCCTCGTCTCTCCTAAGGTCAATGTTGCAGCCCAAGTGTGTCAGTCAGTCGGTCAAGTCAGTCGATCGAAATTCGTCACTCAAGATCCTAGCAACCGAGAGTTGGAGGAAAAATCGTTGGACCATCGAGTCTTTGTGTCAGAAGAAAAGAAGATTCGTCGATTATAATGGCGCAAGTTAAACAGAGAGTCTGCATCGTTGGCAGTGGAAATTGGTAATTATTATGGGAGGCAGTAAATCATTTTTTTTTTGCAATCATAAATAATTTATTGAGAAATGTAAAAAATCAATTTTTCGAAATATATTCAAAGCCATGAAATTTTGCTTTGAATATTTCCATCTGTCTGGGCAGCTTGGCACGAAAAGTACAGTACGATTTCGTTCAAGGTGACACCTCAATTCGGAGGCAGTTTGAATTTCAATTTCTTCTCAACTTTGCCACCGAATCGATCAATTTCAATTAAAAATTATTATTTCAAAATCCATCACCAGTTTATTCGATTCTTTCAATTTTTCGAAAGGCGTCGTCGAACGTCGCGAGATACCGAGAAGGGAAAAAAACAAGTGGAACGATATTTTTCGATCGCCTCAAAAATTTGCCACCCTGCAGGATTTTTAATGAACAAACAAAAAGATAAAAATGTTTGTTGCTAATTTTCCTCAGCATCGGTTGATTTTTGGAGAAAAAGAAAAACATTGTGTTCCAATTGTTTTGTACGTCGCTGTGATTCGCTGCTCCGAAGAACGTTTTGCACTCGTTGATACTGATCGAGATGACGTCCGAGTAACTACGCGCACGTGGTGCTCGATTTATTCATCAAAACCACAGGAATTGATATTTTCAAGGAAACGTACAAAAATTTGCATCAAAATCCAACGAGTCCCTTAACGATCTTTGCTTTTGGTCGAAAATGGTAAAAATCGAAAGAACGAGGAATTTAAATTATAACGAAAAAAAATCGGCTTTGAAAAAACAAATGTCTAAAGTGGCTCACCTTGAAAAAAATCAAATCTCAATCAGCTCCGACGACAACGGCGTATATTAAATTTTTTAAATATTTTTCTATTCTTCCCACGAGTTTTTACGTTTCGGTTGGAAATGAGTGAGCCACAAATCTTGGGAAACGTGGTCGAGCGTCGTGAAACAACGGAGTTTATTTTTAATGAATAAATTTTCTTCAGGGGCTCGGCAATTGCGAAACTCATCGGAGCAAACGCCGTCAAGTTCAATGACAAGTTCGAGGAACGAGTCACTATGTACGTTTACGAAGAAATGATCGATGGCAAAAAATTGACGGAAATCATCAACGAACAACACGAGAACGTCAAATATCTACCGGGACAAAAATTACCCGTCAACATTGTGAGTAATGCAAATTTATTGGAGAAACTAAAAAAAAATAAAAAAAAATAAAAACTCGGAAAAACTAAGAAAATTGGAGAAAAAAAAACTAGAATAAAATAATTGGAGAAAAAGAAAAAATATATATTTATAAAAATTAGAAATCGTACATTATTGAAATTTTATAAACGACGAAAATAATTGAGAAACGTAGATCAGTAGTCGGTAGTCGTGCGAATGTAAACTTTGCCAGAAGGCATTAAGACTTGATCGACTCCCCCGGGAAAGAGTTTGCCGGCCTCCTCGTTGGACACGGTCGGCAAGATCATAACTTTCTCACCGGGCTAGCAACAAAAAAGTTTTTTCATTGTCAGTCAAAGAACAAAATTCTCTGGATAATTGTGTAAAAGCGCCAAAACCTAACTATCGGTTTTTAATCATTTCGATTGATTTTTTAAATACTCACGACCCAATTCGCGGGCGTAGCAATCTGGGGAACGCGATCTACGAGCTGTAGGGAATCGAGAACACGAAGAATTTCGCTGTAACGAGAAAAATCAATCAGAAAAGTCAAAATCGAATTAAATTTAAAAAAAAACAATTTTTAACGTCGCCAACGAAATCAGGCAACAAAATTTCCTTCGCCAAGTGTCGCTCAGTATTTTCGCCCCAAACGAACGCGCAAAGAAAACTATGACAAACTTCATCGTAAATGCAAAATTCAAGTGCCTCAGAACTCTATGAAACAAAAGCGCTTCGAACTTTCAATTTCGAGCCAATAATTGTTGACAGTGAACTTTTGGTTACTAGAAAAGTGACAGAGGCTGAAAAAATGACTTACTCGACGTTACGTCCAGTGGAGGCTGGATATTGCATACTCAGGCGAAGACGATGATCAGGACTGACAATGTAGAGCGAACGAACAGTCAGAGCATGCTCAGGATCGTCCTTGTTAGCTTCGTCGATCATGTCCAGTTGAACAGCCAAACTGCGATCCTCATCGGCGATTATCGGGTACGGGAAAGCCCCGGGAATGTCTTGGCAATAGTTTTTGATGTCCTGAAATACCGAGAACAAAGAATTAATAGAAAATTCTTACAATTTCTTGTCGCTTTGGATTCATCGAAGAAAAATATCGAAAAAAAATCCCCGAGCTCGAGAGTTTCCGATGCAATTTTTTCTGCTTATAAACGAAATTCTTGCAAAGAAATTTCTACTTGTGCTGGAAAAAATGATAAAAGTCGAGGAGCCACTTACGTTTACCCAGTGAACGTGATCTCCGAGTTTGTCGACAGAATGGGCGAGGAGCTTGGTATTTCTCTTGAGAAAATGAGGGTGATGAACGGCAATACGACCAAGTTCGGTCGTACAGACAGGCGTAAAGTCTGCCGGATGAGAAAAAATGACGACCCACCTAAAAACAAAGTATTTTATTGAATAATTTCAATTTTTCAGCAGGAGGACAACTCTATTCGCTATTTCTCTATTCTTTAATAACTCTGGGCCGACAACCTCGATTCTCAGATGTCTCTATTCTTAAATAACTCCCTTCGAAATAACTCTGTGTCTAATGAACTCTATTCCTTATAGTTACTTCATTATCTTCGTTCGTAATTATGGTCGTAATTATACGAACGAAGATAATTAAGAATAGAGGTGTCTGGAACGAGCCATATTTTCGAATAGAGATTTTTAAGGACGTTGTATGGCAACGGTCGAATCTAAATGTTTGTTTTCTTACATACAAAATGGCTTGCGAGCAAAAGTTCATAAAAAAAAAGTTGTTAAAAATTGACTAAAGAACAACGTACTCTAAATCCAAGATTTTCCGAGGTAATCTGTATTTGTTATATAATTTAAAAAATTTCGAAAAAATTTTGCGACCGATTTTTTTGAAAAACTAAATAAAGCTTGTTCGATGTTACATAAAAGTGTATGCGAAGTTTTAAGAGGCTTCACCATTTAGAAATCGAAATATTTAATGTTGACAATTGCAACTTTTAACACACGCTCTTATGAGCAACTACTGAAAATTGTGATTTTTATAAATAAATATCTCGACTTCTACATGGTGGAACCTCTTAAAATTGCGCGAACTATTAGATATCACTATTTTCTTTGTGTAGTGCAAATTTAAAGGAATTCTATCGATAGAAAATTTTGCATACAACGTCCTCAAACATAGAGATGTTGAGAATAGAGATTTTTAAGAATGAAGTTACTAACGAATAGAGTTCATTACACATAGAGTTATTCCGATGATTCTGAAGTTTGCAACGTTGAGATTCATCGAAAAATATTTTGTATATTTATTATTTATTGAACTTTGAAAATAATTGCAATATTTCGTGTCGATTGAATTTTTAGGTCGCAAGAGAGGATCGTCTTATTATCAAGACCAAATATCGAATAATAATTATGAGCTCTACTGAAAAAAGAACAGAATTTCGTTGCATTCCAACGATGCAAACTTCAACATCATGTTATTCCGAAGGGAGACGATGTTGAAGTTTGCATCGATGGGATGCAACGAAAAACACTATTTCTATTAATTGTTTGTTCAATATAAAAAACCGTGACAATTTTCCTACCGATTTTATCTTTGGATCAAAAAAAAAAATTGGTTTTATTGTCCAGACAAAATATTGAATAAGAATTTCAAGATTTTCTTAATAAAAAACGA
Source organism: Hyposoter dolosus (assembly GCA_963921915.1). NCBI lineage: Eukaryota > Metazoa > Arthropoda > Insecta > Hymenoptera > Ichneumonidae > Hyposoter > Hyposoter dolosus. Next base: position 4,125,878 of record OY998140.1, read on the forward strand.
AATTTCGTTGCATTACATCGATGCGAACTTCAACATCGTCGAAGGGAGTTATTTAAAGAATAGAGACATCTGAGAATAGAGATCGTCACCCCAGAGTTATTAAAGAAAAGATTTTTCAAATTTTTCTCTCGAGAAAAAATGGCCGAAGTGCGACTCGCAATTGTGAGTTAGATAAAAGAATCTTATCATCGCGAATTCGAGCGTTTGACATTATTGCGCAATTCGATTCTTATATGAGGATTCTCAGGGACACCGAGAATGAGACACTCGTCAATCCTGTTCTTGTAATCATGCCGAGGTCAAAGCCGAGCTGCTATTTTTGATGCTGTATGTACCACGAGAAATGCTTTTGCGCCTAAGCACATATCGGCGTACATGAAATTAACGATCATGCAAATACGTCCCGATCGAATTCCTCTCACGATTATCAATCCCACACATGCTGAATGCTTCTTGCGTTTATTGTGAAGAATTCAAACAACATTTTCCCTTTAAAAACGCCAAAGCTCCGTTAGGTTCTCGCGATTTTTTCAAATTTTTCTCCAAAGAGACGAGAGCATTCACAAATTTTCCAGTATTTAGACTTTCCTCCCTTGTCGTGCGGAAAAAAATCAGAATTTCCCAAAAAAAAAACGTCAATTTTAATTTGTATCGTTTTTTTTTTTATGCAAACAAATTTCTTTACTTCGTGTGACTTTTTACAATTAATTAGAACTTGCACTTTGAAATTTTGTACCGTCAACGAGATTCTGAATAAAATCGAACCGAAATCTGGAACAGAGATTTTTTGACGGATTCGTCATTCGCTTTCGTAGTGCTGCGTTCGTTGGGAATTGACAGGAAAACGATTTTTTTATTCTGGCCAATTGATCGTGTTCACTTGCAGCGAGTAAACTTTTTTTCTCTCCAATTAAAAATAATTTAGATGGTAAACGAAGAAAAAATTGTTCCGACCCTTTGAAGCTCGTAGCGAAGGGAAAATTAATTTGACTCCGCCCAACCGAAACGATTCCTCAGCAAACGTTCATTGCTCCCGATCACCCGAGTGTATAGAGAAAATTTAAAAAACTTACGAATCTCCCTGCCATTCCCAAAAATCGATGGGACCCTGAGTCGTTTCTGCCTTGAAATTCGGCACGATCGAGTTCAGCCTCATCTTGTTCGAGATGTTCGATGTTTATAAAAACAGAGAGGAAATAATTTCTCTAGCAAAAGTGACGTTGACCCTGGGGACTAGAACTGATATGGCAATGTGTAACTGTCGAGAGCTTCGGAGCAAGTACCTCGCAGAGAGTCAGCGAGAAACTGATGAAGAATAATGGGCGTCGGACTGGTTTTAATACAGGCCGAGAGTTGTTTTCACAAACGACCCACACAGCTCAACATTTCTTTGTGTTAATATTTTTTTCGCTGGCGTAATACCATGGAGAGATTAGCAACGAGGGGTTGAAATGAATAAAATAGCAGGAAGAAAAATCCGGGCCACTCGTAAGGCCATTTTTGTATCGAGCGAATCATTTTTATCAAACTTTTATCTCTAATCGATTTAGTTGGGCGTTTATCGATATTATTCGAGAACCAGAAACCAACCGCGACAGTCAAACACTTATCTTTCGCCTGTTGTTTCGTTTTCATTCACGAGTTTTTATTTCCTTATCACATTCGAGTACTTTTCATTGAGCATTATGGCATCAATTCCATTATCATCTCAGCCTCAAAGAGTCCAACCAATTTGATTCACTCAAAGAACTGAAAAAACTTTGGTTTTATCGAAAATTTGATTTTTTCTCAATTTTTGAATTTTTGAAGCTAATTTCTCGTCCGTCCTGGATTTTTGTATGAAAAAGGAAAATGAGCCATTGGGGAAAGTAACAAAAAGTCAATCAATGCATAGGAGAATCGAACGATCGGTGTCGAGACCCATAAAAATATCTGAATGACCGAACAATTGCCGATTTTCATAGCATTGTAGAAAAAATGATTAACCCTCTGTGGTGACCAGGGGTCAAAATGACCCCAAGCGGAGCCTCCTCTCCAACGGTTCTTTCGGTTGCCCGAAATTTTTTTTTTACGCACTACCTCTTTGCTGATTTTTTTTCGCGATTTTGAAAATTGGATAAAAATTTTTTGGCATGATATTTTCATTCCCGAAGGTTCAAACTAATATCCTGAATTTTTATGGGTCCTTCGAAACGATACTGGCAACTTGGCAAGCGTTTAAACACGGCTGGGGTCATTCCGACCCCGTGTGATGACGGGAGGGGCATGAAGCATTTTCGAAATTGATGCAGTACAAAGTTTCATGATCATCGAACCAAAGAAAACTTTTGTCCTCGCTCACCAAACTAAACGAAAAATGAATTCGAAAAAATTAAAATAAAAAAATTCCTATTTGCGTATTTCTACATTACGAATTTCACGTTAATTTTTTTTTTTGCTACGTTCCAACTCGAAGCTCCTTTTTGAAATATTGAATATTGACTGTTGGCAACGATCGCAGAAACGCCAATGTCAATATTTTTAAAACTTTGCACGTAAACGGAATCTCTTTGTGCATTTTGCCATTGATACACCTCGATGTGTATAATTTATTCTCCAAGGTATAGCTTCATTGTCTCGGAGCCATGCAACTAAAAGCCAAGCAAAACATTGAGCAAGCAGTTACGAGGATAACGCCTTAATCCGATGTGACGTGCTGGATTAAAAATACCGAGAGCACATTTTTTTTCTCTGTAATTAAAATTCCACTAATTACGTTTTTATTTGTAATTCCTCATCAGGTCGCTGTACCCGACGTTGTGGAAGCTGCTAAAGATGCCGATATCCTCGTGTTCGTAATTCCTCATCAATTCATACCCGGACTGTGCTCCATGCTGCTGGGAAAAATAAAACCAACCGCAGTTGGTCTCTCCCTGATCAAGGTAAATTATTTCCTCTCTCTATATTTCGATGTTTTTTCCATCGGATTTAAATTTACGAGTCCTCACTTTCGCTGATTATTTTTTCAATAATTTTTTCATCGTTTTATCTCAAGTGACGATGATCGATCCTGCCGCGATACGAGGATTCGATAAAAATTCATTTTGTTGTTTTTGTTTTTTGTTTTTCAGGGTTTCGGCGACAAAGGGGACGGCACGAACATCGAACTCATTTCCAAAATCGTCGAAAAACACCTCAAGGTTCCATGCTACGTTCTCATGGGCGCCAATCTCGCGAATGAAGTTGCAGAGGAAAAGTTTTGCGAAACTACCATCGGTATTTTTTCTCTTTATTTCGATTTCATCATTCGTTCATGAGATACGACCAATCTTTTTCATTTGTACGAATATATTTTTATCTCCGCCCTCGTTTTATTACAGGATGCAAAGACAAGCGGCTCGCTCCACTTTTGAAAGATATTATCCAAACGAGTAACTTCAGGGTCGTCGTCGTTGAGGATTCCGAAGCGGTCGAAGTCTGTGGAGCTCTCAAGGTCAATGTCTTTTCCAGTCTTTTTAAACTTTTCGCGGAGTTGGCAGAACCAACAGCATCGCCAATGCAAATTAACAACGTTAATTATAATTCTTTGTTTTTTATTCGTATCGACCCATTGGCGAATCGGTCGATTATTTCAAAAGCTAAAAAACGATTATGAGGTTTCTTAGTTTTTTTTTTTTAATTATTTGGTCGATTAATTTCGAAAATTATCATCTTGGACTCATTTTTTCGATCGATAGAGATTTTTGCATCGAATTTTTACAAAGAACACGGAATATACTCTTTCGGAGTCGTTTACGGAGTGAGAAATATTTCAATGTCTTATTCAAAGGCTCCCGTGGCTTGAAACGCGGATCTCTGAGCCTCCGTGGTGACCAGGGGTCAAAATGACCCCAAGCGCAACTTTGAGCTAGAATTATTACAAGTTATTCGCGCCCGAGACGGTTGGCCTCCTCTCCAACGGTTCTTCGAGGTGCCGGAATTTTTTTTTTTACACATTGCCTTCTTGCTGATTTTTTTTCGCCATTTAGAAAATTGGATAAAAATTTTTTGGCATGATATTCTCATTCTGAAAGGTTCAAACTAATATCCTGAATTTTAATGTGTCGTTCGGAACGATACTGACAACGCGGCGAGCGTTTAAACATGGCTGGGGTCATTCCGACCCCGTGTGACCAGCGCGTTATTTCTAGAACGTGTAACCACGGAGGATCAATCGTATAAACGTCTCTCTATCTCTATGAAATCGTAAAAATGCTCAGTAGTCTGTAGTGATAATAATTAGCGCCATTCATAGTCGACGATTTGAATTATTTCGAGGAGGTCCATTTGAAAAATTGCAGAACATCGTGGCATGTGCTGCTGGCTTCGTGGACGGTCTCGCCCTCGGAGACAACACCAAGGCCGCTGTGATTCGACTCGGTCTCATGGAAATGGTCAAATTCGTCGACACATTTTTCGGTGGAGCAAAACTTTCGACTTTCTTTGAGAGCTGCGGCGTTGCTGATCTCATTACTACGTGCTACGGTGGCCGGAATCGTCGTGTTTGCGAACAATTCGTCAAAACTGGAAAAGTACATTTTTATTCATAAAAAATCCTCCTCCCGAGTATTTTATCCATCACGACAATTTCCCACGTTTCATTTTATTTCTCATAGACAATCAAAGCTCTTGAGGACGAACTCCTCGGTGGCCAGAAGCTCCAGGGACCAGCGACTGCTGACGAGGTCAACGGTATGCTCAAAGCCAAAAATTTGACTGAACAATTTCCAATTTTCACTGCTGTACATCGCATCTGCAACGGAGAATTAAAAGCCTCTGATCTCATCGATCAAATCCGCAATCATCCGGAACACCAGTAAGTTATCCTCCGCTCAGTTCACTTTCCTCCTCATTTTTATGGCGTTGAAATTTGCATCTCGTTGCAATCCAACTAAATACTTTTTTTTCGGCAAAGCTCATTATCCGGTGACGCGACATAATACAACATGCATGTGATATTACGTTGCTAAAAACATCACAACATTTCATCACTGTAAATAACATCACAGTCAAAAATATCGCAAAAAAATATTAGAAACAATTATTTTATTTTATTTTATAATAATCTGCAACATTTTTATGGGACTGGCCTCTCCCCACATAAATCTGAAAAAAATATCACTAACCAGAAGAATTTTATATTATTTTTGTTTGTATTTTTTTTTGTTTGCAATTTTTTTTGTAAAATTTCAACTTGTGATATTTAGACGAGTGATATACTTTGTTGTGATATTTTTTTTATTTTTTTTGTGATATTTTTGCTGGATATTTTTGGCCGATTTTTGCGACCCGAAAAGTATATCGGCTTGGAAAATTGACATAATTTTGGAAATTGACCGAATCATCGATAAAAACAGGAAAAACAGGAAATGACGCTGAAGCCTTGCAACGGCAAGGCTTCAGCGTCATTTCATTTATTTGTATGTGGATTTAGTAACTTGAGTTTTTTGGACCACAATCATATCCAACGTTATCTTTCCTCGCAGATTCGCACCGAAAACGCTATACATGTATTGACGATCGTTTTCTTCGTTCCCAAACCCATTTCATCTTCTCACATTCCCGTATGCACCCGAGTTAACATTAACAACGATGAATAACAAAAAAATTAGAAAATCTGGTGAGTTTGACGTCGTAGAATCGTTTTTTGTGGAAATTATGTGGAAATATCTCGATTCGATTTTTATAATCATTGCAGGAAGTAAAGCCTAAGTCGGAGGAGCACGCACAACAAAGAGTCAAAAAAGTAAAGAGGTGAACAAGGAGAATCTACATGACGTAATCGACCTTGTATATCTGTGATTGGTTCTCGAATAAATAAGAAGAGAAAAAAGTCATGAACATGAGGCGATCAAAGTTTATTTAAATACTACAATTATGAATAATACATTTGTGGGTTTACGACTTCGCTTTCTCAATCGTCGGGCTGTCTGTACATTTCTTTAATTTTTCTTTTGGTATGTAGGCGCCTGGGACAACTTCGTTGCTGACTTTTACCGTATCCTCGGTAATTCGCAGTGCTGAAAAAATCAGGGTTTCGATTTTCGAAATTATAACACTGAATCGATTTTTAAGCTGCCAATTAATTGGCGGTTACCGTATTTTCCAGGTTCTTTTTCTACCGCCTGAATCACAGTCGTTCTTATTTCGTGTTCAACAGCCTCTGCGAATTTGATGTGCTGAAAAAAATTACTCCTTGTAGTTTTTACTACGAAAACATTAATTTTCTCCAGTGCTTTGCAATATGACACTGAAGTTAGAAAATACTTTTTCTATTGATTGCTGTTGCATTTCAAAAACCATGACAATTTTCTCATCGATTTTGTCTTTAGAGCCTTTAGAAAAATCTTTTTATTGTCCTGACCAAGTATTGAATAAAAATCTCAAGATGTGCTCCAGGGAAAACAGGATTTCGTTGCATTCCGACGATGCAAACTTCAACATCGTGTTCATTCATTTTCTAACTAAACGGATTTATTATTGAGCTTATTTTATTTTTTATTTTTATTAATTTATTTTATTTTACTTTTTCATTTTATTTTATTGATTTGTTTATTATTAAGATTATACTGCAGCAGGCTAAACGAATCAATTGAATAATAAAGATGATTTTCGACAAGTGTGTTCAACGAGACGATAGGAAACATGAGGAAAAAGCGTAAAATTACCTCCGCAATTGCTGCTTCGTCCGAAACGTTTTTATGTTTTTGGAACTCTTCATTAATTTTAAGTCTCGTTACTGGAAAAATCGATTGATTATTGCAAAACGTGCAAAAGTCTTTTGGATTATTTTCATGTGAAATCGAACTTACAATCCAACGCGAAATCATCACCTTTGAACGTGTTGAGTCGAGTCCTGTGCAGTTTTTTGAATATGCGCAGCGCCTGAGAGAATGAAAAAATATATTGCATTAGCTGTGTGCTATGAATTTTTTAAAATTTCCCGCCATTTTTTTCTTCAGATGCCCGTCAGAGGGCAACGAATGCACGTGAAAATCGAACATTTCTTTGATCTGATTTCCAACGAGTTACTGACTCACATCGAACGATGGCTCGTACGTTTCATGATCAACATACTTTTTATTTGCTCCTAATTATTACACCGAAATTACCTCTTTACGAAAATTTCCACTCATCGTTGCTTCGACCTTCTTAGCTCTCTCACAATTTCGAAATATACTCGATAATTCCGTGTGGAATACCGCAATGGTTGATCATAAACTTGTCAGTAGATTGAGAGACGCAATTCCTTGTCAATTACGTAACATTGGTCAAATGTAAATACGGCCGTAGATAAAGTAGTTTCCAATATTTTCAACACGCACAACTCCCATTTTTCACGTTCTCATTTGTCAACTTTATCATTTCGCTGTGATAAAGTAAAAGTACCGCAAGGGTATACGCAGGAACAATAATATAGAAAGAAAATATAATTAAATTCTAATTATAACAAAGTTTAATCAATTTTACTGCTTTCGCCTTGTACACTATGAAGGTGAATGAGTTAGCAAAGGATTGGATAGAGTTGGCTAGTATTTACGTGAGTTCTCGAAAGATATACAATAGTAGGAATATCAATGTAATGTTTACAATTATTAAGAACGTCAATAACATACAAAACCGATGTTGGAATATTGACGAATGGCTCTCACAAGGAGCAAAAATTCTATACGAAATCGCAATATTTTTCAATTTCGGAATATCCTCAATGGAAAATCCGAATAATTCGCAGCGCATGCGAGAGCTTTTCATTAGCGATTCCAATTGAAACAATGACTTTGAAGTTTGCATCGTTGGAATGCAACGAAATTCTTGTTTCCTTTGGCAATGTTTTTAAAAATTAAACGAATCGTCGCTAAAAAGAAAGATTCTTCGTTGCATTTAAACGTTGCAAACTTCAGCGTCGTTTGAAACGAGTGATTCTTTGGAAATAGTAATAAGACTTTGCATCTGGCAAAAGAGAAAAACAGTGTAATTTTTTGTTTGCCTGAAGTTTCGTTCCAGGAGGAAAAATTGAGTCTCATGTCCTCTCGAACGAGACGAACTTTTTTGTGCATCATTTCGTCTCAAAACTGTGTACGAGAACCGCCAATCGATGGCTTCGTTATTCAAACTATTTCCCAAGAAAAAAAGTAAGGAAAAGGTTTATATTCACGCAACGCGAATCGATTTTCAACGCGGGAAACGACTAGACTGGTGGATTGCCGTTTGCCGTCCAGGTCGATGATGGATGTGCTCGCTGAGCTGGCGGCTGATAAATCGGTTGAGCACTTCTTTGTTGACCACGTTTCCGGTTGTAACCTTTCGAACCGCGATTCCCACCTTCTCCTCCACCACCGCGACGGAATTCCATGCCTGTCGATATAAACAATCCACACATTAATAATAGAGGATTTTCGAGACACAAGAAATTGTGTCTCGAAGCAATTGTGAATTTCGAGACACGAGGAATTACGACTATCACATGAAAAATGAAATTATAGAACGTTGTCGAAACATTTTTCGATACAGACAAACGGGAAATATCGTTTTCCAACATTGAAACTACAATTTTTACCAGAAATGTGATTCTCGCCGTGATCGTTGCGATTTTGACGGTTGCCGTAGCCCCGTTGATCATTTCGCCTTGTCGCAGGTTCCGCCTGCGAATATTCCTGGGGTTTCTGTGGTTGGGGTCACATGAATCGTAAGTTAATTTTTACGAATATTTTCAATAACACGGAAGTTCGCAACGTTGGAATGCAACGAAAAATATTTCTTTTCAATGATGATTTGTTTGAATTTCAAAATGATCCAAATTTTTCCTAATTACATTCTGCATTTGGATAATGAGCTTTGCGAAAGACAAAAAATTATTTCGTTGCATTCCAACGACGCAAACTTGAACGTCATTTTTTAAAAAATATTGCGGAAACGGTAAATGCGACGATGTTGAAGTTCGCATCGTTGGAATGCAACGAAAACAGATTATTTTTTGTAGCAGAGTACAAAATTTCCATACAGTATTTGTCAATGACAATGGGATAGTTTTCTTTGCCGTTCGAAAACTGAATTTACTAGAAAAATCGGAACGAGTGCATTAATTATCAAAATAATTAATAAAAAATATATTTTCCGTTGCATTCCAACGATGGACTTGAGACCGACTTCAGAATAATTAAATTCGTGATTAGCAATGAAACGTACTTCCGTTATTGGTATGCAGTCAACTTGCAGCACTTCTTCGTGATTGTTGAAGTCTTTGAAGCAAACCACACAAGTTGTCGCCGATATAGCAGTCACCTGAGCGTTGTAATACTGCACAAAACGAAGCAAAAAATTGCTAGCAATCCGCCACGTAAATTCAACTTCAAAAATATTTTCAGGATCGTTACGGAATATTCAAATAAATTCAAACATTAACTTCAATTGAATTAAATTCATAAAATTAAATTTGATTTAATTAAATTAATTTGTATAAATTAATTCATTATAATTTAATTTAAGAAAAAACAAAATTCAAAAAACAATTGAATTCGAAAAAATAAATTCAAATATTAAATTAATGCATTCCTCACTGTCAACTGTTTTTCTTTATATTGCTCAAATGTAATAATCGTCAGGCAGAACGAACGTGGTAATAATTGACCAAATTCAATTATTATTATTATTTCTTGGGGAAAATGGGGAAAAATTTGCAAAATGAGAATTTTTTCGTGAACTTTGACGAGATGATAAAAATTTTTAAAGTTGAAATAACTCACTCTGTTGTCTTCCCAATATTTAGCCATGCAGTCGTCTCCTAATTTCCAAACCCAATTTCCGCCAGCGGATTCATGGTCGGAATTGCGATTGTTGGTCTGGTTAGTTTTATGGAACTCGTTCGTTGCGACAGAATGTTGCGGTCTGTTTGATTGGTTTTTGTAGTTTTTTTCCACCGCGTTCGAAGCTCCGGGGTGTATTTTCTGCAGAGTTTCTTGTTGCCCTCGATTGTGCCTGCCGTGGGACGAATCGTAACCCGAAACGTGTTTATTCTTTGGTTCGGTGTCCATTTGTTGTTGGTACCTGCTGTCAGTGTATTGTTGACTTTTGGCGACTTCGTCGTGCGAGCGTTGACTCCTATTCGTATAAGTGGACGAATCGAGCGAATTGAACACGCCGAATTCGCCTCGGGACTGTCCGCCGGCCGTGCTCGGCATATTCTTACGATCGTTTCCTTGAGGCTTCGGATTGTTGCTTTTAAATACATTCTCGGGGTAATGATTTCCATGGAAATCCTGATTTCGCTGAAATCTCGGCGGCTTGGCTTGATTCGCATTCCCAAAAGTATTGCTTGACGAAAACGGATTGTGGCTATCGTGACTCGATCGCTTTTGGTATTTTGAATCATCGTTCGCGTGGCGCGGGGGCGCTGGATAACCTCTGCCGCCTCTTTGTGCTCTGTAAAAATACAGTTCCCAAGGATGTCATTGGAAATCGAGGAATTTCGTGTCCGCGTACGGGACAAAATCGTGTGTCGATTGCAAAGGGAAACGATCTTCGATACGATGCATTTTCAAATTTCGGAAAAAAGGTTTGGAACGTTTTTTTTACATTTCTAAAAAAACACTTTCACGTAGAATTGTTGAGGTTTTGCGAAAATAATGCAATCGGAGTATTCCGGACTTGGTCATTTTTGTGTCTTGGAAAAACAAGCGATTCTAGTGTCAAGTTGACACTAAAAAGCAAAGTGAAAGAAAAACAAAAGAAAAATTTGACAAAAATGAAGAAAAATGAAAAGAGCAATCTGCATGTTAGATTTTTGACGAAAAAATGAATTTTTCTGCAGTATTCTCACCTTCCTCCTTTGCCAGCTTGCGAATGCTCCGAGCCTCGTAATTCCAGCCGCTCGAATTGATTTTCAAGCCTGTGAATGTGACTATTTTCGTTGGATCTTTGATACTGTTGCTGAAAATTAGATTGAGTTTCCGGCAGGTCGCTCTGCGCCGGTAGTTTGTCCTCGAGAAAATCAAAGAGCGATACTTTTCCGCTGCTCGGTTTCGTTTCTTCGGTTTTTTTCTCGAATCTTTTTCCTCGAGGTTCGCGCACCTCCCGAGGCTCGCGTACACCAGCCGAACGAGAATCATTTGTACGTTGCAAAGACTTGAGGGCTCTCTCGACGTGATTTCGACTTATTTTCAGCGCGTATTCCGCTTGCTCCACTGTGAATCCCTGATCCACTATCCGCTGGACACTGTGATCTAGTAACTTAAAAAAAAAGAAAAAAAAAACAATTTTTTATGTTAAATTGTGAAATTTGAGTGGAAAACAGTTTTTGGAAAAATTTCAAGAATCTCATGGACGAGGCATTTCGAAAATTCATTCACCTGCTTATTTCCACCACCGAATATCTTCTTGCCTCCGAGGCGAGCAGCTTCCGCAATGGCGTCTTGTCGCTGAGCCTCGAATTCCGTTGTTTCCTTTTCCGAATCTTTTCCCAAAGCCTTGAAATTTTTGTCCTTCTCGACTCCACCTTTTATGATTTTTTTACCAAACGGAATCCATGGAGGTGGACCGCCTTCTTCGACCGAGCGTAGACGCGAGTGTACCGCAAGTTTCTACACAGGCAAAAAACGAGCACTCGTGACCATTTTGTTTCTTTGTACGCAATGCTGCTTTTTGTCATTTTGCTTCGTCATAGAGGTAACGGTGAAAATTTTTTTTTCCAGTTTGCAATGTCAATATGTTTAAAATGTCCTAAAACATCGAAAAAAAAACTGTCCGGATGTGCGTGTGTGTGTGTTATGCCACTGGAAAATTCAAACATTCATAACTCTTCATTCTCTGAGAATTTTGTTGGAATTGCTAGAAAAATCCTAATTTTACGGCATTTTGAAATTTTCAAAAAAAGTCACTGCTCTAAATTCCGCAAATTTCAAGATTTCTTACTAATTTTTTTTTTTTATAAATCAAGTATCGCGATAGGAAGGTTGGTATTGAATTTGGGAAATATCGAATGAACGGTTTGAATTTTATGATTTTTCGAATTTTACGAAAATCTGAGTTTTTTAAAAAATCGTCTAACCGCTCAAATTTTTGCAAATTTTCTAAGATATTGTGTATAAGTCTGTACCTCCTCTTGACTTTCTAAAAAATTTGTCAAAATTGCATGATTTAAATGCAAATACAAAAAATGCTGCAAATTGAAATTTTTTTACTCACTCTGTTTAATTCCCATTTTTCAACGAGATTCGGAACTTTGCCTCCTAATACTCTCGCAATGTCCCTGGACGACAGTAACACAATTCCGTGGGATAGTACAATGTTCCCGGATCTCAAGAGCACTTTCGTCCCTGGTGGCGTATTGAGTCTACAAAATATACAAATGTTTTATTTTTTTCATCGAAAAATCAATTTTCGCAAATCTAATAAACTCTGGTCTCCTTTCCAATTCGACATTGTCAAGGGATTTTCCTTTCTTTGTCAATCAATGCGTTTTTTTTTCCGATAATTATTGATCTTTGCAGAACGAAATTTTATTTTTTCTAGTTCAAAATCGAAATTCATCGATGATCAAAATTTTTTCAACATCCAGAGAGGATTGGTCTAGCGAACAGCGATAAATCTCTATGGGGCTGAAGTTTGCAATGTCAGGGTCCAACGAAAAATACGTTTTTCTATTAATTGTTTTCAATTTCCGTGACTATTTTCATACCGATTTTGTCTTTGGATCCACAAAAAAGATCGTTTTAGTGTTCTGACTAAAAATTGAGCAAGAATCCGGAGATCTGCTCAAGAGAAAACAGAATTTTGTTGCGTTCCAACGACACAAACTTCGACGTCGTAAATCGCTGGAAAAGCTTCGTTTCTTTAGGAGATGATAAAAGTAGAAAATCACAGAACGTCAGCTTAAAACAGAAACTTTATTTTAACGTTTACCCCAATCCGGAGATGTGATCCATTTCCACAGCCTGATAATTGTTTTTGCCGTCAGTCAAGGATAGTTTGAGCATTCTCGGTGCAGTTCGCGATTCCTCGTTGTATTTGGGAGCGGCGATGTTTCGTAGTTTTTGAATTTGTAAAACGAGATTGCCCTCGCAAATGTCGCCTTGGCCATTTCCTATTTCTCTGAGATCCGTCTGGGACAGTAAGAAAAATGAAAATTCAGGTTTATTTTGGTGCGGGTCTGGAAGACCCGGTGAAAATCGAGACGACGTGCTATAGAAACGACGGAACTTACGTCGATAGCTCTTTTTATGATTTTTTGTATATCGTTTATGGAGCCGGCTTCACTGACCAAGTCGTATCCCTGCTCCGAAAGGAACCTGGGATCGAAAGAAAAATTTGATCGACGGTTTAACGATGCGAAATCCACGGAATGAAACGGAGAAACTGCTCCGTACTTACCAGCCTTGTTCCTGTAATTTTTGCATCGTGACCAACTCGTTTTTCTCGAGCGTTTACGAATGCTTGGGACACTTTTGTTAATGGAGAATTCTCATACGTTTTCTTTCAAGTTTTAATCGAACGCGACAGTAATAAAGACACGTAAACATTTGTCAGCTGACGTATATTGTTCTAATTGCAGATTTTGTCGGCGAATGTCTTTTGTGAACGATTAACTTGCTGGCACAAATCTTTTCGAACGTACAATGAAAGATTGTCTTTTCTTTCGACTCGTTGCTGGAAATCAATTATTTTTCGTGGGGAACGTTGCACCGAGAACTCTTTTTTTAAATTTCATCTTTACTCAGTTTCGTTCGACATTACCACGACCACCATCTTTGATATTCCGAATTCCAAGAAGCAGAAGAGAGAGGGACGAGAAAAACAGGGAGAAAAAAATGGCGTCGATAAGCTCCATTTCCATGAGCAATAATCGACCATGAAATCGCGTCGTTATTTACGTTCGAAACCCGCCCCATTCTGTCCCCCTCTCCAGGCTCTTCCTCGGCGACCCCCATTCCCCATTTCGTCCATGAAATGCAGGCAACTCGCTAATATTCGTTAAAGCATCGTTCATTTCTGTTTCGCCCGCCGAACGAGTTTGCTCGTTCCATCGTTCTTCGGTGAGTAAGCCAACCCAAAGTTCGTCGTTGCCGCGCTATACGCACACGCGTTGCAAATCCATTCCCATCCGGGTGATTGATAAATTTTGTATCAATCACTTTTGCTTATAAACATAGTAAGTCGCAGACCTTCGCGATATCGAAAGTATTTTTTGATTTCATAATTCCGAAATAAAAATTTCACGCCGCGAATCTATCGTGATGATACTCGTATAGTCTCGTTCGTATGAACATCATTGATTTAAAAATATACAAACAAAAGTGCTGAATTAAATCCTCAAAAATCCTTGAAATAAGCTTCGGAATGCAGAAATTAAAGATCGTTCATTTCTTCTCCAGATCTTTTAATCGCTGTACACAAAAAAAAAGAAGCCTCTCGAGCGTCCGCGCTCCAGAAACCTTTCCGCATTTGAACGACGCAGGTAAATCTTTTCGTTTCAATTTCAAACAATAAATTCTTGTATTCAGCCACTTGAATTTTTATCGAGCTCGAATAATTTGCACGTTTCGTATTTATCACCAACATCGTTTCCACTTCTTTCGAAATTTAGATCGAAACTAAAATGAGAAAATTTCGTTTTTTGACCACGTTTTACATGATGCAAACTAACCACTGCCCCCGTCTGAGAACCGTGACTGATTAGTAATCATTACTGAACAAAATCGATTCTCCTTTCAAAATCCCAAACAAATTTTCACAGTTTTGCTAATTCTTTCCCTATAAACGAAGCTAACCATGCAGAAATCTCGAGCGTCCGCGCTCAGGAAACCTTTCTGCATTTGAACGATGCAGGTAAACTTTTCCATTTCAACTTCAAACCAACAACAATCCTTGCATTCCTATCGAGCTCGAATAATTTGCACGTTTCGTGTTCGTCACGAACATCGTTTCTACTTCTTGCGAAAATAAAATCAAAATATTCTGTTTATTGAATACGTTTCACATGATGCGACCTAATTACCGCCCCAGTCTGAGTACCGTGACTGATTGGTTATTTATTTACTGAACAAAATCCATTCTTCTTTCAAAATCTCAACAAATTTCCACAATTTCTCTAACAAGGAAACTTTTTTCCTCCAGAAATGAAGCAAACCATGCAGAAACCAGGAATTTTCTGGAATCTACACGAGCCCAGAGAGCCATGTAAGTTGACGCTGCCCAATGATTCGATTTTTAAAGAGATGTACGTTAATATTTAAAAATTTCTGGATCTAAATTGTTGTAAAAATCAAAAACTCGTACAAAAGAAATTTCCTACCAGAAAAAACGTAAAATCTGTTTATTCCTTGAAATGAGAAAACTCTTTGACTCGACTCGTTATTTTCTAGTTTTCTCGGATTCCAGAATTTTTTTTTCATCAGAAAATCAAATTTTCAATAATTTTTGCTTTTGTAATTGAAATTCAATTTCGGAAACGTACGTCCTCGTTCTGTTCGCACAAAAGGCTATTAAGGTGATGAATCCAATAACGCTCCAGTCAATCAGAATTTTCCGTGGCGAATTGCGATAACTGAAGATTAATTGTTTAAAAAGTGGATAAAAATTTGTGAAACACCAAAATATAATTGGTTTTTTATTTTTTTTTTTCTAGACGGAGAAAAAATTAGTTGATGGTCCGGTCCACGAAGCTCCGGCCGGAGTCTCTTGGAACGTAAATAAGAATCTAAGCCGTTGAAGGAAATGCAGGCGAGGGGATTGTTGAAAAAATGTTTAACTTTGTAAGTTGATTAAATTTTTAATTGTGCATTGTGTAAATAATTAGTTCCTAGTTCTTTACACGAGTTCCTCAATATGATGAATTTATAGTTATCCCTGTCTTACACAAACAGATGGTGAGAAAAAAACGTTCTGAATGTTTTTTTTTCGTGAACAGAATTTTTTTTTAAATTTCGACACATGGATAATTATTTTTCGCTCTTTTCAGACTGGAATCTCAAAATTCGTCCCAGCGAATCGAGGACAACGTCTTGGCTGAACGAATGGTGAGATTCTTTCTCATGAATTATGATTCTTTGATATTTATTTCCTGAGCTTAACATGATGTTAAAAAAAATAGACAAGCATATGGCTGATAACTATTGATGTCAACTTTATTCTCTGATCACGCTCGATCAATTCCTTCTGTGACGATTCTCCCTTTTTTCAGCAGTTTCTAACGTTTTTTTATTTATTTTTATTCCAGAAAACTCGATCCTCGTGGCCAGCGATCAAATCCTCAAAATCAATGAATGGAAACCCGTTGAGCATTTGATAATTGAGGTAAAAAAATTTTCACCTCAGAATCGTTTTTTGGAATGAACAAATAATTTTTTTTTTTATGATGATCCAATATATACGCTATTATGATCTACCGATATGATTCGTACTTGCCCTCACTGATTTTTAAGCAAATTTTCAATTGCCATTGAGTTCACAAAATCGTAAAATTAAATTTTTTTTCTTCTTTTTTTTTTTTTGCAGTTGTGCTCGGAGAAGTTTTGGTAAATTGATCGATGCTGATGATCGTACGTGAGAAAATCATTTTAATGGTAAGTTCTCGCGCTTTTTTATCGATTGCAATTGAAGTTTACAGTGCGATTGTGATTGGCTGTATTTTTGTATCGTGATCCGAATAGATAAGAAAAAAAAAATTGGAAATGTAAAAAAATGAAAAATAGTCGTTTCCATCGAAAATTGCAAACTTCAATTGGATTTTTTTGCGATAAATAATGAGCCAAGACTTGGTGTTACTCTGATGTTATTCTAATAATATACGCTATGAATTGCAGTGATATATAATTTTTTCTGAGCATCTTTAATCATCTAGAATTTTTGAAATATTGAAAATCCATTCTGATGATGATTTTTTTTCTGTTTAAGATTACATCGTGCAAGAAAATGCTCGAAATGGATTCCTGCGCCGCACAGGATACACACGCCGACGTGAAAAAACGATGGTATACATTTTTATCATCTAAACTTTCGATGGTGATGAGCAAATCTTGTTTATGAATGAATTCTAAATAAATATTGGAAAAATCTGCCTTAATTACGAGTTTTTTCTTATTAACAATGTGCATTCTTATCAAACTTCTTTAGCAAATAGGGTAAAACACCCGATAGTCAGCCAGAAACCAATAGTCGGCCTTACATGAGTGCGAAGAGTGGAAAATATATCTTTCGTACTCTTCCCACTCATACAAAGAATAGGCAGAGGCCGACTACAGGTTTCTGGCTGAGTACTGGGTGGTTTACCCTACGTCGTTACATTTGTTCGTGAAACTTGACAATCGAAATAATTTAATGGCTGGATTTCTCGAAATGTCCAATCGATCGAGAATTTACCAATTTTTATTATATTTGAGAAGTTGGGACTAGAGGTTTTTGCAAAGCCTGCAATTTATGAAAATTGAAGGTTTCTAATAAGATTTTCGTTTTTTTAATCATTTTTATAAAAAAAAATTTAATTCAACAAACTGCGAACGAACGAATCTGTTTTTTTTTCGATATCAACGAGAATTTAGGGGTCGAGAACGATTTTGGATTTTTTTTAGCCATTTTTTAAATTCAATCAATTGCAAATGAACGAATCTGTTTTCTTTTTCGTTATAAACGAGAATTTCGCGTTCAAGAACGATTTTGGATTTTTTTCAGTCATTTTTGTAAAATTCTATTCAAATTCAACAAATTGCGATTGCAGGAATCTTTTTTTTTTTGGTTACGAACGAGAAAATAGAGTTTACAAACTATTTTTAATTTGTTTTTGTCATTTTTATAAAATTCTAATTCTACGAATTGCGAATGAACGAATCTGTTTTTTTTCCGTTATAAACGAGAATTTAAGGATCGGGAAATATTTTGGTTTTGTTCAATCATTTTTATAAAATTATAAAGTCAACCCATTGCCAATCCAACGAATCTATTTTTTGTTCGTCGAACAAAAAAAACCCAGTCTTTAGGACATTTCGAGAAATTCCCCTTGTTCTCGAGATTTCCAAAGTTACTTTTAGTAATCCAGTGTAGTGTTACAGTACCGCGAGTAGGGAATGCGATTGACACGTTTGTGTTGAAAAAAACGCTCACATTTGCCTGCGAAATTGGTTTTTAGTTCGTTTCTTCCTTTTTCCTGAATAATAATCTCCAAGGTATAGAGATCAGTGGGTTCCCGCGTGTCCATGAGGACGTCGCGGGAGGCTCCCTCTTCTCTCGAAAGTGAAAATTGTCCCCAGCGTTCATAGAAACCCAATGATAAAGATTTGAACATTTTTTGGTATGAATTAAAAAATATTTCTTTCCGAGTTGACGAAAAGTTTGACTTTCGGAAATTCGAGGCGGTTGGATGATTTCGCTCTGAATGTTGTGTCTTTTTTTTTTCTTTTATTTTTTGTGACGCTCAGCACTATTTTTAAATAACAATGAATAATTTTTAACGCAAATTGCACTTGTCCATGTGTATAAATCTTTTATAATTACTATGAATATCATTCCTCAGCAGTGTTCATCTTATTGACGTTACATTGCCATGCGACAATCGTAAACGAACTATGAGCATTAAAAAAAATATCTTAACTTCATTTTGACAGAGAATATTTGAATAAAAATGTTAAAATTAAAGAATTTCCCAAAATGAGAAATTCCGCATTGACCAGTGGTTATTAAAATATAATTTGATCATAAAAGAACTGAGAGTATTTTTAAGAAAATCTATCTGCATTTTGACATGGCAAATATTTGAAAAAAATGTTAAAATGAAAGAATTCCTAAAGATAAAAATATTTGCATTGATCAGTAATTATTAAAATGTAATTTGATCATAAAAGAACTGAAAGTGTTTTTTAAAAAATCTTGGCTTCATTTTGACATGGAAAATATTTGAAAAAAATGTCAAAATTAAAGAATTTCTTAAAATGAGAAATTCCAAAAAAAATGTTGAAAGAATTCCCAATAGATCAGTAATTATTAGAATGTAATTTAATCATAAAAGAACTGAGACTATTTTTTAACAATCTTAGTTTCATTTTGACTTGGAGAATATTTGAAAATAATGTCAAAATTAAAGAATTTCTCAATATGAGAAATTCCGCATTGATCAGTAATTATTAAAATGTAATTTGATCATAAAAGAACTGAAAGTGTTTTTAAAAAATCTTGGCTTCATTTTGACATGGAAACTATTTGAAAGAAATGTGAAAATTAAAGAATTTCTCAAAATTAGAAATTCCGCATTGATCAGTAATTATTAAAATTGATCTTAAAAGAACTGAGAGTATTTTTAAAAAATCTTACCTTCATTTTGACATTGAGAATATTTCAAAAAAAATGTTAAAATTAAAAAATTTCTCATGATGGGGGAATTTCGCATTGATCACTGATTATTAAAACGTTATTTCGTCATAAAACAACTGAGAGTGTTTTTAAAAAATCTTGGCTTGATTTTGACATGGCAAATATTGGAAAGGAATATAAAAAATGACGGAATTTCTCGAGATGAGAAATTTAACACTGATCAGTGACTATTAAAATGTAATTTGATCGAAGAGACAATTGTTTGAGAGCGTGGATTTTTGTACATTAAATAAAAACGTTTCTTATCGCTATCGATGAGTAAAAATACGAATATTCGGTGTGATGGTCTTAAGAGTACGGATCGAGAACGATCGGAGGGTTTATTATTTGTTGTTTTGGTGCAGACCCTCGGTAACGAGATTCGTGTGAATTAATAATTGATTATCTACGTGAGTTTCTCTGTTGGATAATCAACAGCAGAAACGAGCACCATCACAACCTTGTTGGTCACAAATCGAGGGAGTAATCCGTTATTGGATCAAAGTCTCTTTGATGAGTGGCATTCGTGGCCAGCACGTAACCCCACAATTTCATAGCGCGAGCACAAGCACTTTGGATTTCCTCGACCTCTTCAAAATCGAGATCGGTGCGCCAATGGAAAGGAGCAGCTTTCGAATTTCTGTATGTGCTCCAAACACCACCGACGTCGTTTTTCGTATGGGTTTCTAAATATTTTTCAACATTCCCGTGGAAATCCAAACCGTAAAACTTGTACAAACTTCGCGCGTAAGTAAATGGATCGACCGACAGATCTTCGTACCTGACGACTCTGGAAAAACGGAAAATATCGAATGAGCGTCGACGGTGGATGAGAAAAAAATGTTCAGCATCTCAAAAAATCGTAAATTTTTTTTTTTTTTTAATCGAAAACTAAACAACGAAAACAATAACTGCGAAAAAACTGGATAACTGATTAATTTAGCGGTTCCGAATATTATTCGAAAAAATGGCCGGAAATACGGAACTTTTGGTAAAAATTGTTTTTTTCCCATTGTCTCTCATGGGTTCTTAGAGCAAATGGAGGTTTTGAGGCCGCGAGTGAATAACGCGATTGGGATATAAGAAAAATGTGAAAATATTGAAAATGTTAAAATATTCTGGAAAATTCTTACCTGAAGGTTCGAGGGTATTTTTTCGCGAGTTCAACGGATACCATGAAATCGGAGACCATATCATTACAGACGAGGGATGGATCGGAGCAGTCTGGATTGCTGGGACACCAATCGCGATGCTTGCGAGATTGCAATAAGCCTCGGGGATCCCGAACCAACAAGACCATTCGGACTCCCAAGCTGTCGGTAAGAAAATGCAATTGCCAAAAATTCAAAGTTTCATCATGACTAACGACACGAGTGCTAAGATTCTCAAAGATTAAAATTTCATATTTTTCCACTATTCTAAAAAAAAAAAAGCTTCGCCAAGTGGGAACAGTGATTCGTCACCGCTTACCTCTCCTCTTCGAGGAATACTCGAGCCACTTTGAGCCTCAGCCTGACGAGTTTCATCGACTGAAACGGAAACAGTCGACAAAACTTGGACACGAAACGGGAATCCCAGCAAATTTCTTTGTGGTTTTGACACTGCTGCCACAGGCGATTGTTATGATTGAATACCCAGGGACGACCATTTTTTCCGTAAGCTAAATAATTCCCTAAAAATAAAATAATCCTTTTAATCGCTGCTAAACAAATTATTATGAAAAATATTATCAATACCATTATAATAATGAATATTATTAGATCATTATCAAATACTAATTCAATCAATCAGTCATAATAATTAATAACAATAGAGATTTTTCATAATTATCATTATTAATCAATTAACAATTATAATAATTCTTGAGAATAAAAATAATAAAGATTATTAAATACTAATTCATTCAATAAATCATAATAATTAATAACAATAGAGATTTTTCATAATTATCATTATTAATCAATTAATAATTATAATAATTAACAACAATAGAAATTTTTAAAAATAATTGTTATTCATTAATTAATTATTAAAAATCATAATTGTAATAATTATAAAGAATATTAATTATTGTTGTTATTATGATTATTATCTGTGGAGGAGAATAAATATGATGGAGAGAATGAAAATATAAGGGATAATTACGGAGTTGGTCGTAATCGCACTTGAAAAGGGCATAGATATTTTCTAGCGCCTCGTTCGCTGATTCGGGTTCTCTGACTTGAACGATCCCGAAGTGCAATAATGGCTCATAATGATAAAAACTCGCTGGATGAGCGTTTATTACATCACCGAGGAAAGTACTGCCGCTTCGCCAACTCGTGAGGATTACACTTCTCATGGGTCTGCCTCCTCTTTCCATAACAAGATCATCCAGAGAACTGCGGTAAACGAAAAAATCGAAAAAACGTTATCGTGGAGTTATTTCGAGTCAGCAGGATTGACCGGTTGGAACTTTCGTCGAAAAAAATGAGAAGTTCACGAATCGTCGATGGAAATATCTAAATCGTTAAAAATCAGTGAAAAACCAACTTTTCCCTCAATCAAACGATTTTTCAGATCGATCTTGAACTTTCGGGACACACGACATATTTTTAGTCCTCGATATAACTTTTTAACCCTCCGTAGATACACATGGGTCTGGGGTGCCCATTCAACGAATGACGTGAATTTCTCGTTTTTCGTATCGATTACCATTAAATAACAATAATAATAATAAAACTTATTCATCACCCAGTGCAGCCTCTCTTTCTATAGATCCAAAACTACTTTACTGAGTTTTTAAGATTTTTAAAATCAATTATTAAACCAATTAAATTAAAAATATAGCTTTCGCATAGAGGAAGCTTTGAGCATCGTGCATCTTGAGTATCTTGAGGAAGAAATTTGCAAATTTTAATTTGCAGCGTTTTTTCTATTCACATTTAAAATTATATAATTTGGACACATTTTCTAGGAAGTAAAGAGGACGTACAGACTCATACACAAAATTTTACAAAATCTGCAGAAATTAGAGCGGTTGGACGATTTTTCAAAAAAGTCAAATTTTCGTAAAATTCGAAAAATTGAAAAATTTAAACCGTTCAACCAATATTTCCCAAATTCAATAACAACCTTCCCATTATGATACTCTATCCATAAAATAAAAATTATTAATAAATCTTACAATTTGCGCAAGTTAGAGGGTCGACACCATTTTTTTGAAAATTTCAAAATGCCGTAGAATTCGTATTTTTCTAGCAATTCAAACAAAATTACTAGAGAATCAAGAGTTTGTATAGATTAACATCTGTGCAAAACGGGAGCCCTGTAGCTCAAACCGTTCTCGAGTTATGAAGGTTTCAATTTTACAGTGTCATAACATACACACATCCGGACATTTTTTCTAGATATGATTTTTCGATGGTTTGGGACATTTTAAGCACATTGACATTGAAAAGTGGAAGAAAAAAAAGTTTCACCGTCACATAGGAAGAAATACAGTAAAAAACGGCAGGATGTTCCAGACCCATGTGTGTCTAGGAAGGTGCACTAATTGTGGTGTGTCTACGGAGGGTTAGAGGTTTTAAAAGTAATTTTCATGTACAAACCTGACATTAACGCCGTATTTCCCGTTTGGATAATTGTAATTATACATTTCCCTTTCTATGGATTTTCTCTGCAGATCGAGAACTCTATTGATCTCAAAATTGATGACATCGTTGAGCGACGGTGCATCGTCGTTTCGAGCCAAAGCCTATAAAATCGTTTTCATTAGTACAAAAATCTTGACGATACGAGGAAAAATGTTTTCGATTAAATTAAATCATAGCCAAATGTAAAAAATTAATAATCAATATAAGGAATTGAACAAACGTTCCGGAATCAAAGTAAACGCTGAAAAAAGAATCGTGGCAAACCGAAAATCGCATACGGTTCTAAAAACCTTAATGCTCGATCCTTGACATCGCAGAACACAAACCCAAACGTTTACGAATAATAAAGCAAAGTACAAAACAAGTGGAACACGAAAACTTTGTCAGAAAATGGCGCAAGCATCTGTGCGACTCAAAAAGCATTGTTGTCGTGCAGCTGATAAAAAAAAAAAGCTCGTGTGAAATTAGATGTCGCTGAAGTTTGCAACTTTGAAATTTAATTAAATTTAAAGAATTATTTTCTTCTTTTTTTTAAATACATTTAAAATTTCAATTCAATTTTGAAATTCTTTTTTTAATTTAATTTAATTAAGTTAATAAAATTTGAATCATTCCTATCTTACTTCTTCTTTTTTTCTATTTTAAAAAATTAAAAATTCTTGTTTTAAAGAATTTCGCAGTAAAAAAATATTTTCGGTGCATTCGCACGCTGCAAACTTCAACGTCATGGAATCAGTGACTGTTTTTCATTTGTGGCGAAAATAGCTCGTGGCTTACCGTGACTGGTTCCTCAAATTTAACGATTTGTGGCCTTACTTGGACTTCCTAAATCAACAGATGCGAATGAAAAATGTAAATGTGAGACTGTGCAATTTTTCAATGTGTTTTCATTCTTATTTTTCATTTTTTCCAATTGCCAATTGGCAGAAGAATTATTCCAATTACTGGTGTAAAAAGCATGATGCGAAATGAATAACATTGCGATGTTGATCGATTTCGACAAATACAAAAAACAAAAGCTGAATGAAAATTTAGAAACGATAAATTCTTTAAATTGACAAAATATTTGTGAGAGCAATTTTATCCACGACATTGCAATCCGTGGCGTTAGATCGTTCAAAATTCAAGTAGATAATTAATTCGAGATACGAGAACCTTCCACAAACAACTTTCCAAAAATTCCTTTTCTTTGGTCAAGAAAAATCTTCCTCCTTGGCTTCGAAGGAGCCGAAGGTTTACTCGGGTGCCAGAAATTCTCGATATAATTGTCGATGGTAATTAATTGCATCGATTATTTCTTGAATAAAACTTGAAATGCGTTTGACCGAAAACTAGATTTATCAAATTCTTGGACGATTTCACGAAAAAACCATTCAAACGATTTCGACCCCATTTAGCACGTGTCTGAATTATATTTCAACGTTTTGTGAGCATCAAATTATTCGAAAAAATAGATCAAAAACGACATTTTCCTGTATTGAAATCTAAAACTCATCAAGTTTCCTTAAGGAGGGTGGCACACACAACAATGTTGCCATGTTAAAAAAGCATAGGAAAATTCGAAATGATTACAATTTAATGAAATTTGGTGAGTATATTCTTTAGTATTAAATTTGAATATACAAATTTTTTAAGATTTTTCTTCTACATAGTTTTCGAGTTATTGAACACTAGAGTTTACATGCAAAAGCACAGGATTCAGATATATATATAAGTATATCTTTTGCATATTGTAAACTCCAATTATTCGACAACTATGTAGAGGAAAAATTTGAAAAAAATTGTATCATCGTATTTGATGCTAAAGAATGTCATCACCAAACTTAATTAAATTCTTATCATATTGTCGTGTGTAGCCAACCTCCTTAATAGCTACAAAATCATCAAAAGTTTGACAAGTGGATGAGAGATATACGATGTTGAAGTTTGCATCGTTGGAATGCAACGAAAAGTGATCATTTTTTATAGCAGAGCACAAAATGTTCATACAATGTCAATGATAATGGGACAGTCTTCTTTGCCATAATAAAACTGAATTTACTAGAAAAATCCGATCGACTGCATTAATTATCAAAATAATAAATAAACAAGACATTTTTCGTTGTATTCCACGTAAGAAAAAAAAAAAATTGGTTAGTTTCAACGAAAAAAAGCTATTTATTGCTTTTTTTTTCAATTTCAAAAAGCATGACAAATTTCGTACCGATTTTGGGTTTGAATCCTAAAAAATATGATTTTATTGTCCGGACCAAATAATGAATGAGAATCTTGAGATCTGCTCAAGAAAAAACGGAATTTCGTTGCATTCCAACGACGCATACTTCAACATCGTTATCTTCAGCATCATTTATACCATTTTAGAAATTCCTGTCGCAAACAAATAGAATTTTTATTCCACTGACCGACAAGACCGGCTGGAGACGATGCTCGAGATATCCGCTGTAGCGTTGACTAAACGCCAGGAAAAATATGCAGAGAGACGTCAGGCCAACCAGCCCGTACAAGCTCAGACGTTTCGACATCTTTGTACCTGATTCGAATGATACTTTTGATTGTTAAAACATTCCGCCGAGTAAGCACCGCCATAAATAAAATATTTGGACTTGGATCTTCAGAAGCATGGAAACTGCAACCGCAAATATTGGATTTCGTTCGTCGAACTGCGTTCGAACGTTTACCACAAGAGAACACATAAACGGAAGATAAAAATGCTTCGGTACTCGGCGAAGCAAAAAAAAATTGATCGTGTCGCAAGGAAAATTCCTAAAGAACGTTCCAAGCGCGCGATTCAAACAATTTTTACACGCAAGTTCAGCTTGCCGCGAATTTATGACTGCTGCGTCTTTCGATGGCAAATCGCAACTCACGGCTGACATGGATTCTCATTGCTGCATTCCTCTCTAAAGTTGCCTTATCTCGTCGCGTTCGGAGATCATTGCGTCTTGCGCGAGTCGCGTTATCTGAGGATTCTCGTTACTAGGCTCCCTTGATTTTTCCGCATGTTGCAATCGCGCGATTCGATTTTTCCACCTGGAAAATTATTTGAAACGATAATTTTCAGTGCAGACAGTTTCACAAAGTAAAAGAAACTCGAAAGTTTCAAAATTGTGCTTTTGTTTCCAGGGAATGAAGAAAAATTGAGCACAAAGTTATGTTTTATTCAAAAAGGCCTAGAAAAGTCAATAAAGACGAAATTTTCTTCTATTTCTCGGTTTTTTTTCATTGAGCAAACAGCAATCTGTAGGTACAGTGAATTTTTTTTCGTACGAGTATGAATCGTGATTTGATAAGACTGTTTGCTCAGCAGACGAATGAATGAGTTGAAAAAATTTACATTGCTACGCGTTGTTGTATATTTATCGAAATATTTGTTCACTACCGAGCGTGAAATGAAGATCGCGATGTATTTCTTGGCGAGAGTCACTCAGGAACAATTGAACGTAAAAATAAATAAAAAGCTCGAGAAACTGAGACGAAATCGATGTATAACGAGGAAACGAAAGTCGTAGACGTGTTCGGAAGAAAAAACTACCTGTTCGAGAGCCGAAGCAAAGAAACTCTAAAAACAGAACGAAAGCAAAGGGTCAACGTCAATGTTTATATATTTACGTAACGGAATAACCTACAAAGTGTCAATATGTTGAACTCGTCAAGTCCACGAGTTCGGAAAAGGGAATGTACCAGTAGATTCCGCATCGAACTGCGGCTAGAAACATATTTCACCACGCGCTGTTTAACTATTTTCCGTTTATCGTAGACGAGAGGATATTCATTGTTGGCAACTTTCAGTATTTTACCGTTTTATTCCAAAGCAGGAAGCGAACGTTTCCGATGAGCACACTATCGGCAATTAAGATAAATCATATTTTCTCCGGATGTATTGTTTTTTTTACAGCCATTAAATATACAGCATATGAACGAACGTGAGCGGGAGGTGTTGGCGCTGGAGACCGCGCCACTAGACTGACCGCCGCTCCGACTGCCCGTTGTTCGCTGCTGTACGAACGGACGAACGGACTATATTCCAATGCACCAAGGCTGCAAAAAATCATCGATCTAACAAACTTGTTCCTGTTCTCATTAAATATACCGCGGGTTTGGACGATCGAGAGGTTGAGGAGAAGAAACTAGGTCTATTTTGCTATGCTGTAGAGACATTTTTTATGCAACAACAGAAGGACGTACATGTTGTTTTTCCTCATTCGATATTCTACCCGTCAGCTGGCATTCGCTGCCACGCTCAACGCTGCAGTGTGCGAAACCAACGGAGAAAGTCCGCAGATATTGCGGAAAAATAATGATTAATCGAAACGACTTTCCCACACAACGTCCATGTTTTCGACATTGACAATAAATGAGGATTCGATTGGATAAAATTGTAATTAGAGACGTTGTACAGAAAATTTTCTATCGATAGAATTCTTTGAAATTTGCACCACACGAAGAGAATACACTGAGAAGAAATTTTTGTTGGAAAAGATTGATATTTTGTTAAATACGTTCGACTAAACGTTTTTTTTTTTAAATCACAAAAATTTTGTCATTGCGTCAACGTGCATGGAATTTCCGCAAATTCGTAACGAAAAATCTAAAATGCCATATGTGTATGCTGGAAAGAACAAAAATGAACATATTCAAAAATCCATATAGTTGGGAAAAGCGACCTCGGACGGAATCTCCCGAATCTTCTGAATGGATCGGACAATCGATAAGCTAGATGCCTCCTTTATCGTTGGTCCGACTCCGAACGCTGATTCGCCCTCTGAAAAAGAGGGAGTTCAGGGAGTCCGGGCTCCGGAGTGTTTTCGCTCGCGAGTAGTCACGGATCGTCTCAATTCGGGATTCGGGGAGGGAACGAGGAGGATTGGATGAAAAAGCAGACGACGTAAAACGTGCAATCAATCGCGTGTGTTTCCCGAATGTTTTTATGTATCATTTATTCCTCCGTAACGCTTTCGCGAGAGAGCAGACGTCGCTGAAATAGACGCATCCTTTTGGAACGTCCTTTCATAGGTTGTATCAAAGAGTGCGTCATATTTGGATCAGTGTCTAGCTATCACACGCGGCGAATCGCTGAACGAGATCGCTCTCGGATGCTGTGTTGAAGTGGGAGGCGCATTTTCACACACGTTTTCAACGAAAATAGCTGTCGGTTCAGCCGCATTATCGTTCATTATTCACGCTAAACACATCGTTGAAGAGAAAAGCGGGAGAAGGAAATAGAAAAAATAAGACGTCGAGTGTGAGAGACTTTACGACGTGTAAATAATCCGAAAAAATTGAGATAATTGTTCGCGGCGTTGTATATAAAAATGTAAATCCATAAAATCTTCAATCCCGCGGTTACGAATGACCTTATTATTTGTTCGAGTGTATATTTTGCCAAGTCTACGCATCGCCGCTAGTGCGACAATAATACTTAGTTTGACCCGCCCTCTGCCGTTTCCTCCCCCAATGGAAAAAGTTCAATAAGCGATCGAGCCTGCTGCGGGGCGAATCGTCGCCAACTGGGAAAACCGAAGGAATCCCGAGAACGGTCGTGCGCTCCAAAGCAGACCGAGTGAGCGAGAGACGAAAAAAAGAATATTATATAAAACAGGTTCATGACAAATTGGTGTTAAACGGAAGTCCGCTTCTCCCGATAGAGCGTACATGTGGATTCTCGTCGATTGATGCAAGAACCACGAGTTTCGAAGGGCGACGGTGGTGGGGGGGATGGTGCCGGTGGTGGTGGCGCAGAAGACGAAGGGAACGACGAGGACGACGGTGACGACGACGGAGAACGTACTCGCTAGATATCTAGACAGGAGCAGAGGCCGGTAGTCGCGCCGGTGGCGGCGTTCGAGACGGACTCTGGCGTACTGTGACGTTCGACGCGCTCCTTTCAACGTTGAAAATACATTTTCACAATACGATCGCTCACCATTTTCTCTATCATCTTTATTTAACTCGTCTAAGAAAACAGTGTGTGTCGTGATCAATCGTATTATACACACGATTTTCCTTCGGCAATCGAGAGAAATTACCGCCTCTACGCGTTGACGTCGAAATATTTTCATCCCACGAATGTGAAACGTACGTCCATTTCTTTTATTACAATCACTACTTAAGGAGGTTGGCTACATACGACAATATCATAAGAATTTAATAAAATTTGGCGATAACATTCTTTAGCATCAAATACGATGACACAATTTTTTTCAAATTTTTCCTCTTCACAGTTGTCGAATAATTCGAGTTTACAATGTGCAAAAGATATTCCTATATATATCCGAATCCTATGCTTATGCATGTAAACTCTAGCTTTCAATTACTCGAAAACTGTGTAGAAGAAAAATCTCAAAAAATTTGTACATTCATATTTAATACTAAAGAATAGACTCACCAAATTTTATTAAGGTATTACTATCACGAAACAATTTTATTTAGAGTTCTTTTAAAATTTAGTATAAACGTTCTTGCCATCAAAACTAACAGTTTTCTCCTGGGAAGAAAAATTTTCTGACGTTTAGAATTTGAGATATTTAATTTCCAATTTGTTTATTTTTCCCATCTAAACGCGTGTAAATTGAAGTCTCGTTTCTTTTGTTTTTTTTTTCTTGCAACTTTTTAACGAAACGCGACTTCGTTTTACAGGCGTTTCGAATTCTAAACGTCAGAAAAATTTTCTTCAGAGGAGAAAACTGTTAGTTTTGGTGCCAAGAACGTTTATAATAAATTTTGAAAGAATCATAAACAAATTTCATTAAATTCTAATCATTCCGAATTTTTCTATTCTTGTAACATGGCAACTTTGTTGTGTGTAGCCAACTTCCTTAATTACATTAATATAAATATATAAATAGTGAATGCCATTTCGTACGATCATTAGACATGCGAGCCTGCTGTTTGAATCAAGATATTTAGTCACGCAATTCAACATTTTCGAACCGAATCGTACGCTAAATATCGTCGACATTATTCCAACTCGATATTCTCGTGGAAGGGCTTCTTTTTTTTTGGCAATCGTGCGCCATTACGTTCTCCGTTGTATGCCTCGAAAAAAAAAACGGTATTATTTGATCATCGTGTGGTTTGTTTACACTTTCGCGTGTTGAACAGCTTCGACGTCGAGCTGGAAGTGAAATTTTCGTTGTTTTTTCTGTTCGAGCCAACGAATCGATCACGTTGTCCCTTTTACTCTCGATTTCTTCGGCCCGAACGTTACACTAGGGAGCGTTATATCGCGAGGGAGAAAATTGTTAGTTTCGCCGTTGCTACGCATACGACGTACGGGGTGTTTCGTGTTTTTCTAACAATATTCGAATCATTTTCTACGACGAATTCGAGTCTCTTGGGAATTCGACAATTGTAATTATTGATCGCGTACACATTGTACTTCTTGGTGCTAGCTAACTTTGCATTATGAACGAGTGTAACGCTTGATACATCGACCAAGACACGTGCATTAGTTCCTCGGTGACTTTGTAGCGCGTTATTCAAGTTTCCATTCACAGTGGGAGTCTAAAGTTTTCCTTAACTTCTCGTACATGTGTACGAATAGTTCTTACACCCACTGTGTTACGATGTTGAAGTTTGCGTCGTTGGAAAGCAACGAAATTCTGTTTTTTTCTTGAGCGGATCTTTAGTAAAGACAATAAAACGATATTTTTTTCGGATCTAAACACAAAAAAGGTTCCGAACACAAAAACCTAAAAAATAATCCCTTTTCGTTGCATCCCATCGATGCGAACTTTGACATGGGACACCGTCGTTAAAATGCACAAAAATTGGATTTAAACGATTTCGGTATCTTGAGTGAGGTCATGGAAATGGGTCATGGCCTTTCTCTAGGCTTTTATTACGAACCCTTGGATTTCATGGCTTTTAAATATTTCTACGGGGTACTTGATTAGAGGATCAAAAAACGGTTTTTATTGGGTTCTAACGACGTGGATGCGGGTACTTTTCAGTAGTTGAGATACTGCCATGAGATTTCCTGGGAATTTGGGAAATTCCCGTGATCCAGTGTTGAGTTTATGACTTTTTATGGGTTTTAGGATTCCCCAGAGAAACTTTACTTCTCTCTTTTTTTTCGTTGGATATAAAATAATTTGTTTTGTCCATGATTTTTTTTTTTTTTATACTTTCCTTCCAATCAGGATTAATTTAGTCGATTCTTGTGATCGCACGTTGGAAGCCATTAAAATTGTCGTTGATAGATTTCGTTAATTTTGTTAATTAATCTTTGAGGAGCCTGGATCGATTTTCTTGGTTTTTAATTAATTTAAATTGATATTACTCGTTGATCGATAAAACGTATTTATATCAAAGAATTACGTTTCTTTCTCTCTCTTTGTCGCGTGCACGGACGAGTCACGTAGTGGACCTTTCACTTTTTCCGTGGGTAAGATTTCTTCTTTAAATGTTTGGTGACCGATATATATTTGCATTTCATCGGGCAAGATCCGTCAGGCCCAATTACCACGTGATACTTTTTTTTACAAGTTTTTAAATAGTATGAAAAAAATTCAAATTACGACGAAATATTGAAAAAATATTGAGAAAACGTACGATGTTGAAGTTTGCATCGTTGGAATGCAACGAAATTCTGTTTTTTATTGAACAGAGCTCATGATTCTTATTCAATGCTTGGTCAACACAATAAAACAATATTTTTTAGGATCCATAGACAAAATCGGTACGAAAAATTCCATGGTTTTTTAAATTAAACAAACAATTAATAAAAGAAAAACGTATTTTTCTACGATTTTAAAGTTTTCATCGTTGGAATGCAACGAAAAGGCATTATTTTTTATAGCAGAGCACACAATTTTCCTGCAATATTTGTCAACGACAATGGGACAATTTTCTTTGCCATTCGAAAACTAAATTGGCCAGAAAAAATTGCAACGAGTGCATTAATCGCGTTTTTTTAATTCATTATCTATATAATGAAGAAAAAATGTATTTTCTTTGTATTTCAATGATGAAAACTTTAGTTTCATAGACTACGATGTTTAACACTTCGTCTGTAAACGTTTTTTCCGCACCTTCCGTCGGTAAACCTGGACACACCGTTCTTTCAGCGTGTTATTAAATTCCAAAAATTCTGAAATAATTTAGGCTACTGTTCGAGATCTTCAATTTGAAATTTCAATTATAAAATTGTAGGAAAATGAATTTTTTCATCCATTTTTGATCGAAAAAATGGAGCGATCCGTCGTATTTGCCAGGACACGAATGACCCAGGTTTACAGACGAAGTGTCAAGTTTGGAATGCAACAAAATTCTGTTTTTTTTTCTTAATCAGAGCTCAAGATTCTAATTCAATATTTATCCAGGACAATAAAACGATTTTTTTTTAGGATCCAAACACAAAATCGATCCGAAAATTGTCATGATTTTCGAAATTGATCAAACGATCAATAGAAAATAAATATTTATGACACTGAAGTTTGCATCATTGCGGAAAACTACGAAAAATATATTTTTTATTCATTATTTCGATAATTAATGCACTCGTTGCTATTTTTCTAGTAAATTCAGTTTTTTAATGTCGAAGAACACTGACCCATTAGCGTTGGCGAATATCGTAAGAAAATTCTACGCTCTGCTATCAAAAAAATCGATTTTCGTTGCATTCCAACGATGCGAACTTTAACATCGTAAGTATTTATCGTTGGATCTCAATGTTGCGAACATCACTGTCATATTTTTCTCATAAACATAATTTGACGTTGAGCAGTACTCGGTCCTGATGTTGATTCCAAGGTTTTCCTACGGTGCTAATAAATTCCTTTCTTTTTTTTTTTGAGGATTTAGCCTTGAAAATGGCCTTTTACGTTTTTCTATTAATTGTTTGTTCAATTTCAAAAACCGTGACAATTATCGCACCGATTTTGTGTTTGGACCAAAAAAAAAAAATCGTTTTATTGTCCTGACGAAATATTGAACGAGAATCTTGAGATCTGCTCAAGAAAAAACGGAATTTCCTTGCATTCCAACGATGCAAACATCATAGTTTTGCGCATTTTTGTCGAAATCGTCACAATCAAAATGGCATAATCAACGGAATGAGCGATCCTAGTTTGAGGCCTGGCAGCAGAGAAATCCTTCGAGTGGAGAGTTCAGAGCAAGAAATCTTTATGGGATTCGTCCGCGGCACGTGCACGATGACTCTGCCGTCAATCGGTCACGATTCGACGCGGACGCGTACAAAGAATACAATACCTTGACGACTTTATAACCAATTAGTGTATCAACTGTTGATATCGAGACCGGTGTGTCGCACTCAAAACATCAACGTGACCGTGTCGATTACAATCTCCGCTCGGCATGTTTACGCTTCACTGTTCGTTTACGCTTCGCTGCTTCCCTACTAGTTTCGACTAATGGAATGACTCAAAACAAAACAACGCATTTCGTGTGCGATTATTCTTTGCACGCCTTCTTTTTCGTTGACACATCTCGGGCCTAATGTTTGGCCGTTAATTATTCGTGTTCGAAAAACATTATCGAGGATGACCAGAGCTTTCTATTCTTCAAAACAACTGACTATGTTGATTTTTTTTCCCTCGAATCTCCAAAAATATGACATTGAAGTTTGCCTCGTTGAAATTAAAAGAATAATCGATTTTTTAAATTCATTATTTTGATAATTAATGCACTCGTTCCAATTTTTCTAGTAAATTCAGTTTCCGAATGCTCCCATTATCGTTGATGAAAGATTGTATGAAAATGTTGTGCTCTGCTATAAAAAATTATTGGTTTTCGTCGCATCCCAACGATGCCAACTTCGAAATCGTCATAACTACAGGAAATTTGAACGACACGAAGGTTGCATCGTTGGAATACAACGAAAAATATATTTTTCATTAATTATTTTGATAATTAATCCAATCGTTCAAATTTTTCTAGTTTATTCAGTTTTTGAATGGCAAAGAAGACTGTCCCATCATCGTTGACAAATACTTTATCACAATTTTGTGTTCTGCTATAAAAAATGATCAGTTTTCGTTGCATTCCGACGATTCAAACTTCAGGATCGTTTTCATTCGTAACTTTCATCCGGTCAATTCAAATTGTCCAAGAGTTTCACTCGTAAAACACTGTTCTATACATTTTTACGATGTTGAAGTTTGCATCGTTGGAATGCAACGAAATTTTCTTTTTTTCCTTCAGCAAATTTCAAGATTCTTATTGAATATTTGGTCAGGGCAAATTTTTTTAGGTTCCAAAGACAAAATCGGTACGAAAATTGTCATGGTTTTTGAAATTGAACAAACAATCAATTAGAAAATTAATTCATTCATTAATTAGAAACAATAAATTAGAAAAACGTATTTTTCGGTGGAAACCAACGTTTTGCGGACTTTAGTGTCATGGTAAACTAAGAAAACAAACAATGTTGAAGAATTCATCGTTGGAATGCAACAAAATTCTGTTTTCTTAAGCAGATCTCGGAATTCTTATTTTTTTAGGATTCAAAGAGAAAATCGTAAAATTTTTCATCGGACCCCAACGTTGCGAGCATCAGTGTCATACATTTTTCCATAAATTTCTTTGCAATGTAAGATTTAACCATGCAAACTTCAACATCGTCTATATAGCTGCATGCGAGAACAATAATGCACCATAGAAGTCGCGGCCTTCTGATATTACTGAATGCATGAAAACCCAACATTTATAAATACGTGTAAGCAGAAGAATTCTTACACGTGGAGCTGGAGAAAAATGGGGAACAAGGAGAGAGAGAGAGAGAGATTGATTGATTGATTGATGATTTTACTTTATGCCTTGGAAAACTTTCCATAAATCAAACAAAACATGGCCAAAAAAAAAATAATAATAATGATAATAACAATAATAAAAAAATAGATAAAAAAACATAGCAACTTAAAACTAGAAAAAAATATATGTAAAAATAACAATAATACGGTAATAAGAAAACATAAAAAATAAAGAAAAGAAAAATAATCGTAACTTAAAGACAGAGAGATTTAATTTGATTTCTAATTGATTTATTTCTGTGTCTTCGTAAACCATGA
Organism: Hyposoter dolosus; assembly: GCA_963921915.1. Taxonomy (NCBI): domain Eukaryota; kingdom Metazoa; phylum Arthropoda; class Insecta; order Hymenoptera; family Ichneumonidae; genus Hyposoter; species Hyposoter dolosus. The sequence goes on from OY998140.1 coordinate 4,160,892, forward strand.
AGCAAATTAAACTGTTTGGTAGTGTGAAACAACAACTCATGCACTCTACCATCCCAACACACCGAAACAAGGAAATTTACAGAATTTCTGATACATTAAAAGTATTTATACATTATTACTAAGCTTGGCTCTCTACCATCTCAATATCTATGACAAAAGAAAAATTACAGAATCGCTGAAAAGATATTTAAGTAAAAATAAAAATCAAAATAAAAATACAAATATAAATGTGCATTAATAATAAAAATACAAATGAGAAAGAGAGAGGAATTCGTACACGGATTGAGGATAGAAATCGTGAAGATTGCAAGGATGCGGTAAAAATGACGCGCCGTTACGCCAGCATTGGCAACTAAGAGATGACCTTGAAGTCGACAACTTACGGCGTAGCCGATATGCGAGTTCGAGAGAAAAGGAGAAAGAGGTGAATCAAGAATAAAAGTGACAAAGAATGAAAATACAAAAAAGAGTTGAAATTATTTCAACGCGATTGCAGACGTTTGAGAGAAATTAATAACTTTAGCCAAAAGTACAAACAGCCACAATTATAATTAAACGAAACTAATGGAAAGCTCGAAACAATTAATATAATGGCCGTAACGACGTAGCTATAAAATAAAGTGATTCCACGAGCGATTAGTCGACGCGATCTGTTGGCAAGAAAATAATAAAACCAATAAAAAAATTCCATACATTTTACAATCCTAATGGCAATAGTAATAATAATTACTAATTGCTTCTTAATCGATCGGATCGGATGGAAAAATGAGGAAAAAAGGCAAAAAATTCAAATTTTACAGAAATTGCGACATGGAATGAGCAGTCGAGTAACACATTTTTCATAGCATCAATACTCAGATATTAACATTATGATAATAACCATCACCGCGCCGAATAATTCATCAGAAATCCGAAACGAATGGCCTCTCCACAGCGCACCAATCAATCGCTTCTAATGAAGCGAACGTTAAATCTGACTTACAAAAAAATATACAGAAAAATTTATCGAACAGTGTTTTACGAATGAAACTCGTGGAGAAAAATAATTGACCGGATGAAAGTTACGAATAAAAACGATGTTGCAGTTTGAATCGTTGAAATGCAACGAAAACTGATTATTTTTTGTAGCAGAGGACAACATTTTCATACAGTATTTGGCAACGATAATGGGACAGTCTTCTTTGCCATTCGAAAACTGAATTTACTAGAAAAATTCCCACGAGTGGATTAATTATCAAAATAATGAATTAAAAATATATTTTTCGATGTATTCAAACAATGCAAACTTCGTGACATTAGAATTTTCTGTAATTATAACGATGTTGAAGTTTACAATGTTGATTTGCAACGAAAACTGATTATATTTCATAGCAGAGCACAACATTTTTGTACAGTATTTGGCAAAGATAATGGAACAGTCTTCTTTGCCATTCGAAAACTGAATTTACTAGAAAAATTTGAACGAGCACATTAAGGAAGTTGGCTACATACGACAATATGATAAGAATTTAATAAAATTTCGTGATAACATTCTTTAGCATCAAATACGATTACACAATTTTTTTCAAATTATTCCTCTACATAGTTGTCGAATAATTCGCAACAATATGTGTAAGTCGAACAATATGCAAAAGATATTCCTATATATATCTGAATCCTATGCTTATGCATGTAAACTCTAATTTTCAATAACTCGAAAACTATGTAGAAGAAAAATCTTAAAAAATGTGTATATTCATTATTAATACTAAAGAATATACTCACGAAATTTCATGAAATTCTAATCATTTCAAATTTGCTTATGCTTTTAACATGGCAACCGTATTGTGTGTAGCCACCCTCCTTAATTATCAAAATGATGATGAAAAAATATATTTTTTCGTTGTATTTCAACGCGATGCAAACTTGAGTATCACAAAGAAAACGAATTCTAGGTGGAACGGAGTTCGAAGGAGAACTGCGATCTCCTGAAAGATTTTCCCGCCTCTACAATAGCACGGATAGCGTGCGGTGAAAGTTGCCCAAGCACCAGCCTTGTTATTATTTCAAATGCACTGACTAAGCCACGTCTAATAGATTTGTTTGTGAAAAATGATAGTCCATCGTACCTGCGGAATCCCAAAAGGATTGCACCATCGTTTTAAGGATCAGTCTCGTCCGAAACACGACTCGACTTCTCATAGTTTCGACGGAAAAGATCGTGACCTCGCTACATCACGAAGAATACTTTTGCCATGCAGCCTCACCGATAATAATTGCCTCTTCTCTAACCGGCACTTTTGGTCGCTCAATCCTTCGGTCACCCCACTCAAACGCATCCATTTCAAAGTTAAAATCTCTCGCATAAAACTAACTTTTCATTCTTTCAATTCCGTCACTTCAGCCATAAAAAAAATTGCGAAATTAGAACCGAAAGAAAAAGCAAACAAAATTAGATTTAAAAAAAAACTACGAATCTGCAACTTTTCCATCTGGGCTCTCGGAATTTGTTTCAATTATTTGGAAAACTCGTCTTTGTCAATTATTTCAAAAACATTAATTTCGGAACAGTTATTCGGTGGAATAAATGCGATAAATTGTAGTTTTGCTCTCCCGGAAATTCCACACGTACAGAAAGTGCACGTTGCACTAAAAAATAGACGAAAATTCTTGCGAAAAACATCGTCGCAAGCTCTTTCGTTCCTTCAGCAGATTCAGAAATTTCCGTTCGTCAGGCTTTCTTCTCATGACACTGAAGTTCGGAACGTTGGGGTTCAACGAAAAATACTTTTTTTTTTATTAATTGTTTGATCAATTCCAAAAACCATGACAATTTTTATTTAATTTCAAAAATCATTCAAATTTTTCGAGTCTATATACTTTTCGGCTCGCAAAAACCGAGCTTTTCATCGTCGAAATTACATTCTGCATCAAAATTGAGCTTTGCTAAAGAAAAAAAAGAATTTCGTTGCTTTTCAAAATACACATGATCCTGGAGTTTTCATCGTTGCAATTCAACGAAAAATAAATTCTTTATTTATTATTTTGTTATTTTGTTTATTTATTTATTTTTCTTTTTTTCTCGTCCAAATTTTTTTAATTAAATTCAGTTTTCGAATGGCGAGGAAGATTTGTACTTTGAAAATTTGTGTTTTGCTATAAAAATAATCATTTTTCGTTGCATTCCAACGATGCGAACTTCAACATCGTAGATACACAGAGAAAACCAAAGTTTCTGCTTTTTGCACATCGAATATCGTTTTCTGACTGCGTTTTTACTGGAATTAACGTTCCGGGATGCAAATCTCGAAATGCTCCATTCCCAAGGGGAGAACCGGAGTGCTTCTTCTACAAATGATAGATACACGATATCGAGGTCGTACGAAAACAATAGGAGCGTCAATTAAAACGAATATTGATTTATTCGATTAGAAAAAAAAACACGATGTTGAAGTTTGCATCGTTGGAGTGCAACGAAAATCCGTTTTTTCTTGAGCAGATCTCAAGATTCTTATTCAATATTTGGTCAGGACAATAAAACCATTTTTTTCAAGGATCCAAACCCAAAATCAGTACGAGAATTGTCATGGTTTTTGAAATTTAACAAATAATCAATAGAAAAAGAATTTTTTGTTGGACTCTCACGTTGTCAACTTCACTGTCATAATAAAAATTTCGTCAATTTTCGTTGAGTCTGTTCAAACAAGAATCACCGACAGATAAAGCGATATACAGGTGCACCATTTATCACCAACGTTGTTTGTAGATTTTACGATGAGTGGTGTGTGACACGAGAAGAATAGAATTGAGGGTAAACAGAACATCGGAGAATATCACGCGCGAAGAGTTACACACGGAATTGCTGATAGTGTCTCATGTTTTCTGTAAACGAATCGAAGTCACTGGGAGAACGATGCCGAGACGTTCGTGCGAGCGTTCGTGGCTGTGCCAATAAACGTCTCTATTCGTGATTTTTTTATTACTTTCTTTCGAAACAAAAAAACTATATGACTCTCAAGCCGAAAAATCGTTCATCTGGAGAATTCATTTTTTACTGGGACCCAAAAACTTTCAATCAACTTATCACAAAACGACTTTATTTAGGCTTCTTTCAAAATTTTGTATAAACGTTCTTGGCACCAGAACTAACAGTTTTCTCCTGGGAAGAAAAATTTTCTGACTTTTAGAATTTGAGAAATTTAATTTCCAATTTTTTTATATGTCCCATCTAAACGCGTGTAAATTGAAGTCACGTTTCGTTAAAAAGTTGCAAGAAAAAAAAACAAAAGAAACGCGACTTCAATTTAAACGCGTTTAGTGGGAAAAATAAAAAATGGGAAATTAAATATCTCAAATTCTAAACGTCAGAAAATTTTTCTTCCCAGGAGAAAACTGTTAGTTCTGGTGCCAAAAAGGTTTATACAAAATTTTGAAAGAACCCTAAATAAAGTCGTTTCGTAATAGTAATACCTTAACAGTGCTCAAGTTTTTTTCTCACACCGGTTCCATCTCGCGAAAATGGAAGAAAAGATTTTGTGTGACTTTTAACTGATTAGCTGATTTAAATAAATTCAGAGACCATAAAATATCTCGATCGTTATCAGTCGCAATTTTTTGTCGTTAATTGGTCATTAGATTCTTGTGTCTTTTTCTTATGGATCGAAGACTCTGCGTCGTTGTTGATTTAATTTATAATTTAATGGAGAAATATCGGTAATAACGCAATATACAGCGTTTTTTTTTTTTTTTTATTATTTTATCTTGTTATCTCGGAGAGCATATGGCTGGCTGGGTCAAGCCCGTGAACTACGTGACACTCGACGAGGTTCAGCGCTCGTATAAGGTTTCTTCTCCTTGCCCTTTCCGAGAAAATTGCTCGGAATGATTTCGAGTTCTTCTCGTGCCAAACACATGGGCCTTCTCGAGATGGAATCGAGTCCCAAATCCTTCAAAAATCCTTCAATGATGTTTGGGAACTTCTTATTCAAATTCTTATTCAATATTTGGTCAGGACAATAAAACGATCTATTTTCAGGATCAAAAGACAAAATCGGTACGAAAATTGTCATGGTTTTTGAAATTTAATAAAAAAATAATGGAAAAACGTATTTTTCGTATGACGTTGAAGTTTGCATCGTTGGAATGCAACGAAATTTTTGTTTTTCTGTGGCGAGGCTTATTATTCAAATGCAGAATGTAATTACGAATTCAAAAAAATCGATTTTCGCGACCTAAAAAGTATATCCGCTCAAAAAATTTGGATGACTTTGAAAATTAAAAAAAAAATCGTTAATAAAAATAAATATTTTTCGTTAAATATTTTTCAGTGTCATTTTTTTTTTTTTTTTTTACGAAATTTGCAATAATTCGAAATATTTTACGAATTATCGATCTTTCTGCACGTCGATGCGAGAAAAAGTTGGTTTTCTTGTTAAATCGAATGCGTACTCCGTCCTCGATGTCTTCTCCGAATATTAACCCCCATGCCGATCACGATACGAAGCTCCGTTATCAAAATCGGTCAACCGTATATAGGCTTCCGGTTCTCCTCGCTGAGAAATCAACCGGAAACGTGGATGTACGCACCCGTGTATAGCTTGACAATGCCAGAGATTCTTTATATACAGAATTAAATGATCGAGCTCGGCGACGATAAAACGAGAATTCTGGTCCGTACAACAGACTGGAAAATTAAGAGACAATTTTTTAAACTTTCGCAAGAATACGAACGCGCAGAGCAGGAGAATTTTTTAAAGAAAATATTCAATCAACGTTTGTCGTCGATATTCCAAAATTTTTGCAATTTTCTTGGTTTTTTAATGCGAATATTTTTATTTGAAGTAAAAAAACGTCCTCTGTTCCTCATAACTCTGTCTCGTACCCGATTTTTCTACGTTAAACAGTAAAAATAGTAAAAATCTGCCGTTCACGTTTGTACAGTCGTCTAAAAAATTTTTTAATCGACTCACAATTTCTCCTCGAGCACTCGCGATCGATTAAATTCCCTCTGCGACGATTGGTCATGACTTTTTCCATTGGTTTAATATTTTTCATACCTTGTTGCTTGTAATACGAAGAAAATTAAGAAGGAATAAAAACAAGTAATAATTATAAATGAAAAATATAATTTTTCAGCAAGTTTCGACGATGTTGAAGATCTCATCGTTGGAATGCAACGAAAACTCATGATTTTTTATAACAGAGCACAATATTTCCATACAGTATTTGTCAAAGACAATGGGATAGTTTTCTTTGCCATTCGAAAACTGAATTCACTAGAAAAATTGGAACGAGTGTATTAATTATCAAAATAATTAATTAAAAATTTATTCATCGTTGTATTCCAACGATGCAAACTTCAATATCATCAAGTTTTTGCATTGCGATGGTTTCTACAGTTTTATCAGTCACAAACATTGAGAAATCACAATTTTTGGAAAATTGCCATAAATTTGTTCACTTTCGAGTAAAGTCATTGCGATACATCGTTGCCATTTCATTATTCGATTTTTTTTTAGGTATTTTGATCGAAAAATCACGAATTTTAAGGATGGAATCCAAACCTTAATCGTTTTTGAAGAATTTCATCGAGCTCCCGATAATTTCTTGTTATTTAGCAATTTTTTTATCTCGCTGTACAACCGGTACGTGCAGCATCCTTCGAGTGACGTGCTCGATGACGTACCGACGTTGGAACGTCCCCCTAATAAAGTCTCTGCTGCTTATCTCATAGTTTTTTTTCCTCTTGTTTCTCTCACAAGAATCTAATAAACTGAAAGTTTGATGGAGCTCACTATCCAAAGTTGATAATTTTTATGGACTATGGTTTGTTGAAATTGCTCAAGACTATGCAACGCGTTTTCTCGTGTCGCTTCCACTCGAAAGCCCGCCTGGACGACTCTCCACAAACTCTCTCTCGCTCTCGTTCTCAATCGGCTCAACGATTGCTCCTCTTGCTTTTCTCTACGAAGTCACAAGACTCGTCTTTCCTGGTTCAACCCTCTCGCTGTGAGTCGAGTTCAGCAACTGCCTATGGGCCATTCCGATTCCATTAAAAAGGAACGACCATTATTTTCTTGTGATTGTTATCCTCGGCTATGTTTAAAACATTTTATTTTATTCTGGATTCGCTGCTGCCTTCGTGACATTTCGCGGATCGCACTCATAAATATAGAACGCGAAAGACTCACTCTCGATCGTCTCGTCTCTGCGCTGCACTTGTCGCAGAGACAAGATGTGCCCAAAGTGGGCCATGGAATTCCCCCATGCAACGCTAAACGGTTTACAAAAAACAGTGAAATTTTTCATCGAAACGCTCCATTTTTATGATCCTGAAGTTTCCATCGTTGCAAATAAACGAAATTGAAATTATTTCAAAGTAAAAAAGACAATTTTTTCCACCAAAAGTCTAGGACAAATTTTTTCCGCCATTTTTATGCTTTTTTAAAACTTTTTGTGGAATAAAGAAGTTTCTTTTTTGACTTAGAACAAATTTCAATTTCGTTTATTTGCAACGATGGAAACTTCAGCATGATCCATTTTTTTTTACTTTTCCATGCAAAAATCTGTTCGCCTATTTTTCATCGAAGAATTCCTAAACCAGAATTCCACCCTGCAATGGCTAAACGGTTTATATTTTGCGCAGAGAGAGGAAAAAATTTATGGATCGAGGAATTAAGAAAATAGTCGTCTTGGTCGCTGGGAAAAAAACAGTGAACTTTTCCTGTTAATTTGATGTAAATTTCCCATGAATTTTCCACAGAGCTAAAGCTTATGAATTTGCGAAAGTTAGAACGTCGACACTTTTTTTTTGAAAAGTGCAAAGTGCCATAGAATTCGTATTTTTCTAGCAATTTCAACAAAATTCCCAGAGAATGAAGAGCTTGTATAGATTAACATCTGTGCAAATCGGGAGCCCTGTAGCTCAAACCGTTCTCGTGTTATGAAGGTTTCAATTTTACAGTGCATCATATCTAGAACAAATGTCCGTAAAAATGTGCATAACATGCACACACACACACACACAGATCCGGACATTTGTTCTAGATATGATTTTTCGAAGTTTTGGGACATTTCAAGCACATTTACATTGAAAACTGGAAAAAAAATATTCACCGTCACATAGCTTCCTCTATGAGGAAGCAAAAAAGTTGACAAGTATTTTAAAATGTGGTAATTTTTGGAATTTTTGCAGAGACTTCACATGCAGGAGAATAAATTGGCACAAGACTGAAAGTAACATAGCTGAAGAAGGCTGAAGGAAGAAGGAGAATAGGAATAAAGATAGCATGAACTTCATAGCACGAAGAAATTGGGCCCTGCGCCTGTCGATAGTATTGAACGTTTGCGTTCTGTTGTACGTCTGTGCGCATTTGACATCTTCGGGTCCGTGGATCGAGGAAGCTCCGAGCAATTGGGGTGGATCGAACCTGGCAGTGCCATTGGCCGAAACGTACGGATCTCCCGAGAATGTCCAGATGAACTCGAGTCAACGAACCAAGGAGACGTCGTCCTTGCAATCAAGGACGAAGACAAAAAAGAACTCGAGCGATACGACGGAAAAGAGTAAACAAAAAAATGACAAAGCTCCCAAATCGGAAGCCACAACTACGAAAAAAATCGAGAACGAAAGGCTCAGAACCAGTGAAAGAAATACAAACACCATCAGAAATGACACAACTGCGAAAATATCTGCATCTCAAGATAATAAAAAAGACAGCAACACGGTGAGGTCCAATGGAATTTGAAAAAACTCAAGTTCTCCAAAAAGAAAACATGTTCTTCCGGATCCACTCGACCTTCTTCCTCCCCGATCCAATCCTCTCCCAGCGTCTGAAAAGTTATGGAAAAAGTCACTATTTTGGTCCCTCCTGCAGTACGTGAGACTAAAATTTCATTTTTCATTTCCCGAACCCGTAAAGGTATAAAAAATTTGTTTAAAATTTTTTTTATTATTTTTCTAATTGTATGCATAATATCTCAAGAATATTGTGTTAAAATTTCAAGTTGATCAGGGCAAAATTGACCATGTTATGAGTAAGCGTCCGTTGCTCCGGGATGAGCTTTTATACCTGATAGACAGCTGCGCGACGCGCTCACCCGGCCCAAACAGAACCAAATGGGTCTGTTCAGGTAGAGTTGAGTATATTCGAGGCATGGTATATACATCAGTTAAACGCTGTATGCCGTGCTGAGCAATAACAAGCGACGCTAAAATTTTGACTCTGTTTTCCTTCAGTTCGTACCTCGAAAAATGCCCCGAAAAATTAGCAGAGAAGATCGTAAGAAAACTAATGAGAGGTTATACTGACCTAAAAAAAAACTCCCTCCACAAAAGTGTGGAAGCGACGAAGTGGAAGCTAATAGCGCGTCAGCGAAAAAAATTAGAAATAATCCTGCAGTAGAAGTAGAAGAATATGTCCAAAAACATTACAGAATCGTAGATTTTGTTTTTGGTTTTTTCGACTATTGCTACTTGGGTCAAATGTGTGAAGTGTGATGGAAAAATTACATTTCAAACATGCAAAAAAGAGGCTCTTGGTTTCAAAATCAAGGTTACATGTGAAAAGTGTAAACAGCCGAATTACATTCCATCTAGTGAAAGAATTAATGCTGGTGCATACGATGTCAATTATCGATTCGCTTTCGTAATGCGAATTTTAGGCTTAGGTTTATCCGGATGCAATAAGTTTTGCGGACTAATGGATTTGGCTAGTACTTTCTTATGGAAACCAACCTATCATTCATATATTGACAAAAATTGTGAATCGATAAAAAATGTTGCCAAGAAGTTCTTCGCATCGGCTGTACGAGAAGAGAAAGAAGCAATGTGTGAAGCAAATGATGTAGAAGAACCGTCAGAATTGACCGTATCAGGTGATGGCACGTGGAAAACATGGAGGTATCAGCAGTTATAGAAATGTTCGACCGATTGGTGGAAAATCTTGGAGTGAAATTTCGTAACTACATCGGAGACGGTGACTCAAAGACGTACAGCGGCATTGTTAATGCAAAACCTTATGGTGAAGATTTTTTAATAAACAAAAAAGAATGCATAGGGCATGTCCAAAAGAGGATGAGAACACGCCTGCGTGAACTAGTAAAAAAAACACGTAGTTGAAACAAAAACCAAGGCTGGAAAGACTGTAAAAAGGCCTTTCTGGCAGAGGAAAGCTTACTGCTAAAATGATCGACAAATTGACTGTTTACTATGGACTGGCTATTCGACGTAATCATGATTCACTTGAGAAGATGAAAAATGCCATATGGGCAACTTATCATCACTACAGTTCAACCGACGAGAACCCTCAGCACGAGAAATGCCCGAGCGGCGAAGACTCCTGGTGCGAATGGCAGAGAGCTGCAGCTGCAGATGCTCTAGGATCATTCAAACACAGCTACACAGCTCTTCCTACTGACATTCTGGAAGCCATCAGGTCCATTTATTACGACTTGAGCAAGGACGAACTGTTGCAGCGATGTCTTGGAGGTTTTCACACAAAATAATAATGAGAGTCTCAATCAGCTCATTTGGAAAATCTCTCCTAAGTCTGTCAGTGGCACCGCTACAATTGTTGAAATTGCAGCTAATGTAGCTGTATGTACTTTCAATGAAGGTTCTTTTGCCTTGCTGGCCTTTATGCAAGAGATGCACATCCGGACAGGGCCAAGTTCTCACGAATGGGCACGACAAGCTGACGAGTTGCGAATTAGTAGAGCAGAGGAGCAAGCAGCGCGTGACAGTAAAGAAGAAAGAGTTTTGCGTAGACAAATGCAAAAAGCCGCTCTAGATGATCTTGATGGAAGTCTTTTGCTCTACGGACCTGGCATCGACGACTCTGTGTGAGTATAAAAAAATTGTCGAATTTTACGTTGAATACTTCAGTACGCAAAACTTTAAAGCGTTTTTCTGAGACTTGTCATTTTTGAAGTCCGTGCCCACCATAACTAAAAACCTACTGGACCAACCGTTTTGAAATTTTGCACAGAGTTTTTTCACATAATTCACCAGGTATTGTCGAGAGCTTTTTTGTTTTTTTTTTTCAATAATTATCAATTTTACAACAGCCAATTAGCCGATTTTTTTAGCGAAAATCTGGTTTTTGGCTTCCAAGTGCTACGAAAAATCGAAAAAAAATCCCCCCCGTGAATACCTCGACAAACATCTCGTTTAACAAATCCATTTTGATTGTTTTGTTTCAGATGATTTGGTTGCGAGTTATGATGGGCACCGCAAAACAACTTTTTCTCGAGGCGCCTCCGGAGATTCACTGTCAGTCGCTCAATTTTTGATATTTTGCAATGAAAATTTAGGGAAATATTGTTCAAATGTTACATTATCATATATGGATCGCCTGAATAAACTAACACCATCTGTCTTGCCAAAAAAAAATCTTAAAAGCTTGCTTTTTTTTACCGAATAAACCTTAACCCCCCCCCCCCCCCCCCCTAAACTCTACGATTATGAGTGCAAAACGAAAAATACTTTCTCTATTCATAGTTTGATAAATTTCCAAAACCAGGACAATTTTCTTATCGATTTTCTGTTCGCATCGAAAAAAAAATGTCGTTTTATCGTCCTAGATAGATATCGAATAAGAATCTCGAGATCTGCTCAAGAAAAAACCGGATTTCGTTGCTTTGTCAACGATGAAAACTTAAACATTATCAAAATTGTAAAATTGAAAAAATAACGAATTTGGACTTTGATTTTTAGCAGATAGCAGCGTCCAGACCATTGACGACTAAAGAGGCGATACACTGCAACGAGAAATCGTCCGAGCCGAGAACAGCTCAACGAGGAGATTATTGGGTTCTCTACAATTATGTGCCAATGAGCATGAATGTCAGATGTTGGGAAAGCGTGACCTACGCAACACACGGAGACTACACTTTTCTCGACAATCTCGAGCCTTTGCTCGAACGATGGCGTGCCCCAATTTCCATAGCCCTTTATGCACCAGGAACCGATTTCCAGCCAACTTTAAATTCTATCAAATACGTGAGAAGTTGTTCCAGTCCTCTCGTCTCTCAGCTCGTCACTTTTCACATTTATTTCAGCAGCAAACACGTTCCCAAAGTGGCAAGTATTATTATTATCGCTAAAACATTTATTCGCTGCTGATGTAAAAGTCGAAATGAATTTGAACCGTTTGTTTTGTTCGCAGGTACCACGGAGCGAGAAAATTCTTTCGGAGAGTTATAACTGCAGCTTGTCTCCGCCGTGGGCCAAAGTTTCTCCTGCAGCGATGTACAGGAACGAGAAAAAACTCCTTTACCCGGTAAACGTGGGACGTAACATCGCGAGAGAATGCGCACCGACTCATTACCTCATCGTCAGCGATATAGAGCTTTATCCAAGTCCGAATTTACCCTCGACGTTCCTTCAGATGATTACGAAACACGATCAACCGGTCTTGTCAAAACCGAATCCAAAAGTATTCGTTCTCTCGATTTTTGAGGTTGACGAAAAAAGTACACCGCCGTCCAACAAAACTGCACTCGTGAGTACCTCGTGTGTTATTTGTATAGTTAGAAAAGTCAACCATAAATCTAGAGGATTTGACAAACGAAACACTTGACCAACGCATTTTCTGCATTTTTGGCAAATCACAATTTTCAACGATTTTGAAGTTCGCATCGTTATTTTTCCAGTAGAGCTCATAATTATTATTCAACATTTGGTCTGGACAATGAAACGATCCTCTCTTGCGACGTAAAAACTCAATCGACACGAAAAATTGCCATGATTTTCAAAATTCAATAATTAATAACTATGCAAAGAATTTTTCGTTGAATCTCAACGTTGCAAACTTCAGAGTCCAAATTTTCACTGTCTCTAAGGTTTTGCATATTGTCTCAGTTCAGAGGAATCGTGTGCTTGTGAAAAATTGAAAAAAAAAAACAAAAAAGGAACATTGCAGCAAAGTAAACTTTCTAGATTCAATAAATATTAACCCTCTGTAGACAGCCCATTCAGTGAATGGCATCAATTTCTCGTTTTTCGTAATAATAATAAAAAATCATTTTTATTCATCACCCAGTGCAGGCTCTTTTTCTATAGATCCAAAACTACTTTCCTGATTTTTTTCAGATTTTTTAAACGAGTCCAAGTACAGTAAAAAATGGTAGGACGCCCCAGACCCATGTGTGTCTAGGGAGGTGCGCTAATGTCTACGGAGGGTTAATTATAACGAAAAATACTTAAACCATCAATCTTTGGCTCAATTCCCAAAACCACGATAATTTTCACGACACTGAAGTTCGCAACGTTGGAGTCCAACGAAAAATTCTTATTCTATTAATTGTTTGTTCAATTTCAAAAAGCATGACAATTTTCGTACCGATTTTGTGTTTGGATCCTAAAAAAAATCGTTTTATTGTCCTGGATAAATATTGAATAAGAATCTCGAGCTCCGATCAAGAAAAAAACAGAATTTCGTTGCATTCCAAACTTAAACATCGTAGTCTATGAAACTAAAGTTTTCATCATTGAAATACAACAAAAAATACATTTTTTTATTCATTATATAGATAATTAATGCACTCGTTCTAATTTTTTCTGGTAAATTCAGTTTTCAAATGGCAAAGAAGACCGTTCCATTGTCGTTAACACATATTGGAGGAAAATTGTGTACTCTGCTATAAAAAATAATGAGTTTTCGTTGCATTCCAACGATGAAAACTTTAACATCGTAGAAAAATACGTTTTTTTATTAATTGTCTGTTTAATTTACAAAATCATGGAATTTTTCGTACCCATTTTGTCTATGGTTCCTAAAAAATATTGTTTTATTGTCCCGACCAAATATTGAATAAAAATCATGAGATCTACTCAAGAATAAACGGAATTTCGTTGCATTCCAACGATGCAAACTCGAGCATCGTAAAGTTTAACAAAGTTTGCGATTCTTTATCGATCGTTCACTCCGATCAATGTATTTCGGTTTGCATTGCAGATGGCGATGTTGAAAAACGGAACGGCCATACCATTTCACAAAAAACTATGCGCAGCCTGCCACAATGTGCCAAAAAGTAAGGAATGGCAAGAAACACCACAGTCGGAGTCTCTTCGGGTGTTTCACGTCGGAAAAAGGACTGGCAAGTTCGTTCACTGGGAGCCGATATTTATAGGCACGAATAATGATCCAATGTACGACGAGAGGCTCAGCTGGGAAGGAAAAAGTGACAAAATGACGCAAGTGAGTTGTGCCCATCGTAGTTATTTATTTTGTCTTTCATTTTCGACATATAGAATTTTTCTTCTCCATAGTTTTCGAGCCTAATTATTTGCAATCATTTCTGGAGACTCTTTCCATTATTCTCAATTTTTTTCTTTATCATTTCGACTGAAAAACGATTCGATGGTTTTCCAGGGTTACGCGCTCTGCGTTCTCGACTACGATTTTTTAATTCTGGACAACGCATTCCTGGTGCATCGTCCAGGTATAAAAATTTACAAAAAAGATCCACGACGCGATTCTTTGACTGCCAAGACGAATATGCTCATCAAGAAAATCATCGTTCCGGAGCTTAAAGTAATATATGGAACGAGAAAGGATTGTGCGGTGTAACCCAACGCTAATCGGCGGCCACAGCGTGCACGCCATCGTTCTTTAATCGTTAAAACCGTGCTGCAGCGCAGCGGATCTATCGCCTTTTGAATGGCGACGATGAGAAACAGGATTAGCGATTTTTCCGGAAGCTCGAACCTTACGTACTCCTATTCTCACTAATTCCTATTATTTTGACTGCTTTCGAGCGATAAACTGCAGGGAAAATCGCGCAAAGACAGAGCGAAGGGAGAGAGAAAAACCGGCAGCGTTGAATGAACCGAAAAGAGGAATTTGAACTTTATCGACTCGTATAAAAAAACCGACTCGATCGATAACTTCGATATTCAATTTTTCCATCGGTTCGTCGAGTTTTATTAATTTCTCAGTTCGAGCAAGAAAAATTGCTAATTTCCTCTCATTAATCAGTGTCTGCTGGTGTTTCGAACGAGACTGCGAAAATTAACTGGCTGCCTCGACCAAAGAAGCTTTAAAAAATTGACGAAAAATGAAAAAAAAAAACAAACACATTGTGCGTCGACATCGAATCGAGCTGCACGGAGGAGAAATATCCTCTGCACTGTAAATAAGACGTACAAGTACCTTAACAACTTTTATTTCATCGTGATCGATAAATACCTGATTTATTATTCAATCCTCGCGTCAGTAGTGCAGCGTCTGCCTCCCAGACGCTACGCTCCTCGAACCTCGTACATAATACACACACACACGCAAACGACGTTCAATTTTGTATTATAAGAATGATTTATTCAAATATGCTGTCCAATATTTTTCAAGAATACCTCAAGAGTATTTCTCCTATTTTTTTTTGCTATGTTTTTAGATCTCTCTAGACACACGCCCGCGACATGATTACGAGATTATCGATAGAAAATTATATTATTACACATAGACGTGAGATATTTTTTGTAAACAAAGCAAAAGCAAGACGCCAGTAAGAGGAAATTTAATTCTGAACCGAAGATACAATGTTGTTGTGGGAGCTTGACTCGTTGGAATGCAACGGATGTTACAGCAGATTCCACCAAAAAAAAAAAAAAACAAAGAGAATCGACTGACTTGTCGCGATCGAACGTTACGAACCGCGATAAAATCAAGATCGTAATAAATAAGTTCGGAATAAGCGAGTTCAGGGGATCACACGAAACCGAGGAGCTAGAAACTTTCTCAAACGAGTCTATTTGCTGGTTAAAGTTTTTTCAAATATTGAAATCCTTCTGGTTTTCGCTACGAAGCGTGATTCACTTACGAAAGTATTTTACCCTCAATAATGGAGACAATAGTTCATTAGCTTCGGATATAGAGCTAAAGAATCCACGAACTCTCTTCGTTAATGTTCAGGATGAAATAATGTTTTTTAATCGGACGACTAAACTGTGGAAATAATTTGAGGAAAAGTTGGAGGCGATTTACAAAGTTGGGATTTGGATCGTTGCAACCACAATTTTTATTTCCAATGTATTCTCAACGTTCAGCCCTGTGCAGGGCGCAAACGTTGGTCAAAGTTCTCACGAATCTCTGTGACAAAAGTCTCGAAATGAAAAAATAAAAACATAAAACGTTTTCCTGTAACTCCAGTTTGTAGGAATAACGATGAAAATTTTGGTTGCAAACCGACGACCGACCGCTATGCAAATTTGTGACCCCGGAATAATGCTGTTCGTAAAATGATTTGCCAGTCGTTAACGTATTACTATCATAAAACGATTATTTTTAGGATTCTTTCAAAATTTTGTATAAACGTTCTTGGCACCAAAACTAACAGTTTTCTCCTGTGAAGAAAAATTATCTGACGTTCAGAATTTGAGATATTTAATTTACAATTTTTTATTTTTCCCATCGAAACGCGTGTAAATTGAAGTCACGTTTCGTTAAAAAGCTGCAAGAAAAAAAACAAAAGAAACGCGACTTGAATTTACACGCGTTTAGATGAGAAAAATAAAAAATGAAATATTTCAAATTCTGAACGTCAGAAAATTTTTCTTTACAGGAGGAAACTGTTAGTTTTGGTGCCAAGAACGTTTATACTAAATTTTAAAAGAACCCTAAATAAAATCGTTTCGTGATAGTAATACCTTAAGCCTGATTCGATCTGAATCTCGGTGCTATGGAATCTCGCGATCGAAACATGCTATTCCCTCACGAAATAGTAATTGTAATGACGTGTATTACGTGCCTTATCGTCTCCTGTTTGTACGCGCGGGAGCAAGCAGGATTCGTTAGTTTGTTTTTAGTTCTCGATATTAATTAAAAGCGTACTATGATATTAAACGTTTGAGCCAAAAAGTGTACGAGAAAATTGTTTTAGTGATTTTTCCGATGAGTTGTACGGAATAATATTTATTGGACTATTAATCAAAAGGAGTAAGAAGATAAATAACGAGTCAAGAAATTAGGAGCTCCGGCATTCAAACTCTTTGACTAATTATTATTCAATCGGCAAACCTTTTTTTGCTCACGAGACGAGACCTTTTTTTCGTCTTTCTATATTCGTAATTCTACAAGCAAAGCCAATGGTAGAGTGTAAAAATAATAAAACAAATAACGACGTAGACAAGTGGAAAAATAAGTGTAAACTCAACATTTTACATTGTTCCTGTGGCTTCGATTGACAGCGAGGATTGACGGAATATAAATTATTCAAATTTACCGTCGGTTCGTGTGCAGTCGCAGGCAACTGCTACGGAATGAGCAATCTCGAGTACTTTGTAAATAGTATTTATAATGTGTCAACTCAGCGACTTCTTGTTTTCAATTCCCGTTCAATTCAGAACGAATAAATATACCTTTTCCATACGTATTCGAACTTATTTTCAACCGAATCATCTCCCTTGTCCATTTTTTTATGGAGCTCGAAACTCCAACGTGAAAATGTATCGATTTCTTTCCTGAGGCAACTGGATATGTTCGTCGAGGGCCTGAGTGCCTCGCTTCCAGAAAGTTTTGCTGGAAAACGTCACTGGTCGTAGGTTTACAAAAAAGTCTCTAAATAAATGCAAATTTCATCGATGGCACTCTTTGAATCTGACGTTTCAGGGAAACATGCACAAAATTCACAAGATTCTGATGAACCAGCTTTTATCTCGTCTCTTGGCTCGTTTGTTTCAACATCACAACAATTTATTGATGGAAAGATTCTCTTTTCGTTCGTGGGCTCATAAAAGAGGATTCGAAAAATGTTTAGGACGTTGTGTGCAAAATTTTCTATCGATAGAATTCCTTTAAATTTGCATTACACAAAGAGAACATTGATATTTAATAGCTCGCGCAATTTTAAGAGCTTCCACGATGTAGAAGTCGAGATATTTATTTATAAAAATCACAATTTTCAGTACTTCCTCATAAGAGCGTGTGTTAAAAGTTGCGATTTTCAACATTAAATATTTCGATTTCTGAATGGTGAAGCCTCTCAAAACTTTGCATACACTTTTATGTAACATCGAAGAAGCTTTATTTAGTTTTTCAAAAAAATCGGCCGTAAAATTTTTTCGAAATTCTGTTTATTATATAACAAATACAGATTACCTCGGACAATCTTGGATTTGGAGTACGTTGTTCTTTAGTCAATTTGTTACAACTTTTTTAAATGAACTTGGCCTCGCAAACCATTTTGTATGTAAGAAAAACTGAAAACAAAAATTTAGATTTTACCGTCGCCATACAACGTCCTTAATAAAGCTGCTGCATTCTGGAAATTTACACTCATCACTTTGAAATCGAATAAACAAGCAGATGGGATAATGGGAAATTCAATAAGAAATGAATTCGAAATTTTCTGTCTCGTTACATTTTATTTAATTAAAATATACAGGTTTAAAAACGTGATCACACATTCGTTCGAGTTAATATCGGTCTCGCCGTGGCCCCCACTTGTAAATCAATGTGACAATATTGTACCTCGATGCTGAGGTATAGTTCGATAAAGTCCTCTCATCTGCTTTATCTTCGTTTTTTTTTAAATTTTTTTATTTTTTTTTTATTTCCAATGAATTAGCATTGTTTTGAATTATACGAGAACCTCGTTGATTTTATTGATCGGCGAACTAACTCGTGCATCTTAAAAAATACTTGGGGTCTCGCACGCTCTCGAAAGCGTCTATATTATTTGAAGAACTATATAATATGCATATATAATGAATCTATAAACGCACAGTCGTATTTTCTCGCCTTCCTATATAACGAATCCCTAATATTTCTTTCGTCTCACGTATTTTTCTTGCTTTTCCATTTTCTCTCTATCTTAAAACTAATTTATACAGAAATAAACGCTATCGAGGTACCCTCTCGTCGCGAGACAGTGTGATGAACCACATTTTCTCATTATTCTCCTCCCTCGATCATCATAGACATTTTTATTATTTTATTATTTAATCGATCGAAGCTTGACACGCAACCAGCTGGTAACTCAACTCGTAGGCACGTAATCGTTATACACACATCTTTATCATCAAATATCTTTTTTCCCTCATTTATAATTTCACATTTTCACTTAATTAAGTAAATAATCCCGTTCGATTATACTCGCGATACTCTCGCTAACGAAACATGGTTTTTCGTAGACTCGTTCATAATATTCAATTTTTTTTTCATCAAAATGCAACGGAATTGGTTTTCTTTCCTTTTTCCAAGCATACGTTTTTATACCTCGTCACAAGAGCCCAGAGGTTTTCATAATTTACAAAAGTGAGAAAATTAAGAGTGTCTTCAACAAAGTTACGTTGCATCATAGTAATTTCAACTTTAACGACATTTTCTGCAATTGTCCCGAGTTCGAGACACATATTCGCGGTAACACTCGAATTGACAATTTTTCAGGTGCGACTCGAGGTTCAGTGACAATTAACAATTTCGTAAAAAATAAGAAAAAAAAAAGCCCTAAGTGTTTGTTAGAAAAAATGTTGCCGCGAAAAATGGAAGTTGCTGAAGTTTTGGTAAACGATGGAGAATACCTTTTGGAAGAAAATCGCCGATCAAGATCCCTGGACGATTACACGAAGTCCAATGAACAAGACAAAATATCCAGATCGATACGTAAGAAATTGTTCAACTTTTCACGCGTTCGATCTGGATGCTTTCTTTTTCGGAGGATTCAATAATTAAAAAAAAAGCCCCCGAATGTAATGGAGTATCGAAATACTCCGAAAATTTAGTAGCTCTCGATCGAAGGCGCGCACCGTTCGCATTGATTAGAAAGTGAAAAAATCGATTAATTAGAAAAACTTACGAAGTCCGATTCGTAATTCGTATGATTTTAAAATTAAGAATTGTTCGAGCCTAGAAATTGAGCGGCCTCGAGAATTTGGTAATAAAATTTCAAAGTATTGAACAAGATTGGCGAGTCTCCTCGAAACTTCAGCAAAATAAATTCCAGAAATAGAGAAAATTGTGTGTTTTTTCCTGGAGGTTCTACAAAATCGTGACGAGAAATGTCAGCGGATGAAATATCCGATGTAAAGATATTGGAAGACGCGCGAGTAACCGCAAAAATAGAAAAATGTTGATAAGCGAAACGAAAAAAAAATTGATAAACAAAAAAGTCAGAAAATTTGATTAACAGGATTTATTTCCAGTCCGAAATGTCTCGCGGACTAGAAGGAAAATTAGACGGAAATTGTGCTCGGAAATAGTCTAGGAACGATGAGAGGAAAAGGAAGCGGGAAAAGTGTAAAAAGAAGAAGAAATTTACTTGCCAAGGCGTTTGAGACGCGATCGTGTGCCGAGGGCTGATCGAGCGGCCGGATTGTAAGGAGATTTGACACGTTTGGTGATAACGGAGCTGGAGGAAGTGCCAGAATTAGGATTGCTCGTAGAGACGTTACTGTTGGTCACAGTGACGACGTTTTGTTTGGTTAATTTGGCGTTGGGCAAGTTATTGTTCGAGCTTGATGAAGAGGGAGCTGAAACGGAAGTAGCGGATGAGGAGGATGAGGATGAGGATGCCGAAGCCGCGGAGGAGAGTTTACTGACTTTGTTAGCGAGTTTCATTTTCGCTGGTAGAGATAATCTGTTGGGTTTGACGATGCCATATTGATGAGCAACTTGAGCCGGAATAGTGTGACCATCGATATCGACGTTGCGAGATCTGAGAGTTTTGACGGGAGTGGCAGCGAGAGTATCGGATCTTAGCCAACGCTGGAGGCTCGGAACGGGCGAGGAATCTTTAGAGGAGCCGATGACGCCGGCGACGGTACGATTGAGTCTTGAACGACCGGAGCAAGCGGGACGATGTCCAGATTTGCTCTGATCCCATTCTCTGAGGGCGAAGCTTCCGCGGAGTTGTGGACGACTGGATCCGTTGATCGAGGGCCTTCGGATAGTCTTAACGGGCGTAGCTTTTTTCTCGAGACTGCGACGTTGGAAAGAAGTCGGGGAAGGTAATTTTTCCTGTGGATTTAAAGAAGAACTCGCAGCACCGGAAGTCGAGCCCGTGGAACTGCCACGTCGAGATCTCAAGGAAGAAATCGATTCCTCTGGCCATCGGAGTCTGCTGTGTTGTTGCTGCTGCTGCTGCTGCTGCGGTTGTGCTTGTTGTTGAGAAAGTTTCTCTTGATTCGACGGATCGTTTTCGTCGGTTGGTCCAGGTCGATCCTCGGAGCGTGTCCTTCGTTTTGTCGAGGGTTCCGGCATCGCGGAACACTTGGGTGGCTCCGGACGTTCGGACGTCGAACTGTGTCGGCGTTTCGAACCAACAACGGTTGTCCCTTCGTTCGAATTTGTTGGATTTGTAGTTTTACATGGAGTTGGGCAGCAAGTCTCGATTTTCGACAAGCCTGACAAGTCTTGCTTCAATCTTGTCGACACACCACTTCCGGTGAAAAAGGTCTTTTGTCTTTCACTCCGAAACCCTCCCGGTGCCGAAAGAATCTGTCGCCTTCCGGATCTCGGGTCTGCCATGTGCGTCACCACAAGACCCGTTTGCATTCTAGGCGCAACGCTCGAGATTCCAGCGTTCCCTGGGGAGTCTCTTGACTCGAGGTTGCGATCCAAATTCACGGAGGAATAAGGACGGCGAACATCGCGTCTTAACCTTGGTCTGTTTTGGAGCTCTTCGCAGGAGCCACAAAATGCATTTTGACGTAAAAGAACGGACAAGCCAGGGCCTGATTTCTCTTTTTTCGAAGGAGTTTTCTCCGAGGTCGTTGGATCGTTGGAGATTGTCTTGACGTCGCGGGTTTCTTCACGCGTCAGTTCGGACGTGGAATCGGTATTGAAACTTTGCGAATTCTCGTTGCTGCTCACAGTTTCAAGCGCGTCGCTCGCCGCTTCAATTTCCGAGGAATCTTCGCTCGCTGGCTTGGCTATTTCCTCGAAAATGTCGCTCGACGATATTTCCGCAACTTGAATACTCTCCCGACTTGTCGACGCCGCGGTCGTCAGGTCCGCGGACTCGTCACCTTTCACATTTTCGCTCGTCGATTTTGGCGACTCCGCAATTTCGCTCGAAACTACTGTTTTTTTCACTGTTTGCTCCGAAGACTCGTCCAACACTTTCCAAGTCTCCGCTACTTTTGGACTCGATACTTCTTCGTCCAACGAAGCTGCTGATGTCACCGGAACTTCTGGAGGCTCCACTATCCTTTCCGAAGGGACTATTGGCGTCACTGCTCGCGGAATCGGAGTCACGTCCGGTTTCGATACTGACACGCACTCGTTCTTTCGACTCATGAGCACCTTTTGAACAGTAACGAAACATTTAGTTTTTATGGTAATGGAATTTGCATCTTTGAAATCCGACGAAAAATTCATTTTTTATTCATGATTTTCATAATTAACCCTCCGTAGAATGATGTTGAAGTTTGCATCGTTGGAATGCAACGAAATTTTTATTTCTTTGTGGCAAAGCTTTTAATTAAAATGTAGAAAGTAATTACAACGATAAAACGATCGATTTTTGCGGCCCAACGAGTATTAATCAAGCTCGAAAACTTTGCATGATTTATAAAATAAAACAAATCATCAATAAAAATAAATATTTTTCGTTGCTTTCCAACGTTGCGAACTTCATATTCATTCCGTAGACACACATGGGTCTGGGGTGTCCAGCCCATTCAGCGAATTTCTTGTTTTTCGTACGATTACCATTAAATAACAATGATAAAAAAGAATTTTTATCCATCGCCCAGTGCAGGCTCTCTTTCTATAGATCCAAAATTACTTTCCTGAATTTTTTCAGATTTTTTAAACGAGTCCAAGTACCGTAAAAAAAAAATGGTAGGAAGCCCCAGACCCATGTGTGTCTACGGAGAGTTGATGGCATTCGTTCCAATTTTTCTAGTAAGTTCAATTTTCAAATGGCAAAGAAGACTGTCCCATAATCATTGACAAATGCTGTATAAAAATTTTGTGCTCTGCTATAAAATATAATCAGTTTTCGTTGCTCTTCGACGATGAGAACTTCAACCTCGTTACTTTCCTGAACCAATCTGTTTTTTACGCGCATAAATATCGAAAACTAACTCTTGGCACTGGAGTGTAGAGACAATTGAAAAAAAATTGCATTCATTAATAATTCGAGCGGAGTGAATTCATCATTTTTCGAATTTAATTATTGCAGGATACTCGGACAAGATTTGCGACAGTAAAATGCCACGAAATCGTCCTCAGCGACACGGGCCATGAAAATTTGCCAATTTTTTGGAGAATTTACAAAAAAGCAAACTGAATGTACCGATTCATGAATTTCAAGGCCAATTCTTCAGAACTTACCTCGCTACGAGATGGTCCCGGAGGATCGAGCATGAGAGTAACGACACTCGTATTGTCCGCGCGTAATCTCGTCGTGAACCATCTTTCTAAAGCCGTGTCGACCAAACTTTTCGACGGATTTATCCACATCTGAACGTCCGCTTGCTGCGACAAAAAATTCCTAATTTAATCGCATAATTCAAGAAAATATTCGTTCCAATAATACGGACGAATCTTCGATCGATTGTCAGTATTATTGTGTGAGGAATAAAAATGTTTCTCAGTCTGAATTGATTATTTTGAAATGCACCGAAAAATGTTAGAAACAGGGAAGATTTTTAAAAACAAACAGCTTTTTTCTGGCCTATTTCGCTTCCACGTTTTCGATGAAATTCTCTAGTTGATCCAAACGAACGGAAAGTCGAAAAAACAAAACAATGTTCGTCTTTTCCGATAACGCTCGATCACGTTTTCCGACGATCTCAGGAATGTGCATTACTTCCAGTTCATAAATATTTAATCTTTAGGATACTGGAGTTTGCATCGTTGAAATTCAACGAAAAATCCATTTTTTATTCATTATTTTAATAATTAATGGCACTCGTTCCCATTTTTCTAGTGAATTCAGTTTTCAAATGACAAAAATGACTGTCCCACTATCGTTGACGAATACTACATGAAAACGATGAGAACATCGTCACTGTTTATGCTCAAAAAAACAACGAGCAATCCAGTAAAATTCAACTCGACAAATTTGATTCATCAGGACAACGAAATAAGCACAAAATTCGTAACTTTTGTGGATCAAGATGCAAAGACAATGAAAACAGAACTTATTAACTATAGAACGGTAACCCGGGGACAAAAACGACTCCAGGCGAATTTGAATCCCGCGCCCTTTCGCTCTTCGTTCTCCCCTTTTTTTAATATCGTTTTATCGCATTTTTGATTAATTTTTTTACTTCAAGCGAAATTGCCCCAAGCTCACGCGATCCTGCATTAAAAAACGAAAAGAACGAGCCCTAGTTGCACCCTCTTCGTTAAATTTTACCGGAGATATGAATTTTTCAAAATTGCCGAGTTACAGGAATAAGTAAAAAAAAAATAAGGTCAACGTTCTAGGATTAATGATTCGAATAATTGATTATCTATTCACACTGGCAGTTAAAATTAGTCGACGGAGGATCGAATGAAATTAAAAGAGCATACTCCGTGTCCGGTCTGTTGAGAGGCTATGAGATGTTTCTCGTTGTGCCTCTCTGCGGATTGAACGATGGCAACGGCAGCCTGAGGCGTTAGCATGTTCCACAGGCCGTCGGTGCCGAAGATAAGGCACCGCTGAGATTTGACGTCGACCGTGACAACTTTGACGTCCGGTTCGGGAGAAACTACAAAAGTGTCCAGCTCAGAGTTGTAGCTCCACAAGTCACCTGAAAGAAAACTCGCGAACGTGAGCCAAAAATTCATAAAAGTACAAAACGGAGAAGAAAGAAAAGGAAAACTTTTTACCCAAAGATCGAGCGACCGCGAGAAACGGAATTTCGTCGATGTGCGTGGATCTGCGCACCGGACCTTTGTGCCCGATTCTCGGTCGGTTCCAAACGACGCGCGGAACGCCCGATTTGCTGACGACTTTTCCACCGGATTCTTGAATCCTGATCATTTCTGGTCCGCTTTCCGGTTTGTGATCTTTCGTCAATGCCTTTGCTTTCCATTGGGGATCGCCTTCTTCCTGATAACCCAAAATGATGCCAGAATCGCCGACATGGCCGATGTAAATTTTGCCTTTTCTTATGAAAGCGATACTCGCGGTTGTTCCCGCGGTCGATGGTAAGCCGGAAGCAGTCGTTGGCCATTTGTCTGGGAAAGAATAAAATTCGTTCGTAATCGTGAACGAAAAGCTTATTTTCTTCGTTTTTTTCGAACGTTTTCTCGAAAAACGAGGACGGGAACATTTTTGGGTTACGAAGGACACGAAAAAGTGTGTGGGAAACGTGTTTCATTAATTAGCGTCGGAATGATCAAGGGAGAATCATCAAAAACGACATTTGTATAAATAAAAATTAGGATCGAAGCAATTTTGAGGTTAAGTTACGCTAGATCGTTACATAACCTAAATTGTCGAGGTGGCGAGCGGGGCATGGAAGGGGAAATACGCGGGAGAGGGTGGTGGAAGAAATCTCGAGCAATTTTTTGTTCAATGGAAATTAATCATTGCCCGCGCTTTTTACTGACGAATCATTGTTAATTGTTGTTTTTTTATGTTCGACATGCGCGCACGTTCGAAACGCGACGAAGAATGGCAAAGTGTACGTTCGATATTTGATTAATTTTTCCAACACCGTTCTGTCAACGTATATATACGAGGAGAGTGTGTCGAAAATGGAGAATTTAAAGACGAGTCCTCAAAAATGATGTTTCGATGGAAAATAACTCACCGAGTTCTCTCCACATAGCGTAATGAGTATTGATGTATCCGTCTTTGATAGCCCGCAGAACATCTTCGTCTTTATCGCTCCAAAAGTTGCGTTGTTTGACTATGATATCCATAAGATGTTCTTTGGCGAATGTGGCAGCTTCGCCACCGCCGTGTCCGTCGAAAATGCCAAAAAAAGCATATTCCAAATCCTTGTCATCGGAAGTTTGCTGATAGGCCACGCTGAACATGTCCTCCATGTACTTTCGACCGCCCTGATTACAGTGACCGGTCACCCGAAGATTAACCTTGATACTTAGTGGCATTTTCAACCTCTTTTACTTTGCGAGAACGTTGATTCGCAACACAGAGGTAAGGAGAAGAAAAAAAAAATCAAGTTAAACTTTTGGCCGCATCAAGCTCGTAGCACCGACCGCCGAGTATTTTTTTCCTTCACTTTTCACGTCAACACCTCGAATCCAAGTTTATCGCACATTCGTGTAGATTTTAAAGAAAATACTGTTCGCACTAATAATGTTCGAAACGGTTAGCGGAAGAATCGCATTTATATCGATGTGTTTGAAAAGCTTTACCGTTTGCGACTTGGACAACTCGGCGCACTTATCACACACTAGCGCGCGCATTCACTAACGCGCCACACTGTGTTTCGACGATCGTCCGGTCGACGTCGATCCTCCACTCACTGGATACACGCCAGAGAGACTTGCCACCGAGTTTGTAGTGGTAAGTCTCTGTAGTGGGGGCCAAACCATCCCGTCCCCCTTTCCCTTCTCTCATGCTCGCTCGCTCGCTCACTCGTTCGCTATCTCTCACTCGCTCTCCTCTTTCCCGCTCTTTCTACTATTATCGTAGCTCGACAAGGTTCCTACCTAACCGCTGGCAAAGCGTATCTTTGTCTTTTTTTTAGCATATGTACATCGGACGACACGTCGGTAATAAGAGCGTGTGGAAGGCGAGTAAGAGCGATTGCGCGTGTGCAAACGAAACGAGAAACGACTCGTCGAAAACATTTACAGGGCGCGCTATCTCGCTCTCTCTCTGGCTTTCCTCGACTTACACAAAGACACCGCCTTCGTGCCTCGCCTGTATTCGCCACCAGATGCCTCGCACTGCGTATAAAACACATTCACCGTTTCACTTGCTCCAATCTCCGAGAGCCGACGAGCAGCTCACTCGCTCTCTCTTTCTCTCTTACGACACGATTGTACGAAGAAATTCAAGGGGGCTACAGGATGGAAGGAAACGAACGGAAATAGCTGAAATTTTTAGATCGTTTCTCCATTTCTCAAGTCTCGTTCGATTATTTCAAACTTTTCTGCATTCCACATTTCGAAAAATTCATTGCCGATTAAATTCTCAACGAAAATCTCTAGTATTGCAAATCATTTTTTTCTTCGTTTGTTAAGAAATAAAAAGATGTATTTATTGAATAGAACAGTGTGTAAATACAGTTTGAAATAATGTTTTGCTTTTGCAGAGCGCGTAGACGTGGTGTGTGTGTTTTAGAATCGAAGAGATTCAGCTGTGCTGCTCACGCGCAACTTTCCTGCGCAGCTTACCCCACACGTCGCGCACCGCCGCCTTGTCCAACTTTCCCCTTGCCCCACTTGAACCTTTCCTGTAAATCCCCCAACGTTACTCCTCTCCGCGCTCTTCTATACACAAACGTGCGCCATGGAAAACTTTTATGTATCCCCTCCTTGGGTACTTCGACCCAAAAGACTCGATTCCCCTCACACCCTACCTCAGATCGTACGACGACGATAGCTGCTGCTTGGCAGTGGCCCGTTCTCGGACCTCGGCTCGCTCACGGCCTGTTCGTGCTGCGCAACTTGACACACGCAGTACAACGTTGCCACGTTTTATTCCATTATATACCACACTCGAAACCATTCCGCGAGGCTTCAAGTTCACTACGACTATACAAAACCATTCTCGAATCTCGAACGAACCGCTCCGCAACGGCGCGGTTGTTGGATTCAAATCTTGCCATGGCACGATCGATATTTTCATTATTTCATGTTTGCTCCTTCGTAAAACCTCTCGCTACGTTTTCGGTTATCACTCGCGAGCGAATACGCCGATGATAAGTCACGTTCTTACTGTATTTTCTACGCTATCTTGTCGAGAGACTCGTGAATTTTCATTGCACAAAGTCCTGATAGCAAAACTTTAGGAAATGCGAGAAACCTCGACATTTTTGTTAGTATTATCAATTACCAAAGGCGGCGCTGCCGTCGTGAAGTATCATTGTTTCGAGAAATTACGACCGTAATTGAAAAAAAAAGGCTAAACACTCGGTTCGGTAATAAATTTCAAATATCCGATGCGAACTGCTTCATTGATATATTATAAAAATCTCGATTAACTGTGTGGAAGAAAAGCTTTGCTCGGCCATATTGAAACTTTGAGCGTATCGCCACAAAGAGTTGCGAATTAGCGCAATTTATGAATTGTCTCATGGAATGTGCTTACGTCGGTAGCGAAAATAAAAATATCAACGGAAAATGCAAACGCGCACACAATTTTGCTGTATCGCGGTTTTGATCGGAGTTTCCTCCCTCGTGCACGTACAGCGAGATAGAAAAATACTTTTGTCCTCCGCCGTTTCCGCGGGCTAATTCATCAGTTCTTTTTTTTTCAAGAATTACTCGAGAGAATCCCGACTCGTGTGTGCACGTGTCGGAAATGAGTTTAGCATTTAGTAGTGAACGTCGCGGCGCAAAGCGACGACGAACGTTGGGGGAACCGGCAACGTCGCTCCAACGTTCGAAATAGCACACAGAGACCGACATTACAACTTTCGCCGCTCATCGAACACAGAAAACGGTACAAAATCGTGCTCCGTGTGGCGTACACGGGATAGTTTTTGGAGCATCGTATAATTTGCCAAAAAAACGAAGGCCTGCTCGTTAAGTTGCCCGAAAATAATCATGAGGCTCGAGAATGCTTTTGCATCGTGAGAATTTGATGCGATATGAAATCCATGCGTAGTAGATATGTTGAGAGAAAAAAATGATTGGGGCTTAGCGATGTGTGTTCATGTTGCATCATCGCCCAAGAAGATGGCGCAGCCGTTAGAAAATTTTCCTATACGAAATATACGAAGAATTCGATCGCACACCAGCCAGTATTTCTGATGGAAATTGAAGGAGCAGGTAATACGACGCGACAGGGTGGATCGAATTAAAAATCAATAATTTCCAATTATTTTCTCCGCACATTTGATTTATTCGCTCTTTGAAAAACAATTTACTTTTGAAGCAATTTTCATGCAGCGCTACAGCCACGCGCGCTCGAACCAAAACGCTCGCATATGTATTCTCTCAGCCGGACAAGTATGTGCAGGCGGTGCAGGCTCAATCTTGTTGGGTTTCGTTTCGTCGCTACAGTCTGACGCATCGACGTTGCTTGCTCGTGTTGCTGCGCGCTTTCCTTCTTCCGCCCCCGGACCCCTTAATGGTAAATGCGTACGAGAACGACCAACCGTGGATAGAGATGCCGCCTCTAAACAGCACTTGAAAACCTGAATAATTAATTGTACAATTAAATCTGTCTGCGCCGAGCAACATATTATGAAACTGTCTTGGGTTGGATCGAACTACGAAATCATGACCAGACGCATGGGCTTCCGATCGGACACGTGGCCAACGTTCCGGAAAGCGTTAACCCAATCATCCTTAAATTTATAAACAAACAAAACATCGTTAGAAAAAATAAACATAAACGATTGACAACGATCAACGAATTTTCGTGGGAAAACTGGATTGGGGCACCATCTTCTGGTCGTAGGTCCATTTAGAGTTCGATGGCGTACACGCAACATTCTCTTCTTCTTCTTCTTCTTCTTTTCAATTTGGCTAGGCTCACTATAGACGTGAGGCTAGCCTGGCCACCCCGCAAAGGATCGAAGCTACGACACAGAGCGACTCAGCGCGAAATAATATTAGTCCGGACGTGCGTTTAGTGTATGAAAAATATCCTGACGAAAAACACATGGGAAAAATCCCTTGCTGTCGGCGGGAATCGAACCCGGACTCACTGATATCGTGAGCCGAGCACGCTGCCCATTGCGCCACTGTTCTCCCCACGCAACATTCTCGAAGCATCAATCGATTTTTTAAAATCGATTGCAGAGTGCCGCCATCTCTTGTTCCACGTATTAAGGTGACGGATCAGTCACTGAACGTCACTTCGACTTTTCGAAATGAAAATTCTTCCACGTCGATTGACTAATCACGAGAAGACTCTGCCAATGTACGCAGCACGATGGCAAAAATGCGCTGACCGGGGCTTTTTGTAATCGATGAAACCGTGGGAGGAATTTAAAATTTTTTAAATTGCAGCTTTTCTCTCTCGCACTCACAGTCGCGAAGTACCGACCGATCTCTCATCTTACCCTGATCCTAGTTCCCATAGTAGATGGCACCACCGCCCGGAATCCGGAATTTCCGTCCAAACGCTCGCGTCAATGAAAAATAACTAAATAATCCATTTTATTCCATTCCCGTAATCGAAACTACTACGTTTTGTTTACATTGGTTCGAAATCTATAAAACAAATATTTCAGTTATCTAAACCTTCATTTTATGCAAAACGCATATTCATTGCTTTATGAAGACTTTCGAAACATAAAGATTTCAACACAGCAGAGTGGCGCAGTGGAAGCGTGCTGGGCCCATAACCCAGAGGTCCGTGGATCGAAACCACGCTCTGCTAATTTCCATACTTTGGTTCATTATTTTTTTTTTTTGCATTTTCTTGTTTTCGTGATAAAAAAATTGAAAACCGCGATATTTCGGAAAGATCGAATAATTTATTGTACGCAAATTTTCAATAATTAAATAATTAATCATTTATTGTTATGTACGTGTACGGAGGCAGGAGCGCAATAAACTACATTATTTTTAATGGGCAGTTTTTCAAAATCGTAACATCTTTCTGTCCAGTATATTAGTTTTAGAATTAACAATAAATATCATTTGTATTTACAGTTATTTTTCGATGTTCGTTTTCGTGACGCTTCCCAAACGTCGGACGCTGGGAAAATTCAGTTTTCACTATCGAAGCAGAATTTTTAACGTGGTTTATTTATCCCAATTAATTCTATTAAAACGTGATATGCATTTTCGATTAGTATCGAATGGAAACGTAACCTTATACTCATGGCTAAGCGTTATTTTCTAATTTGTACTGATAATTTATCTAATTAATTGTGCCTAATTAAGTGGGGCCTTGACCAACATTCGCGCGAGGCTTCGAAATATTCTCACGCACGAATTCGACTGTTGTGCAATTCAGGTCCCGTCGTTTTGGCCCTGGGGATATGGCCCTTTATTAAGGAGGATCACGTGTTACTTGTGAGTGAAAAAAGCAACTCAACTTATTTTTTCATCATCAAAAAAATGATTACAATTTCTTTTTTTTGCTATTGAAATTATTTGGAACTTATTTGTTGGGCTTGATTGGCGTTTAACGTATTACTATCACAAAACGACTTTATTTAGGATTCTTTCAAAATTTTGTATAAATGTTCTTGGCACTAAAACTGACAGTTTTCTCCTGCGAAGAAAAATTTTCTGACGTTTAGAATTTGAGATATTTAATTTCCCATTTTTTATTTTTTCCATTTAAACGCGTGTAAATCGAAGTCGCGTTTTCTTTTGTTTTTTTCTTGCAACTTTTTAACGAAACGTGACTTCAATTTACACGCGTTTCAATGGGAAAAATAAAAAATTGTAAATTAAACATCTCAAATTCTAAACGTCAGAAAATTTTTCTTCACAGGAGAAAACTGTTCGTTTTGGTGCCAAGAACGTTTATACAAAATTTTAAAAGAACCCTAAATAACCTCGTTTTGTGATAATAATATCTTAACGTAATAAAAATCTTTTAAAAACGTTATTTTCAACCAGCCGGCGCATGCAGCGTGTTCAATCGTTCATGTCGCTATTACTCATTAGCCTGAAATGAGTTTGTTTAAATTTCAATTCCCAGGTAAGCTTCAACGGTAACAAGGATTTTTAAAGGCAGCGTTGATTTTTATGAACAATATATGTTCGTTTTTGGTTTGCTAGAGTTGGAAAGATCAATCTTGAAAAAATACAAATAGTTGCAAAGGGAGTGAGTCTACCATAAGAGCCTGTGTATAAGAATTCAAAAAAATGTGACTTTTATGTATCGTGCTCTTGACAACTAGACGGCGGATTAAAAAATAATTGCAGTAACAGATGCACGCTATATTCTTCTACGTTAATTCCAAATTTCGACCCTCAAATTCGGAATTTTCGTTTTCCATTAGATGCGCGTGATCCTTCTTAACGTTCGAGTGAAACGTGCGATCAGTGTGTTTATCGTGTTTATAAAAACGTATCCGCTGATTGCTCGGCAATATTAATCGAGTGTAGAAAGTTTCTCGAAACATATCGATCGAAAATTTCTCTCTCTGATTAAAATAATTATTTTCTCAACTAGCCGAAAATCAAATGAATTAAAAACGAATAATTCGAGTGGACGAAATTTCCAAGTACATTTAAAAACCGTTGCGGCATTCCACGTTCATTAAAATGTGAAATTGTCATAAATTTCACATTTTGCTGGGTAAGCAGTGTAAACTTTGTATAATCGTTTCCTCAAAACATCTCGATCACGATTGAGTAATTCGCTCATTTGAATCTTGACTTTTCGGATAATCTCTTCATCAAAGGCTACTGCATACATTAACCGATAAAAACCGATTTGCCCTGGAGCGGGGCCGTTGATTCGGCACTGAGAAAATGCTGAAAAAAAATCATTAAAACCGTAAAAATAATGAAGAGAGGAAAGAATATTCCTTAACGAATGAAAATAAATAAAATTGACAGATTTCTTGAGAATATGTCAAGGACAAAGGCACGATGGGGAAACAGACAACTGTCAAGCGAAAGCGAAGCTGCTAATACTGTGAATAAAGAAAAGTGTAGCGAGTAAGGAAAAGTGAAGAACGATGCGATGGGCACTGGAAATTTGAGCCATTTGAATATTGTCGTCTCTCAACAAATTTCTGACAAGATCTTTGCCGTTGTGGGGACACATGTAATAAGTGTAACCGATGGCGCGAATTTCAAGAAATTGACGAAGCTCTTGCCAGCATCTCCACTTTAATGAATTTCTAGCAAACTCGAATTGTTTCAATCTTGGTAAGCTGAGAAGACAGCTGGTATAGAAACATTGAAAATCATTGCCCTCGAGATTCAAATATTCGAGTCTTTCGAGAGCCTCAAACGCGCCGGCTTCGATTTCTGTTAAATAATTATCGCTCATGTCGAGCCAAACAAGATTTCTAGTGTCTTTGAACCAGCCATTTTTCACGATAGTAAAGCGATTGTCGCGAAGCGTTAATTTTTCGAGTCTGTACAGCCCGGAGAATGCTTGGAGATCGATATCTCGAAGAGTGCAATTTCTGAGTACGAGCTCGGTCAGATTTTCGAATCGGGAAAAAGTCATGGGTGTCAAACGTGGCACGTAACTGTCGATTATCTCGATTTTTGTAATATAACTCGGAATTTTGTGGAGCAAACTAATGTCGCCATTTGCGCAGTGATACCAAGTGCTCTTGGACAATTCTTTGGTGGCATCGTGGCTCTCGTAACAAGATCCGCTCATTGTCCATGGCGGTGGTGGCTCCACGATCGGTGGCTGTGTACTCGTTGTTGTTGTCGTGTATGGTCTCGTGGGCGTTGGTCTCGATATCGTTGGATGTGGCTGTGAGGGCCTACACAGTAACAATCAAAAATTAACTCAATGACGTTTGTCTCACGATTAACAACGATTCATGAAATTTCTGTACATCGTGCAGTCCACATTCGTTGAAAATTTGATGAAAACTCTATGAAACGATAAAAAGTTGGAAAAAAATAGTAAAAATGAATTTAAAAAAAAAAAAAAACTTCAGATTCTCGCGCTCGTTCTGTATTTTGTTTTTTCGACAGCGAGAAAAACCATTTAAAAAGTATATAAATAAGAAAAACCATAGAAAAGTATTTGCATAAGAGAAACCATAAAAATAGTATACAAAAAAGAGAAACCATAAGAATAGTATATAAAACAGAAAGACCATAAAAAAGTATATAAAAAATAAAAACCATACAAAAGCCAAAATTCAAAGTAGACGCGTTTTGGAAAGTTTCGTAATAAAATGTTAGTTTTCGTATAAACGTTGATATCCACTCACCCCGGAAGGCTCAAAGAGTCGGGAGTGAGGCCGTTGCAGCCCCATCCGCCTTCGTTGGTGCGAAGCAGAGTTTCAGGATTACATTTGCACGTGATGGATCTTTCCTTCATAAGTTGAACGAGCCTCGTGATGCAAAGGCAAGTCCATGGATTGCCAGGGATTTGCAATTCGCTGAGATATCGAAGAGACTCGAGGTGCTCGATGCCAATGCAATTCAAACGATTGTCAGAGACGTCAAGGGCAATGAGGTAAGGCAGTTTATCGAAAACCCCATTGGAAATTCGAGTTATTCCATTTCTCGATAAATCGAGTCTCCTCAGGTTGGTTGTTTCCTCAAACCATTCGGATTGTATGTAGTCAAGGTCATTGCCACGAATTACCAGAGTTTCGAGAATCCACAAGTTGTAAAATGCTCGACGTTCGATACTTTCGACTCCGCAATCACGCAGTTCCAATCGCTTCAAATAACGACCAAATTTACGAAACGCGTCGTTGTGGATCGTCGGTATTATCGAACCGGAATAAACAATCGTGTCCAACGTGTCAGGAACTTCGACCAGATCCACCAAAGAAGCTCTCGTACAAATACAACTCTCGATCTTACTTCCTTCTCTCCCATGTCCCAAGGATTGACGAATCAAATGACAACCCCCAGGACGTGCTACAGGCTTCGATGTTGTACTCGTTACTGGCGGTGGCACGTAAGGCATGCTCGGACGAATTATCACTGGAGTACTTGGACGACGAACCTGGTAAGCCCAACTCCAACGGATTTTACCACTCGTCGTCGTGCTCGAATTCCAATAACTCTACAATTACAAAATTACGACATTACAATGCAAACTTCAACATCGTAAGTTTCTTCCAAACTTTTAAAACGTTAAAAAATAATTGTCTAGGTAATAATAAAAATGTATTTGGAGGGAAAAATATCCGAAAAAATTCTGGAATACTCTCCTAGTCGTTGCATTTGTTTTATTTTTAAATGAAACACGTTTTAAAAATGTATTTGTAGAGAATAAAAATCTGATATTATGTTGTCGAAAAAAGTTTGGGCCGAAAATGGAGAAGAATACGTTTTCCATTGATTGTTTGTTGAATTTCAAAAACCATGACCGAATTTTGTGTTTGAATGATAAAAAAAATCGTTTCATTGTCCTTACCAAATATCGAATAAGAATCTCGAGATCTGCTGAAGAAAATACAGAATTTCGTTGCATTTGAACTATGCAAACTTCGAGATCGTTTCCGGTTTATTTTTACCTGATTTTGATAGCGGGCTTGAGTAGAAGAGACCTGGCCAGGAAGATCGCATCTTCCCGAGCTGATGTCATAGCCGATTCTCATTCTCGTGAGCCGGCGTTCCAAATCGTGTCGACAATCGCACAGCCACGGATTATTCGTAGCCTGAAGTTTTTGCAACGAGACGAGGCCGCGAAGGTGATATTCTTCGAGGCATTTGAGGCGATTTCCTGTGAGGTCGAGGCGTCTCAAGGCGGCGAGATGAACGAGAGCGTTATCGCCGATTCTCTCAATGCGATTGTGGCTGAGGACGAGGTCGGTGAGCCGCGTAAGATCTCGGAACCATCCGTGGTCGATGGTGATGAAATGGTTGCCAATGAGGGAGAGTCTCTCGAGCTTGTGGAGTCCGGCGAAGGTTTCTCGTTCGATAATGTCAACTCCGCAGTTTCTCAGTTCTATACTTCGCAGAGTGTTTCCAAAGCGGAAAAAGGCGTAACGTGGCAAAACTGGGATGGGGACGTCGAACAGTTGGATCCAGACGATCTCTTCGGGGAGTTTGTCGAGGCTCTGGATTCCGCTTCCGACGATTTCGCGCCATTCGAATCGTCCTTTCCGATAAGGTTCGAACCCTTGGTCGTTCGTCCCGATACTCGGGAGTTCCGGATACTCGAGAGTCGTCATGCAGTCGTAGGCACTGTTGCGGTGCTGCGTCAATCCCGCCCAATTTCTACGCGCGTAACTTCCGTTTCGCGCCACGCAATCTTCGTCGCCAGGACCGCGCTCGATCGTCCGATCAGCGAAGAATTTGTCCAACGAGTATCGACAGTCGCACAGCCATGGATTTTTACCAATTTGCACTGTTTTCAAGTTCCTCAACGCGCCTAAAGCCTCGATCGGCAAACAATCGAGATCGTTGTCGCGCAAGCTCAATGTTTCGAGCTTCCCCAGGCCGTGGAACACTTCCGGTTCTATGTACACAAGGCCAGCGCCATCTAGTGTCAATCGTCGGAGATTCTTCAAGTAACGAAACTGAGCAGCTCGAGCAACGTCGATCCTAGTGTTCGACATTACCAGCCACTCCAAATCGCTCAAACCCCGAAAAGCCTCGTGACTCAAATGCTTCAAGTCACTGTTGTAAAACGTCAGACGACGAAGATTTCGAAACCGAGAAAACGCATCCGACGGTAAATTGTTTATACGCGACACTGTGAACTCTATCCATTCCGCATCGCTCGGAATCTCTTCGATATCCGCCAAATTTCCGTTCACACAAACGTAAGCGATTGTTCGATCCCCCTGTAGAGGCGTCAACTCGCACTTCCCATAGATTTCCGGTATCCAACCTGCTGCTCCTATCAACAGCACCAGATGGAGCCACGACCACCGAGATTTCCCCATTTCGCTTATTGCTATCTGGACGCTCCTTCGCAGCTGTGTATCCAAAAAAAAAACAAAAGCACTATGAAAATCCATTTTTTTTCTGTGATTTCAAGGTCACGGTGTTTTCTACTCTCAAGGAGACTATTTCGAGACGATTTTCGAAAATCTCTTTTTTACTATTCGTACGAAGTTGATAAATGGAACAAAAAGAATTTAAAAAAAGGATGGAAATATTATAGTTTTCGAAATGAACTTTCCAGCGAAATGGAAAAAAAAAATGCTAAGGATTGGGTATCGAATTGTTTTTTCATCGTTTTTATGGAAGAAATGTTTTTCGATTTGACAAAATGGTCGAGTATGTGTTTTGTGAAGCTTTTTAAAAAGAAAACTTCTCGAAATTTTGAAAATCCTGGATAATCCATTGCCAGATGGGGATCCTGTTGTTTTCACGAATTCGTGTACAGAAAAATCGTGGAATAAGGTCGAAAGTATAGTTCCTGAAATGTGTGAACAATCGCTAAATATAAAGTTAGTATTTTCGTGGAGAAAAAATAAGAAAAGTCTCAGTTTTTTCAACCTTTCTTTTCAATTATTAGCGTGTAATTGGAAATTGTAATTGAACGGCTCAATTACCGAGACTTGCCCTACATTCGAATAATCTCGTGACCAAACGAATGGAACTAATGAAATTTTAATTTGGTATATCGAGGTCGATCCAATGTCTGAATCTTATCGTAGAAAATTTGACGATGTCTTGGAATAATTGCCATCGACTATCCTTCCCTTGCGCGAACACAATACAAAAGGAGTGTCCGACCTGGCCTCGTTTTGTCAAATTGAGGAAATATCGCTGCTGATCACGAACCGCATGACCGCGTGTTTGCTTTTCGAACGACAGCGTCCAATAAATGTCGTTTCTTTTTCTGCTTTCTTCGCGGTACCTAAACTGTCGCTTTTTTTCGTATCGCATTGATCCATTCACCTTCTCGGTCTTTCTTTCATTTTATATAATGTTTAGTGATATTAATTATTGCCTTTTCAATCAAATTGTTCAAACTCCAAACTTTGAGGATTTTTGATTATGCGGAAAGTTAATTTTTGTGCAAATAAAATAAATTTTCTTGTGTATGTACGAAATTTCGTTGTTCATTTTTAAAAATCTCTATTTTCCATCGTGAAAAATAGTCAAAACTGAAAATTGTAATTTTTCCGTTTCAAATTGCTTGGGTATTGAAAATTATATGAATTTTCGTGTAAATAAAATAAAATTTCTTGTGTATGTACGAAATTTTGTTGTTAATTTCGAAAAATCCCTATTTTCCTTTGTGAAAAATACGGAAAACCAAAAATTATCATTTCTCCGTTTCAGATTCCTTTGATATCGAGAATTATATGAATTTTTATGTCAATAAAATAAAATTTCTTGTGTATGTACGAAATTTTGTTGTTAAGGACGTTGTATGGCGATGCTCAGATCTAAATTTTTGTTTTCAGTTTTTTTTACATACAAAATTGTTTGTTAAACTATTCCCTTTGTGTGGTGCAAATTTAAAGGAATTCTATCGATAGAAATTTTTGCATGCAACGTCCTTAATTTAAAAAATCTCTATTTCTCACAGTGAAAAATACGCAAAATCGAAAATTGTCATTTTTCCATTTCAATAATCTCCCCGGAGATTAAATAATCGAGTTTTTATGATGTCATTCAATTTCTACGTCATTAATGTTGTCGATATCGTTCGTATTGTTTTCGTTACGTCTTTGTCGTTGTGTGTTCCTTGAGGATCGAGAATAATATGAATTTTCATCAAGTTTCCACAAATAAGACCAAAACCGAATGCATGCGAAGAGTGACTCGATTAATTTATTACAGTGGGCGCGCAATGCTATATAAACAAACACATGAGACGCGCGGCTTGCACCGAATTAGTACACACAAGGTCGTTCTCCTACTTCGTTGGGTCTCTATCGTATTTGGTGCCTCGCTTTATACGTCCATCCCTTCCCCCATTCGGTACGCGTGCCTCTCTCTCTCTCTCTCTCTTTTTCTTTTGTCAGAAAAAAAACTCTTCGCGTCCACTCGGCGCTATAGGCACAGCGTTTGTTGATTTCTCAAGAGATGCGACCAACATCCCTTTCCACAGCGACAACATTTGTTTTCATCAGAAAAACTGTTTTTTCTACTTTCGTTAATTTCCTAAATCTCAGAATTTCAAAAATTCGTTTTTCTTCGATTCAAAGGCGATCCATGAGATTCAACAATGAGAAAAAATCCCGTTGCCCACTTTTTTTTTCTCTCACACGATTGAGTTTTTGTGAAAAATCGAAAAAATTTATCGCCTTGAATTTTAATTGTGCGTGTTGCAATTTTTTCATTCACTTTCATGGATCGTATCGTTACGAATATAAAAAAAAATAGTTTTTACCGGAAACTAAGAAGTATTTTTGAAAAAAGAAAAATGAAAGAATGGAAAAAAATAATAAATGTTTTTTTTTCGAAATGAAATGTCAAACTTTTTGACGAGTTGCGAGCAGCCCCGATGGTCAACTGAATTTTATACCAAATTTCGAAACAACTACGAGCTAAATTCATTCCTCGTGAGTGTCGCTCGAATATTCGACGAAAAATTTCTGCACTGGGCACGTTTTTGGACTTGAAGACACACAGTTAGACACGCATGCACGATTTCACCCACTCACGCACACGCGGCTTACATCCAACCTTGCAAAATTCGCGTGGGCGACGTTTCGATTCACATTCGTCTCGCTCAACATCCGAGAAGCTGTTTGTGTGGTCGGTGGATGTTAAATACTCGAGAATGCGACCACTTCCCTGTTTATTTAATGCGAGTCATTTCTTTTCCGCTATTACCGCATCGAAGATTTTTATTTTTTTATTTTTTTTTTTTTTCAACAGACCGAATGCATTTCTATTTTTTTTTCAGCAACATTTTATGCAATTTTGAGTTTTTACTTTTTTTGTATGTCAATTGCAAAAATTCCCACGATCTTGATTGCGAATATTTACGTTTG
Organism: Hyposoter dolosus; assembly: GCA_963921915.1. Classification (NCBI taxonomy): domain Eukaryota; kingdom Metazoa; phylum Arthropoda; class Insecta; order Hymenoptera; family Ichneumonidae; genus Hyposoter; species Hyposoter dolosus. The sequence goes on from OY998140.1 coordinate 4,200,433, forward strand.
TCGGTGAATGAGAGTATTTTTGAATTTTCATTTTTTATTGCAAACAGAAACCGAAGTAATTTCTATTTTTTTTTTTTTCACCATTTTATGAAATTTTGAGTTTATACTTTTTGTTTTCTTTCAATTGCAAAAATTCTCACGATCTGGATTACGAAGTATTACGTTTGTCGGTGAATTATCGTCTTTTTTGGGGTTTCCATTTTTAATAAAAAAAATCGAATTAATAAAGAATTAATTTCTATTTTTTTTTCACCAATATTTTATTCAATTTTGAATTTTTATATTTTTTGTGTAAATTTAAAAACTTCTCACGATCTTGATCGCGAAGTTCGTATTTTTTTGGGGTTTCCATTTTTTATTGCAAATCACTTGACAACTTGACGATAATTCACCAATTTACGGGAAACTTAATCGTGTGCTGGGAATCACGAAGAATTTCACGTGTCCAATTAGAATTTGTCGCGGTTCGTAATCGCTTTTATTTGGCGACAATAATTTTATTGGGAATTTGGAAAAATTCACGTGCGAACAACATCGCGAAGAAGAATAAAAAGTCTCAAGGGGATTTTTCTCCACGAATTATGGGGTGGAATTAATTATTATGGTGATTAAGTAAAAGTGTAAATTCTCACGATGTCTGGTCGAAAAGCATGAATGGGAAAACTGACGACAAGCTTTCACATGAATGTTCGGGGAATATGGGAATCAAGAGAAACACAAAGGGCCGCGGGGCTTTCGGAGAAAAAAACAAGGGGAAATAAAGAGACGGAGGAAATGTAAATAACGACGGTCGAAACGCGAGGTGGCCGTCCGAACAACTGACCGTTTGTGAGTAAGCCACCGGGATTATATAAACTCGTAAGGACAAGGTCAAATTTGCCCCTACATCGAGAGAAGCTCTATCTTTAGAAGTGCGACCAGGCCACATGCGTCCATCTCACAAATCTATATAGAACGAGAAAATACGAGAGAGAGAGAGAGAGAGAGGGAGAGAGCGAGAGAGAGAGGGCGATATTGCGCTAGTTAGAACACACTCGGCTCATGATCGTGTTTGGCAAAACAACTTGTCAACGATAAAAGTGAGAAGAGACCTGGAGGGCAAGCAAAGTAAAGTTTGGCCATTTGTTGTCGATCGAGCTAAAGTTTTCATTGAAAAATAAACGAAAGTTTTCTCGAGCCAATAATTTCCCTTGGATTCGATGAAATTTTGATGAATCGATATCGAAAACGCGTCAGAGTTTTCCCAAGCCTTCTCCCTCCTTCCACCAACCTTCGAGACTTCTTTTTACGTTTATTTTCCCCCCTGAGAAAAACGATCATGTACGAGCTCCAACAAATCTCATTTCGTACACGGGAGTTGATTTAAAAAGAAACAAATTGGATTATTTTTTAATCAACTCGTCAATCGAGCCAAAAAAAATGTCCAAACTTTGCTCTCTGCTTCCCCAGGGACGTACGAATCTCTCCAGGCTTTAAAGTAACACCGAAACATTATCACCACTGTCACAAAGTTAACCCTAGGATCTCAGTGTTTTAAAACAAATCCCCTAAACTTGCTATTTGTCGCAGAGAGCTTTGTTTTTTTTTTCAAATTCGATCGTCTGAATTCTGAAAAATACAATGAAACATTAAGAAAAAGTGTAACATTCATTTTTCACGGTGAAAAATGCAATTAAAAAAAATTTTAAATATAATCTTCGAATTTTTGATTATTTAGTAGGGGTTTGGGGAACCCCTGAGTAAATTGTCAAAAAAAAAATCTTCATAGGAGAAAACTGTTAGTTTTGGTACCGAGAAAGTTTATACAAAATTTTGAAAGAACCCTAAAGTCGTAACAGGATTTTCCAAATTTTCAACGTCAGTCTGCTCGAAATATTAATTTTCAAATTTATAAGTTGGCTGTTTTCGTTTGAATTTCGTTCCGAAGGAAAGTTTATTTATAAATAAAGTATCTGTATGCTGGTGAGTTGAGAGATTCGTAGAAAAACAGAACTTTATCGTAATATCCCAAGAAAGATCATAGAGCGTTTCTATATTGCCCATGATGTGAGTTCTAGGGCGTGGGTTACTCGCCACGATTGGATGCCGATGTTCAAGGCGTGTAAAGAACGCACACATACGGTGGACGCGAAAAACCAATCGATATGTCGATGGCTACGACTGATGCATACAAACAAAAACGTCACGTTTACCATTGTGTTTCGAGGTAATCCGGCGAGATATTCTATACGAAAATAATTTGGACAACTTTTCTAGAAAGTAAAGAGGCAGTACAGACTCATACACAATATTTTACAAAATTTGCAGAAATTAGAGCGGTTGGACGATTTTTCGAAAGAATTCAGATTTTTGTAAAATTCGAAAAATCATAAAATTCAAACCGTTCAACCGATATTCCCCAAATTCAATACCAACCTTCCTATTATGATTCTCTATTTATAAAAAAAAAATTAGTAATCAATCTTAAAATTTGTGGAAGTTAGAGCGTCGACACTCTTTTTTTGAAAATTTCAAAATGCCGTAGAATTCGTATTTTTCTAACAATTCCAACAAAATTCCTAGAGAATGAAGAGCTCGTTTAGATTAACATCTGTGTAAAACGGGAGCCCTGTACCTCAAACCGTTCTCGAGTTATGAAGGTTTCAATTTTACAGTGCCATAACATGCACACACACACACACATCCGGACATTTTTTCTAGATATGACTGTTTTATGTTTTGGGACATTTTACGACATTGACATTGAAAACTGGGGAAAAAAAATATTTACTGTCACATGGCTTCCTCTATGAGGAAGCAAAAATAGACACGAAGGAACGAATTCTTACGAAATCGATAGCCATTTTGCTCAATAAAATAAATGTAGAGCGATGATCGAGCGCAAATTGTTTTTTTCTTTCTTACGAGCGAAACATATTCGACGAGGCCAAAGACTCTTGACGTAGAAGTTTGTTATTTGAAAATGTCGCGAGACCCTCGAGATGCTCCGTCAGTCGCGGCGAACGAGTGCGATAGAGACTCTCACTTTTCTCGGAAACGCTAGACATTTCTAAGAAAAATACAAAAGTTCCGTACGATACTCACGAATAAGGGACAGCAACCAGTTGCTCATTTTTTTCTCGAGAGAAAAGACGCAGCGAGCTCTTCAACGAATCGAAATCTCTAGTAATGTTCATACTCTCGGCTCCTCGCGAAACAAATGTATGCTCGATCGGAATACGTTTGAAAAACGAGACCCAAGGAACAAAAGTTCAATGAGCAACGTAAAAAATTGAGAAACTGTAAAAATTTCGCTACTCTCGAAAAATCGTTGTGTCTTTCGCGAATTTTCTACACAACCGTGGCCTTGGATCAGCTTTTTCCACGAAATTTGTGTTTTCAAGGAAATTATATCGAACAGAAAAGCAACGCGATGTTCTAACGAAATGCACGCTGTCGCGCGTCTACTTTTTGCTTCGTTTATACACGATGATGCATTGATGAGCTCGTTGATTCACACACACATCGTGCCGCGCAGTTATATATAAACTTTTTCGATTGACCGAGACCCTTATTATCCCGTTTAATCCGGCAGATCCGAAACGAAACGTGCTCCGGAGCGTATTAATAGATACGAAACGAGAGAAGTAAAAAATAAGTGTAGCTATAGAACGTAATAGTGGTGCGTGGGCTTTGTTTTGAAAGAGAGCGAGCTTGTTATGACACAAAGCACGCTCTTGCGGCCGCGCGGGAGAAACAACCGGTACGCAGTGATGGCGTTACCGGCCGCTAGGGGCGGTAAAGCGCGCCTTTGCATAATCGTAAATATAGGTATACATGCGCGAGTCGCTCGTTCCTCGTTTCCCGAGCTTTTTTCCATAGTACAGTTCCTTCTGCCGGTGCCGCGTGTTCTCTTCGATCCTTGTGCGTAATTTCGAAAACTGCTCTCGCCTTCGCGAAATACCAAAAAATGCTACATTTCGCGTACGAGGTGAAAATAAAATGAGGAAAAAACGTGCGTCCGATTCGATCGAACTTTGAGCAAAGTTACAAAAAGGTTGTGAATAAATTCAAAATGAACGAAACTTGGGAACAGCTTCAGTGTAGTTCGTTGTGAAAAAGAGTTTTGTGTGCTTGCTGCAACCAGTCGAATCGTGTGCAGTATGTGGAGATACGAATGCATATGCTTTCGCCAACTTTTCAACGTGTCGCGGTGGAGCGTGGGATTTTGACGAAAGCGCGAAATGCGAATTCCTCCAACAGGTGGGTACTCTATGCTTTCTCGCGCAGTTATACATTTGTTTGGACAAAGTTTCGTAAAGAATTCACCGATATTTCGCTTCGTTCTAAATGTTTTCGAATGTCTGTTTGTTGTTACGTCGAGAGCACGTAATCTCGATTCTCCGTCACGCGAGCTGACTCGCTCGCCACTCGTATGTAACGTCTCAGCAGCATCACGCAGTTTTTCTCATCGTTCTCTCGCACTTTGATAATTGAATTAGCGTAGATGAGACAAATTAACGATGTTACTTACGTGGTACGTTATTACGCAGGGTGGTGCACAAAATGGCGTAGGAAAGTGTTCCGAAGCCAAGAAAAGATGAATAAAGCTTATTAGAGGCTTTTCCGCGTCTCGGAGGTCTTCGCGGTCCTGACCTTGAATACGATCGTCCATGTTTATCGCTCGTTTCGACAAAATAAAGTTTAGCTCGGTAAAGAAATCCGTAGCAACTCGTAGCTTCATAATTTCTTAGGCCATTTCGAATTGTCTGTAAAAACAATTTGCAAATTTCAATTTGCAGCGTTTTTTGTATTTACATTCAAAATTATATAATTTGGACAAATGTTCTAGAAAGTAAAGAGGAAGTAGAGACTTATACACAATATTTTACAAAATTTGCAGAAATTAGAGCGGTTGGACAATTTTTCAAAAAACTCAGATTTTCGTAAAATTCGAAAAATCATAATACTTAAACACCGTTCAACCGATATTCCCCAAATTCAATACCAACCTTCCTATTATGATGCTCTATTTATAAAAAAAAAAAAAAATTAGTAAGAAATCTTAACATTTGCGGAAGTTCGAGAGTATCCTTTTTTTGAAAATTTCAAAATGCCGTAGAATTCGTATTTTTCTGGCTATTCCAACAATTCCCAGAGAATCAAGAGCTTGTAAACACATACACACACACACACATCCGGACATTTTTTCTAGATGTGATTTTTCGATGTTTTGGAACATTTTAAGCAAATTGACATTGAAAACTGGAAAAAAAATTTCACCGTCACATAGCTTCCTCCATGAGGAAGCAAAACCAAAAAAAAAATTGGTTTCTATCCTAAAAATCCGACGTTCGCGCAATAAATTACGTTTTGCATAGAACGATTGATATTTTCCAAATTCATCGGTTTACGCGAACTCTCGATGACCTTGAAAAATCATTTTGCTGCACCACCGAACAACTGTCTTTCTCGAACGTCGAAGAGGCTGCTGCGTGTAGGAACGCAGACGTGAGGAGAGTTACAAAAACAAAGAGGGAGCGGTAGAAAGAATTCTGTTGGACGCTCCTCGCGCGATAACGACAAAAATAAAACGAAAACTCCGGCACAATTTTTCCAGTATTTCAAATAAATCGTAACGTCTCTTCTTAAAAACCGAAAAAAATTGTTTGCGCTATTTACTTTACGGAGAATAATGATGTTTTCCATAAAATCAATAAAAAATTTGACTCTCCCTGGAAATTCGCAACAACGTGCAGCCGAACGTCTGAAAAAAGGGGAACGAGCATTTTTTTCACGTTACGAAACTATCAAGGAAGCGCGGGCTGTTATGCTTTGAGGGGCAACCGAAGAAGATGCGTGCTTTTTATTCGCTAGTTCGAGCATCGACGTTGTATTTACGTAAGACTCGGCGCGTTATGCATAACGATCTCTCGCCGTGTAGCGTGCATCCTTTATTTACTTTTTTCCTTCCTTCTTTCGATCTCGTTTTTCTGATCCACTCGCAAAAGCCTGTAGACGAGACTAGAAAATAGAAAGAGAGCGAGAGAGCGATCGAGTTCGATGAACTTTGTCTTTCTCGCAAATTCGCACGTTCATCTCGTAACACCCGCTCCGTGGAGGCGTGTATTTAAGCACGCGAGACGCACCGTATTGTTTGTTGCAAACCTTCGCCACTTCCACCTTCTCCCATTATATTCTTGTATCTGTAGCCATACGAAATTGTGCACACAAATATATAAATGTTTGGTAGGTCGTGGCGGTATGCCTGACGAATTTCGTTCAGTACTCCGCGGCACTGTGTTCGACAAATAACGTTCGCAAAACAACAAAACCGATATTTTTGCTTCCTCTTAGAGGAAGCTATGTGACGGTGAAAATTTTTTTTTTTTACCAGTTTTCAATGTCAATGTTCTTAAAATGTCCCGAAACATCGAAAAATCGTATCTAGAAAAAATGTCCGGATGTGTGTGTGTGTGTGTATGTGTTTACAAGCTCTTGATTCTCTGGGAATTTTGTTGGAATAGCTAGAAAAATACGAATTCTACGGCATTTTGAAATTTTCAAAAAAAGGATACTCTCTAACTTCCGCAAATTCAAAGATTTCTTACTAGTTTTTTTTTTTATTATTAATTGAGTATCATAATAGGAAGGTTTGTATTGAATTTGGGGAATATCGATTGAACGGTGTTTAAGTATTATGATTTTTCGAATTTTACGAAAATCTGTGTTTTTTGAAAAATCGTCCAACCGCTCTAATTTCTGCAAATTTTGTAAAATATTGTGTATAAGTCTGTACTTCCTCTTTATTTATTCATTCTTTCAAAATTTAACGCACTCGTTGCAATTTCTCCAGTAAATACTGTTTTTAAATGGCCAACACGAAAACTGCTATGACACTGAAGTTTTCATCGTTGGAATACTACGACGAAAAATATGCACTCTTTCCAATTTTTCTAGTAAATTCAGTTTTTCGAATGTCAAAGAAGACTGTCCCATTATCGTTGACAAATACTGGACAAAAATGTTGAGCCTTGTTATAAAAAATAGTGAGTTTTCGACGATGTCGAAGTTTGCATCGTTGGAATGCAACGAAATTCTGTTATTTTTTCAGTAAAGCTCATAATTTTTATTCAACATTTGGTCTTGCGACCTAAAAACTCAAAATCGACACGAAAAATGGGCATGATTTTCAAAATTCAATAAATAACAAATATACAAAATATTTTTCGTTGAATCTTAACATTGCGAACCTCAGAGTCATACTTTTCGACGATGTTGAAGTTCGCATTGTTGAAATGCAACGAAAATCGATTTTTTTTAAAAGCAGAGCGTAGAATTTTCTTATGATATTTACCAGCGCTAATGGGACAGTCTTCTTCGACATTCGAAAACTGAATTTACTAGAAAAATACCAACGAGAGCATTAATTCTCAAAATCATGAATAAAAAATATATTTCTCGTTGTATTCCAACGATGCAAACTTCAGTGTACATAGTTTTCGTTGAATTTCCACGATGAGAACTTCAGCACGTTCCGCAAAGTCGAACAAAGGAAAACATCCATTAAATTCGATAATTCAGCTTTTCGGCAACGCCAATCTCGTTTTTTTACTTTTTTTCGAAATAACAACGTGTACGTACTTGAAGATAAACGTATATTGCGCGATAGACGGTTTATTATCTTGATCGCATAGCTCGATTAGTGAAGAACGAAAGATATCGTCGATCGTCGCTATTCGTGCTCTCCGGTGTGACATTTCCGTCACTGTCTCTGCTAGACACGTCGAAATATTTCTGCCGAAATAATTCTTCGCCTTTTTTTTCTTGATAAATTTTTCCTCCGCGTTAATTTCGTTTTTCTTGAAATTCGTCGTGCCCGCGTCATTGGGATTTACGTGCTAATTTAACGAAACAACGAAAATTTCGATACGTGACAAAACTTCGGGCTTTTTCGATCGAAAGATTGAAGTTACGAAAATTTTGATAATCGACAGAGAGAAAAATTCGAGAAACAGTGGAAAGTTCGACTTCCGGTGCGTCCAGGAACTTTCGGATGACGATCGAGTGAATCCACGTTCAGACACTTTTGGTATATAGTTCGCGACGTTCGCAACGTTCGCGACTAAGCTTCGGGCTGTCGTATCATACGCAGAGCGCTGTATGTGTCGTATGACTCGTGCGTGAAGGGCGTTGCGTGCACGTTGCTCTAAGAAGTGTATGTACAACGAAGTCGAGTGTGTTGCGGACCCGCGGGGGGTATTAATGGAACTTTTACGTAATAATTCCTGTACAAAACTAACGTTTCCGAAAGGTCGATATACAGGGTGTCCCGAAAGTGAAGGCTGGAAATTAGAAGATTGCGCGATTCTCCTTTGAAGGAAAACTTTATTAACACTTATCAAAATAACGGAGAAAAATATCGTCGATTTCCATTGCACTGGCGATTGAATAATGAAGAAAAAACTGTGTCACAGAATTTTTTTTTTTTTCATTATTTTATACGAAATTCGGACACACATTGTCGTGTGTCCGAATTTCGAGGCTAAAAGGTTCGTCGTGAATGAGCCAATGTAGCAAAAGTAACGCAAAAGAGAACGTTGAGGAACATTAACCCTCCGCGAATCATTTGGGTCTTTTTAATCCAAGCCACAACTTTTTTTCGAAAATTTTGTTTTTTTCCAGAATTTTTCACATTATTTTCTGTCCAAAGAGGTGAGATATACGTGGCAGGACGAAAATAACGGCTTAAGAGTATTTTTATAATCGAATAAACCCTCCGTGGATCATAAGGGTCTTTTTGACCCGAGCGACAAGTTTTTATCGAAAATCTTGTTTTTTAAAACGTGTTATTTATAATAAACCAAATTCAACGACTATAAAAACTTCGGAACCTTGAAGTAGAATCAATGGAAAGTTTTCCAGAATTTTTTCAGATTTTTTTCTCTCCAAATACGTGAGATATACGTGGCAGGACGAAAAGAACAGCTTAAGAGCATTTTTATAATCGAATTAACCCTCCGTGGTTCATAAGGGTCTTTTAGACCCGAGCGACAACGTTTTTTTTGAAAATTTTGTTTTTTAAAAAGTGTTATTTATAACAAAACGAATACAACGACTATAAAATCTATGGAACCTTGAAGTAGAATCAATGGAAAGTTTTCCAGAATTTTTTCAGATTTTTTTCTCTCCAAATACGTGAGATATATGTGGCAGGACGAAAAGGACCCATATAATTGGCTGACGTTGAAATTAGCAACGTTGGAATGCATCAAAAATATCTGTTAATTAGTTTTCAAAATCACGTGAATTTTCCAAGCCGCTATACTTTCCGGATCGCAAAATTCGATCGTTTCATCGTCGTAGCTACATTATGCATTTGAATTATAAATTTTTCCAAAGAATCGAAGAATTTCGTTGCGTTCCAAAGATGCAAACTTCAACGACATTGAAAAATCTTTAAAAAACATCAAGAAAAATCATATGATCCCCGGAGGGTCAAGGTTCCTTGTGCGTAGATAATCGACGGTTTGTCGAAGAGAAAATAAGCTCGAGACTGTTGCCTTGGTGTCGTCGCGCGATTTATCCATGTCGTGAACTCGTGTAGTCGAGGCTTTCGGGACAGCCTTTATACAACGTTTCGTAAACATGCGTATATACCCACTGGAGCGTATCACTTTTGTATACATTTCTAAATGGCAATGTTTACGTACGAAACAGTGAATTCGTAGCGGAAATAAAAAAAAAAAACGTCGAGTCTGTTGGCATCAGCTGTAAATCCTTCGAATTAACAAATAATTCTTTGTATATCGCGATTGGAAATTCGGAATATTCTGAACGTAACAGGACACAAGGGACATCCTGGGAGAAAAATGCTTCGACAACTTCTGGGTCCACGGGCCAATGAGAGGGTAACTAGAAAATTACCATCGCACAAAATTTTATTTTATAAGAATAAAATGTAAAAGATTACATTTTTCCTTCGAGTGTCTTTGTAGGCGAAAGAACTGCCAGCTCGAGGAATAACTTCTCGACTCTTCGTCTACGACATTTGCATTTTTTGATTGCATAAATTAATTATAAATTAATAAATTATTAATAATTTGATATTTTAATATTTTCAATATTAATCATTATTTTAATTAAATTGAATTGATTAAATTAATTTAATATAATATTAATAATGTATTAATAATAATAATCATTATTATTATTAATAAGATAAACAAATTAATTATGAATTAATGAATTAATTAACGTTCGGATTCCAATTTTGAAATGCGTAATTTTTCGAGAAAAAATGGAATAATTACTTTAACCAAAAGTGAACAAATTCCGGACAATTTCCGAATAATTAAGATTCCAGGTAACGATGTTTCTGGCCAAAAAACTGTAGAAACCATCGCAAATGAAAAATTGATGACACAAAAGTTTGCATCGTTGGAATACAACGAAAGATCGATTTTTTATTAATTATTTTGATAATTAATTCAGTCGTTCGAATTTTTCTACTAAATTCAGTTTTCGAATGGCAAACAAGACTGTCTCATTATCGTTGACAAATATTGTATGAAAATTTTGTGCTCTGCTATAAAAAATGATCAGTTTTCGTCGCACCCCAAGAATGCGAACTTCGACATAGTTTTTTTTTGTGTCTCAGACCTTTTTCGCTCGATGAGCAGCAGTGTCTTGAATTTTCAGTCGAATTTTCAATCGTAAATACAAACTGATGGCTCGCTGTCGTTTCATCATTACACACCCGGAGACATTGGCGTCCTTCGATACTTAGAAACTCTTCTATGGGCTATTATTATAAATATTAGCATAGTGAACGATATTCTGTAATTCGAATGTCTCAGGAACGATCTAAATATAGAAACGCCTTTTTATACGTACATGCAGAGTTAGTCAGACCCGATACTCTTCGTAATACCATAATAATGGAAATTACCACGCCTCGAAGTAATTACATATGACTTCTTATTCGAATCGCGTTCAAGAACGAGCATTCGTGCTTATTATGACGTAGAATCTCCGTTTACGCCTCGATCGGTTTAACTTTGCTTCGCGTGGAAAAAAAATTGTTATTTTTTAAGAAACGACGATACTTTTCGACAGCAGTCTCTGTTTTTTTAGCTTGTTTATTTTTTTTATTTTATTTTTCAATTTTATTTCTTTTCTAAATCAATTTTTCAATCTTTTTTATTTTTTTTAATTTTATTTTTCAATTTTATTCCTTTTCAAATTTTTTTCAATTTTCATTTTCAATTTCGATATTTTTTTTTAAACATACGTTCAAAATTCGTGTAATCGCTTTTGATATTGGTAATTTTCAGAACGCTTATTCCTCAAAGTCCAAACTTCACGCCGAACGAAATAAAAAAATCGACGAGTCGATGGAGATTGAAAAAATTATTATTTGAGGTCATAATTAAAAATGCGACGGTCTTGTTCATTTCAGCCTCGTACCAAACCCTCCGGGGGCAGAGTGCCCGGTCTCGATCGCCCCAGTAAAACTCCGCCATCGAATTTGGCTGGAAACAACAATAAACCTGCGTGAGTACCTTAAATCATTAAAATCAACCAAAGTCTTTACAGGCATACGCAAGCTTATACGATGATTACTGTCCTGCAACCGATATTTCAATAAAAAAAAAAAAAAACGATGTAACAAAAAAAAACATCGAAAAAAAATGTGCATCCCATTATTTCGAAGCATTCCGATTTTTTTTAAATATTATTTTGATAAAATTTGTTGGTTCCAATTTTCCATGTCCACAAACTGTCGTCCTAAAGTTGACTAAGTACTTAAAAATTCAAAAAAAATTGACGATCGAACAAACTGAAAAGGCGCATCACACGAAATTCCTACCTTACCGACTGTTGTTGAGTTACCGGCAGATAAAAACGTTTCTGGTTTTATTTTCGTGTGGCACACAGATGCCGCCACCGTCGAGATCCATGGTTAATTCTTTTTTATTGCTTTATTCGTATTTTATTTTTTAACCGTTCCTTACGTTCAATTTTGAGACGATTCGGGAGGAATCGATCGGTCAATCAACGTGCCGTAGGACCAGGATAAATATTTTCTTTGCAGTACTGAGTGAATTTTGTTGGCCGAGACTCGGTTTATAGGAAGAACTGTTCAATGATTACAAGTGGGGATATAGCTCAGTGGTAGAGCATTCGACTGCAGATCGAGAGGTCCCCGGTTCAAACCCGGGTGTCCCCTAAAATTCATTTTTTTTTTTCGCTACAATTTTTTTTCAATATCTGATTGAGTCACGAATGAACAATATTTAATAAAAAAAAATAGTACAAAACGATAAACAATAACAATAAATGATTTTGTAAACAATTTTTATTTCTTAAATTGTTATTTCATTAAAAATTTCAATTCAATGTTTCTTCAATATTTAACTGGGCGAACAATATTTCTTCAAAAATAGTACAAAATGAATAGCAATAACACTAAATTATTTCATAAACAATTTTTGTTCATAAATTGTTATTTTATGTAAAAGTTCAATTCAATTTTCTTATCCGCGAAATTTTTTTTCAATATCTGACTGAATCATGACTGAACAGAATTTCATTTTAAACAATAGTGCAAAATGCACTATTTAATAGCAATAACAATACATTATTTTACAAATAATTTTTCTTCATAAATTGTTAATAAATTGTTATTTTATTTGAAGATCCAATTTAATTTTTTTATCCTCGGTATTTTTTTTCAATATCTGAATGAGTCACGACTGAACGATAGTTCATTTGAAAAATGGTACAACATGACCATCAATGACAATAAATGATTTAAACAATTTTATTTAATGAATTGTTATGTTATTACGAAATGACTTTCGGGATAATCGAAATAGGACAAATGTGTCATTTTATTTTTAACAAAATTGTAGTTGAAATTGTAGGACAAATGTGTCATTTTATTTTTAACAAAATTGTAGTTTTCATTTTATACTAACAAAAAAAGGAAAAAACGAACGTGAAAAATGGACAAATGTGTCATTTTATTTTTAACAAAATTGTAGTTTTCATTTTATACTAACAAAAAAAGGAAAAAACGAACGTGAAAAATGTTTGCTTATTAAATTTTGAAAAATTCGGAGTTCGAAGAGCCCGAAGAAGGCGGAAATTAAAAAGAAATTGATCACCGAATAAAATTGATGTGGATCGTCATTCCTTTTTTTCCATAGATCGAAGCCAATCCAAAAGACTTTCACGAGTCCGGCCGCCTCGAGACGACGAGCCGAACCAATTCTTTCGCTATTTGGGTCCCGAAAACTTCGTACAGTCAAGAATCCTTCGGAGGGAGTATCAAAAACTGAGCCAAAGTCCAGTAAGCAGCGAATCGCTGCTGGGTAAGTTTTCTCAATGATAACAGCGAAAATTCACTCGAACCAAATTTACTCGATCCCATTAGATTCAGTCAAGCATAAAACAAAAGAATCGTCGCCAGCACTTTTCATCCAGCGAAATCGACGATTTAGTCCCATCAACTTGTTTTTCTCCTTTTACTCGCTTAGGGTAAACCACCCAGTACTCAGCCAGAAACCTGTAGTCGGCCTCTGCCTATTCTTTGTATGAGTAGGAAGAGTACGAAAGATATATTTTCCACTCTTCGCACTCATGTAAGGCCGACTATTGGTTTCTGGCTGACTATCGGGTGTTTTACCCTATATGATTTATATATAACTGGGGTCCATCACGCGCGCTGAAGCGCGCGAACGGTTTTCTGGTAGCGCTGCAGCGCTCCTTTTATGTATAATAACTTATCGAGATATGTGACAGCTTCTTGAAACCAACTTATTTTGGAGCAGAATTCGGACCTCCACTTTTTCCTAGTGAAAACCATGGCTCAAATTTTTTAAAGTTGGCGCCGTCACAACATTTTTTTGCTCTATAATATAATAATTGTTTAGACCTCCACTCTTTCTTATTGTGAGTGATGGAGGAAGTCTCTTCTAGTCATTTGCGTTCCTGGATCATATTTGATCCACAATTTTTGAAAAAAAAATATATATATATATTTCAACCCCGAAGCTGTGGCTCTATGACGAGTTTTCGTAGATCTGGCAATTCCCAGTGATGGAGAAAGTCTCCCTGCGTGCTCTCGTGAAGAGTTCTAGTCATTCGGGCTCCCGGATTAATTTTTATCCACCATTTTTGAAAAATAAACATATATACAAATTTCAACCCCGAAGCTGTGGCTCTATGACGAGTTTTCGTAGATCTGGCAATTTCCAGTGATGGAGGAAGTCTCCCTGCGTGTCCTCGTGAAGAGTTCTCGTCGATTGCGTTTCTGGAAAATTTTTTACCCACCATTTTCCGAAAAAACTAAATAAATAAATTTTCAATCCCGAAGCTGAGGCTCCATGACGCGTTTTCGTAAATCTGGCAATTCCGAGTGATGGAGAAAATCTCCCGGCGTGTCCTCGTGAAGAGTTCTAGTCGTTTGCGTTTCTGAAAAAATTTTGACCAACCATTTTCTGAAAAATAAAAATATAAAATTCCATTCCCGAAGCTGTGGCTCTATGACGAGTTTTCGTGGATCTGGCAATTCCCAGTGATGGAGAAAGTCCCCCTGCGTGCTCTCGTGAAGAGTTCTAGTCGATCGCGTTCTGGGATAAATTTTGATCCACGATTGTTTAAAAAAAAATATACATAAATTTAAAGCCCGAAGCTGTGGCTCTGTGACGAGTTTTCGTGGATCTGGCAATTCCCAGTGATGGAGAAAGTCCCCCTGCGTGCTCTCGTGAAGAGTTCTAGTCAATCGCGTTCCTTGATAAACTTTGATCCACGATTTTTGAAAAGAAAATATATATAAATTAAAATCCCGAAGCTGTGGCTCTATGACGAGTTTTCGTGGATCTGTCAATTCCCAGTGATGGAGAAAGTCTCCAAGCGTGTCCTCGAGAAGAGTTCTAGTAAATTCCACTTTCATGCATACGAAAAAAAGTTTTATTCCGATAGGAACATATAACCGCACGCGTATATACGCAACTGTCAAACCAACGGCCGGAACTGTCAGACTGACAGTGGGAGAGTCAAAACACGGTGTATAACAGGACCGACCAATCACAGGACGAATAAAACGACAACAATAACGTTCGAGATATATCGTTACTTAGAACTTTGTATAAGGGGATCCTTGTCCTTCATGTACTATATGTACTATATGTCCTTGTCCTTCATGTACTATATGTACTATATGTCATGTACTATAGGAATTATATAAAATTTATCATGTAATATATATACATAGTGTACACATAGTATATGCATAGTATATACATAGTGTATGCATAGTGTATACATAGTGTATACATAGTATATACATAGTATATGCATAGTATATACATAGTATGCACATATTATATACATAGTGTATACATAGTATATACATAGTAAATACATACGCTATCTGAATTGTATAAAGTTTACTATATATATATATATATATATATATATATATATATAGTTGGAGTCAAGTCCGGGTGAACGACCGCTCGTCTCGGAGACAGCGAGCACAGTCGGCAATCCTTCTCCTCGTTCGCTTCTTACATTCTCCTCTCCTTTTCCCTGACATTCTCATATTCTCTCCTTCTCTACATATCACTTCGTTTCTCGTGTGTCATGGTGAAAGAGGCTCGATCGAAACGCTGGACAAGCGAGGGAAACGATCGTTGAATCGAGGCGATCGAGCGAATCCTATTCGGCCTTTCTTCTCTCTCCCTCCTGGCCACTTCCCTTGTCCTGTTTGTCGATATACTTTTCTCCACGTTCATCGAGACACACGCGGACGCCATGAGTTGTTATACCGCGACAATTAATCTGTAGGTCATCGCTTCTGTCCTTTGCTTGCTGTGGCTGCCATCCGAAATTTAGCGCAAACATTGCTCTCGGTTTCTCCGCGCTTCTTCTACGTGGAGAACGACACCGCGTGGTCGCCGATCATACGATCTTGTACGTGCCATCGTAGGCGAACTTTGGAAATGGTCGGAAAACGAGGATTCTTTTCGCGATGTTTGTTTTAAAGCCTGAGCGACAATTGGTTTTCCATTCATTTTTAATATCCGTAGACACAATACAATTAACGCACTTCCCTGTGTGTGTCTACTGAGGGTTAAGCGAAAATTACGTTCGAACTGATGGCATGAAAATTTTTCATTCTGTCCAAGTTCTCATCGCTTGAATGCAACGGAAAATACCTTTTTCTATTAATTCTTTGTTTAATTTCAAAAACCATGACAATTTTCGTACCTATTTTCTCTTTGAAGCCTGAAAAAAATCGTTTTATTGTTCTGGACAATAATGGAATGAGAATCTTGAGATCTGCTCGAAAAAAAAGAATTTCAATGCATTTCGACGTTCCAATGTCTTGTGTCTTTTGTCTTGTAACTTTTTGACGAAACGTGACTTCAATTTACACGCGTTTAGATGGAAAAAATAAAAAATTGGAAATTAAATATCTCGAATTCTAAACGTCAGAAAATTTTTCTTCATAGGAGAAAACTGTTAGTTTTGGTGCTAAGAACGTTTATACAAAATTTTGAAAGAATTCTGAATAAAGTCGTTTCGTGATAGTTACCTTAAGAGATCGAGCATAAAAGCGAGTCGATGAGCGCGGCTACACGCCTCTGTGATTTTACCAGTGACTGCACGTGCGTAATGGACGAAACCTCGAGAAGCGAGTGTCCCATTGCTCGATCGTCAAGCATCGACGCCGAGGTTCGTCAGCGACGGCGATAAGGTCCGAGAGTTTCGATCCGCAATGAAAATCGTCCGATTCATTCAGATGAAAAAAAAAGTTTCCAGCTCTTTGAATTTGAACGAAAAACAAATTCGAGTCCTTGCTGTCCATTGGGCCGAGGAACTTGGCTAGAAAAATCAAGACACAGAGCTCTGTCGTTTTCTTTATTATAACTCTGAATAATCCACCGATTACGCGTTCGTAATGAAGCAGACTTCGGATCTCGCAACAGGCGAGCAAATTAGATCTCCGACGACATTCTTCGGTCGTAACTCGATGCTCGATCGATGTAAAATATTCTGAATCGCAGGCTTCCACTCGAGTGTCAATGAAATTCGCTTTTCAAGTTTCTTGCTTCAAGAAACATAGCATTTCGATGGAAATGGACTGAAAAACAAAACAAAGGTCTATTTCGTCGAGTAATGTTGAAAATCATCTTCAAAAATGTCCTCCAAACCTCGTAAAAAAAAAAAATGGGAATTAACCCTCCGTAGACACACTGCTACAGTTAGGGCGGCACCTCCCTAGACACACATGGGTCTGGGGTGTCTTATCGTTTTAGACTGTACTTGGACTCGTTTAAAAAATCGTAAAAAATTCAGGAAATTAGGTTTGGATCTATAGATTTTGTTAAAAATCGTCGATATTTTATTGAATACGTTACACTAAATATTTTTGGATAATTGCAAAATTTTCATTGTTTTGGCAGTATATTTGGTTTCTAACGGAATTGTCAGCGAAATTTACGAGTGGAAAGACAAAAATTTGCTTCCGAAGAGACTTTCTAAAATATTTCTTGCTGCAATGACACAATTTTTGGGATTATTCCCAAAAACGTCGAACGTATCGAAGAAAATATCGATCTTTTTCAACAAAATTTTCTTTTTCGTGTGTTTTATGACTCTGAAGTTTGCAACGTTGAGATTCAACGAAAAATATTTAATATATTTATTATTTATTGAATTTAGAAAATCATGGCAATTTTTCTTGTCGATTGAGTTTTTAGGTCGCAAGAGAGGATCGTTTTATTGTCCAGACCAAATGTTGAATAATAATTGTGAGCTCTACTGAAAAAAGAACAGAATTTCGTTGCATTTCATCGACGTAAACTTCAACATCGTCGTTTTCTTTGCATTTGGTCTGTTCGGTTTCTTCCTAGACCCCCAAATAAACGTCTCATCCGATCCTGGACGATACTACATAAAATTTAGTCATCAGTCTCGATAATAAAACGAAGGAAAACAAACGCTTTTATGAGTTGCTTCGAAATAATTCAAAGGAGCTCATCATACAAAATAGTAACATGCTGTACACATAATATTTAGCATGAATGGCAATCGTCACGACAGAAAACTTCTGTACACGAGGTTATGCGAATATTTAGTGCGCGAAGAGCACGAGCAAAACAAGGGACGAGAGCCTCGCAGCTAGAGTTGGCAAACGTTTATTTACATCGGACAGCACGAATCATATTTCACCAAGGCGAGCTTGCTGTCTTATGCATGCTCCTCCTACTCGTCTACATACGCCTATATATGCATATTACTTGGAAGAGCCCCCTCTCGAGCCTTACCTTGCATTTGGAACATTAACCACATGTATATCTTACCAATCGATATAAACGTGAATGTTGAATAGCACGTGGGTAGATATATATTTATTTTCCTCGAGTTCTGAGGTCCGGATACAAATATCTATTGGTATATACGCTCCAGACATACTTGGCATTGGTGTCAGCGCCAAGTGCGATTGGCAGATCCATATACAGGCAGGCCTTAAGGTCATCCTTCGGAATTTCACAAATAACGCATCAGGAAACTCGAAAGGTTACGATTTTTAAGATTTTTTGTTCGTTACGTCGTTAACGAAGGGCTGACGAGAACGATTTGCTGATTATTCAATGTTATCGAAGCCTTTTCACTGTTTTCATGTCCACGTGACCTTGAAACTTTCACCGACGTTTCCACGACACCGCCTATATATTTCGATCTATTTTGTTTGTTTGTTTATCTTGCTCGCAGTACGTGCGAGCAAGCGTGGAACGTAAAGTTTATCAATGTAGCTATTCACAGCGGATCTTCCACCGATGACGACAGCCACGCTGTTTTTTCGTTCTGTCGTCTGTGCTGCTGCACACCTTGTAGAAGGGCATTGCTCAGCGTATTCACGATTTAACGTATTTATACGTGGGCGTGTGATCGCTTTATTCACTCGTTCAAGTGAATATTTTTAGATGCAAATTTCTTCGCTCAGTCTTCGAGAAAGTAAGAGTTTTAACACTCCGCGGATCATATGGGTCTTTTCGACCCAAGCGACAAATTTTTTCGAAAATCTTGTTTTTTAAAAACGTTATATTTCGAAATAAAACAGATGCAGCGATTATTAAAACTATGGAGACAGAAAATTATGTAGAATCAATGGAGAATGTTGCAGAATTTTTTCACATTTTTTTCTCTCCAAACACGTGAGATATACGTGGCAGGACGAAAAGAACAGTTTAAGAGCATTTTTATAATCGGAATAACCCTCCGTGGATCATAAGGGTCTTTCAGACCCGAGCGACAACTTTTTATGAAAATTTTGTTTTTTAAAACGTTTTATTTAAAAATAATACAAATTCAACAACTATAAAAACTAAGAAACCTCAAAGTAGAATCAATGGAGAGCATTCCAGAATTTTTTCAGATTTTTTTCTATCCAAATACGTGAGATGTACGTGGCAGGACGAAAAGAACAGTTTAAAAGCATTTTTATAATCGAATTAACCTTCCGTGGATCATAAGGGTCTTTTAGACCCGTGCGACAACGTTTTTTTTGAAAATTTTGTTTTTTAAAAAGTGTTATTTATAACAAAACGAATACAACGACTATAAAATCTATGAAACCTTGAAGTAGAATCAATGGAGAGTATTCCAGAATTTTTTCACATTTTTTTCTCTCCAAAAACGTGAGATGTACGTGGCAGGACGAAAAGAACAGCTTAAGAGCATTTTTATAATCGAATTAACCCTCCCTGGATCATAAGGGTCTTTTAGACCCGAACGACAACTTATGTTCGAAAATCTTGCTTTTAAAAACGCGTTATTTATAATAAAACAAATGCAACGACTATAAAAACTAAGAAACCTCAAAGTAGAATAAATGGAGAGCATTCCAGAATTTTTTCAGATTTTTTTCTCTCCAAATACTACGTGAGACATAGTCGCAGGACGAAAAGCCCCCACATGACTCGGTGTGCCATAAAAAATCATATGATCCGCGGAGAGTTCAACAATATCGAATTTCCATTTCTTCTATGCAATCAACTGGACGTATCAGCCCTCAATAAATCGCACCCAATTGCAAGTTGGCCGATTTGTCGACGTTGCTTTATCGGTTGTTGACAACATGTGACTTTTGCAAATACTGAATTAGTTATTCGCCATTTCTCTATTATTATGTGGCAAACTCGCCCACGAGCGAAACTCACCAGAGGAGAATAACTGTCGTAATATTATAGGATACGTGTGTATCTCGTTGGTGGGAAAATATGGGACGTCTGGAAAGGCCACCAAGAGTCCTTGAGTGTAACGTGCGCTCACGCCTATTACACGCAGATACGAGAGAGCCAGAGATATGTGACGTTTCACTGATACACATCAGAGTAAGGGACAGCACGAACTCGGATTATTCCTCAGCAATAAACTCGCACCGACATTTTCCAATTTTTTTCTTTGCTTTGTATTTTATTTGGAAAATAATTCACCGTTGGATCGTGAATCCTAAAATACGAAAAAAAAAAAAAAACAATATAGAATCGCGTTTTGCATTTGAACAAATTTCGCCATGACCCGAAAAATAGATCCGGACGATCAAAATCTGGGATTTGTCACGAACTTGACGTTTTGTTTTTTTTCTTGAGAGTCTCAAACTCTCGAAATTCCCTTTGGACAGTAAATTTCGCATCGTTCGAACGAAAGTCCATTTTTCTCTGCAGCTAAGTGCATGAAAAACCGAATTAGTGAAAAAAAATAGAGTCTCGTTAAAATAAAAATTAGTTTATCTTCGAATCGTCAATCCAGTCTTCGAATAAATTAATTCCATCAACTTTTGAAGCCGCAGTAGAAAGAATATGAGTCGGAAATAAATGAAGTTTCGATTAAAAATAAACATCAATTACGAGAAATTCTATTTTTCATTTTTCAAAAACATTCGAGCTTTCGATATTGAATTGAACAAGAGAATTCAGCATTTTTCTAAAGTAAAAAAAAAACACACAAAATAGATCGTAGTGTTTATGATAAATTACGAAGATTCGAATTTCGATTGAGAAACAGTAACCCACAGTGTGTCTAACGAACAACCTTTCCAGCAGGAATATTCAAACATAATTATTAACCCTCCGTAAGTATCAAGCCTCCAGCCCATTCAGACAATGGTTCGAATTTCTCATTTTTCGTATCGATTATCATGAAATAACAATAACAAAAAACAATTTTTATCCATAACACAGTGCAGGCTCTCTTTCTATAAATTCAAAACTATTTTCCTGGATTTTTTCCGATTTTTTAAACGAGTCCAAGTACAGTAAAAAACGGTAGGACGTCAAAGACCCATGTGTGTCCAGGGAGGGTTGAAAAAAAAAACAGAAAAAGAAATTTCCAGCCCATCCAGCGAATGGCGTGAATTTCTCGTTTTTCGTATCGATTACCATTAAATAACAATAACAAAAAACAATTTTTATCCATAACCCAGTGCAGGCTCTCTTTCTATAAATTCAAAACTATTTTCCTGGATTTTTTCCGATTTTTTAAACGAGTCCAAGTAAAAAACGGTAGGACGTCCAAGACCCATGTGTGTCTACGGAGGCTTATAAAAATTGATTTTGCACCGTTTGAGATGAAGCTGAACGAGTGTCTCGGTGCGAGAAAATTCTTGAGTGCTCTCTCTTTCTTCGAAGCGATCTTTCTCTTTAATATTTCTTTCCATCTCTCTCTCTCTCCGTCTCTCCATTTGCCTCTCTTTTCGGATGCTGCTTGGGATCTTATTCCGTTATATCAGTAAAGTGTTTTATATATATATATATATATATATATATATAAATGGAGGAGAGATGCGATGACGTGGACGAAAGAGGCTCTTTTATGTATCGCAGCCATCTGCAGACTTCTCTCTGCCACTGAAGAATCTCTTTGGTGCTTAACGTTGATCGATTCCAAGTCAAACACTGGCTGTTCAAAAAGAGGTTGAACAAACGTTCTTTGATACGAATTAGCGCGAGTCTCGTTTTGTTTTAAATCATTTATTTATTTTTTTCATTTTTATTAACCTCCTCATAGCAATTGACAAGAAAATAGATGGAACTTGTACACCGGACGAGGCGATAAAATAATACTTTGGAATATACTCGCTATTCCTCGTACCTTTATTCTTTGTTGCCATCCTACGCGGGCATTCGGTTCAAATTTCTCGAACGCGGCGAGTATAAAACGCCACATGTCGACCGTATGGGAGAAAAAGCATGCCGCTGCTTCTTGGCCCTCTTTTCGCCGGAGAACGCGCAAGCAGTGTACGCCGCTTCTATACGAGCCCGAGAGAGAAGGGACGAGAAAGATGCGGGCAGCAAGAGCAAAAAAGAAACAACTCGGCGAAGAATACGCGTAGCGAGAGAGCCACTTCGCATCCTCTTACTTTTCTTTTCCTATCCTTCCTTCCTTTCTCTCCCTGCTCCGCTGCTTCTTCATCTCCTTCTTTTCTTTATAAACGCTTTTTGTGGCCCAAATTCGGGCGATCTTCCGATACTCCCCCTGCCGGAGGAACGAAAGACGGTCAATGGGTAAAACGCACGATTCGTTTGCGAAGAAACATTTTCGGAGACCCTGATACCCGCCTAGAGGAAAACACACACTGAAAACAAAATTTCGTTGGAAAAGATCGATATTTTGTTCGATACGTTCGACTAAACGTTTTTTTGAATAATCCCAAAAATTGTGTCATTGCAGCGAGAAATCTTGTAGAAAGTCTCTTCGGAAGCAAATTTGACACTCGTTCCAATCGTAAATTCCGCTGACAATTCCGTTAGAAACCAAATGTACTGCCAAAATAACGAAAATTTTGAAATTGCCCAAAAATATTTAGTTTATCGTGCTCAACAAAATATCGACGATTTTTGACAAAATTTCATTTCCAGTGCACACGCAGGCTTCTCATGACAATCGAAAACACGACTTTGAGGTCAAAGGAAGGTTAACGGGGCTACGGGGCCATCGTAAAAACAAAATACCCTCGTTCAGACAAGCTTCCAATTCGCTGGTGGAGAAAAAATGATCGGAAACTTGTTTAGAACTGAAGCAAAGACACATCCGAGCTGAAAATCTTAAAAACTCGTCTCAAAGACGAGGTCAGAGGTCAACGATTATCAGCAGAGATCTCTTGCGAACGAATGATTCGCCAAGACCCATGGGTTTCACTTGCAAAGCAAAATAATCGTAAATACTAGTGATTCGCGTTGAAAACTTGAAAAAACGACGTTCAGGAAAATCCAAGTAGCGGAAAGACGACCAGAGGTCAACAGAGGTCATTTGTAATGGGTTTTAAACTCCATCGCTAGTATCTCAAACCGCAAACAGCAGGCTTCTCGCTTTATCGTTAACGAAAGTCGTTATTTTATCTCCGTATCATTTTTATTTATTCATTTGTTTATTATTTTCTCGAATCAAGATTTCGAGCTGCTTTCGTGAAACATCATCGAAGAATTTTATCCAAAAAATTCTAACCGAGTATATTTTGTATCGTTGCTCGATGAGAATTATGGGCGTTGTGACTGATGTAATCTCTGCAAGTTTAGTGATTGTGAATGGAATGTACCATGGCCCCCATACTTCTTTTTTCTTCTGGACTTTGTCTCATCTCGCAATCAAGCTATTTCGACATTCAGAGGGAGTTGAATTTTTTTATCAATCCTCAACGTGTGGGAGGCTCGGACTAAGATGTACGAACGAATAGCCTAATCGGGCGATGCGATATTCATGAACCTAGAATCGACGTAACGCTCTTCAGAATTAACGTCATTCCAAAATACCTTCTGATTGAAAAAAATTATCATAAAAAACACTCTTTCGGAAATAATTAAATAAATAATCGAATCAAGAGACGCGGCAGCGGCTCGACGCCAAGTTAAATAAATAATCGAATAAATAAATAAATATTCAGAGAAATAATTAAATGATCAAATAAATAAATAAATAAATTGTTGAATGTGTTTTTTTTTCAAGAAATTACAGAAACTCTCCAATCGAAAAAACGGCCTTCAAACTGAACGTTGCAAAATAAAAAAAAAGGAAAATTCTGGATTATGAAAATTTAAAAATGACAGGGCACAGTAAAGAGTTTGTTGCCGCTGCCCGTCATTTCGATTCGCTTCTTTTTCACACTTGTCCTCCTGAAAAACTACAAAAGATGTTTTTTTCTTTGGATTCTTTCTAGATTATTTACACTTTTTTCGTAGAGGAAAAGTGATAAATTTCTTGGTCTGTTGCCAAGGTGTTACGGAGTCAAAGTTGCAGCGCTCTAGTGCACCCCATTCGTATAGAAATGAGAGGCCGGTTTTTGCATGTCCGGACACGAAGGGTTAATATTGATTTGGCTATAAGGAACGCTCTGCTGCCGCGATTCTCCCTCGAGTTTTTCATCAACGGATCGCTCTTTACTTTCCGAGCTTCGTGTGTTAATAAAATCATTCCCAAATCTCATGAGCAATTAATTATATTCGCTCGTTATGTGTTCTTGTTCTCGTTTCCATATAATACTCGTTTTCCTTTCCCCCCACCTCCCTCCTCTGCCTCGTCTTTCTCTACCGAGACATTTTGGACCACGAACAAGTTTCAACAACGAGAAACGAGAGAAAAAAGCCGCGCGGACACGTTAGAGCGCGGAGGGGCTGCGAGAGAAAGAGCGCTCTCCTTCTCCTCCTCCCCACCGGTTCGACTGCTCGCTCTCTCTCTCTCTCTCTCTCTCTCTCTCTTTCTCACTCGCTCTGTCGCTCGAACCGTCGCGGTTCAGTTTTCAGTCTCCGATGCACCGTCGATCGGTGAAGAACGTGACGAAAATCTAAATCGCAGCTAATAATTCCGTAAATTTCCGAAAGAATCTGACAGGCGCTTGAAATCTTTGGGATTTTATTGTCGAAAGCAGCGTCCGATTTATCGATAGAAAATATTTTTTCGAATTATTTTCGCGTATGAATCGCACGGAATTTCTCGTGTCTCTGGAATTACGAATTTTTGAGTGCGCGACCTCGATTCGAGTTACACGCGAGGCTCCACACCGGTGAAGCAACGAGAGAGAGAGAGAGAAATGTGTCTTGCAACTCTTTCGCTTTTTTAGCGACTTCCCCCGAAAGTGGCGCGTTACAAATGCCGAGAAATACATAAGAAATCCATGAGGTGGCAGCAACGTTTCGGAAAGAGTCTCCGTATGCCTCTTTCGTCATAGACACACAGACTCGAAAAATTGATTTCCTCGTTAAAAAGATTCGTGACGTTATTACGAAGAATGTGACGTGGAATGTTTTCTTTCTTTATTTTCCCTCCGGAAAGTACGCTCGAGATTGATCCCCCCGCCGCGCGATGAGTGGATTCGCTTGTTGCACGGATCACGAGAGCTGTTTCCACAGCTGTGGGCTGTGGTTATGTGCAGCGAGAGCAACAAGTGGCCCACGAGCGGTTCGAGCGCCCGAAACGCTCTCAACAATTTAGTTTTCTTTTTCCTTTCCCATTTTCTCGACAAACTTATTTTTCTGGACGTTTTTAAAAACTGAAAAATATCAATGAATGCGAAGCAGAGGTTAAGTTTTCTCGGGATTCTGTCCGCGGTATCGAAGTGACGTCGTCAATCGCGATCGATACTCAACGCCTTCTCGCACCTCTGATAAAACGTGCGGTGCGAATAATAACGATAAAGTTTTTAATCGCTGCGTAGCGAGAAATGGCGCGCGGTGCAATGTGTCTCGGAAGAATTAAGGGGGCGATTATCGAAGTCGCTGGACTTTAAAGAAACGAATAAATAAATTTCTTATCCATCCTCTAAACTCTATATAGTGATTTAATGTTTGCTTAATTAGTCACAACACGAAATACTGTGTTAATAAATAGACAAGCAAAAAGCTTGTTCCTCGCGGCGAATAAGCGTCTCTCGTTATCTCTAAAGTTCCGCCAAGTCTCAAGAGCCCGCTCGTGGCGATTCTCCGCACTATGAATCTTCGTATACGTACGAAGCGATAAGGAAACACTCGCGCATACAACAAACAACACGCATTTGGCACGTCATCCATTACTATGGTGCCCCAACATTTCATCCTTCCTCACGAGCCACCTCGATCTTTGTTCGCCTCGGAGAGACGCTCGTTCGGGCCTCTCGATCATCGTTTGTCTCGCGTTCCATCCAATTAACCAACAGTTTCTCCCTCGCTCAGTGAATCCTCGTTCCCACGCGGCCACGTGTATCCGCCACTGCCATTTTTTGAATCCGACGATTCCTGGTCACGTGATCAACGACTCTCACATATTTCGAGAGTTTTCAACTTATTCGTTAAGATTAACGATACTTTAAGGACTTTGTTGATGAATTTAGACTGAAAGGGTAGTGTCTATAGCGACGAGTGACCATGATGAAGTTCAAATCGCTGTTTCGCAGAGGACAGCCAAGCCATCCGCCATCCCAATCTCAATCGAATCAACAACAACAACAACAACAACAGCAAACGTTGCGTCAACCCAATTCTTCCTCCTTGCCCAACGTCGAGGGCAAACCCGAGCCTTGTCCTCTGCAGCCGACACAACAAACACAAGCCCAACAACAGCAGCAACAACTCGCCGAAAACTGGCCCAACGCCGGACGAGACACGCCGAGGAGCAACGCGGCCAAGCTACCCAACAAAGTCTCGGCCAAAAGCTCCTCCAGAATGCAAGAACTCGAACGAGAACTTGACCTCTTACGAAAAGAACGCTCCCGACTCGAATCTCGCCTCCGGGAACACTCGGCTGATTCCAAAATCTCCGAACAACTTCGCAACGAACTTGCTGCCTTAAAGGTAATCCCTTTTTTTTTACATTACACGAGTTCGAAACGTTGAGCTTCAACGAAAAATCATTTTTCTATTTATTTGTCTCTGAGGAGGTTGGCTACGCACAACAATCTTGCCATAAGGACGTTGTATGCAAAACTTTTTATCGATATTTAATAGCTCGCGCAATTTTAAGAGGATTCACCATGTAGAAGTCGAGATATTTATAAAAATCACTATTTTCAATAGTTTCTCATAAGAGCGTGTGTTAAAAGTTGCAATTTTCAACATTAAATATTCCGATTTCTAGATGATGAAGCCTCTCAAAACTTTGCATTCACTTTTATGTAACATCGAAGAAGCTTTATTTAGTTTTTCAAAAAAATCGATCGTAAATTTTTTTCGAAATTTCGTTTATTATACAACAAGTACAGATTACCTCGGACAATCTTGGATTTGGAGTACGTTGTTCTTTGGTCAATTTGTTACAACTTTGTTTAATCAACTTGGGCTCGCAAACCACTTTGTATGTGAGAAAAACTGAAAACAAAAATTTAGATTTGACCGTCGCCATACAACGTCCTTAAAAGCATAAGAAAATTCGAAATGATTAGAATTTAAGGGGGTTGGCTACATACGACAATATGATAAGAATTTCATAAAATTTGGTGATAACATTCTTTAGCATCAAGTACGATGACACAATTTTTTTTCAAATTTTTCGTCTACATAGTTGACGAATAATTGGAGTTTACTATATGCAAAAGATATATCTATATATATCTGAATCGTATGCTCATGCATGTAAACTCTAGTGTTCAATAACTCGAAAACTATGTAGAAGAAAAATCTTAAAAAATTTGTATATTTATATTTAATACTAAAGAATATACTCACCAAATTTCATTAAATTGTAATCATTTCGAATTTTCCTATGCTTTTGAATGACGGTGAAGTTTGCATCGTTGGAATTCAACGAAATTCTTCTTTTTTTGTGGCAAAGTTTATTATTCAAATGCAGAATGTAATTACGAATGTAAAAAAATCGATTTTCGCGACGTGAAAAGTACATCCGCTCGAAAAATTTGGATGACTTTGAAAATTAAAAAATTCGTCAATAAAAATAAATTTTTTCTGCCGCAGTGTTCATAGAAAAGATGTTGGCAATCGTCAGAGACAATTTTTGATGGCACTGAAGTTTGCAACGTTGAGATTCAACGAAAAATACATTTTTCTATTTTTATATATTTTTTTTTTTTCTAATTCAATAACCACGACAATTTTCGTACCGATTTTGTCTTCGGATCTTAAAAAAGATCGTTTCAATGTCCTGATCAAATATTCAATAAGAATCTCCGGCTCTGCTCAAGCAAAAACAGAATTTCGTTGCATTCCAACGATGCAAACTTCAACATCGTCAATCGTTAGCTGATTCGTTCCCTTTTTCTTCCAAAGATAAACACAAAAACATCAGTTTTATCGAAAACCTTTTTATCAAAGTGAAAATCACCATAGAACGTTGGATTGTGACGTTCATTGGGAAACTTGGTACACAACGCATTCTATTGGCAAATGAGTCACTCCAGCCTAACCTGTTTAAGGTTAAGAGACACGGAGCGTGTCGCATTGCTCGCGAGAGAAATAACTGTCCTGACGATTTCAAGTTTTCTCCTATACAATCGATGATTCGGAAAAATAAAGATACGCGTTTTGCTCTGATGGGAGCCGATCGAGTCGTTATTTCCCGGAAATGTCAACCGCATCGGAAGAAATCGTGCGCGTCGCGTTTTCACCGATCAAGATCGTCATTTTTTTTCGTCTTTGTGAGACACAATGAGAGATTTTCTTGTAAAGCTTCGAGGGCACACAACTTTTTGCGGTTACTACTTTTTCTCAGATTTGATCACCCTCGCGAAATGGCGAGATCGACCGCCATTTTGAGAAGAATTTTGAATCTAATCGGTTTGAAAAAAAAAAAAAAACGATCGTCGCGTCGTTATTCGATCGCCTGTTCAGTTTCTAACCTACAAAAGGAATTTTGATTTTGGAACGAAGCCCAAAAATGATATGTTTTGTAGATTTCAATCATTTCTGACGGAATAACTGTTCATCACTGTCGTTGTTTTTCGTTCTCACGGAATCTTTTATTTAACGTATTTCGTTTTATTGCGTTAAAAATTTTGTGTAAACGTTCTCGGCACCAAAACTAACCATGTTGAAGTTCGCATCGTTGGAATGCAACGAAAATTGATTTTTTTTATAGTAGAGCGTAGAATTTTCTTACGATATTCGCCAACGCTAATGGGACAGTGTTCCTCGACATTCGAAAACTGAATTTACTAGAAAAATAGCAAAGAGTGCATAATTATCGAAATAATGAATAAAAAAATATATTTTTCGTTGTATTCCAACGATGCAAACTTCAGTGTCATCCAAAACTAACAGTTTTCTCCTGTGAAGAAAAATTTTCTGACGTTTAGAATTCGAGATATTTAATTTCCAATTTTTTATTTTTTCCATCCAAACGCATGTAAATTGAAGTCACGTTTTGTTAAAAAGTTGCAAGAAAAAAAAACAAAAGAAACGCGACTTTAATTAACACGCGTTTAGATGGGAAAAATAAACAAATTGGAAATTATAAATCTCAAATTTTAAACGTCAGAAAATTTTTCTTCAAAGGAGAAAACTGTTAGTTTTGGTGCCAAGAACGTTTAAACAAAATTTTGAAAGAATCCTAAATAAAGTCGTTTGGTGATAGTAATACCTTAACAGTTTTTAGATTCGAAACTTTCGTAATTTTCACAAGCTCAGCTGCACAGAAACCGTTTCATAATTTTCGTTGGATTCGAATGTTGGCCATGATTTGTAGAGCTGATGGCGAAACTGAAGGGCGCAGGCCAATGAGATTTGTGTGTTCAAATGCATTCGAACGTCGAGCCAATCACAATGGAGCGTAAAAATTTGTTTTTTCCTTGTGCGTTCGCACGACCCATTCAATATCCCAGTTCCCGAGGGTATAATAAGCGTAAATGAGGCTTTTCTATTTGTTTTTTTCTCGTCGTATTTGAACATGTACGAAGGGAACGATATCGAAAGACTATGCAAATATGTTTTCGCAACCTGTTATTTAGCGGACTCGCGGAATTCGTAAAGCGATAATGGTGGGCCGATGAAATTTACCGACAAATTGCTATTCTCACGAGTCTACCTATATATAGTGTACGCTAACGTAACTGTACACCATACACACACATGCCATGTGGTACATATATCTGTATAGACGAGGTAGAGAGAGAAAGAGAGAGAGAGAGAGAGAGAGAGAGAGAGAGAGCGCGAGCGAGATGAAGGGATAGAGGAAGCGTCGATGCACACGAACAGAGAGCTCTTCGGGCTCTGAAAATTGCTGTTAGACTGCAGCAAAAGGCGGCGTCGAATCTGTAGGGAAAGAAAGCCAAGATTACATGTTTCGCGGCGGTTTTCTAATGTAGTATTGTTTGAGAATGTTTGAGAGCGTGTACGAGCGCGAGACGCGACTAGAAACAAGTAGCACTTGTCCCCGCCAAAGATAGACACAAAACCAAGATATATTTCTGATTTATACACGACCAAATAATCCTCCCGCCCTCCCCTTTCCCTTCCCTCGTCCTGCCTCTTCGTTTCGCCGCTCTCGATCGCGCTTATCTCCGCGAAAAACAATTTCGATGGTAAATATATATTCGTGCGAGCTCCTCTCGAGAAATCTCTCGAACATAACCTCCAAATTCGTGACAGCTAACGTATTCCTTCTTTTTCGTGTGTGTAGCTTTACGCCGTTGTGTTTTCATGCGGGAAATGAGTTTACGGCGCGAGTTGTCAAGTTTTTCTTTGCAGAAATCGCCCATTTTTTTAAAACTGCGTCCGATTTCGTCGGCTTTTCTATTTTTCTCTTGTTAATTTGCTGCGGCTTTTGAAAAATCCCTTCTTTTCAGGAACAACACACCAGAGAAATAAACAATCTCACCGAAGACAACGAAGCTCTTCGAGCTCGACTGCGAGACGTCGCTCACTCGCCCCTCTCCGACTCTGAGAAACAACAACTCCTTCTGGACGTTACCAGGTTACACAACTCCGCACCGGCCTCTATCGCAGTCGCTCAGGATGACGGAAACGCGGCGGCTTCGAATGACACCGCCGAACAACAAACTTGCGCTACTCCCGATTGGGACAAACGTTCCTCCAGTTCGGTCTCGGAAGTTTCTGTCGCTTGCCTGCAAGACAGAATACTCCAGATGGAAGAAACTCATTATTCCACCAACGAGGAACTGCAAGCCACCATTCAGGAATTGAGCGATTTGCAGGTCAATTATTCTTCACTTTTTTGTTCTTTTTTCATTTGAATTTATAACAAAAATTTATACAAAAAATGAATTGAATTTATACAAAAAATTGTCAGATAAATATACGCTCAATTGGAGTTTTGTTCAGATTTAAAACAAATTTTTCGTCACCATGATTCCGTCTAGAAAAATTGAATATTTCATGATTTTTCAAATTTTCCATTCACAGGCACAATTGACCGAACTCCAAACCGACAACGAAAGGCTGACGGAAGAAAAAGGTGTGCTGCTCGAGTCTCTGTGCAGACAGACCGAGAAGCTTGAAGATTCGCGCTCCAAAGTCGACACTCTGCAAGGACTTCTCTTGCGGGAAGAACAACCGCAGGATTCGGCGAAAGGATATAACACGGAAAGAGAACAAAAGCTCGTAGATTTACTCAAAGTACGTTCCCACTTTTTTTTTTGGTGTGAAGAATAAAAATATTCATTTTGCCATACGAAGCAAAAGATTTTTCCGTCAATTTTTCATCGTACGAGAAAAATCCATTGAAAATGATTAGAATAATCAATTTTTTCATAATTTTGTCAGTTTATTTGCTTTATGAAAATTTCTCGACGTTTCTCGATGGTTTTCAGAGTTGTTATTATTTATATTTTCAGAGCGCTCAAGAGGAACGGGAGTCGTTGCTCCGAAAACAAGAAGAACTGACGGGAGAGCTCAAAGCTTTGCGATCATCGGCCGAGACGAGTTCGAACGAAACGGAGCGGCTTGCGCAAAGAGTGCATCTCCTCGAATCGACGGTCGACGCTTCGAACGTTGAGAGAAAACAACTCGAGCTTGAGCTCGCCGAAGCGAAACAAGAAGGCGCGAATCGTAGCATCGAAATAAGCAGACTCGCGACACTCCTCGAAAATGCCAGAGCCAAAATCGAGGAACTCGAACAATCGAGACAATTGGAGAGCAAAAGCGAAGCTGACGAACTATTGCACGCTGCCAGACGCGAAAAAGACACTCTGGAAACTCAAGCCGCTGCACTCCAAGAACAACTCGCTCGATCCCATTGCGATCATGATCGACTCCGCGATCAGTATTCTTTGCTCCAGGAAGAATACAAGGTTCG
Organism: Hyposoter dolosus; assembly: GCA_963921915.1. NCBI lineage: Eukaryota > Metazoa > Arthropoda > Insecta > Hymenoptera > Ichneumonidae > Hyposoter > Hyposoter dolosus. Next base: position 4,232,662 of record OY998140.1, read on the forward strand.
TCCAAACTTACGTTTTAACCCTCGACCCGTGAACCGGGCTCGTTTTTCGTTCGACCTTCTTCGCACATTCCTTCATATTTTGTCAAAATAAAATTATTACAAATGAGAATTGAGCAACATTCGATTCTCGCTTCAAAAAACAGTTTGAAGATTGACCATGAATTTTTTCAGATTTTTTAAATTCATAATTCTGGGTGTGATTGCTCGATATTTAATTTTAAAAAAATTATTAAAATCAGAAAAAAGGAATTTCGATTCTCGCTTCAAAAATATAGTTTGAAGATTGACCATGAATTTTTTCCGATTTTTTTATTCGTAATTGGCGAAGTGATTGCTCGATATTTAATTTTAAAAAAATTATTAAAATGAGAAAAAAAGAATTTGGATTCTCGCTTCAAAAATACGGTTTGACGATTGACCGTGCATTTTTTTTAGATTTTTTCATTAATAATTAGCGATGTGATTGCTCGATATTTTATTTTTAAAAATGATTAACATCTGAAAAAAGGAATTTGGATTCTCGCTGCAAAAATACAGTTTGAAGATTGACCATGAATTTTTTCAGATTTTTTAATTCATAATTGCGAGTGTGACAGCTCGAAGATCCCGATTCACGGATTGAGGTCTAAAAAAACATTCACACATTGACGGATCGATTTTTTGTCCCATTTTTCATAGCATTTCTTTCTCCCCGCAACCTCCATTGTTCAATAATCGACTTTCCATCGAATATAACGTTTTTGTCGTCTCCGGAGGTCTCTGCCACGAGATTTACCGATTTCCATCATTTTTTTCAACTCACCGAACGAAATCCGATATCGAGTCCAATTTTTTTCTTCACGCATTTGCTCAAGTGGGGCTCACGCTGGCTTTCTGAATTGTTTATTCGCGTAAAAACGTCATAAACGATTTCTAGGTCATTTTACAAGTTCTATGTGTTTTGTTTGTTTGTGGAAAAAAAATGGAAAATTTGTTGGACAGGTTGCGAGGAACAATGCAAAATCAGCGATCGACGATTTGGAGTACAGATTCAATCAGATGAAGGACGAACGTCTGTCGGTGAGCACGGAGCTGCAACTGGTACGAGACTCTCTGGCGGAGTTGCAGGCTCAATGTCAGCGGCATTTGGAAGACAAACGAGAGCTCAAAGCCGCGTTGAGTGACGCGCAAAGACGAGAGCGCGAGAGTCAATCCCATCAGTACGAACTCGAGAGAGCCCTCGAGGAAGAACGAAAATTGCGACAAGAGGAAAGCGCCGAGTGGGAACAATTTCAAGGCGATCTTTTGATGACGGTGCGCGTCGCGAACGACTTCAAAACTGAGGCGCAGAGCGAACTCGAACGAGTCGTTTTGGAGAACAAGGCGCAGCGAGATCGCTTGCGATTGCTCGAGGCTCAACTCGACAAGCTTAACAAGGGTATGTCGTTTCTTAGTATCGAGCCTGCAAGCTCTCAGATATTATAACGTTTCAGGAGTTTCCCTCCGCGACAAAAAGTCGAAAAATACGTGGGCATTTTTATTTTCCGGTTATTTACAATCAAGAAAATAATCTTTCAATCGGTGTATACAAACCTTCGAGTGCACACGTTCTATGAGTGCATACTCGGGTCAGTTCGACCCGAGGCTTTTTTCGAATCTTTGTATTTCGGTAAATATGCATTTTTTTTTTTTTTTTAACGACGATTTTTTAGTAAATTAAGCATTTTTTTTACTAAGACGAGAATCAAGGACGTTGTATGGAGAATTTTTGTATCGATAGAATTCCTTTAACGTATTACTATCACGAAACGACTTTATTTAGGATTCTTTTAAAATTTAGTGTAAACGTTCTTGCCACCAAAACTAACAGTTTTCTTCTCTGAAGAAAAATTTTCTGACGTTTAGAATTTGAGATATTTAATTTCCAATTTGTTTATTTTTCCCATCTAAACGCGTGTAGATTCAAGTCGCGTTTCTTTTGTTTTTGTTTTCCAACTTTTCGACGAAACGTGACTTCAATTTACACGCGTTTAGATGGGAAGTATAAAAAATGGGAAATTAAATATCTCAAATTCTAAACGTCAGAAAATTTTTCTTCAGAAGAGAAAATTGTTAGTTTTGGTGCCAACAACGTTTGCACTAAATTTTAAAAGAATTCTAAATAAATAATGTCGTTTTGTGATCTTAAATTTGCACCACACAAAGAGAATCTAATAGCTCGCGCAATTTTAAGAGGTTTCACTATGAAGAAGTCGCCATATTTATTTATAAAAATCACAATTTTTAACGATGTTGAAGTTTGCATCGTTGGAATGCAACGAAATTCTGTTCTTTTTTCAGTAGAGCTCATAATAATTATTTAACATTTGATCTGGACAATAAAACGATCCTCCCTTGGGACCTAAAAACTCAATCGACAAGAAAAATCGCCATGATTTTCAAAATTCAATAAATAATAAATATACAAAATATTTTTTCGTTAAATCTCAACGCTGCAAACTTTAGAGTCATAATTTTTAGTAATTTCTCTCAAGAGCGTGTGTTAAAAGTTTCAATTTTCAACATTTAATATTTCGATTTCTAGATGGTGAAGCCTCTCAAAATTTTTCATACACTTTTATGTAACATCGAAGAAGCGTTATTTAGTTTTTCAAAAAAATCGGTCGTAAAAGTTTCTCGAAATTTTGTTTATTATATAACAAATACCGATTACCTCGGAAAATCTTGGATTTAGAGTATGTTGTTCTTTAGTCAATTAGTAACAACTTTTTTCAATGAACTTGGGCTCGCAAACCATTTTGTATGTAAGAAAAACTGAAAACAAAAATATAGATTCGATCGTCGCCATACAACGTCCTTAAGTGCCAAAACGTTCGTTGCTATTAAATGCCAAATTGTTGGGGTCAAAACGACCCAGGATGCACTCGAAGGGTCAAATTTTTTTCAAATTTTCTAAAAATCTTGTGCAAAAAAACATCGGAGTAACTTTTCTAGATTCTTGCATACGAATTTCTCAAATTTTTGAAAATTAAGGAATCGAAGTAATTTTTGGTATAAAAAAAAACGCGATTTGAATAAGAATTTGGTTTTTTTTATTATTTATATGATTTTTATACGCCCGTTCGTGGCTGCGGGAGAAAATTTTTTTCGACGTTTTGAAAAAATGGTCGGGCTACTCCTCGAAATAGTATTTTTTTTTTTTTTTTTTTTTTTCGAAGGATAGAATCAATGGAATGATATTATTTTAGAGTGGCATTATTTGAATCTATAAAGCATGCACATTACTCACGTGCATGGAGCAACGATGATATGAAAAAATAAAGCACACAAGCTAAATGTTTCGAAAGACATTGATTGACTGTTTTGTTTGACGTGATTTTGCGCGTTAGACGGCAACGAAGCCGATGATATTCGCATGCCCGAAATTCCTAACGTTTCCGATCGCAAGTCTTCGAGTGTGATACTGAAACGCGGACGTACTATCAGAAAGCGAAGTGGTGAGCCCGTGCGCATTGTACCGATGAGACAAAGAAAATTCCCTTCGGATTCTGCGCTGGATCGATCAGCGGGAAAAAATCATTTCTCCTGTCCGGTTGTCCAGGTCGGCGAGCAATTGTTGACAGGAACGGAAGTTGAATTTTGTCCAATCGCTAATGAAAAAATAGTTGCAGCGGGAAAACGTAAAAGTTGGTCGGAAAAAGAGAGCGAAAGTCCGATCAAAGCCTCGAGCAACGAAGGGTACAAAAAACTTTATATTCCTGCCTCAGCCGATCGCGGGAATAAAAGAAAATCGAAAAATTATCTTCTCAAAAATATTCAAGGTATTGAGAATACGGGCAACGACGATTCTTACGGCATCAATGTTTCCAACAGCCGGTTCTTCGTACCGAAAAATTACCTTTATCTCGATATGCAACGATCCATGGACGACTTACGATTCGAAGTCGATCCCCAAATGGGAAAATTGTTTCACGAAAGTATGGAAAAAATTTCTAGGGTTGGATTAAATTACAACGGATCTTTGCCCAATTTGATTGGCCAGAAAAATTCCTTGCTCAATTTTTGCAATTCCATGTCCGATTCGAACGACGACGTTTTTTTGGATCCGGACAATAAGGACGGCGGACCGACGAAGCCGACGGCGCTCGAAGAAGACCCTTCCTCTCTCGAGTATAAAAGTTTAAGCTCCGACCAATCAGCCATCGATTCATTCGGTCCAAACTCTATGATTGAAGGAAATCACAAAAAATTAGACGAAACGCAATCCATCGCCGAGCCTAAGAATTCTCTCAGCAACGAAGCGATTGCTCTGATTGCGAAACCGATACTGATCGGCGATCCAGACACTGAGGACGATTTCGTTATCGGCAAAACATTGATTAATCCAAATCCGGCTCATATTATTGAACCAACGATTTTCCTGCCTCGAGAATCATCGACCAGTCCGAACAATTCAATGCTTAAAAATTATTCCAGACCCGATACAGCGCAGCCTCATTATCTCTCGAAGAAAGACCACGCAACCGTAAATTTTGCTCTCCCCAAAGAATCGCCCCCCAGAAGATGCAACTCGTGTCCAAACAGCAATGAGATTCACTCGAAATCCAGACTTTCGAGCCCGAAAGTAATGCAAACGAACAATGAGTCAATCAGGGATGCCAACCATTTCGTTAAAATCGATTCGAGAAGCAAAAGACTCGATACCTCAGGCGGCAGAGTCTCCGAATTGGCCAACCACCAAAAACGCATGAAATTGACTGAAAACACTGGCAAACTCTCGCAGAGACACGAACCTGATGGAATAACCAAATCTCTTGTGACAATCCCTTTTGGACGAACCTTCTCGTTGAAAGAAAAATTTGAGCCTATTGCCGAAGACGATGAGCTCAGACGAACCAAACGGCCATTAGGAATTCCGAGAGGCTGTAAGTCGGGACTCTTGTGCCAAATGCCTCATCCGAAATCCCACTCTTCAACGAGGATTTGGGAAATCGATGAATTTTTTATCGTTTTGTTTTCTTAGTGTTTGTATCGTCCTCGTTGGACTTTTTTTTTATTGTTAATTCACTTTTTCACACACGCTCTTTGTTTACGATATTGAAATTTGCATCGTGCGTTTTTTTTTTTTTTTTTTAAGGTATTGCTATCACGAAACGACTTTATTTAGTGTTCTTGCAAAATTTTGCATAAACGTTCTTGGCACCAAAACTTTCTCCTATGAAGAAAAATTTTCTGACGTTTAGAATTTTTGAGATATTCGATTTCCCAATTTTTTATTTTTACCATCTAAACGCGTGTAAATTGAAGTTGCGTTTCTTTTGTTTTTCTTCTTGCAACTTTTGAACGAAACGTGACTTCAATTTACATGCGTTTAGATGGAAAAAATAAAAAATTGGAAATTAAATATCTCAAATTTGAAAAGTCAGAAAATTTTTCTTCAGAGGAGAAAAGTGTTAGTTTTGGTGCCGTGATAAAAATTTTTAAAAGAATCCCTAATAAAGTGGTTTTGTGATGGTAATACGTTAATTATTCTTTGGCATAAATTTCCACAGTTTTTCCAATAAATTTGAAAGTCACTGAAAAAAAAAAAAAATCTCTGAACAGAAAGAAAAAATACAAATTTCAAGATCGCCAAAATTGTCGATCGCTCGTATAGCACGAGTCAATCCGCTTTTTTTCATATCACCATCTCGATGTCGTTTTTCGTCAGATTTTTTAGCTTATGGAACGTTTGAGAACTCTGCTAAATATGAGGCACTCACACATTCCGCAATTTTTGGCAAAAGATCTAGGAAAATAAATGAATTATTTTATTTCTTAGAAATGTCCAAACAAGCCCAGTTGCCACTGAATTAATGAAGAAATTTAAAATCCTCAAGGACTTTTGTGTCTTCATAACCGAAAATCGTTCATCTAGCCTTTTTTTTTCATGGACTAAAATTTTTATGATAAATTGGATTTGTTGAGAAACCAATTTCGAGACTCGATGCTGCCCGCTTACCGAATATTCATCAGCTCCTTTGTTTGGCACATTTTTCACTCTCTGATTCTGGAAACTCTCAACGAAGTTGACGAGCAAAGAATTTTAAATGTTCCACAGGGTCAATCGATTTTTCAGCTTTTTTTTTAGCTTCGCCATCGAAAAAAAAGATTCGACTTATCGTTTTGGGTGCTTAGAGCTTTGAATTTGTTGTCGCACTCGATGTTGATTGAATGGGGATTTTTCAAACGACTCATAGGACACGATTTGATAAAAAAAAAAATTGGGTTTCTATTTGCAGCGAACCAAAAAAGCATGCCACCGCCTATACCGAGGCCAGCGAGCACACCGACAGAAACTCAGCAGAGCGTGCTGAGCAGTGTCCAACAGGAAATGGCAGCTCGAAGAAAAGCTGCGAGTATATCGAGGCAGGACTCGAGGCTTTCGGTCAAATGTCTGATCGAGAGTATCGAGAATGCAACGAAACAGGCGAAAGCCGGTACGTGCGCTGACGGCGAGATTGACGAGTCTTCGCTTGGACGAGCATATTCGATCCTTGATGCTGACGTTATTAATTCAGCCCTATGCGCAGGACCAGGAAGTCGAAGCAGCTCAACCTCCTCCATCAATTCCATTGGAACTAACGATATACTTTCCTTGAAAACACCCCTCCGAGATCAACAACAGATGAACAATTTGATCGTTAGCAGTCACACAACCAACAACAACAAGACGCAAACGACCAACAACAGAAAAACATTATCAGGTAAATTAAAATTTACTTTTTTTTTTTATCGTTTAGCTGCCAATCATAAATGAGCTTGAGAAATATCATGTTGAAGTTTGCCTCGTGAGACGCCAACGAAATCCTGTTTTTCTTTGAGCAGAGCTCATCCGTCATTTTTACTTTTTGGCCAGGCTTTTGTCCTGGCTATTATTATTCTCATTAGAATAATTCTATAATAATTATTACAATAATTATATAACAATAATTATTGTTATTAATAATTAAGCTAAAAAAACTAAAAAAATAATAACAATGATTATTATTATTGTTATTAGATATTAATAATTATTATTATTATTATAATTATTTTTTTTTTCTAGTTTTTGTTAGTTTGATTATAGTTAAAATAATTAGTTAAAAAATAATTATTATATGATAATTATAATAACTATTATTGAACGATTATTTTTTGGGACCCGAAAACTAAATCGGCAGGGAAAATTGACGTGATTTAAAAAATTAAATAAATCAGCGAATAGAAATAAATATTTTTCGCTTATCCGAACGTTGCAAACGTCAGCGTCTTTGACGAGTTTTATTCGGGTCATTGAGAGTTAGTAATGTATTTACATTGAGATCGATTGCAACGATTTTCTTGATTGGAAATGTGAAATTTGTTGAATAACGCAGATTCGAAATCATCAGGACCAGGGAGCGGAATGAGTCCGGGCGAGCTTTTGGATTCGGCGGCCTTAAACGCAAAAGCGATCGATTTTGTGCAACGAAACAGCATCACCGATTTGTCCGAACGGAAAGATCCACTTTACGGTTTAGTTAAAAATGGCGGCTCCAAGAGGAACGCGTTACTCAAATGGTGTCAAAACAAAACTCTTGGCTATCGGAATATCGACATCACCAACTTCAGCAGCTCGTGGAACGATGGGCTTGCTCTGTGCGCCATTCTACATTCCTATTTGCCGGATAAAGTTCCCTATGATTCACTCACACCTTCCGAGAAAAGACGCAATTTCTCCATCGCCTTTTCCGCCGCAGAGAGCGTCGGTATACCTACGACGTTGGTTAGTATTACGACTCTACATCATTTTTTACTTTTTCACTCGAATTTCTTGAAAATACTTTGCCAACGTTCTCATTATTTGCATCTTTGGACTTGTCAAATATTAGTGGAGATTTTTTTTTAATTTCAACCGTAACACGATTCGCGGTTGACTTTATACACATTCAAATTTCCTTCGTGATCGCAGCCACTGGATAAACTTGGAACCTTTTTTTTCTTAATCCTTCGTGTACATACTGGGTCGTTTTGACCCCAACGAGTTTCTGTCATTTAATGGCAACGAATGTTTTGGCATTTCATTTTCCTTTTCGTAAAAAAATAAATTGAGGGCCATATAAACTGGATAATTTACTGCAAAAAACGTCTCTACGAAAAAAAAAAACAAAAAATGCATATTTACCGGAATACAACGGTTTGAAAATCGTCTCGGGTCAAATTGACCCTATAGGCATTCGGAGGGTTAATTTGACAATGTGCAAAAAAAGTATTCCATCCTCAAAAATAGAATATTTTGGATTGAAAATCATTTTTCTTGGCAAAGTATTTTGGAATGATTCGGAGAAAATAAAAAGAAACCTGAATATTTCGATAAATCTTGTTGAATTTTTTTAGAACATCGGGGAAATGTGTCAACTGGAGCGACCCGATTGGCAGCAGGTCATGACCTACGTAACGAGTATCTACAAGCACTTTGAGACTTGAAACTCGACGGGGACGTTTGTTCGGACGTGAGATATATGGATGGTTGATTAAGCGAGCGAGAACAATTGCATCTAGTCAGTCGAAATGTGAAATGAGAGAGCGAGAAGGAGAGAAAGAGAGAGAGAGAGAGAGACGGAAGAAAGAAAGAAAGAAAGAAAGAAAGAAAAAAAGAGAATTGGGGCTGGGCCGGAAGTATCGACGAGCTTGATTCGAATCGATCAAGCCAAAGAATCGTAAGCCTCACGTGTACATAATTTTGAGTTTTCGACTCTGACACGCCTTCGAGGCGATTGAAAGTTTGATTAAGCCTAACGCCATAGATGGAATTGCTTTTTTTATCATGAGACTGAAAGATTGGTGGAGAAAGGAAAAGAAAAAGGACTAAGAAAACAAAGATACTCGAAAATATTTGCCATCTTTTTTGAGTACACGCAGAATGGAGTAGCCGAGAGAAAGAGAGAGAAGAAGCGATCAATACTTTCGCTTGTTCTCCGTTTGTCAAGCCTAACGAGTTCAAGTATTTCCGTTCCTCGTACTATGAGTATTTTTCTAACGTATTATTTTTCTATACATATTATTAATATTATTATTATTTTCCTTGTAAATTAATTACACTGTCTGAGCTATGTGTAGGCTTAGGATCGTTGAATCAAGCATTACCTAATTTATTGCATCAGTCACGTTCAATAATTTAACGAACGAAAATCGTTCAAACTTTCTGTTTGTTTGTTTGTTTGTTTGTTTATTTTTTTTTTTTTCATGATACGGATAGACACTAATTGTCGATTGATCCCACCGCCGTTGCGGGGGACAAGAACAGGACATTATTAAGTTCTCTGTGATATAGCGTAATATAGAACCTGAAACAGAGATACGCGTTATCGTTATTGCTCTTGCTGATATACGAATTCCCCTTCCCAGCTCCTTTTATTTTCCTATTAAGATTTTTCCTTCGTACATACTACCTTCTGTTTTATTAAGTCATTTATACGAACTAGACAATACGCTGTCCGACATGAAACAATAAACTTGCCTGATGTATCTCGAAGTCACAGATTAATCAGAATCTTGATTTTATTTTAATGTAAATTTCCGCAAATGCAGCCAGAGGTGGGAGACACAAAGAAATATACGCTAAAAACGATTTACAATGTGTAGAAGTATTTATTCATCGTTTATCTTTCAATAAAAATTGTCCCGCGGGTTTAAAAAAAACAAAGAAAAGGTTTCGTAGTCTAGAAATATATTTACAGGCGTTGGGGTTTATTTACAAATCGGAAACCGGTCCCTGTTGACGATCACGTTTACTTCTTTACGATGCAATCAAGATTTTGGGGTTTTTTTTTTTTATTTCGTGCTTGGAAAACGATTTTCTCGCGTGCTCGAGAAAATTCAGTCAAAAGTTTGATGCAGTTGGTGGCTTGTGCGAAAATCGATCGGTTGTCGTCGAGGAAATTTATCTTGTTGCATCGGACTGATGATGGAACGCGTTCGGCATCGATTATACAAAATATCAGAAGTGATTTTTAGCGCGGAAACCTTTATCACGTTTCCGTTATGTCCATCTTGTCTTGATCCTTATCGCCGGAGTAATACTCGTTCGCCGGTTCGACTATCTTGTCCGTGTCCTGAGTATTTTGTCGAGAGTCTGGATCGGGCTCCGGTTGTCTGTCTTCTTCGGGAGGAAGCGCGTCGCAGGGTACGTCGTGCATCTGTACGCTCGGCGAGTGTTGGACCATTTTCAAATTGTCATAAACGTGCTTGGCGATCGCTTCGAGGTATTGTTTGCTATTGGCATTGTCTTGGCGCGTCACAACTTCCGGATGCAGCGTGAAGTCCGGGGCAAAGTACTCGAGGTATTCGGTGTACGGCAACTCGTTGCTGATCGGCTCGTCGACGAGCAACGAAGTTTCGTAAGTCCAACAACGCGCCACGTTCCTGAGAGTGTATCCTCCGCCGCCAACCGTCAACAGAGGGACGTTCAAGTCTCTGACAAACTTGACGCATTCGCCGTGGCCTTTTGTACTGAGACTGAAACATCCGAGTCTGTCGTTGGCCAGCGAATCGGCTCCGCATTGGAGGACGATCGCCGTCGGTTGGAAAAATTCCATAACGTTGGCGATGACCGGTTTGAAAAGTGCGACGTAAGAAGGATCGTCAATGCCTTCTTTGAGCGGCACGTTGACGGAATAGTAGCGGCCGCTTTCCGCTCCCATTTCGTACATGTCGCCGGTCCCGGGGAAAAAGTAATTGCCGTACTTGTGGAATGACACGGTCATGACTCTGTCCGTGAGGTAGAAAGCTTCTTGGACTCCGTCTCCGTGATGCACGTCTATGTCTATGTAGAGGACTCGCGCGTGATACTTTAGCAACTCTAGGATAGCAATGACTATGTCGTTGATGTAACAAAAGCCGGAAGCTTCAAATTTCTTGGCGTGATGCAAACCGCCGCTCCAGTTAATCGCTATGTCGCAACAATTGTTGTTGAGCTTTGTTGCTCCTTCCAAGGAGGCTCCTGTGTACATGGAACAAAAGTCAAAGAGCCCCTCAAAGACGGGGCAATCGTCTCCGACGTTGAAATGACTGAGATACTTTGTGTAACCTTGAAGATTTTGCGGCGTTACGCGCTGTAAAAATTCGACGTATTCGTCCGAGTGAAACCGACACATATCGTGAGTACTCGCTCTGTAAGGACGATAGATTTGCATTTTCTTGTGCAATCCGTAATTTACCACTAGACTGTGAATTACCGAAAGCCTATGCGGTTTCATCGGATGACCTGGTCCGTAATGAAAATTCCCCACGTCTGGGTTATAGAAATACGACACCTTCTTCGAGACCGGGGTCGCCGTCATTTTATTCCTGTTTTTATTACTTTTTTATTTTAGGTTAACTCTTGTTCTAGATTTTTATTGCACCTACGAACTCGTCCTTTCAGCTGTTCTCTGCGCGATCGGAATCATTGGCGATTTTTATTCCGTTTAAAACTGTGAGCTTTGCTTCCTTGTTTTCGTTCTATTTTCACACAACATTTGCAGTGATTCGAGCGGCAAGGCTTTTGTATTGACAATTATTTAGGAGACGCGAGCGAGCAAGTCCTCTCTCCCTTCAGCGCCGCTACGCTACAGGCTACAGCGTTCCTTTGATATGTACAACATCCTTCGTGTTCCTCAACCCATTTTCTTCATTCAGAACTCTTTTTTAACCCCCTATCGGTACAAATACTTCGTTCGTATCGCAAAATGAAAAGTAGACAGCATTGTACAATTTTTTTACTCCAATAGGTAAAAGACGAACATAACCTCACAGCAAATGATCAAATTGCCTCGGACCTACAACTGTATATCTTGTTCGTTTATTTTTCAATAAATATTAATTAATAACATTCCGAACGTGATCGCAGCAAGCCAATGCACGTAATTGGAATAATAATGAAAAGTCAGCGGCGGTAAGATTCTCGACAAGTGTCGTATAACTTTCCACATGGTCAGTTAATGACGCGATGACGTCAGAAATAACCGGTAAAGTAGGTGTTGTTTGGTATACTGCGGATCAGTCGGATCGACGGCGGGGCAGGAGCGACGGGAGTGAGGAGAACACACCTTTTGTTACTTGGGCCACGACGGGGAGTATCATTGTATTGGGGTGACGTCGCTCCGTTGCGACGACTACTACATGTCAAAAGCGTCAAGTGTGGTGCAGTGAGGCAGGGTTTTTTATACTTAAAATTCGGTGTCCGAAGGATTTCTAAACTCCGAAATCCAGGATGCTGGCGTTAATCAATCGCATTCTTGACTGGTTCAAGTCTCTCTTCTGGAAGGAAGAGATGGAACTTACTCTCGTCGGATTGCAATACAGTGGGAAGACAACTTTCGTTAATGTCATAGCGGTATGCCGTCATTTTTTCCCCCGTATTTTTGTTGTCATTTTCTTTCACATTAGTCTTTGCAATTGAAATTCAATACAAAACTTAATTAGAATCAATTCCATTCAATTCGAGATGTCGACATTTCGCAAAGGTCACGATACGGATGAATAAAAAGTTTTGGTTAGATCGCGAAAACCCCTCCCCCTTCCCGTCTCCTCCGCTCGGCCGAAAAAAACCCTCGCGTTCTCGCCGGTTATCGAAATTTTCCCTTTTTCCTCGTCTTTTTCGCTTCTCACTAAACATTTTTTTCTTTCTTCTTTTCTTTCGTGCGGTTCTTCAGTCTGGACAATTCACCGAGGACATGATTCCGACGGTGGGTTTCAACATGCGTAAAATCACCAAAGGCAATGTCACCATCAAAGTATGGGACATTGGCGGACAGCCCAGATTTAGATCCATGTGGGAGCGCTATTGTAGAGGCGTCAACGCCATTGTTTACATGGTCGATGCCGCAGACTCAGAAAAAATCGAAGCTAGTCGCAACGAATTGCACAATTTATTGGACAAACCTCAATTGTCCAGTATTCCTGTTCTTGTTCTTGGCAACAAGAGGGATTTGCCGCATGCCCTCGATGAAAATGGACTCATAGATAGAATGTAAGTATGGCTCTGAATTTTGCAACTACGCGCTCCAACGATAAATACTTTTTCCATTAATTTTCTTCAATTTCGAAAACCGTGACAATTTTCATACCGATTTTATGTTTGGATCCAAAAAAAAGATCGTTTTATGGTTCTGATCAAATATCGAACAAGAATCTCAAGATCTGCTCAAAAAAACAGAATTTCGTTGCACAATTAATATTTTACTTTGTTCTCGTTGATGTTTCGTTTTTTTTAGCGACATCCACTGTTCCCTAAAAAAGAATTAGTCCTTTTTGTAGAAACTTCCAATGCGAATATTCGATTTTCTGATTTTTCTGTTAAATTTAATTTTTCTGATATTTGTATCTTCGTGATTTCTCACTCCACGATATTTGGGGAGAGGAATCTCCATGGTTCACTCGATACAAATTCTTCATTTGAAACACAATGCGCTCTCATCTGTTGGGAACTTTTGTTCGAGCATAAAAACGACTCCGTTCGGTGCTTTTCAAAAATTTCTCTCTTGTTCCATAGACATTTCGTTATCAAATGTTTACGAAATTGTCTCGATAATAAAAAAACAAAGAGATTATGGCCCGTATCAGAATTCTCTTGCTACGGGAAAGATCAAGGTCGTTTTTGTCCCTGTCTCGAGTTTAAAATTCGAAAAAATCCAGTAAAAAGATGGAGGATTAATGAAAAAGAAGTTTTAGAATGTTCCTTGCATTGAATAAGAACCGAGGCTCGTGTCGCTGTTGCTGTAATAATGAAAAATGTTGCAGGAATCTTGCTGCCATACAAGACCGCGAGATCTGTTGCTACAGTATTTCGTGCAAAGAGAAGGACAACATAGACATAACTCTCCAGTGGTTAATAGCGCATTCGAAGAGTGGCGTTCGCTAATGCGCGCGATACAGCCGGATCGTTTTCTCAACATGACAGTAAACGAGATTGTGAGTGGTAACCAAAAAGAGTAGGAAGGGGGGGGGGGGGGTCGAAAAAAGCAAAAGCCTGAGGAAAAATATGGAGAGAAGCGTATAAGATAAAAAAGAATAATCAATAATTAGAGATTCGGGAACAATCGTGCGAGGATTGGATGTTCGTGATGTTTTCTTTATCGTGCGTCACTAGAATACACGAGAGTCAAAAAATAAAAAAATAAAACGAGAAGAATTTTGTTTCAACATTTGCTTGAGCCGCTATTGAGTATAAAATGTGTACCGGAGGTGCAAAAAAAAAAACGTGTGCAAAAGATCATGAAAATAGCTTGTCGCGAGAGAACCTCATACGAATTATAATTAAACGGCACAACCGCCGCAGGCACGTAGGCTATAAGAAAGGACATTTTTTTAAAACGAATTTTGTTTTTTTTTACCGAGCACTCGTGCTGCTCGTTTCAACGTTACCATCATTACTGTGTCGTCGTTTAGCCAAACTAACGTTAATCTAGACACGATTATGTTGTCGGGTAGCTGATGCAACTTTCTGGCGCAAAAGTATCATAAAAATATATATTAAAAAAACAAAAGGAAAAAAAAAGAAAAAAGAAAATGTATAACATATTACTACTCATGTAAAATCCAGTCTCGACTTAACGGGGGAAAAAAAAAAAAACGAGTAATTAAAGATCTTAATGAAACCAAATTTTAGAGGCCGAATATTATTATTGAAGATTAAGAGATTGAGGAAAGGAAGAAAATACGAAATACAGATAGCTGAGAACGCCGCCGTTGCCGCCGCATATTCACCATATATAACTCTATACATTTATATTATTAATTTAGATCGATTAACGATGTAACGTTGATTTATTATCATTCTCTGATAAAAAGTGTCATATGACCGTTGTGTTATGTATATATAAAGGCATAAACTGATGTACTGTAATTCGAATTGGAATAATTATAAAGATGCGGTCTTTTGACGAATCTTCGTTGATCCTCCATGCCCAATGTCGTTTTTTTCGCAATTGTAATCAAATATTTGTTTGATTAATCTTGCGGAATCAAAATATTATCATGCAAGATTTTATTTCTTCAAGATATCGGCCGCAATATTCGTTGGAATTCCATTTTTTTTTTCCTCATTTTTTCCGTCAGGCGGATGCTCGTCGCAGCATTTCTTTTGTTGCGATTATTCTCGCGCATGAATTTATCATGTGACCGATAAAAATTTTCGATGACTAATCGAAACGCGTGGTGGTGCGCGCGCGACGTCAACGATCCGTCCGAATGCACAATATGGGAATTGCAGGTGGTCGCTCAGAATGCGTTCCACGAAGAATTCGCCACCAGGTGACGCTAGTCCGTGGCCTTGAAACTCCCGCTTCCGCTTTCGATCGCGATCCAAGCGCCATTACGGCATTCGACGGTACTACTGAAGCGTCGCCATTATCGAAAGAATAATTCCATTATTTTCGTTCTCTGACAAACGTCATCGCGTAATTAAACGAACACGTGTAATTACGAACTTAATTATTACTTCGTTAAAATACTCGTTGGGTCATTGCCCCCGTCCGCAATAAAAAACAATCATCGCTACCTCGACGATATAGCTCGCTGGAAATATTTGACGTCACTTATTTAGGTTAGTCGCGAATAACGACTCGGTGTGTCGCAATAAAGTGAAAATAAACAGTAAAGCGTGTTATTCGACATTGAGGTCGAAAGGAAAATAAGAAAACAGTTGTGTGAGTTCTATCGAAAAGTTTGAAATGCCTGCAACCGCGGAGGACGATCCGTACGCGCACGTCGCGAGGGGAGCTTTAAAATTGAAGAACGACGAAACCATCAGCAAAAAGTACGTAACCACCAAACGTTTCTTCCGTTTCCCATGACCCCGAAGCTCGCAATGTTGAGGTCCAACACAAGAGATACTTCTTCTATGTCAACTTTAAAAAACCACGACAATTTTCGCAACGATTTTTTGTTTGATTTTCTGAAGCTCTGTTGAAGAAAAAATTGCATTTCGTTGCATTCCGACGATGCAAACTTCTACATCGTCTCCCTTCAATTCGGGAGAATTCAACTTATACCTCTGTATCATTTTCAGGAAAAAACGCAAGGGAAAAAAGGAGAAACTTGTCGAAATCTCAAAAATCGCAGAGGGAGAACAAACCCAGTCTTACACGGTTGGCAAGACAAACGCCGAACTCGCCTTCCAAAAAATGCAAGAGAAAATGGTAAGTGGGTTTCAATAGTTATCGTATATTCCTGTTTTCTCTTTTTCCGAATAGCTCAATAGCCAAACAGCTATCGGACAATGTTGAAGTTCTCATTGTTGGAATGCAACGAAAACTGATGATTTTTTATAACAGAGTACAAAATTTCCATACAGTCTTTGTCAATGACAATGGGACAGCTTTGTTTGTCATTCAAGAACTGAATTTTCTAGAAAAATCGGAACGCGCGGATTTATTTTCAAAATAATTAATAAAAAATATATTTTTCGTTGTATTACAACGATGCAAACTTCGTGTTATTTGAATTTCTTGTAATTATGACGATTTTAAAGTTTCAATCGTTGAATACAACGAAAAATATATTTTTAATTAATTATTAATTATTATATAATTATTAATTATCAAAATAATTAATTAAAAATATATTTTTCGTTGTATTCCAACGATGCAAACTTTAGTATCATGGGGCAAAAAGTAAATTTTCATGCTTTTGAAGAAGTTAAGCCACTGCCGTGTCTGGATACCCGCAGTCATTCGAGTTCATTATATTTCCATGATTTTGAAGTTTGCATCATTGGAATCCAACGAAAAATACATTTTTTGTTCATTATTTTCATAATTGCCATTCGAAAACTGAATTTACTAGAGAAATTGCAACGAGTGCATTTCTTATGAAAATAATGAATTAAAAATAAACTTTTCGTTGTTTTCCAACGATACAGACACGCAAGGAAAATTGAATGAAAGAACTGAACGATAAAAATCATTTGTCCGATAAAACGGATCGACAATTTTTGTCCGTCCGTAGCATTGGTCAAAAATCAAAGAGTAACCAAGTGGATATTTACAGCAAACGGAGCGAATCAAGCAGAAAGCTTCCATGACTCACAAGCAGAGAGTGGAAGAGTTCAACCGTCACCTAGACAGTCTAACGGAACACTTTGACATCCCAAAGGTCAGCTGGACAAAGTAGAACGAGAGGATTTGGCGTGTAATAAATTCGTCCAAGATATTTATCGTTTGCCAACATGGAATTTTATTTCTTTGTGGAAAATTCACTTTTATTGCGTTGTATAATGTTTTCTCATGTGATATAATCGATATAATAAAATTTCAGTACCGTTGCTTCGAGGTATTGACAAATACCACTTGTTCAACGGGATACAATGAATGTGTACAAAAATAAGTAATAAGCACTAGCGTAAGAGAATCCTACGAATAAAAAGATTCGTGTCTTTTATTTCTACGTTTTTCATTACTAAACCTATGTATATCCAACAGTTTATAAGACGACGAAAGAAAAATACAGAAAAGAATCACTATAAAAAGAAATAATAAAAAAAAAGTCAAAAAGTAAAGTTTGAAAAGTTGTAAAAATTTGTACGAATGTTAAAAGGCACTTAGACATTACTCGATTGGACGGAATCGGAGAATGAGACTCATCATACGTGTTGATAGACGTATTGATAATTTTACTCTTTGAGATTAAATTAATATTCGTTATTGAACACTGCGGCGACCCCGTTTGTTTTGCTTAATATATTGGAGTCAGTTTTTTTACTGCCTCGGTAAAATACTTCATTTTCGAGGATTTGAAGTTTGAATCGTTGAAACGCAACGAAAACTGATTAGTTGCCAGTATCCTTAGGAACGATACACAAAAATTCAGGATGTTAGTTTGAACCTTTCAAAATGAGAATATCATGCCAAAAAATTTTTATCCAATTTTCAAAATGGCGAAAAAAAATCAGCAAGGAGGCAATGTGTTAAAAAAAAAATTCTTCGGGCACCACAATGCACCGTTGGGGAGCATTCCAACCGTCTCGGGCGCCGATACCTGGCACTTGAGGTTATTTTGACCCCTGGTAACCACGGAGGCTCAATTATCAAAATAATGAATTTTTCGTTATATTCCAACGATGCAAACTTCAGTATCATTCGTTTTCGACAATCTAATGCCGTGATAAAATTTCATGATTTTTTTGTATAACAAATTGTACAAAATTGATTTAAAAAGTCAAGACGACTCGGCGCGACGACGCTGTCCGGCACGGTTCAAAAAAGTCTTTGCATTCTATCATATTTATCGATTTCTAAAGCCAAAGTAAGAAAAAAAATGAGATTCCTTTTGCAAGTTTGATACTGAGATTGTAAGACCTACGTGTTTCCTTTTTCTTGAACCGTGCTGGTGATGAGATGTGTCGCACAACAAAGCATAAACAAGTGAAAATGTTTATCCACATATTTTCGTAGTTATAAAAAAATTAATTAATTTCTGAGATTCAATAAAACGAGTATGGAGACGGCGAGAGTTGACAATAAAATGGACGGCGTCAAGCCACTAACTCCGTCTCTGAAATGGAATACTTGGATCATGTTCGAAGCTGCTGCCCAAGGATCAGAACCATCGTCGAAAAACATTGGACATTGATCGCGTTCACGTTCGTATTCCTGCGAAACAAAATACAAATGTTACGCATCGTCGAAATTCGAGGAAAAACCGGTTACGAGTTCCCAGTTACATGACAAAATTGTTTTCGATTTTTACGGATTTTGTCAAACATATATTGGGCGCTCGACGTTTTTTTTTTTTTTATTACCGAACGAAATCGTTCAGACGTTCCATCGAAATTTCTGTCTTTTTCTATCAAATGAAATATCAATTGTAATCAACGAGATGGATAAAACTTAAGCGTCTTACTCTCAGATCAATGGCGACTGCGGCACCCTGACTCCAGTTATAACTCCCAACATCTTGTTTGATCGAGCAGAAAGGACCGACAGCCTGAGACATGAGAACTCTGTTCAAATCTGCTCTTTGGTAAACCCAACAACGGTATTTGCTGAAAGGATCAACCTCGTCGTAAGTAATGAGATACGATTTGAGATTCTCCTTCCAGAAGCCGATGCATTTCATTACGTAATCGGGTTGGCCTGTGGAGCGAAGAAGAATCACTTCGTTAATCGAAATATCTCGGAAAATACGAGCCAAAAGACTTTTCTTGAAGAAAAAAAAGGACTCTCGTTGTTCCAAGATAGAAAGGATGTTGCAGAACTCTAAAGGACATTATTGAATGTTGAAGTTTTTCGATGGGCTCATTCTTTTCGTTTTTTAACGCAGGATCACGCGAGCCTGGGAAAATTTGGCTTGAAGTAAAAAAATTACTCAAAAATGCGGTAAAACGATAAAAAATGGGAGAACGAAGGGAGGAAGGGCGCGTGGGGTCGTTTTTGACCCCCAGGTTATCGTTCCAGGGTTAATAGCCGTGCACGTGGGTTAATAGAGTTTTGCGACTTACTGTAAATATCCTTGGGGTGTCCCAAATGATCGACAGTGAGACAATAAGTCTCATCGATAGCAATCTCCTTCTGTTCGGCATCGCATACCGAGAAATCGGATGTCTTGAACGTGCAGTTCGTGTTGTGACGAGGAGACAACGTGATACCGCCAAGAATTCTCGTCTCGAACGGTATTTCCCCTTTCTGTGAGAACGTGTATTTTCCAGCAACTGGACATCTCACGGGCACGGGATATTTCGCTGGAAATCATATTTTGTCAAATAACTTTTCGCGTTCGTAATTAAGTTAATTACGATCACGAAACGACGTTATTTAGGGTTCTTTCAAAATTTTGCCTAAACGTTCTTGGCACCAAAACTAACAGTTTTCCCCGATGAAGAAAATTTTTCTGACGTTTAGAATTTCAAATATTTAATGTCCAATTTTTTAATTTTCCCATCCAAACGCGAGTAAATTGAAATCGCGTTTCTTTTGTTTTTTTTTCTTGCAACTTTTTAACGAAACGTGACTTCAACTTACACGCGTTTAGATGGGAAAAATAATTTTTTTTGTTTGTTTTATTGGCGATTTTTTTAAAACATGTTAAAAACAAAAATTTTCAAAATCGTTAGAATTTATCCCTTACTTTCCACACCCCTGTAGAATCACGTACTTGCCACCATGGGGTATATTTGTACCCCAGTGATAAAAATTGTTATAAAAAATGAACTACTGAATATTTCGACTTGAAAATTATTGTAGAAGATTTTGGAAACTTTTTTCAAAACATTGTTTACTTTATATAGCCAAAAATTTAATTCAAGTACACTAAAAAAAAAGCTAAATGTCAGAAAATTTATTTTCAGAGGAGAAAACTGTTAGTTTTGATGCCAGGAACGTTTATACAAAATTTTGAAAGAATCCTAAATAAAGTCGTTTTGTGATACGTTAAGGAAAAATTAAAGCAGGAAACTTACACAATAATAGATCGTATCTCCAATCGATTTTGTTCTGGAACTGAACCCATGAACACACCGTCGAAAAATCATCTTTTATGACAGCCAATCCACGCCTGTATCTTATCACGTTGTGATGTCGTGGCACAAAATCGAAACATATGTAATCCTTTTGGCTAGAAACAAATTTTTGTTCTCATTAAATTGAAACATTGGAATCGATACGAAAAACTAAACTTTATCCTCTTTATCCGATTATTTTTTTGTTTTTGATCTTCAGATTTGGGATAAAATTAAAAAAAAGCAAATTTATCGTGAAGCCAGAAAAAGAAAAACTCGTTTGTCGAATTTTTATGACGAGAACCATTTTTCTATGTTTATCGTTTGTATTTTTTTATTTATTTTTTTTTATTACGTACCATCCATCGACGGGCAATCGCGCCATCATGACTCGAGAATCTCGTTGTTCGCGACAAACATAAATATTTTCTCTGTTACGTCCCTCGTCAGGATGCCAAGTTTCGATCATATGAGTTTCATTGATAAAGACATCGGCGTCGATATTTGCAGTGTTGATCCACTCCCCAGTCATATTCAGTGGCAGTCTGCACCCAGGCACGACAACCTCAGCTTTGACGGGAGTAACGCGCAAACGTTCGGGACTTTGTTCTACTGTCTTCAGAGTGTTACATTCGGCAGTTATTGAAGCACCGATATAGAGATCGTCATCACGATTCTTCAGAAAACAGCGATACTTTTCGTCTTTCCGAGACTCTTTTGTATTGGCTACAGCAAAATAGTGATTTTTGCCCACGAACCAATCGCCCAAACAACTGTATTCTACGACTGAAAATTTAACATTCATTTTTTAATGGGTTCAACATTTTTCTGGAGTAGATCGCATAATTCTTATCGAATATTTGGTCAGGACAATAAAACGATTTTTTTTTGAGGATCCAGCGACAAAATCGATACGAAAATTGTCATGGTTTTTGAAAATGAACAAACAATTAATGTAAAAAGTATTTTTTCTATTAGGTTTGCGTACTTTGGTGTCAAAATTCGTGATGATTTATGAAAAATATGGCGAGATGTAAAAAGTTTGAAATAACGACGAAAATGGCAAGGATGCTGAAAGGAAAAATTTAGATCCGAACGAAATGACGATTGCTTACCTCCGTCAAAAGTCCCTTTCATGTTGCTGCATTTTTTGTACGTTATATTGAATTTTTGATTGGTAATGAGAAACTGTGTTCCAGGAGTTTGGCAGGACCTTAGCAGTGCGTCGGGATGATTACATTCTCCCGTGAATCGGAAACGATTCTAGCCAACAACAAATCACAACGTTTTAATCAAAATACATAATCATGATCTAAATATAAATGTCGAAGTTTGCATCGTCGTAACGCAACGAAATTCCGTTTTTTCTTGAGCAGATCTCAAGTTTTTGATTCGATATTTCTTCAGGACGGTGAAACGATATTTTTTTAGCATCCAAACCCTAAATCGTTACGAAAATTGTCACGGTTTTTGGAATTGAACAAGCAATGAATAGAAATTTTTTTTTTCGTTGGACTCGAACGTCGCGAACTTCAGTGTCATAATGTTGAACTCATGGCAAAAGTTCATAGAAGAAACGAAATAATTCAAAAAAAGTTTGAGAGAAAACTACAGATACTTTTTACTATCAATAGTTTCTTTTTACTTTTTCGTCTTTTTTCCTTTTCTTTCCATTTTTTGTCCCTAAATTGCTCCAAAAATGGTTCGTAATAATAATAAATAATTAAATTTATAATAATAAAAAAATATATAATAAATAAATAATAAACAATATAAATAATGAAAAAATGAATAAATAATAATTATAAAAATTATAAATTTTATAATTTATTATAAAAACTTGTTTTTTAATTTTTATAATGTGTTAGAAAAATTTGTGTTATAATTTTTACTATGAAACAACGTTGAAAACTTCGGTAATGTATTTATAATATAAATATATTTCTCTTGAATTATATTTTATGATTTAGTGGCTGGAACGATATTTTACCTGGTACGCGAATTGCCATACACCTTCGAGGGCCGATCTGCAATTGACGGGCACATAGTTTTGTGAAAATAACGTAATCAACTGTTGATCTTCTCGTAATCCTCGGCACACGTTTTCTACAGTTACGTTAACTTTTTCCGGTAAGTTGACACAAGCAGCTGTAATCATAAAACAAAAATAACAAGTTAAACGGCGCTTCGACGTGTTATCGGTAAATGACGATACCGAAGTTCGCATCGTTGGAAAACGACGAAAAGATTTTTTTTTCATTATTTTGATGATTAATGAACTCGTTCCAATTTTTCTACAAAATTCTGTTTTCGTTGTATTCCAACGACGAGAACTTTAACTTCGCGGTAAATGGATAAACTTGTAACGGATTCGTGCGAAACTCACTTTCAATTTTTTCCAAAACGTTGACCGTTCGGACAACGAGTTTGACGCAATAGTAGCATCGATCGCTTTGGAATACGAAGGAATAGTGCAATCGTTGTTTTTCGGCCATAGCGACGCAACGGCCGCGATTGGACATGGTATCGGCATTTATTTCGGTGAGTGTTTCTTTGCCATTTTCCCAAGAAAACCAGGAATTCCTTATTACCAGAGGAATTTGACAGTCTTTTACTTCGTTTGCCAATCCTGGAGCTTAGGGAAAACGGAGTTGGTCAATGCAACGAGTGAAAGTTAGAGGTTATTGATTCGTCGTTGTTTTGGGAACGAGGACACGCTGTGGAATCGTATTATTGCGTCTGGACAATATCCGATGTTTCAAAATAAAAAGTATCGGTCGATTTCTCGATTTTGACAAACGCATGGCAAGCCAAAAGGACGAAAATGTTTATTCGATAATTAACACTCACCTGAGGTGAAGGAAAGAATTATTAACAACGCGACACAATTGAGAAGATTCATTTTGATCGTGCTATGTGATGGGCCAATAAAAAGATCTGCATCGGTGTGAAAAACTTAATTTTTTAATGAATAAAGGCAATAACGATAGCTCCTAATTGTTTGGAGCTTCGTTGCGTGAGTCAAACATAGGTGCCCAGCCCAAAACGCACAACCACAATCTAATGAATGACGATAGCTACGCCCCCTACACGATATACTTACAACTTTACGCATAAAAAGATATACACCCATGAGGTGAATCATTGTTATGATATTCATCGAGTCCCCAAGCCGACGTTTGAAATTTTTTTATAGTAGCAACTCGTGGCACGTGAAAAAGCAGGATTCGAACTATGAACGATTGTTTGAAAACTCCAGCGTTCTGCGTTGGTGACATAAACGACGAGATTGATTTGAGTGTGCCGCCGACATCCGGCGAGGAATATATCAAACGTGTAGTGTAAGTGAAGAAACTTGGTTCATTCACGATTTTGTTTATCCCTTTTTCCACAACATTCGATACTTTATCCGTTCGTAGAATAGAAGCCAAGAGATGCGAGAGTGTCGTGGTGGCCGAAATCGACGAATCGAGACTCAAAAAACCAACTGTCAATGTCAAAACTGTGAGTTAACCTCTTCATCAGAAACTTTTTTCCTCTTTTACACACGACGAGCCTTTTCCTTCCAATTTCGACGTAAACAATAAAATGTTTTGATCGCGAGAGAAAATTATGTGGTTTTTCCATAACGAATAACGTCGAGGTACTTTTTAACGATGTGGAAGTTTGCATCATGGGTCAATCCGACCCAAAGCGTTTTTTTCCAATCGTAGTATTTCGATAAAAATGCATTTTTTCTTCTGTTTTTTGTCGCGACGTTTTTTCTAGTAAATTAAATCGATTTTCTTGATGAAATCGAAAACGAGATGCCGAAACATTCGTTGCCGTCAAATGCCAAACAATCGCTAACAGAAAATTGTTCGGGTCAAAAAGACCCGGTGCGTACCTGAAGGGTTAACATTACTAAGAGTTGAATTTTTGGTACGCAGTTGGCAGGATGCGTTCAAGCGCCGCCGACATTGAAACCAACTCCGGAATGGCAGCAGTGCCAAATCGCTGACTTTTCTGACGTTAGACTGAGGATCGCCGGAGCGCGGAGCCAAATTCAGAACGAGAATTCTGCATGGAAACTCCCAACGGTGAAAATTGTACGTAGTTTTTTTTTCCGACAATTTTATTTCCCAGGAGCTTGTTTAGCGAACAGTGGAATACTCGAAAAATTATCGTTTCAGCCGGAAATCGACGACCAGAATGGGTGGATCAACTTTTGCGCCGCTCTCTCCACGCCGGATGAGTCTCCGACGAACCCTCCGACCCTCGGCACAATTTTCTCCATGAATCATCCCACGATCGAACAAGTGCTCGAATATCTCGTGGAACACATAGAAACGAAAGACGAATTCCCACCACAGATTGGACGGTGGGTCTACGCCTTGCTGACGGTGTTGGAGCTGCCGTTGAATCCAGACGCCTGCTCTTGCCTGAGAAGCTTAGCACGGGCTTGTTCGGCCATTAGAGTTAACACGGTAGGTCGTAAAAATGGATATCGCGGAGGGAAATATTTTTCACGTGATTTCTTGGAAAATATTCTTATTGCAACATTTTTCCGAGGCTTCGATTTGGCAGTTCCGATGATTGTAGGAAAACGTCGTATTTTTCAGATGAAAAAGTAGAGGTTCATATTTGCAGGAATGAACTTTGTTTACGCAATTTAATCTTGTTTTTTGAATCGTGTTATTTATAACAAAACGAATGCAACGACTATAAAAAGTATGGAACCTTGAAGTAGAATTCATGGAGAGTTTTGCAGAATTTTTTCACATTTTTTTCTCTCCAAATACGTGAGATATAAGTGGCAGGACGAAAAGAACAGCTTAAGAGCATTTTTATAATCGAATTAACCCTCCGTGGATCATAGGGGTCTTTTAGACCCAAACGACGACTTTTTTTCGAAAATCTTGTTTTTTTAAACAAGAGTATTCCGAGTATTCCAGATTTTTTTCAGATTTTTTCCTCTCCATGTCCGATGAAACTATGAGAAATTTAATTAATCGATTTCCAAGTTACGACCTGCTGATTCTGTGAAAAAAAATAATTATCCGGCAATTCTCAATGTTGTCGGAATCTTGAAATTGTACAAAAGGAATTTATGTTCTGGCGATAGTTTCAGAATATTTTTTCAATCCAGAAATATCCTCGGAAAAAGTCACATGATCCGCGGAGGGTTAATATTTCTGGGACTTGTATAATTTTGACGAAATTTGAACAAACGAACTTCGAAGTCTTGATCGTTTCTAATTAACAGCAGAATAGGTTGTTTTCATTTATTTAAAAAACTACTATAAAAAGCTCGCAAAGATTTATGGCGAATTTTCTTTATTTATCTATGAACTAATGAAATATTTTGATACAAATTTTCCGTTCATGTTTCCGGATATCCGTTGAATCCCAAGTCAATTCGTTTATGGTTTCAGGATCCAAGCAACGAGCACACATTGAACGAACTGAATCTCTTCATCTGCTTGGTTGCTCGATACTTTCGGCAACTCGATCTCGCTGATTCATGACAAGATTCGTAGAGGAATCTTGTACAATTGATACTCCTTTTAAGCTGTAAATTGCGACGAATAAAATTCCCATACACTACGATTATTAATTATAAGAAACTTTTGCACGTTGCATCTTTTTATCGAGTGCACAGCTCCTATAAGTGCATATTGGGTCAATCTGACCCAAGGCGTTTTTGAAATCGTTCTATTTCGGTAAATATAGATTTTTTTATCGTAGAAACGTTTTTTGTAGTAAATTCTCAATATTTTGTGGCCCTGAATTCATTTTTTGACGAAAACGAAAATGAAATGCCAAAAAATCGGTCGGAATATTGTCGGGGTCAAAACGACCCAGTATGCGATTCGAAGAGTTATTTTTCTATGCGTTGAAATCGCGAGCAGTTAAGGGAGGAAATTTGACAGCATCGACGCTTCGTTTGATCGTGCGTCGATGCCGTTGGATTGAGTGTTACAAAATTTTCGATGGGATAAATTGAACGACAAGAGAACAACAAGAATTTCGACGATGCTGAAGTTAGCAACGTTGGAATGCAACGAAAAATATTTATTTTTATTGAAGATTTGTTCAGTTTTTAAAATCAGCCTAATTTTTCGCGTCGATATATTTCTCTGGGAGAAAAAACCGATCGTTTTAGCATCACAATTAAATTCTGTATATAAATTATGAGCTTTGGCAAAGAGAAAAAAGAATTTCGTTACATTCCAACGATGCAAACTTTACCAAAATATTTATTATGGCGTTTATGGGGTGGCTGATTCAGTAGAGACGATATTGAGGAGTAAAACTAAGTTTATTAGCGATGAAACAATACAAACTTGGATACCATGTGGAAGAACCGTTAATTTAGTAAATTACAAAATTGCTTTGCGTTCTACAGATGAAAACACAACACATAGTCGTAAATAAGAGCGATTGAAAAATTAAATAGTAATTTAATGACAGCGAGTAATTGTCTAAGCGCTTGTTTCTTGATCCTGAAGCAGGGCGGTCGCTAATCTCTCCAAGTCGTCGTAAGACAGGCTGTCCACTTTTTTTCTCAACTCTTTGATCAGCTCGTTCAGTATCGCTTCTGTTTCTGTCAGCGTGTAGTATTGTTTCAAAATTCTCGTTACTTCTTCTCTCAGTACAGCAATGCCCGATTTAGTAGGAGGCGATTTCACCTCGCTCGAACTTTGATTCGCGCTCGCAGAGTCTTTTTTTACCACCAAATACAGTCTGCAACCATCTTTGATTCCAGGGTAAAAACTCAGAGGATTTTCATCTGGAATTTATTGAAAATCAACAAATTTTTATTGGTCATTGAAATTAATCGAAAATTAGTCCGTTTTGCAATCATGAATTCCATTCTTTTTGACTTTCCAATAAATTTTTATAAAGCATTACAAAAATTATTTTTAAAAATAAAAATAAATAAAAATATGAACATTTGAAATGATAAAAATACAAACTTTTATAATCAATTGTAAAAATACATATTTTCATAAGAAATTATAAAAGTATCGATTTTAATAATAAATTATAAATTATATTTGATTATAAAAATAATAAATCATAGAAATTTGACTTTTTTTTTTATAATAAGTTATAAAAACTTGAATTTGATTTTGATAATAAATTATAAAAATTGAAACCATTTCTGGGGCAACTGAGGGACAAAAAATGTAAAAAAAAGAAAAAAAAACGAAAAAATCAAAAGAAACTATTGATAGTAAAAAATATCTACACTTTGCTTTTCTACTTTTTTTGAATTATTTCTCTTCTTCTATGAACTTTTGCCATGAGTTTAAGATTTTGACACTGAAGTTTGCAACGTTGGAATCGAATGAAAAAAAAACTATTTCTATTCGTTGTTCGTTTACTTTAACACTTTGTTTGTAAACGTTTTTTCCACATTTTTTCCTCTGTAAACCTGCACACCGTTCTTGCAGCCTGTTATTACATTGCAAAAATTCTGAAAAAATGCAGGCAACTGTTCGAAATTGTCAACTTGGAATTTTAATTACAAAATTGTAGAAAAATAAATGTTTTCATCCATTTTTGATCCAATAAATGGACCGATTCGTCGTATTTGCCCGGATACAAATGGCCCAGATTTTTACAGACCAAGTGTTAAAAAACCATGACAATTTCCGTATCGATTATGGGTTTGGATCCTGAAAAAATATCATTCTATCGTCTTGACTAAATATTGAATGAGAATCTTGAGATCTGCTCAAGAAAAAATGAAATTTTGCTGTGTTCCAACGATGCAAACTTCAACAGAGTTTAAAATTTTCAAATTTGTCTTTAGAGAATCGTTGTTAATGGCAAAAGATGTTTTATTGCTATAAATAAAGTTGGAAAATAACCTGAAAGAGCTTTTCCCAAAAAGATCAATTTCTGTCGCGACTCCTCAACCCCAAGAAGTTGTTTAATTCGATTTTTGAGAACGCAAACAGTCTCCGATGGGGATATCTACAGAAGGACAAAATGACACGAATTATTGGGAAGATTTTTCGACGAATTACGATCGAGAATACTAACGTTACGAACCTCAACGGCGCACTCTTCTCCTAGCAATATTTTCACAACTACTTTCATTTTGTGAATTAATAATTAACCTCGATTCAATGCGTAACCTGCTATTTTCGTGTTTGATGAAAATTTTTCAATTTACAAATCAATAGGCTCATGTCAAAGTTTGAGCATTTCACGCAGTGAGGTTATGGTTTCTAAAACGAATTATTCAAATTTATAGCTACGATACATTCTCAATGATCGATTGACAAGAAACAACCGTAAAAGTACTGCCACGATCATCAAACGTGCACGTAGTCGAAATATGAGTCAACACTCGCCTTGCAAATAATATACAATAATTAAACAACACAACAGTATGCTCGATGCTCGTAGCACTCGAATAGCGATTGGTTCTTTTTTGCAGTACGTCTTTGCGGCGTAAATTGCAAGCTTTTCGAATCACTTACCGAGCGAGGCCACAATATACGGATTTCTATGGAATTTCTGAGCTATTATATAAAATTGGCCCCCCGACTATGACTTTTGCCATTTTTTAAAATTTATACTGATTGTCTGTCGATAGTTTGTGATTGTTTGATTAATTGAAACTTTTGTTTGATCGTATTCATCATCAAACAAACGACACAAAAAAGAGCGTAAAGTTAGCCGCCAGTTTTAAAAATTTGTGAAAATTTGATTTTTTCGAGTGCCTATCGATTCGGAATCGTTTGTTTGGAACAAATAACATTGTTTGAACGTTATTTTACCAAAAAACGAATAAATACAATATTGGATTAATCGCGTTGTATATAGCCAACGAAGATGGACTCTCAAAGACGTACATCGTGTAATCCGCGTGGGGGAAAAACTGGGGATAAGTATGTAGAAATTCTCCACCGTTTCATCATAAAATGCATCGAAAAATATGGAGTTATCAAATATTTTTTCGGGTCAGAGACCCGCGCGGTGTCACTCACGCGAACCAAAAAGTAGTAAACATTTAAATTTACGTGCTTGCGAAAAAATGGAGAAAATTTTGATGGACAAATAACTGAGGCAATGGAATTCAAAAAGAATGGGATTTAATCATTCGATTTCTGCTGGCATTTATTTTATTTAAATATTGCATCTTGGAGTAAATTTATTTGGTGTAAATCGTTTGTTTTGTTCACGTTCTACGCGTTTCCCTTCGGTTTGTTTACATTCTCTGCGGTCTCGAGTATTCGACGCGATCGCTTGCAGTCTGCCGGGCGAAGGGAGGGGGGAGGGGACGATGGCTGTACTGGTGCGTCGCTCGGGAGAAGCGCGATGGTGGGGCGGACTGGTGGCCGCGGCAGGAAGGGGCGAGCGGAAGGGACAGAGCTTATCGCTTAGCACAGCAGGATATTCAGTTGGGCGCCGGCCCGCATGCAGAGCGCCACGTGTGCGTCGGTTGGCCAGCTCGCGGCGTCACTTTATCGTTCGTCGACGCGCAGCTGCTGACTGCACGGAATGCTTAAAACGAGAAGAATTCCACTTGATCTTTAGTGAATAAGACAGCGAACTAAATAATGTTTGTTTCGGATTTAATTTATTCTTGGATCGAATAAAAATTAAATCATAAATATTCATATTGAAGATTTATATTAAATCAGTAAATGAAAACTTTAACTAAATATATAAACATCACGCAATAATAATCAATAACATTAATAACATTGTCTGCAACAGTATGATATAGAAAAACGATCTTAAAAAAACAATTAAATAAATTTATTTATTTTTTTCGGGAAAACGTTGAATCGTTGTCCATGAATTTTCGCACAAATAAATGGCTAAGCCGATAATTAGTAACGGGCAGTTTAGTGACTCTTGTATCACGTTTTCGAGAATCGTGTGTCCACTCGCACGTACGCGTGTACGCAAGCACGCCGGGTTCGCCCTTGATGCAACTTTACCCCGAGCAAACGCAAGCTCTTCCTCTCCTACAGTAACTCGCGGCGTCCTATGCAGGTATGTCGGCAAGAATATGTGGGAAAATGCTATAAATCTACTCTGTAGTTTGCAAGTTCCCACACGCATATGCGAATCGAAGTCGAACCGGCAACCACATCATACGCATTTGCATCACGTTCGTAGCGACTAAGTGTGCTGGAAGCTTGCACCGCGAGGCGTATAAGCGCAGTCTATGTTAACATATTGAATGCTAACATACGTAAGGCAAGCACGCAAGCACGCGTGCACTCACGCGAGCATGCATGGTTCTCCGTGACGATGTTTTACAGAAGTCGTTTCACTGGCTGTCGCTTAGAATCGGTCTATGTCCATTTTATTTTGTGCGAAGATATTTTTTTCGCAAAAAAACAATTTTGTTTGCCTGAGAGCAGCAATATCGATCGTTTTTCTATGGATTTTTTGATTAAACCCTTAATATCGAATGAATCTTGCTATTGTAATAAAATTCATGGGCATAAATTGTAAAATTCATTTTCCAAAATAACGTTTATGGTGCGGTCTCCATAGTGGTCTGCTGTTGATATAAACAAGTGCGTGAACCGAATTAATGAGCCTTATATTTCGTGTGGAAATGTTAAATGAAACATTAAATAGCCGGTTTTAATATTGAAGCTAATTCTCAGCGAATTTAATAAAACAAAGTGAAAAGTGATTGAGTGATTGTTCTGTGGTGGCAGTCGGTCCAAAAAATGCAGTCTCGAGAGGTTTTGCAACGTATGACGATGGGCTATGCTGGATCATTGGAACGAGCATCTAAAAGTAGTGAGTAAACGAATCAATTTATTTGTGTAGGGGGATTTCTACCGACCGAGCCCGAGTGATGGCGATCTATCACTTTTGCTCGGTCGGTAAAAATTCCCCTACACGTTTTAGTTGAGACTGAATATTTCAAGAAAAATATTTGTTACGCGTTGTTCCCATTCCACCAGAGAAGATGTAATTTTACGGTAAATTTATGTCATTTTCTTTGGCCAATCTTGTGTTCCAAAATGATCGTAACAATTTTATTCGGTCATTTTATGGTGAAAATAGAGTAATACCATCTAATTAGATGCAAAAAATACCGGTCACGTTTTTTTTCGGTGAATTAACGGTCACAAAAAAGATGATCGGTTATTTACAACTATAGATAGAAGTAGTGCGTCGTATTTTGACCTCTCATATTCATAATTTACGTTTTTTCAAGTTAAAAAGCAATACAATATTCACAGCTGATTATGCATGTTGATAATTTTGTTATTATATGTTTTAATATCTATAACTTGAATATAAAAACATTATAAACATGAAAACATATTTTTAAACATTTATGGTTAAAAATGAAATCTTTATTATCGACTGTCGATGTTTTTACTGTTTTTGACGAAAACGGTAATTTTATTCGCGGTCAAATACCGGTTTATGACCGTAAAAATACGGTAAATTTACCAGTCACATTTACCATTTACATCTCTAGTCTAAGAACAACGTGTATCTACTTTTTGGTTATCTCTTTCGCACCCACGCCAATAGGTGGACAAAGTACGCATACGCGAACATTTTTGGTGCCGCCATTTCCACGAAGCCGCGGGAGAGTGTAGAACGTCGTGGTTCCTACAGAAATATACGGGGTATAAACAATGATGGAAGAAGAACATTGGGAAAATATATGGCGACGGGTAAACCTCTGAGGAGCTCGGGGGTTGCGCGCTCCGTTCTTAAGTACTCGAGGGGTGGAAAAGGGCGTGTTGCCGGGGGTTAGACAGCGGCGAGGGTTTCTCAGTAAGGGAAAAGCCGGTAGGGGAAGCGAAAGAGAACGAGAGAGAGAGAGAGAGAGAGAGAGAAGGAAATAAAGAGAAAAAAGGCTTTTACCGAACGAAAGGGCGGCAGATGTGCCCTATAGCTTGCGTATGACGCATGGGACCCCCTCAGTTTCGTCTGCTCCACATTGGAAAATAGTTTACTATCGTATGTGGATGACGAGCAATCAAAAGAGTCCGCGTATCGAATTAAAACTCACTTCGTGCTCAAAAACGCTTATAAATGTACAAACAAACGTATTTCCATTAAGAATTCGATGAATCGTGATCATTTTGTGAGCAAGCGGAAATATCGAAAACTCTATTAATTAGTAATTTCGTATTTTAAGCATTTTTCCTCTCCGTTGATCGTGCTTGACTTTCCCAGCACGGAAACGTCGCGGTCGACTCGATAACCCCGCGTTGTGTTTATTTTCCACAGGCATTTTTACACTCACACAAACACGTTAGATTTGAATATTCTCACGGATGCTCCGCTCGTTGCTTTATATTCGTAATTTTTCGATTCCGGAAGTATGCGAAATAGTTGGTTCGTTTGCTCTGCTACGCGCAACGTCATTATCGCTTCTGACTCGGAAACAAAGTTTCCTTGGATTACGTTCGTACTGGAGGAATTTTACGCACACTAGCGGGCTCTCCATCTCGTAGAGAGTCGTCGAGAGAATAAGAAAAAGAAAAAATCGATCGTAGACGTCGCGGGAGTGTTGGAAAAGGTGTCTCTGTCGCATATTTCGGCGTGACAGTGTCTGTCCTTCGGGGGTATGTGCGAGATCGCGAAGAGTGAACGAAGAAGTTATCGCGACCAGGACCCGCCGCGAATAAAGAAACAGCCAGTGGGATCTCGTCGTTCGAGCGAGTCCGACGATGCCTCGGGCTACGAACGTATACCCGATGCCGATCCGGATTTCTTCGGGAAAGAGCAACAGCAGCTACATTCGCGCAGAAAGCAGGAACCGGCGTCGAGCAGCACCAACAACAAGGCAACGTTGCTTCTCCGAGCAGATTCTGACGGCAGTCCCGGCCGGAATTGTACGAGTGCCGGACCACCAACGCGTCTTCTCGGCCGCGCTCATCCACCTCATACCAACGTTGACAATCATCGACAGGATTTTTATTCCCGAGAATCCTCCGCTATAAACCAAGTGCCTTATTCCTCCTCTACCGCGTCACAACATTCAACAAAAATCATCAAAGACAAGGTACTGTGTAATTTCTCGAGTTTCCGAACGATTTTTATTTGTTTTTCTTTTCTTTTTCGTCTTAACATGACAATGCCGCGTTCAGTGTCGCTCTAGTCTCGAAACACCTGCTGCCACTTTCATACACGCGCATTCGCTTCTCACAGGCTTCTTTTTTAGTCTCTCGAATATGTTTTTTCTCATTTCGCGCCTGTTAGCCGATTGAGCTTCACTCGCTGGACCCTCGTCGCCGGATCTCTCAACTTTGCGTACAGTCTCGATTCAAAGTTTTTCACACATAACCCCACATTTTCGGACCCGCCGATCCTCTCTCTCTCTCTCTCTCGGCACATGCAGTTTCTGTTTACTTCCTCCTCCGGCTCCTCGCCACCCTCCACACGCGTTACGCGCTTTGTTTATCCGTGTGTAGGGGTTTTTGAGCTGAATTTTATTTGTGTTTCTATTCTCAACAGGCGAGTCGCATGTTGTGCGTCGGGATGACGGGTTGATTGTCTGTTGGAAGAAAATTATTAACTAATATTTGAAATTATTAAGGACAATCTTTTTTCCTCAGAATCCCATTTTTTCAATGGATCTCGTAAGATATTTCGTAAAATGGAAGAATTTGTTCATTAAAAATTGTGCAGTTTTTGCATTGCTATTCAGAGTTCCGAAAGTTTCGAACGAGACGAAATTATTTCAATGTTTTTTTTGGTATTGCTGTTTTTTTTTTATTGTGGATTTATTTCTTCGGGTCTTTCTTGTCCCCGAGTGTTATTTATTCGATTATTCAGACTTTCATGTATGCAGACAGTTTTTTTTTCTATTAAATATGTACAGTCAGCGAAAAAATGACGCGACGAAACGTACGGGAAAAAAAACTCCCACGCGGTTGGTTTTTTTTTTTTGGTTTTTTTTAACTTTCGAAAGTGAAACACTGCGTTAACGTAATCCAGTGTCATAAATCGTTTTTTTGAGAGGTTTTCGGACGTTGCTACATCCTCTCATTAAGTTCCTTTGCACGACAAGTGTCCGGCACACTAGGCTTTTTTTTTTTGCCAGCATTTCGTTCGACTCGCCGTTTAATTTACGATGAAAAAATAACGCACGAAACAAATAAATAAATCTCCAGGATTATTATTTTATTTCGTTCAGACGAAAAGGCTTCATCGTGCTTGGAAAAAAAAAAAAATTAAAAATGTGCAACTGGCCGACGTTGCTGTGTACGAGAGCCGCGCATTTTAGAGCCTTGCCTCTCTAGCTCATTCACGGCCGAGAGTTCATCTCGGCTTGCCTCGTCTGATGACGGCGTGCCGTTCTTGCTCGTACAGTCACTTCAAAAAGCTCTAATCCCTTTTTATTTGCGGACCATGAATATATCGAGACTCATCGGTTTCGAAAAGTTGACGTGATTGAAAAATTGGGATATTTTTCAAATTGAACGATTTAGCTATCGATTTTTGACAAATTTGGAAATTGGGTGGTTGGTGATTTTTTTTTTTTTTTTGATATTTACAGTCGATCTTGCAGCAAGAATTAATTTAAAACTTGAAATTCCGATTAATCGACCGACGAATTACGCGGTGATGGAATTTTTTTTTTTTTTTTCAATCAACGATTAGATGTTGGAGAATTAATAAGGAAATTTGATGATCGATTTACTTTATTCGGAAATTAGATCTTTTAGAATTTAGTCTTTTTTTATTTTTGAATATTTTTAGTCATTTGTTCAATTTTTTGACGACGATAATTTGAAAATTTCGATTTTTCGTAAAAATCGAACGAAAATGATGAAGAGTTTTTTTTTTCAATTCAACGATTAAATGTTGGGGGATTGATAAGGGAATTTAGAGATCGATTTATTTAATTCGGAAATTAGGGAGTAGTCTTTTTTTTTAAATTTTGAATATTTTTAGTTTTGTTCAATTTTTTGACGACGATCATTTGAAAATTTCGAATACACAAAGGACAAAATTTCGCGGTGAAGGAAAAATCGAACGAAATCGATAAAGAGTTTTTTTTTTTTTTAATTCGACGATTAAATGTTGAAGAATTGATAAGGGAATTTATTTAATTGGGAAATTAGGACGTTGATAATTTTTAATAATTTAAAATATTTACAGTCTATCGTTCAATTTTGCGACGACAATAAACTGAAATCTCCAAATTGCGATTACACAATGGACAAAATTACGCGGTTAAAGAAAAATATCCACGAAAGTGCTGAACTTGAAAAATTGATGAAATTTTTTATTTTCTAAAGTATATGGTTGAGAAAATTCCGAGCGGAAACGAAGGAAGGATGAGATGGTCGCGACACAATAATCTTTAAATTTCTCAAATTCCAAAGCACTCTAGTCACCCGACCGCCTTCCTCTGAATTTCGTTATCCTCTCGGGAGTCCTGACCGAGTGTCCTTTGGCCCGTCTGTGCCTCGACTCTCGGAAATTTGAGTCTCTCGAACCGGGGTCTGAGACTTTAAGGACTCGAAATTGTCCAACGATCCAGGATCCTCCATGATCGAATATTCGAAATAATTTCCAAACTTTCCACTTGACGCGTTCGTGAAAATTGATATTTTCTTTTTCAATCGCCCACCGACCTTTTTTACCAAGGTCGTCGCAACGACTCTGAATATTCAAACTTTTTATCCCAAGTTCGTGCTGACAAAAATATATTGGAGAAAAAAAAATGTTTTGGAAATAAAAATGTATAGAAAATTGAAACTTCGTCAAATGTTGTGATGCCCTTGACCTTCACGGGTCAACGCACACTCCATACGGTACAGACAAACTTGTATACTGTTGACTTTTATTTCGCGATGGAAATTGAACGAACGAGAATGAATTTTTTTGACCCTTCGCTGTGGTGACACGTTTTAGAAATAACGCGCTGATCACACGGGGTCGGAATGACCCGAGCCATGTTTAAACGCTTGTCGCGTTGCCAGTATCGTTACGAACGACACATAAAAATTCAGGATATTAGTTTGAACCTTTCAGAATGAGAATATCATGCCAAAAAAATTTTATCTAATTTTTCAAATGGCGAAAAAAAATCAGCAAGGAGGCAATGTGTAAAAAAAAAAAAAAAAAAATTCTTCGGGCACCCCGAAGCACCGTCGGAGAGGCTGCCAACCGTCTCGGGTGCCAATAACTCGTAGAAATTCTAGCTCAAAGTTTCGCTCGGGGTCATTTTGACCCCTGGTCACCACGGAGGGTTAATGGAATTTTGATATTCGTCAATATTTCGAAACAATCGGTACACAAAACAGCAAAAACGCTAAAAAATTACAAAATTAGGGAAAAATTCGAGCCACTTCGCAGTCCAAAATTTGTTTCACAATTCCCAAAAGTATTTTCCGGGTGACTCGCCAATTTTTTCACTTTTTATAGCGCCAGCTTTGTAATTATCGAGTTGAATGAATTTTCGCAATAAATATAACAAGTCGAAGCAACAAAGTCGCTATACTTTGATCTTTAAAGTTAAAAAATGCAAATTGTCAATAAAATTCAATTTCATCAAAATTTCATTTGTTTTTGTTTTTTTTTTTTGTTTTTTTTTTTTCTCATTACGAAAGGTAGCGAATGCATCAATGAAACGGCCTGTATTTGTATGCGTGAATAAACTAGTTGGAGGAGAGTCTTTAAATGCATTTCGTGCTAATGCACGTGCAGCAGTTTCACTTTTTTACTGTAACAAACATGAGCGCCATGGAGCGTGCGTCTACGCGTTCGATGTAGCAACAGGTTCGTGGCGAAGTCCCCATGCTCGTAACACCGAAGCTCGCTACGCTGAGGACCAACGAAAAATACTTTTTCCATTAATTGTTTTTAAAACTTCGTCTGTAAACCTGGGTCATTCGTGTTCAGGTGCATACGACGGATCGATCCATTTATTTAATCAAAAATGGATGAAAAAATTTATTTTTCTACAAGTTTATAATTGAAATTTCAAGTTGAAGATTTTGAAAAGTAGGCGG